>OZ026628.1:10255830-10518330 GCA_964020975.1 Hermodice carunculata | reverse complement strand
ATATTGAGATTAATAGTGTCTAGTGGCAATGTCTGCAAAACACCATGCCCATGGTATCACGTAATCTGGGTGACTTAGGTCTTCGGTCCCAAGGTCACTCAGGACATAAAGATAAGGACTCACTCATTGTTGTCTTGGTGCATGCAACAATATCCATCACAGGAATTGCACAAATAAGATATAATTTGTCACCAAAACTGACTTACAATCTATATAACCAGACAACATTGCTCGAAGCTAACGCTGCCATGATGTCAAGACAGGTTTTCACTGTGTATTAGTTGCGTAATGTTACCTCTCGACCACAAGACCCCTGTGCCTGGGCATAACGCTAAGAAATCGAGTTTAGTTGTCTACTTACTTGATCCTGAAAACCCGAGGGTCCCCTGGCGCCATCTCTCGGTCCATGACGGACTGATGGTGACGTCCAGTGCACATGCGCCCCCTTAACATCCTTCCTCTTTCAGGGTCCATTCATTACTGGCTTGCCTTGCGAGTTGAAGGTCCATGAACTTTTGTTAACACTCACTGTTTTTGTGCTTTACACCCGCCCTTTTCTATGGAAAATCTTATCTCAGCATTCCGGGAATCTTTGGATACCTATATAGCTGCTTTCTGTGATTGGATATCACATAAATAGTAAGTACAAAGTCGGTTGTTTCAGGTGTACTTAGATTTTTAAGATGGCGTCCTGGCGAACAGAACACAGAAAGAAGGATAGCAGTGCACACAAGACTATTGCTTCCTTTCAGAGAAAGTCTGTGGGTGTTGATCCGGAGACCAATTTGTCTGCATCCTCGTCCATATTGGATCGTGGACAAAAGTTGGATTCCAAGAATCACTACATGGTGGCTTGGGATGACCATCCTCACTGCTATAGTTGGGGCCTGCAGTTTGGTCAAGTGTGCTCTCCTGAGTGAGCTGGCAGATACTGTCAGCTTTGCGGAGAAGGAAAATGGCTGCTGTGTGAGCAAGCATGGAGAAAGTCTGACAGTGCGAGATGTAGGCTCCAGGTTGCAACAGCCGTCATACGCCAAGCTGAGATCATTGACTCCGCTGAGTTTTCACCTCGCCCCCCATGAGAAAAAGCGTAGACTTTCCTCTACCCATCCGCAGTCTCATATGGCTGATGAGAAAGAGCGTAGACTTACTTTACCCAGTACAAGATGACAGGTATCTCTACTCCAGATACCCCTTAGATCACCACTTGGGGATCTTGCACATAAGAGTGTGCCCCAACAGACCGCCACTTCTGATTTTGGCACCAATCCAAACGTTGTCCATGCGTTGGAGGGGATCTCACAGAGCATGATGTAGCAGGTTGAGATGTTGTGTGCATTGTTTGCTCCCTCTCAGCAGACTGTTTCTTCTTCAGTCTCTGCACCAAAGGAATCAGCCAAGCGCCGACTGCAGCTGTTGAGATCCCGGTCCTCCATGTCCAAGGACTCTGATTAGCAGCAGTCAGGCAAGCCAATGCTTCTGGCGTGGAAACCTACGGAAAAAACCCAGACTGGTGGGGCAGCCTTGCACTGTCCATGGGCCTTTGGCCTCAGCAGTGTCAGTACCTTTGGTCCGGATGCAACCTCCTGTTCCCCCAACAGCAGTACCAGCAGTCCTTCCTGCATCTCCAGCGGCTTTGCCCCGGAGTAAGCAGTCGGCAATTCCACTCCTGCTGGCGTTTAGCTGGCTACCTTGCCTTACTCTCTCAAGTGACAGGCAGAACTACAGCTCTGCGCTGACCAGCCGTTGCATGAGGAGGCTCAGTCTTCATCTGCATTGGCCACCACTGCTATTGCCAAGTCTTAGCAGACTCTATCAGCAATGTAGCTCTGTGCCCCCACCTTGAGCTGGTTCTGGTTTGGACCTCAGGCCCGGAAGTTATCAGAACTCCATCAGGACCCCTCCTGCCTGTAAACTTCTGAGGATCAGGACAATGTCCTGGTTGACACTAGCCAGATCCCTCTGGCCAGCAGATGTCTCAGTTAGCAGTCGCCAAAATATCTGTGTCTGAGCCTCCCTTGCCTCCCCTATCTCTCCCCATGTGTGAGGATCAGGTGGAGATGGCATCTGTGGCAGCGTCTACTTCTGCAGAGATGCTTGCTACCCCTACACCCACCATGGTGACAGATACCCTTCTGTCACAGGCAACCACTCCATTGCCCTCAGACAATACATTGTTTGACCAGGCTTTGCCCCCCCCCCCATGAGTGCACAGTCTTCAGATCTTGACACTGAGGCGAGGATGATCTTCTGATGTGGTAATTATCGCTAGCAGATCTGGCCTTAGATCAAGGGCTCATCGTTCAAGCTGTGACAGGGGCAGAGACCCGGCGATGGTGGGCTCCGCAGAAGCTTCTGGCCGTGTCCCAATTTACATGGTACCTCCACCCGCCAAGGGCTTTGACCATGTCAACAGTTCATATTCAGATCCTGGTTGGTGACCAAGCTGTGGTCCCACCATCGGGGGAGAGGTCAGGCACTGTCATGCTGGGGCTTGTCGCTGGAGGACAAGTGTCACTGTATGCCTATACCTTTTTCGCCCTTTGTAGCTGAGTTTTTTGACCGCCTCACACCCTAGGCTTGTGGCACATGGATTTTCATGGAGCCACCAACATTTGGCAATTTGATGCAGGGGTGACTCACTGTTAAGCCAGATGTCTAGGGGAGGTGGTATTCTGTGCCTTAGCAGATATTTCCATCAGGTTCACTGTGGGTGGACTTAGACCGGGAGGGGTTCAATGCTCTGCAGCTGAGAACTATTTCAGCACCCGCTGAGGCCTTCAGGTGACTGGAGGAAGAAAGCCTGAGGATCTGTCCTTGGGGTGACCTACTCTGATGTGTTGTTGGGTGTTTTGGGGTCTCCTCTTGTTGACCTCAAGGGCCCTGTTCAGATCATGGAGGCAGTGCAATACTGGTTATAAGACCAGGTGACACTCCTCGCCACTTTGTTATCATGATCTCTTGATTGCAATGTGGGGACCACTTGCACGCTGGAGGTGAACCTTTGTTTGTTACAGAGGCACGCCTATCTCCAGGAGCAGAAGCTGCCTCACCCAATCTTTCATATTGTCCGCACAAGCCCTCTCTTCTCGGAAACTCTGTTCAGAGGAGAGATGGCAGAAGTGGTCCGCCGGGCGCAGGACCTACGGGCCGGCTCGGCCGACAAAGCAGGATCAAAGGCGCTGACCATCTCTGCTCTGTTGTGTTGTCCTTGGCCACAACATCTACCTGTCCCTGAACCCGTGCTCCCTCGGGGGCACGATGACCTGGGAAGGGTGGACAGTGATCTGGGAAGGGCAAGCTTCCAGGTAGAGGCAAGAAGTCAAGACAGCTTGATTTCACTTCATTTACAAGGTGACTTTTATGAGAAGCATGGTCCAGGATTTTGGAAATTCAATTCCAGCCTCTTGCAGGATGAGTCTTATACAGGGAAGTTAAAAGAGTTAATTCAAGTCTACAAAAATAAATATAGTCAAATAGACAGTAATGGATTACTTTGGGGACACAATAAAGTGTAGTATATGCAGCTTTTCTGTTAAATATTCTAAACTTAAAAGGTAAAAAGAAAGGCAATAAGAAAATGGCTTAAAACTCAAATTCGAAACCTTGACAGAAAATAAGAATGATCTGACTAATGCTGAAAATGAAAGATTAGAAGAAATCAAATCTCTTTTAAATATTCTAAATAATAAACAGACTGAGGGAGTTATGATCCGATTAAGAGCCTGATGGGTTGAACTTGGAGAAAAAAAACCCAAATATTTTTCTGGCCCGGAAAAAGAAATTACACGCCAAAACATATCACAAAACTCCAAGCATCAAATAATAAAGAGATAACCGAGCCAAAACAAATTTTTAATGAGGAAAAATCCTTTTATGCAAAATTTTACTCCAGTAATAGTATAAGCACTTAAGATTTAGAAAACTGTCCATTTGTTTCAACAAGATAAATCAAAATTAGGTGAAGAAGAAAAATTAAGATGGGAAGGTATATAAACAGCAACAGGGTGTAGACTTGCTTAAGACTCCATGAAAAATGGAAAGACCCCAGGTACTGATGGTCTAACTCCAAAATTTTCTATGGATAGAAATCAAAGAGTTGATTGTTAATGCATCAAATTATGCTTTCAATATAGGCAAGCTCTCTATTCACCAACGCAGATGCATCATATTTTTTAATCCCTAAAAAAGATAAACGACTTACTTTGCTGAAAAACTGGCAGCCTATCTCTCTCCTGAACGCCGATTATAAGCTTTTGTCGAAATCTATAGCAAGACGAATGCAGAATTTCGTACCTAAATTAATACACAGTGACCAAACAGGTTATATAAAAAAAGATTTATTAGTGAAAATATGAGTGATTGATGATGTTGTAAGAGTAACTGGCATACAGAACATTCCTGGATTGATTTTTTTAGTTGACTTTGAAAAGGCATTTGAAACCATTGAATGGCCTATATCAATAAAGTGCTGGACACCTTTAACTTTGAAGAATATTTCCGAAGGTGGATGTCTGTCTTGTTTAATGATCCACCTTGCTGTGTTAATAACAATTGTCCATTGTCTGTCTGGCCACAATTCACATGTTCGACTTTTTCTCACAAATCGTCAACCAGATCCACTGCAAACTTGGTGGAGATGTGCCTGGGGTAGGTCTCTACCAAGTTTGTTCAAAGGTCACGGTCCGGCGATTTTTGGATTTGTAATTAATTTTTTTCTTCTTTTGTGGGCAAATCTTAAAAAATCTTCTCCTCCAGAACCGCTAATCCAATTGCTTTGATATCACACAGGAGCATTTCCTTGGACTTCTAGTTCCTAATTTGTTCACCAGGTGGCGCTGCAGTTTTTTTCCTAATCTTTATTAAATTTTCTGTGTTATAGATATTTTCCACCTCTTCTCCAGAACCGTCACTCAGATTAAGTTGAAACATGATGGATATGTTGTTTGTCGAAAGGTCAAACGAAGTTGTTCACAATGTGGGAATGCTGCAGATTCCTGGTTTTTTAACAATTTTTTTCAATTCGGGTACTTATCGGTCAATGCAGCTTTCCTATTGATTACTATGGGAGTCAATGGGCATTCTTATGCTAATTCACATTTTTGACTTCTCCAAAACCGTCATCCAGATTAACTTCAAACTTGGTCGCAATGTACCTTGGGTGGGTTTTTTACCAGTTTGTTCAAATGTTCATGCTCCAGTGATTTTTGGATTATTAATGAATTTTTTGTTTTTTGTTTTTTTTGGACAAATCTTAAAAATATTTTCCCATGAAACCGCTTACCCAATTGCTTTGATATCACATAGGAAGACACCTAGGGGCTCCTTGTTGTTAATTTGTTCACCAGGTGGTGCTTTAGCTTTAAAAAAAAAAAAAAGCAAAAAATGAATTTTTGTGTTATACCCATTTTCGACTTCTTCTCCAGAACCGTCACTCAGATTAAGCTTACACGTGGTGGATGTGTACTTATGGAAGGGCCAAACAAAGTTGTTCACTATGTGGGAATGCTGCAGATTCCTGATTTTTAATGAAAGTCTCAATTCGGCTCCTTTGCGGTACATGCACCTTTCCTATTGATTACCATGTAGGTCAAAGGGCATTCTAATGCTAATTTACATTTTCGACCTCTTCTCCAAAACCGTTATCCAGATTTACTTCAAACTTGGTGGGGATGTACCTTGGGTGAGTGTCTACAAGGTTTGTTCCAATGGTCATGTTCCAATGAATATTCGATTTTTTATTAATTTTTTTGTTCTTTTTTGGGGCACACCTTAAAAATTCTCCTCTGAAACCGCGCACCCAATTGCTTTGATATTGTACATCGACACTCCTGGGGACACCTAATTCCCAATTTGTTCACCAGGTGGCGCTGCATTTTTTTTATGAATTTTTTGTATGGTTTTGCTATTTTTCACTTGTTCTCAGAACTGTCCCTCAGATTTAGCTGAAATGTGATGGATGTGTTGTTGTGAAAGGGTCAAACAGGTGTTTACTAGATGGCACTGCTTTGGATTCCTGATTTTTAAGGATTTTCAATTCGGGTACTTATCGTTCAATGCAGCTTTCCTATTGATTACTATGTAAGTCAATGTGCATTCTAATGCTAATTCACAGGATAACTGACACGAAATGTACTGTTTACTTGATAACTTGAGATCTGTTTTGAGTTAGCTGCACATGTTACTTATTCTGTATGAAGGTCATGCTGAGTCAGTACTTGAATGACCTTGACCTCGTTCGTGCAGTCATAGTGCAACATACATGAATTTTACTCTTCATTATAACTTTAGAACTACTTGTACTTTGATGTTGCACATGTAAGTGTTCTTTTACAAGGGTCAGACGTACTCAGAACATGGTGTCCTTGATCCTTTCCCAAGTTCATAGAGCTGCAAGTGTGATGAATGTCAAAATCAGCTGAGGCAAGGGCTGTTCACACAGCCCTCTTGTTGACCTTATCATACAGGAGTAAGGCATGGGTGTCCTGTTTCACCCTTCTTATTCATTTTAGCTGTCGGACTCCTAGCTATTTCCATTAGCAGCAACTCCAGTATTAAAGGAATCAGTCAGGGAGGAAAAGAAATAAAGATTTTTTAGGTGACAGATGACACTACATGTTCCTATCAGACAAAGAATCGGCAAAGCAGTTGCTCAATGTTCTTTAAAATTTTGGGGTTTTTTTCTGGTTTAAAGTGCAACAAAGACAAGACTATAGACAAAATGGATAGGGCCAAGTAAATATTCCCCATATGGTGATTTACCTTTTCTCTTGTGCAAAAACCACTTTACTGTATTAGGTATGCACGTATAACCTTTCATGAGGATGAAAAGCGCATGATTAAACTCAATTTGGATCCCAAACTTACTTCATTTAAAGAAGTCTTGAAGGTTTGAAGAGCCAGAAACTCATTGCTAATTGAAAGAAATATAGTATTAAAGTCACTGGCAATCTCAAAGCTACTTTTTTGTGCTCGCTCATCGATACTGATGAAATTGTAATTAAGGTTATACAAAATTGCATTGAAACTTGATGTGGGACAACGGTACACCAAAAGTAAAAACTGTAGTAATGTATAAGAGCATACCTGATGGTGTTAAGAAACTGTTATATTTCAAATCCCAGATTAATGCATTCAATTTTAATTGGGTTAAATGTTTATTTGTTAAATTATTTAATTATTTAATAATTAATTTAGTAATGGAAAATGGATATTCACTTTTCAGCAATATATTTTGCATATGAAAGTACAAGATGTATTTTTCAGTAGATTCTTTTTGACATTCATTCTGTCTTATCTTCCTTTATTTTATCGAGATTTAATCAATACATGGAGGAAATTCAGCTGATGTATATCCCCAACTGTGGAACAGACATTATGAATGAAATGTTATGGCATAATAATTTTATTATTATTGAGAGGAAACCTATGTTTTTTTAAACACTGGTATTGGAAAGGAGTCAAATTCATAAGGGATATTGTTGACAGTGATGGCACTTTCTTGTCAATTGAAGACTTGAGAAACAAATATGGTATCAACTCACACTTTTTAGTATTACTCTTTACGATCTGCAATACCAGGACACTCGAAACAACAAATAAGTACTGACACTATCAAGATTCCTGAGGAGTTTCCAGTAGTATATATTAATGGCATGACTCATTGTATATCACATCTCTCTTGCAAACAAATATATTGGTACCTCATTGATTCTCAATTTAAAGATGTAGCAGCTGGTCAAATTAGGTGGTCTAAAACATTTGCAATCTTTGTTCCTGATTGGGGGTACATTTATAAGCTTCCTTATTCCTGCACTATAGCAACAAGGTTACAAGCATTTCAATTTTCTTTACTTCATGGCTATGTTGTATATAATTCCAGCCTGGAAAAACTGGGGCTAGCATTATATGTTCTTATTGTTCACTGGTGAACATGTTAAGAATGGTTTCTGGTAACACAGATACATGTACTTTGGGCAGCAAAAGTTTTGTCTTCCGCAGTCTTCTTTTGCAGCCTTGTTTTAAAGTTGCAGGTAGCTCTGAATGTTTATTCTTATCTCTCTTAAAAAAGATTAAGCATGGTTGCACAAATAAATATTATCTTTAACATATGAACGAAAATGTACCACTTTGAAATACATGTGGTCTCTTTTTTTGTCATGTTTTGCTTTGGTTTTGGACTAACAGGATATTATTTATACAAAGTAATGTGTATTTGTACTTTGTAGGTTCTGCACAAGACCAGTTTGTCAACGCGTATGAGCATGCAGAGATAGTACTGCAATGTAACCATAAATCATCTGTAGGACGGCATACTACTATACAGTGGAAAAGGGGATCACAGACTCTTGCACAATACATACAAGGAGGTCCCTCCATAGATGTAACGAATGGGTGGAAAGGGAGGGCAAATTTCACAGCCCCCTTTTCAGAGGGTAATGTCAGGATCGGCAGCATAAATCTCACAAATGATGCAGTCCACTGTTGTATATTCATCGACTACATTTCCTCAATAACTAAGAACTGTACTGTTCGTTTAACTGTACTTGGTAAGTGCCCTGCTTGTTTGTACAAAGGCTCAGTTTATCACTTTTCAGTATTAAAAGTAAGGTGTTTTAGGTATATGTGTATGGCATTTTTACGGGTCTGGCCCATTCTTTTTTTCGGGTTGTCCGTCCTTCTGGATGTCCGGCTGGATGTGCATGCTTTCGTTACTGTGATATCTACAGAATGCCTCCATTTTTTTTTTTTTTTTTTTAGCTTAAATTTGGCAATATGCTTTCCTTACCTGGCAAAATGAACTGGTCAGATTTTGGTGTCACCATGACCTAATTTTAAGCAAATGGCGGACCCTTCAGTCAATGCTTGCGTTGAAGGTATATCTAGTTTATTCTATTGTTGTATGCCTGATAACTATTGACTAATGTATACAGTGAAATCTGCCATAAAGATTTATGTAATAATTCAAACTGTAATGTTTTCAGATGTGGACATTTCCTGCGGTGAAGCTGTTAGTAACATCAAAACACGAACTTTACGTGGCTACTATCTTTGCTTTCATATTTGTACAGTAATACCTATACTATTAGTTAATGATGGTGATGATGATGGTAATATTGATAGTAATAATAATATTAATAATAATAGTAATAATAATAATTATAATAATGATAATAATAATGATAATAATAATAATAATAACAATAATAATAATAAAAATAATAAAAATAATAATAATAATAATAATAATAATAATAATAATAATAATAATAATAATAATAATAACAATTTTATACACCTCCTGCAAGTGGAGAAATAAAGGCCGTACATTTGGATAATATATCAATGTGTAAACAGCAGACAAAGACATAACATACATGAAACTGTAGAGACACAAATAATTTAAGACTGCTGTATTAACAGCACATCCCCAGCTGACCTTGACATTCAACCCATAATGAATCCCACTCTGGAATTGGGGCAGCCAGAATTTTTCTAGGGTAGCACTATCCATTTTCCAAAGTGCCAGCGGCTAAACAGTCTAAGAATATTGTATAATCTATTAAATTTGTCATGCGTGTATATTCCTGGAATTGTACTGAATTATTTTGATTTATTCAGCATCATTTCAAAATATGGAAAATTTCAGTTAAAAAGTGAAAAAGTTGTTAAAAATAGGACTGAACAGTATGAGAGTCTAGTAAACAAAACAAAAGATAAGTATTTGAATTGAAAAAAATAATTTAGAATCAAGGATAAAGAATAACACTGCCTAGTGAACATTTGTTTGACCCTTCCACAAGCTACATGCACATTCCGACTAGGTTTTTAAGCACAATATTAATGGTACTTTTGGAGATAAAATTAAAATAGGGCCGGACAAAATAAATTGCAGCGCCACCAGTTGAACAAATTAATGTGTATGGGCCCCCATTTCTAAGAAGGATATTTTAAAGGACTTTGAGAATTTGTCCAAAAAGTGACCACTACCCCCTCAAAAAAAAAGGGAAATAGAAAATCCAAAAATCATTGGAGTTTGACCATTTGAACAAACTTGGACGGAAGACCCTCTTAAGGTATATCCCTATCATGTTTAAAGAGGTCAGTGGTTTTGGGGAAATAAAAAATGTCAGTTGTAGATGGAGGGCAGACAGACAAAGGATAGACTCACCATATAACTTGCTGACTGAGAAACCAGCTGAGGTAAAAAGTACAAAAGACAGTCGATTATGCACCAGAATATGATAAACGGTGACAACAAATATTTATTTGAGGATCCATGTTTTTCCTGCGAGTCTGATAAGGCTGAAAGCTGGGAAGAAAGTCAGGAGTGTGCTGCCCCATATGCCCAGAGGGAAGGGACCTTAACCCCGCAGCCATAATTCTCAAGATTTTAGAAAGAAGCAGTAAGAAGGTAGCTAGCTGGTGTTGAGGTTTGTTTATAATCAGGGTGGGATAAAAGGAATCATCAGGAGTTGCCAATGTCATTAGCGGGAAAGGCACTCTAATCTGTAGAACAAATTTGCAATGGACTGATATGAAATACCAATAGAAGAGGTGAAATACCATTAATAACATAGCCATAAAGTAGACCTTAAAGGAGAGCTCTGACACCTAAAAATCCCACTTTAATCGATTATAGCTCAAAATGTATTCGCGTTAGGATAACAAATCATACAAGTGTGTAATCATCATACTCCAAAAAAATTACAAATGCATCCCATGTTTGGGTGTTTATGATGTTTATTGTTGAGTAAACAATTGAAAGTTTACCACAAACCACCCTATAGATGTTGATATAAGTCACTTATAATTTGTAACAAAAATCATAATCATGCCCCTCCTCCGGTATTAAGAGGGGCATATAATAATTGCTTTTCCGTGTGTCCGTCCATCTGTCTGCCTGCTTTTCGTGTTCAGACTATAATTTGCTTGTCCTTCAACTTAGATTAATGGAACTTTACACACAGGTGCATCTGGCCAGAAAGGTGTGGCATGTACCAAAAGATGGTCACTAGGTAAAGTACCTGGGTCATAGTGACATATGCTTTAAAGATTGTGTCTGGGCTATAATTATTTTGCTATTTAACTTAGGTTCATGAAACATCAAACATACATTTATATTGAGCTTAAGGTGTGTCATGAAACAAAAGTAGGTCACTAAGTCAATATCTGGGTCATGGTGATAAAATCATGAAACTATAGTACACTTCGTGTCTGGGCTGTAATTCTGTTGTCCTTCAAGGTAGATTCACAAAACTGTACACACAGGTGCATCTAGAGACTAGAGTGTGTCATAGACCAAAAGTAGGTCGATAGGTCAAGTATCTGGTTCACAGTGACATTTTGTTGGGAAATGATATCTGAATTATAATTCCTTTACTATTTCACTTAATTTCATGAAACTCACCGTACAGATATATCTTGACGGAAAGGTGTGTCCTGGAACAAAAGTAGGTCACTAAGTCAAGTATCTGGGTTGCCGATATATGAGCCCGAGCTACAATTCATTTATCTTTCAACTTTGTCTGATGAAACTTTACATTTAGGTGCATCTGTATATAACGGTGTGTCATGTACCAAACGTAGGTCAGGTATATGTGACATATTCATGTAAAATCGTGTTCGGGCTATAATTCCTTTACTATGTAACTTAGATCCATGAAAATTCCACACAGATCTATGCATCTATAAATAGAGCTGTGTCATGATGCAAAAGTAGGTCACTAGATCAAGCATCTGGGTCACAGTGGCATATCCTTGTGTCTGGGCTATTATTCCTTCACCTGTGTATCTGAACACAAGAGTGTGTCGTGTATGAAAGTAGGTCTTTAGGTCAAGCGTCTTGGTCATGGTGACAGCCTGTTTTTAATTGACTATGGTCATTCCAAAATTAGTCCTGCGACTAGCAAGGTTATAAATGAGGCAAAGGGGAATGGATCCAGTTATCTCTGATTGCCGTTTAATTACACTTGCATCTTAATCCTGACACATTGGTAACAAAATCATAATGGTACAATTTTATGTTTGGTTTAGTTTTTCTGTTATCCATTCTCAAAGTTTGACATTTCAATTTTCCATTGCATTCCAGGATGTTCATTTTCTTCATTTCATAGAAGAAGAACGAAGCAATATTTTGACAATCTCTGAATCATTTGCAGTTCAGACATAACAAAAACAAAGACAGTTTACCAGATTAAATTTCACCCAGCTGTTTTCTTTGAATAACTATTCTTATTGATTCCAATTAATCCAATTTCCATTTCTGGGAAAATGAGCTTCAAAGGCCTTTGATGTTGATCATTTGACTTGAAAACAATACCGCTTTCTCCAGTAGAGCTGATATTAGTGCAAAACATAATAATCATTTTCCCGAAACTTGTGGTTAGGTTTTCAATCCAGTTTTGGCCAGTCACATGAAAAAAGAGCCTTTAAAGTAGGGAAAATCATTCTGTAGCGATCTGTAAAATGGCAAAAGTGACAGTCTGGTTTCAAAGTGTTAGGTCATGGAGGCGGGCCTTCTGGGTTCCACGGCCTCATGCCTGGCAACCAAAGATGACAGTTAGTTTGATTTGGGAACAGATCAGAGATGGCTCACTTGGTCAGTTTTGGCGTTGTCCTGTTGTAGATGTTTTTAGCTCGGCTGACTTGTCAGTCAGCTGAGATTATAAGATGGCTTGACGTCCACCCACAGTTCACGTTTTTTGTTTCAACTCCAAATCCATCAGGCATATTCACTTCACACTTTGTGGGGATGTGCCTTTGGTGGGCCTGTACCAGGGTTGTTCAATATATCATGCTATAGTGATTTCGGAATTAATTTCATCAATTGTTTTGTTCTTTTTTCGGCAAATCATAAAAAAAAAATCTTCTCCAAAGAAGCAACTCCACCAATTGTTTTGATATCACACAGGAACACTAAGAGTTCTTAATTTGTTCACCAGGTGCTGCTGCAATTTTTCTATTTTCTATGGTTTTTTTTGTGTGTGTTTTTTGTGTGTTTTTTTTTTTTTTTTCTATTTTTGACTTCTTCTCCAGAACTGTCACTCATATTAAGCTGAAGCGTGGTGCATATGGTCCTTGTGAAAGGGTCAAACAAAGTTTTTTACAGGGTGGGACTGCTGTGGATTCCTGATTTTAACGATTTTTTCAGCTCAGGTATTTACCAGTAAATGCACCTTTCTTATTAATTACTATGTAAGTCAATGAGCATTCTAATACTTATTCATATTTTCGAGTTAAATAAATACTGAATAGGCAGTGTTTAAAAATTTAAAAGATTTCTAGGTACATAGACTGATTTGTTGACAAGAAAATGAAATTCTTCTGCAAGTTTCCAAAGCTCCCAAATTTTCAGGAGATCCCCAGAAGTTTAACAAAATTTTTAATAGTTTCCTGATCTCTCCAATCTTGAAAAAAAACTCCTGCTGACTTATAATTTTTTTCCGTTTATAAAAGATGACATTTTGCATAAATTGTTGGTGTTGTGATATTGTTTTTGTGTATTTACTGCTGTCTAACTGGTAAACAGCATTTAAAATGCGTTTTCCTATTCCTAATTTTACAATTGTTTTTTAAAGTTTTAAACCACCAGAATGCACCATTTTAACCCTGTATAGTGGCGCCCTCTTATAAGGCCACCCCAAATGTAGCCAAAAAGTGGCCTTATAAAAGGGGTGGCCTCTTTTGAGGGGATATAATGGAAACAAGAATGCTGGCCTTTTAGGACGGGTGGTCTCTGGTGAGAGGGACCTTATAAGAGTGGGACCACTGTGTTTACAAAAATGTCTCACGTCAATAGGGGGAAAGCCTCCCTCCCCCCCATCATCTGTGTAGTCTCCTGAATTGGACGAAAATAACTTGGAATCTCTGTTCTGCTGGTTGCTTCTTGCCTGTAGAACTCTTCGGGTTAAGCTCACACTCTGATACTACAGTTGCCCCATCTTCACAGACTATTCTTTCCCTTATAATCTGCATAGTAGTTTTCATAGTTTGTATTCCAATAACAAGAGCCAACATGTCTAGAGACCACTGTTCACAGTTTGGTCATCCCCTTGGGGAGAGTCTTTGAAAACAAGTTTCACTATGCACTGCAGTTTGCTTTATACAGACTTCTTGTTTTTTCATAGGTATTTGATTGTTTTTTTATTTATTTCTGTGTGAACTTTGTGGTCAGGTTTTTTTCTGACACTATTGTCCAGAAAAGTACCAAAATTGGCATGGTAATGGACTTGGTACTGAAATTGTGCATATTGGTTGGAACAGTCATGTTGCTTGACATTATGCAAATTATGTGGCAATTAAAATAGTAAGAGCTCCAAAGCTTCCAACCTATTATAGATAGACATAAAATTTCAAGTAGCACAAACAGGTTTGTGACATATGCCAATCTGATGGACAGTGATCAAAAACTTTACACATAGCAAATTGCTAACTAGGAGCACTGGAAACATTTAAAAGTGGAGTATCTCCAAAAGTATTAAAAAGGTGCCAATGCACCTTCAATTTATAGGTTTGTGACAAAGCCGCATCCAATGAAATATAAACCAAAGCTGTAGCACACTGACAGTACTGTTCATTAATGACTGCCCTCTTATTGTGCACCCGCCTTTTTCCTGATGATGTAACTTCAGATCTACCGCAACGAATATCCTGTACCATTGAATCATTACAGGCAAGCTCAGTATATATGTCAGACAAAGAATTATTCACCTGAAGCATGGAATATGTCCGTGCTCAAAGGAAGCAAAGTTATATAATAGAAAACAAGTTATTTACAATAAGCTGCTAGTTTCATTGAAGGGAACACTATTATTTTGGGGGAAAAAAATTATTCTGGTGGGTGCCAGTTACAAGATGTTGCCTTCATAAGTACCAAATGCGACTATACAGTGAATTTCCTTACATAGGCCTTTGCCTTGCAATCCTAACAGAAAGCTTCAGAATAACTATCTGAGACCTAATCCTATGAAAATACATGTAATTTACAATAAGCTGTTAGTTTTATTGCATGCAAAACTAACGTGTTTGAAAAAAATACACTTCTGGTTGATGTGCAAATGAAGGCCGGACACAATGTCAAGAGTTGGAACATTGCCTTCAGTTGTACCAAATGTAGCACCAAAGCGAATATCCTTGCGTTTGTGTTGCAATCGTAACAAAAAGCTTACGAAGAACTATCTGAGTCCAAATCCCATGAAAATATCAGTTTTTACACTTTAACAGCATCAAAAGAGCCAGGTTTGCCGTTTTTATTGTGCCCAGTATCCATGCATGGCCTGGCAGTCTCTATGATCCTATTGGTCCACGACACTAAAATCTTATACATTAATCATTTAAATAGGTCATATCACGATCTGACTATGTTATCATCAGCCAATAGGAACGATCGTCTGGGTAACATTTCTGACCTCTGAGACAGGGATGTTTAGCATAAATTAACCACATTGCAGTCACATTTTAGCCAATGAGGAAGGATCTTACTGATGTAAATGGAGTTCTGAGCTCAAAGATGTGGTGTTTACTGGCAGTGATTCAGTGCGACGGAGGGCAAAAACGAGTGAAATTGTACTGTTGTTTTTACACTGTTTTGCAGATTTGCAACCGTGAAAGTGCTGAAAAGAACACTGGCAAGGTACATATGTCCTCAGTCGAAGTAAATTTAATATTTTAAGTGCCTGTTAGAGATCGACTTGAAAATACTGCAACATTTGTCAATCATAATAAAGGCCAAATTGTAAGCTTTCTTTCAGCATTATGTTTTCCAAACATTACAAAAATTGCTTTGATAGAAAACTATTCGGAAGCAACAATGAATGTCAACGAAAATTAACGTGGCTCTTAATTTAGATAGTTAGAAAATGAATAATATTTTGGTCAATGTTATTAATATAAGAGTGAGTGGGATGCACCATATCATGGCTTGATGCGTGTGATTGACAGATGAGTTCACAAAGCAGCTCAGACGCGGGTGCGTGCACCTTGGACAGTTCCACTGAGATTAGGCCTTTTTTGTCACATGGGCGCAAACTTTCCTACATTTTGGACAGTTAAATTAATCTTAACAGAGTGCTTTGCGTGCAACTTGATTTTAAAAAGCCAGCAAATTGCAAGCATTTTAACATGAAAAATGCCGGTTAAATTGCATTTGCGTTATGGCACCACGTGCTAATTTTGCGCTAACATGCAAGCAAAAAGAGCAGTTATTAGTATGTTAGGTAAAGACACAAAACTTTTAATGTGGAATTATTTAAAAATTATTGCAGATACAGGTGCCATTTCCACTTCAATTGGTAGGTTTGTGACATAGTCGCATCCGGCGAAACATTTACCAATTTCATCACCTTGCAGACCGTTTTAATTCTAGTGAGTGACCTGATCAATCACGATTGACATTTATTAAGTGGCTGTAGCAGGATGATTCATGTTTTTTCCCCTCCAGTGAAACCTAACCAGCCTACCATCAGTGGAGCAGATGTTGCCGTCAAGGAAGCTGATCCTGTCTCTGTGACATGGACAGTAACACGAGTCAAACCTGTAAATTTACTGGTCATCTCATGGAATGTGGAGGACAATGGTCCAATCACAGGTGTCACAAGCAGCACACAAAATGCTGACGGTAAAACCTCCAGGGTGGAGAATACTGCCAGGCTAACTGCAGACCGTCAGCAAGATGGCAAGACTCTAACATGTCGTCTCATGTGGAACAACACAGCAGACTTCAGGACAGTCACCAAAACACTGAATATCAACTGTAGGTATCCACTATCTCTGTTTATCCATTTACCATGAAATATACGTGTGTGTGACATGTTTTTTATTTGTTTGCCCTTGAATGGGAATTGGAGCCCAAACCTGTAGCATCAGCATTGAACATGACAGGCGAATGTCTTCATCTCTCAACTCAGGTACTACATTTTAAGGTATTCTTTAAATGTCAGTGGTCAAAAAGAAGTCAGACATAATGAATGTCGGCAAAGCCTGTGATCCACTTGAATACTTATTAAATTATTAAATAACCAAAGTTTTGATTTTTAAACTGAGCAATAGACTTCTACAACATTGTTTGGGCAGTGTATGTCCAAAGTACTACAGGAAAAAGACATAGACCATTGACTTCCTCTGGAACTACCATATTGATACTAGACATCGTGTTACTCAAATGAGAGGCCTGTAAGTCTCTCGACCTGGGTGGGGGATTTCTTGATTGTTTGTCATAAAAATCACTCAACATTTCACATTGATCACATTTTCTGTGCCCTAGCTAGATGTTGCAATCACTGGGGATTAAAGTGGGATATATTATGCATGTAAAGCATATATGCCTGGCTCTTCATGACATCAGTGCTCAATATGATATCCAACAGACGTTCCTGAAATTGACATATACAAATATCTTTTTATGCACGCAGATGCACCACGATCAGTCAGGTTGACACCAAGTGGCGCTTCTAGAGTTAAGCAGAGTACTTCAGTCACCATGACCTGCCAAATAGGTGAAGGAGGAGCCAAGCCTCTACCCACACTGTCTATATTCAAAGGGGGCATCACAGAGTCAGTCAAATCACAGCACAACAGAACACAGATGACACACACAATGTCTATACAGAGAGAAGACAATGGCAAGGTATTCAAGTGTAAGGCAACAGGTGAAGTGATAAGTGGCAGCGTTGACTCTCAAGGCATCAGTTATGATGTACTGTGTAAGTATTATGGCTACAGATAGTAAAAATATCAGGCATCATGATCTGTAAATACATGTATTTTTGGTCTTGTTGGTGTTGTATCTACATGTGGAAAAATGACTGATAGTGTCAACTCTGTATGCATTATTTGTGATTTTCTATGTAAGTGTTATGACTACAGAATGAAATATACCAGACAGCAATGACTCCCAGAATGCCATTGATATTGGTTTGTGTAGGGTTTAAATATATGGAATGATCCTTAGAAATATGGGATTTCAAATGTTATTGCCCACCTGTTTCCTTGTACGATATGATGGACAAAGCCATTACTAGCTGCATCAGCATTTGAAGAAGTCATTTATTATGAAATTCTGTAGAGAATGAATAATCCCTGACAACACTGACTCTGAAGTGCCACTTTCCAGTTTCTTTGTTACTCAGTACATGTTAATATTTTATTGTTCTCAGCTTTTTGTACTATAATAAGACACCATGTACATGCCAAACATGAATGTCTGTGATCTATAATGCCTGCTCTGTGGCTTTATCTGTTCTAACGTGACCCAATTGCATTAAATCGAATATTTGTTTCCCCTTGGGGCCCTAGCCCAGACGTTCTCATTGCCTGACAAAATTGTGCAATAAACGCGATATTATATTACTACAAACCATGTTCCCTGCTATATGGTTACTAGAGTTGAAGAACAATGAGTAGTTGCAGTTAGATATATTTTTACCACATCAATTGAAATGACAATTAATTTTCAAAACTGATAAGTTTGAGTTGTCCTTTCTTTGAGAGACTACCCCATGAACAGGACCGAAGGTGGTCACTTGAAGCAGTTGATAGCCCAATGGACGTTAATTATGGAAATATAGAACGAGGGACCTAAGTGTGAACTTTAAAGGTCTCTCAAAGAAAGAAATCCTGTACAATGTACTGTCGGGATGCATGTTCATATATAGAATGGTCATAGCCCATGGCTTTGACAGTATTTTTTATTTATTTATTTTTTTAACTTTTGTGTAAGTACATGACACATACATGTAGTGCAATTATGCAATTTAAACGGGATTACTTCTTTTCCTGAACAAGTTCAAACTTCTTAATGTTTTACAGGCAATGAGCCACATATGGTATTGTAGCTTTGATGAATCTGACCCAAGTCTAACATGGACACTTTTCCCAAACACCTACATGTTAACAGCAGGCAGGATCTACTGTGTCTTAGTATGTTTATGCCAAACATTGATGGCTGGGATTCAAAATGCCTTCTCTGTGAGTGTGTCTGTTCCAAGGTCACCCATTTAAATAAAATATCAATAACCGTTTCACCTTGGTGCTCCAACTGAAATGCTCTCACTGGCTGACAGAATCTCCTAGGTATGATAAACCCAATGTATCATGATTACGAGCCATTGGAACTGCTATATTGTGGCTGTGGTCGTGGAAGTATGGCCAGCATAACTGCTGATAACATCAACTTTATTAAACATTGTCTTTCGGAATAAATGAATGTACAGTAGTCCTTCCTTTGAGAGACTACTGGGGTGGGGAGGGGGGTGAGGGAGGCCAAAAATAACTAAATGAAGCAGCTGGTCTTGTGATAGAGAAGTCAGTGAAAAGATGATGAACATTGGGCCTAAATGTTATCATGAAAGATCTGCCAAAGGAGGGAATACTGCAGGGTGTCTTTGAAGGTATTTCTCACCTTTTGATTTTGTTCTGTCTAGTTATATTGTATGCAGGCTGACTATGTAATCTCAAGTTGCTTAGTTCCTGTGTAGCTTTAAATGTGTATTGCTTCCAAGTTGCTCCGCCAGGCAGCCAAGTAAGGTTGTTGAAGGTGAAATGGGTCAGACACCAGTCTTATGTGAGCAATTTACCCTGCAAAAAGATTTTGGCAGCAGAAAAGCTTCACTGTATATAAATCATCCTTGGATATTGTAGACCCAGCATCAAAAAATGTCACAGTTACAGGTGTCAATGGTCCAGTTGCGGAGGGTACAACTGTGACTCTGCACTGTCAGGCTGTGGACGGCAACCCAAACACCTACAGTTATAAATGGACACATGAACGTAATGGACAAAGGTCAGGTCTCACAGAATCTTCCAGTATACTGACTTTGAGTAACATCCAGTATACAGCTGCTGGGCAATACAAATGTCAGGCCAGCAATGAATATGGACCAGCAAAGGGATTCAAGGATGTTATAGTTCACTGTGAGCACTTATGAATTGAAAACAAATTAGCTGAAGAAATAGCCTGTCTTTCGATTCAGTAGGGCAATTGTTTGAGTCAAGTTTCAAGCACTCAACAAAGGAAACACGAATTCTAAAAAAAAAATCCTGAATAATAAAAAAAAAATAAAGACAGAAAGAAAAAGAAAGAAAAGATAAGAAAGAAAGAAAAAAAAAGAAATTTTTTGCAGGAGTGGCTGTAGTTCATAAATCCGCTATCTTTATTTATCCTGAACTGATACATGTATACCGTGAAAGAACTAATAATGTACTACAAGAAAGAATCATTCTCCTGGGAATGATTATCCCGTTACTTAGTTAATTTCAGTTAGAAAAGGTCCTACTATCTGACAAAGGTCGTCAGCTTCTTTCTTTTTTTTTTTTTTTTTTTGCCAGCATCAATATGCAGGAAAGCTGTAGATTCAATCTCTAAATATGAGCAATGACCTTGACAATTTAGGTGTAATAAATTGAGGTTTTCTTGGTGTAATAAAGTGACACAGTCGCCAAACAGGTAATCATCATGCTATAACTGTAGCAAATGTGAATTCTGTGGAAGCTAGGTTTTGGAACTGTTGATATTAAAGTAATTATAAGTGTACTAAATACAAACTTTGTTCCTAGTGTACTAGTTTGATTTACTGTTAACAGAGTTAAGCGTGAAGGTAATTATGAGTGTATTAAATGTGACTTGTGTAGTATGTAGACTGACTCTCCAGACGGTTAATTATTGAGGTATTGTGGACATCATAGGTATGAATTTTGGTCTAAGTTTATTATATGAGCAGTGATGCTGTCTTCATTTCACTTTTTCAAATAAACAACGAAAATTAAGGAGGATCATCTGTGTCAATTATAAGGAGGCAGTTTTATTTTTCAGATTCTCCTAAAGAAGACCCAATAAAATGCATAGTTTGAATGTATGGGCTAAAATTGGTGCCACCAAGAACTTGACTATGCAAGTTGTTGCTCTCCCTGCGAATTTGGCCTTTTCGTTGGTTCACATGCAAAAGACCGTGAAACAAGAAAAAGTTATAAATAGTGGCTTCAGCTCGACTGTATCCTTGGTGAATATTCGGGCGACTGACTTTAGGTATTACATGTGTATTGCAAGCAATGCTATCAACCAACCTGTTGCATTTTTGTTTCATGTTTTGCAACAACAAGCTCCCTTTACACCTGAAGATATAAATGTTGTCAGACGGACAGCTGTTTCTTTGACAGTCAAATGGAAAAGAAGTCTAGATGGTGGATTTAAGCAGCATTTCAAAATAAGGTACCACAAAATGGGAACATCCGAAGTGAAAGAGACTGACAAAATAAAAGACCCATTTCCTGGTAGTAATTATGCAGAAATCAAGGTGATTCCTCTTGATCCAAGCACAAAGTATGTCTTGTATGTTGTGGCATTCTCTGACTTTAACGGTGGAAGCGAGACTCCAAGCAGCCATGTAAGAGCACAAACCCCAGGTAATTTTTATCTAAAAGCCTGCTGCGACCTTCAGATAGCATACTGCCACAGTGTCTAATTGAGCAATTAACGCTTTGTTGTTCAAATTACCCCATAGAGCCAGCTTGAAAAATATCAGTTACTTACTACCTTTACACTAAACCTGCAAGCAAATTAAGATTTAGTCATTTCATTGTAAAGATAATCAAGACCTATAGGAAATGCTAAAACATAATTTTGACCCAGTGTGATTGCCGAGTTCATTTATTAAATTGAAAACCTGACAGAAAAAATACAGGTTATGTACATTGGATATGTGAAGGAGTAGATTATTAAACCAGAATATTAGTCCCATCTGAACAGCACAAGGCACCACCTAATAACTTTGCTGTCTCAAAAATGTATAAATATAGTGGGCAAACAGAGGAATGTTTCATCATTTTAGCTCTGCTGACTATTCAGACAGCTATCTGTGCTTACGGTATCCCCGTCCACTTCTCATTCTGTCTGTCTGTGAGACTGTATTTCCTGTGTCTTCTGAAAAACTGTCGCCTTGGAACTTCGTTTGCAAATGAATGTGTTTCAAGCAGTGGTCTCTCTGGTTTGTGAAAAAAATGCGATTATGCATTTTCTTTATTCATTCTATATGAATTGATAATCGATTTCCTTTTTACCTTTTAAACCAATTTTCACAATGCTTAGATACTGCAAACAGCGACACATTTTTGCCAGCAGTGAGAAGGGATTTCATTAAAGTTAAGATGTCTTTGCTGATTTGCTAATACAATTACTTTGGTTACTTTAATTTGTTTATTTCTCTACATGACATCTTTAAAAAGCCTTTTACCAATTATTTTGAGACTGTATGGGACACTATTAAGAACCTCGGGACTTTAAAATTGACCAGATTATGCTGGAAAATGTTCTCTTTTGTATATGTGTTTCTATTTGTTGTGCATTTCATCTTAGTAGAATATACAAATAGAGTCGATTTGTGTGGAATATATTCGCAATATGTTGTTGCCTTAGTTTGGATTGCCATGGAATAATCGGAATTTAGGTAATCGCGTAGGTTATGTAGCGTTGTTGAATTAGTATAATAGCATATCGGATGTTTAGGATTTCATGTTGGTAAAGGTGTTTCTCAAGAAAATGGCTGCATATATATATATTAATCTTAAGTGACCTTAAATGTCCAACTGATATGTTGGCGTTACTTGGTGATAACGCGTTATTAAGGTCCATGAAGACAGCAGTAAAATATATAGTTGCAGAAGCAGCAGATTAGATAAGCTGAATAGAGGGTTATGAGGGTCCATTTCGTTATCTCTAAATTGAAGAAATAATTATAATTCTACTAACACATTTTCAATTACCCAGTGCATCCAGTTTGACTTGTTTAAATTAAATGGAAATTGTGAATCAAAAACGCTTGAGGTGTGTGATAATACTAAACTACATATATATTTAATAGGGCCTAAACTTAAACAGCAACAGAACAATGTAAATCGTATTAATGTACAGTGTATACTATTTATTGCATTATTTATCTGCTGAATGTACTTCAGAAAGTCTCAATCAAGTCAAAAGTATGAGTGGCTCAACGTGTGAGCCTGCTTTCGAAACGTTTTTTTCATACTTACTCATGCATTTCAATTCTGGATGATAAGTTCTACTTGTTAACCCTGCCTCCTGGTTTGTGAATTATTGAAGTTAACAGTTTATGATTTCTCAACTAAAACACATTAATAACTATATACACGTAAAATAAATTAACTTTCATTAAGTATCAAAAATGGCAAAGGATTGATTGATATCTTTCGTAGCACCATATGTATACCTGCCATTTAACACCACGTGTAGCGACCATAAAGGGTGATCTTATATTATAAGCGGTCCATGGGGATGCACAACCTAGCATGTTTGAGTAAAACTCTTGGAAACATTTGTAGTCTCTAATGGAATGCAGTCTCCATACCATTTTGACTAATTGCATTGTAGTTGCATTGGAACTCTTTTGTACCCCTAAACTTGAATTATGCAACAAGTAGTTTTGGGAATTCTCTTTTACCGTTTAAAGATACATGTGTGTCCCTTTTCAATATTTTGACTAATCCAAAATTGTCACCCTTATTATGCTTAAACGTGGTGGAACTGTACTATTTTAAGGGGAAAAACAACGTTTTTTGTTCTACTGACCACAGGTTGCAGACCATATTGTACCAATCACTCCCATCCGTCCATCCGTTCTTATGCAAACGTGGATCAGTCTGTACCAAGCCAAAATAAAATATGACGAAATTTGACAGTAAAGCTGAATGCACAAAACAACGAAAATGCATCATGGAAATGATATGGAGCAGTATGTGCTTAAAACAAAATAGATTTAATATTTTGAATAAGGTTAATGTTACCCAGTAAACCGCGAATGTAAATCATATATAAAGGTTTGGTAATGCATTTAATGGGCGACCTTAACCAATATCCTCAAGGTCACGGAAAAATACAAATTTATTATGGGTGATGATTATTACATCTTTATTTGTATATATGTACATATATATATATATATATATATATATATATATATATATATATATATATATATATATATATATATATATATATATATACATACAAGTATGCCATCACAGAAGCAATATAAAAGGGCGAAAGCCAATGATGTATGGAATCATGCTGGTACATTTGGTGGTTTTTACTGAATCGATGTTCAAAGTATTAAAACACATAAAATTATTTACTGTGATAATGAAGTAAGGTGGCATTAAAACACTTACACCAAATATGCGAGATGCCAGTGGTGAAATACGGGGACATTCTATGTAATATTGATATATTTTGAGGACTGATAAGCACTTTGGTAATGGGCACTTAGTTCAATATATTGAAAATACAAGGCAAAGGATACAAAATTTACCAAAGATGTTTATCATGTGTGTCTTTTAAATAAGATTACACTCTTATCCTATTTCGTATATCTGTTATTACACTCTTTGTAATCTTTATAAACTCATCTCAGCCAAACCCTTCTGTGAAACGGCTTTGCTCAATATGTAATTGTGTTGTAAAACCCACTTCCACAGACCCTTAATTTGCATGACGGTTGACGCTACAAATCTTTTCTATTATCTTATAACTTTTTTTCACTCTTGGTGACCTCTTCCAAACAATACCAGCTCAGTGAAATATATGGGAACTCGATGTATTAGTATGTTTTTACTACATGGTGCTGCCTGCATACCTTGAATTTTTAACATGTTGCTGAAATTAAGTATTATTGTAAAGGATGCATGTACGCATGTTTTCACTGTTACCATAGAAATAGCAGCAAGTATAATATATTGGCTTATACCATGGAAACTGTGCATCCTACCCTTCTAGTCACTATTAAACATCATGGGAAAGAGTATGTGAAGTTTATTTGGTGCTACCAGTTTTGTTTTTCCGTGACTTTGAAAGCTAAAGCTAATATATTGGCTGATCTTTGGTAACATAGTGGACCATGCCAATGCTTATCTAAAAAAAAGGAGGACTCAAGGAGTGTATGAGGGAAGGCTAATATTGCAAACAGTGATGATGATCTTAAAGACAGGTGATATCGATATTGTTAGAACTGTCACAGGGCTACTTTAGTATGTGCACTCAAGGTCATCTGACCATTGGGCTGTGACGGTCCTGTTGTTGTATGCTATTGCAGGTCGTCCTCAGTTCAACTTTGACAAGTTGATAGTTAAACGTAAGCAAAGTTATGCCAAACTGACCTGGAACAGACCAAAAGGACAGTATACACACTATGTGATAGAATGGTGTCAGAAACCTGGCAAGACTATCTGTAACACTGAAAACCAACGAAATGAAACAACAAGCATGACAGTCATTCGTTTGCGTGATGACCATGAGCACAGCTTTGTCTTGAAGGTATATGATGGAGACGACCTTGTTGGCGAATCAAAAGAGTCTAGTTCTTCAGGTAAGCAATGTTAATTAAGTAAAATTAACATGACACACACTGTTTTGATTTATATTACTTTTGACATTAAATGTGTATGGACGAGTTTGATTACTGTATTGTACATTTTTATCTTACATTATTTTATCACTTTTTATCATATTTTAATGAATCCCATATTTGCCCTGCTCTTTTTGTAGTTTTTGTGTGTGTGTGTGTGTGTGTGTGTGTGTGTGTGTGTGTGTGTTTTGTTTATTAATTAGTTTTGATAGTTGGGAAACAAAACGACCTTTTTTCCATAGTATAACCCTCAGTTTGACCCAGGGGTCACTAGAATCACTAACTGTTTAGTAACATGCTAGGGTTCCATTAATGTGACAGAAGACCTAAATAAGACGTAATGAAAGGGGTTATTAGGGATCGATGCAGGAATACCATATACTTTGGACACAAGAAGGGTTATGTTTGTGTTTCTACTCTATGATTCGGTCCTATTTACCAGCATATTGTTTCAATTTTGTGAAACAACATATCGAAGTATGCAGTTTCATTGTTCTTTTCCTAGTGCATTCTGCTGGTGTACCTCTGTTTAAGTTCAGAGTTAAGGGTGTTCATTCTTCGCTTGAAGCTTCCTGTGGATTGGTTAGATGCTAACCTTCCTTGAATTTGACAAAAGACCTGCTTTAGATGTAACAAAAGGGGTTATTAGGGACCAATGCAGGGATAACATGTATATTGGACACAAGAACGGCTTTGTTTGTGTTTCTACTCTATGATTGGGTACTATATACCAGCATTGCGTTTCAATTTGTGTGAAAAAACCTTCAAATTATGCAGTTTAATTGTTCTTTTTCTAATGCATTCACCTGGTGCACCTTTGTGTAAGTTCAGAATTAATGGTATTTATTCTTTGCTTGAAGCTTTCTGTGCTCTGACAAGTTTGTTTTCCCTTTGTGAGGAGGTACATGGATGTATAATGAATTCCTTTCTCGGGCTTATTTTAAATTTGAATTTTGCTCCTGTAAATTTCCTAACCCTTGCGTCATAAGCAAAAACCTCTTACATAGTATTATATGTGTGTTTTTTCTCTTATATCATGTTTATTTGTTTATTTGTTTTTATTTCAAGTAGGCCGCTACTAGTAAAGCCAAGCAGCAACCACTACATAAAGTACTTCCCCGGAATTTAAGGCTGCAAAATGTTGCTCATGGTTTCCAGCTGATGACCATTTTATCAATTCATTTTATTTCAATTTGCTGCTAAAGCCTTAAGTTTTCACAAGTTTTAATGAAACGCGATAATGCTGATAAACTTACTATATACGTCCACACATATGCTGTGACTAGATTGCGATATCTATGTATCTATCTATCTATCTATCTATCTATCTATCTATCTATCTATCTATCTATCTATCTATCTATCTATCTATCTCCCTGTGTGTCTGTCTGTCTGTCTATCTATCTATCAAACTATCTGTCTGCCTGTCTCTCTGTCTATATATATATATATATATATATATATATATATATATATATATATATATATATATATATACATATAACTACGCGAAAGATATGGAACTGTTGTTCCTGTTTGTAGAAGTAGTTTTGTGATGTCAGGCTATGTACCGAGTCCCTCATTTGCATATTACAGATGGGACAATGGACCCGTTGCCTGTTGCCATAGCAGTGCCTCTTGTCCTTATAATTGTTATCGGAGCTGTTATATTGACAGTCATGCTGAGGCGCCGTATATGTAAAGGTTCTTCAGGAGACAGCACAAGTGAGTTCAACATTAATTTTAGACACTGCTCTCTTTTCTTTTGAATGAAGGCGAGTTTTAGGCTGAGGTGACACGTTTCTGTGCTTTGAGAAGAGTTGTCGTGGTAAGTTTTATCTATAATTCTTTTTCAGTTTGTTTTGGACTACCATTGGGGCAAATCAAAAACGCATAGGATAACATTCGGGCACCAGCCCATTTTGAGCTGGCAATGGACTATCGCCGACGACCTGTCGTGGGAATGCCATAATTAATATCTTAATGATGAAAACATACAAAATCCGGCCAATCAAATTATGTTTATTCTATCCATATATATCTTCGTAAGTGCTGAAAACCAGCAGGTTAAATAACTGTCAATATCCAAAGATCTTTTGGTATATATTAAGTGAAACAAAGGGCACATGGCTAAGCCCACAGTAAACTATAAGCATGAGTCCCTATATTTGACTTGTGTTCACATTAAAACATTTTTAACAACCAAATTGACCCTAAAGGATAAACAATGAACCCTCTACCACTCAAGTTTGTTAATGGCCTTGGTCATATTTCGCACACTGACTGTGACAGCATTTGGTGTTTTTCCACCAAAAACCTACCTAGATATATTTTTCTTGAATCGATATCGCCCCACATTTGAAATTTTTGTGCCTGTTCGATACAGTCTTTGACATTGGCACAATGTTAAATTGCAAAGCTTGAAACCAGCACCAACAAACCAACAGGGTCAAAAAATAAGGCGTGATAGCTGCATGATCGACTTCTTGGGTGTGTGCCCGAAGATTTGCTTTTACACTTGCATTTCTCTCAGGAATAACAGAGTTAACAAAATATGCACCACAAAGTACCATGTGGTCAGGCCTTGCAACCCTCCACATGTCAATAAGTCCATCCCAAGCCACTGTTGTAATAAGTGTATTTTCATTAATGAGGTAGACGGAAATTGTCATCATATGTTCTTTTGGTGGGTCGCATAAGGGAACATTTTTGGCGTCGAGTAAATGCATCTTTAATACAAGACTGCTCATCCGCTGCTTGGGGGGTGGGGGTGGGGGCAACAGATGGGCAGTCTGTAATGGGACTGTCATTTCATTCAATCCTGGATATTGAGCTGTCATGTGCACAAGCTATAGCGAAAATAACTCATGTTACAACAGTTATGTTTAATCTCAATTTTACATAATTGTACACTGTCTCTGAGTTGTGTAAGTCTAGTGTTGCTAATTTTTATGCTCTCTGGATTGCTTTCATATTCAAAGTTTCCAAATACATTTTACCAATCATTTAAGTTCGTAAAGTATAGTTTGTAACACCTTCAGGGGTAGCTGCATTGTGCTGGCATTGCGTTTTGTAATTTTAATCTTGAATTTAATTTTTAAAACGTTGAGTACAATAACAGAAATATCACTATTAATTATAAATTCGCAAATTAGTCATGCCCACTCTTACCAGAGAAGGGAGCAAAGCAGGCATGGGTTTCTGGGTGATTTATGGGCCATTCAATATTACCGCGCTGCTTTACCATTGTATTCAACACAGATAGTAATGGTGGAACATCGACCTTGATTTCTTCAAAAAGCACAATCTGCCATTGCTGACACAGTATTTAAAAGAACAAGGAATATCAGTTGATGGTAGGAATAAAGCAGCACTTTTACTTTTGATAATTTCAGTTTGAAATTTCCTTTTACAGCCCACTACACAAAAAATAGTGGTTTACTGTGACAATTCGCCTTGTCAATCATTCTAACTATCAATGCTTTCTGTATTTCCTCTGTCAACAATCTGGGATGGTAATATTCCATAACCTCCTGTATTTGGTCTGTTTCCTGCCTTCCCTTATGTAGACACTGACAAGATTAGTGTCTGCATTCTCATGATCTCGTCACATCCTGCTCACTTTCGAGAAGTTACAAAGCACACCATCGAGCAGCAATAAAATCAACCCACATGCTTCCCTTCCCTAATGGGTCCTCTCCCAGGGGTTTCCCCACTTAATGAACTTATGCATAGATTGCATTACTTTGCTCTCATTTTAAAGCTCAAATTTGCAAACATCGGTAATGTTGCGCTAAACAACATAAGCAGACATATTAACCACACGAAAACACTACACACACACACACACACACACACACATACACACACACACATATATATATATATATATATATATATATATATATATATATATATATATATATATATATATATATATATATATACATATATACATATATATATATTATATATATATATATATATATATATATATATATACATATACACTGCACCAACTATTGACGCGGACATAAAGTAGATCAAATATATAACTATGAAAAGTTAAGGCAACAGCTTCATCATACTGGAGGCTTATTTTTATCATATGAAAAGAAAAGCTGTGCTGCATATGATGGCAGAACCCAGGTGGAATAAAATGGCAAGCGATAGAAGGACAAAGCCAATCAATAATGTTCTGACCTAGTTATGTCACAAAGTAACTCAGGTTGTGTACACGCACAAGCTCAAGTGATATCATAATAGCAAAGAGGTACACGTGTTGTGACTAGGTCACAGCAATTAAACTTCAATGACCAAACAGCTATGTGCTGTGGGCCTTCCCTTCTTTCTCTACTGCAAGATTCTTATAAAAGTATATCTATTGTTATTTCTTTTTTGAAGGGAAGTGGTTTTTCCGAGTAAATTAAAGGATCAATATGAGTGAAAGAAAGCAATAATGTGCGATGGGCGATCAGGTGGACATCAATTACCGTTCTTTTCTAGTCCCCTTGGTTAATATTTTGTCCGGTGAAGTTATGTCTTGCAAAAGATGGTACGGCAGCTAGCAGCACACAGCGTTATTGGTGTACAGTAGACAGCAGTAAACGGTGCCACACGTTCAATGCTGCTGGCTGATACTGTTGGTTGCTCACTTATATTATGTGCAAATGAGCTGTAAAGGTATCAATTTGATTTCCATGAAAAACAGCTTTACAAATTGGGTTCGGATGGCTAATGTAGTTTGTCACTGGCCAATGCTCTCTGCAAGTGATACCTGCTCTCTTTCGAGCGATCGCAGGATAGTTCAACAAAAGATTTGAGAATGCTGATTTTAAAAAAAATCTTGTTCATCAGGCACTGCCAAATGCCATCAGATGAAAACATACATATGCATGGGTTGAATATGGCAATGTCTGTACATGATAAAAAGAATGTACATTTATATAACAAAATACCATATTGAAGTCGAGATCCAAGTTGAAGCAAGATGTATCAAAGTGTCGAAAGAAACATCTTGTATATTCTTTTCATTTTCAGATGCTGAAGCAAAAGGACGCAGGTATTTTTTTTCCATTTTGCTACGTGTATGGCAGGTTGACAATTTAAATCTCCAGTTTTAGATCTTTTGTTAAACCATACATATATGCAGATATGCAGAAACAAAATGTCAGCAAACGTTCCAAACCAATATTGTTTTCTTCAATTATCATTTTATTTGTAGCAGGATCTCTGGTCCTGTACTGAGCTGGATCAGTAATAACTTATTAATGCGACAACATGTTATCATGAACAGCAAATCATCACACTGAAGAACTGTAAATGCCGATGCTCCCCAAAGCTAGGTTCTCGGGCATCTTTTGTTCATTTTTTATATAAATGATACTGTGGATGTTGTTAACTCAAATTTTAAACTTCTTGCAGAAAACACCTCACTTTTTCGTCTGTGTGGACAGACCGCTCCATGATGCTAATAACATGAATGAGGATCTTTTATCGATACAGTCTTGGTCTACTGACTAGTTAATTGCATTCAATGCATTGAAAATTGATGCAATGTTAATCGCTCAAAAGAAGAACCACCTTAATAATCCCCTTTATTATTTGAGGTCCATCACTGACATAAAGCTGAACTGCAAAAGCATTTGGCTTTTGTACAAAGATCTTAAATGGAGCGACCACATTAATCTAACAGTTTCAAAAGCTTAAAACAACTTAACATAATGAAATCTCTGCAATACATAGTCGAGAGAGAATCAAAGATTTGAAAGGCAGTATTATACAGAATAATCCTTCGATCTACCCCATTTCGAGCACGCATTCATATATTTGACAACTCATTCTTTCCTTCCAAAACTAGACTTTGGAATCAGTTATATTTTGGTGTAACATATTCCAAATCTTTAAAGAAGCCCAAGAGAAAAATTAACGCCAGTATTCAAAGATAAGTCAAGCGAGTGCAATTATATTATGATGGCAATCCCTTCCCTGCTATTAGTCATACTAGATCACGATTGGGTCACCTCCAGCTGAATGACATCTTGTATGGGATTGACCTATTAGAATCTCCAACTTAATTGTGGTCCCAGTATCTTAGATGTGTGGCAATATTTTTTGTTTGTCCACCTTACATCGTCCACACAGATCACTCACCTAGATATGTTGCAATGTTCACCATTTTAATCTCGAGACTGCTTTGTTTGGTGCTGATGGACGCAGTTTTAATGATAATAGGACCATATTTCTGTCTGTTCAGGATTATGTTTTAAAAATTCAGATATTAAATCCTTTTTGTGTGACAAAATGTATTATATACGGCACTTTGCTCCTGTACAAGTGTTGAACAACATAATTCGTCATTATAAAAATGAAGTCTGTCTCTGTTGTTGTCATTGGCAAGTAACAGTTACATGCCGATGACAACAACAGAGATGGGCTTCATCTTTTATATTTATATTCATATTAACAATAATACTAGAATTAAATTAGTCATGAATATTTGTGCGTAAAGGTTTGATAGCCACTGCGAAGGACCTTTTGTTTATCAGTGGGAGGAGCTATGGGTGTGGCCAGCCACTTGTTATGTAGCAAAGTAGGCGCTGGGACGTGCAGTGCTGTATATGATGTTACCATCGACTGATGAAAAAAAAATTGTCCCTATTCTTTCAATGCTAACGAAAACTCTGAATGTAAATATTATCAAATAGTCTTTTTTGACGCAAATTATCATGAAGTGCCGAGTACCATTATCTGTCTCGTGCATATTGTCGTGTCTCACTCAAACCTGTCTGACATGGTGTGGTGCTCCTCACTGAGTCTGATTCAAGTGGGCACTGGTAATTGAGCCTCCTAACATATCAGTGAGGAGCACCACACTTTGCATTATGATGTTCCGTCTGCGCTATGCATGCGTGCTACCTTGCAAGAGGGATTTATGAAGGGGCTGTACCCTCCATTTTAATTCTACTATGATACCTATATTCATTGTTTGTATTCTATATGAATAAAATACCTTTAAACCAATTAAATAGTAGCATAGATCCTTGCCACATAGGGTGAGCTCCACTTCTATCTACCCATGAAACATTCAGTTGCTTGGAGAGTACATACAGGGTTTTTTCCCGAGACAGCAAATGACAGCAAATTTGATTGTAAAGGGTCAACTGGCTTTGCATTTGGACGCTTACTTGCATACAGATGAAGTCTTTCATTGCCAGTTTTGAGCAAACACAATGTGTTTTAGTTGCTCTTACAATACTACATTCATATTTATTGTAAATCTTGAATTTAGGTATGAACATGTCTACATTGGCGTAAACCAGATGTTTGACAGCATTCCTGCACTTGCTTTTTGAGCTTGCTGTGCTCAAAGCGTGCTATGAAAGCAGTGTTATTATTCCAGACTTGGGACTGCAATATGTATTAAGAAATCTGTCAAATTTATCCTGGGGTTTTTGTTCATATTGAAACCACGCTTTGGGGACACTTAGTTTACTACCTGTTTGCTAGTTTCTCCTCTTTTAAACCTTTTCCTTCTACATGTAGTCTTTTTTTTTGGGGGGGGGGGTGAAAATGTGTATAACCTGTGTCTACTTGCTGTCTGGCTAATGTATTTGTAGAGACACTACCTCAATTTTGTGTCCATCTTACGGACCCCAAGCCATGAACTTGAGTTGGCTTGTTATGAATATTTGCAGCGATACCCTAACTCAGGATAGTTTTTTCACTGTAGGAATGGCTCTGCTAACTAACAAGTAATCATGTTTGCCTCTGTCAATATTTTAGTGCGGGAGAAAAAACCTTAAGTACTATCATAGCCAACAGCAGCAAATATGAGAATCCGCTTGGTAAATCATCGGGTTTGGGGACATCAGGTACCACTGAATACGTCAATGCTAGTTTTCACACCGGAAAGGAGGTAGCCGAAGTGAACTCACCTGTGTGAGACAGGAACCAGCAGTACTCAGCGTACCAGAATATAAAGCCAGAGGTCCATGTGTATGAAGATGTGCCTAGTCTGCCTCATAAACCCACAGTTATCAACACACAAGACAGTGCTCCATCCAAGCACACAGGTAAATATCGTGAAGTATAAGTTTGTAAGCAACTGGTGAGGAGTTTAACATGATAATAAATCCCATATCAGAGAGAACTCGTTCATGTTTTAACGCCATTACTTGCAAATCGTACTTCAACTACACCTTGCATATCATCTGACGGAACATTTTGACAAGAGTTGTTACCCTAATTACATCAACGGGTAGAATATATATAGAAGTTAATGTGAAGATAAGTGCGACGTCGAGCATCGCAATGTTACATATAGCGTTGCTGCCGGTTTATAATTTTGCTTCAGGACAATAATTATGTGGATAATAAATATTTCGAACAAATATTGAAAAAGTTTTCCCTTTCTCTTTTAACTTTGAATGCGCGTCAAGACCTTCTGCGTAGAAGAAGCAGAAAAAGGAAAGCTGTGGATGTGGGCAATATTTTGTTACTAGCACTACGGGCAGAGCAGTAGCTTTCAGATGTGTACAGCGTTCCTTCTGTTCAGCATGTGGAAGAATGTTTTATAACGTTTTTTGCCCCAAATGAAGTAGAAAATGTATTAACAATGTAAAATTGACAACGAAAATACACTTCCAATGCGTCTTTTTCCTTTCTGTCCATACATCTTACACTTTACTCAAGCGACTTACATGGGTTGTATCATTCTTCACAGGAGAATATGAACAGTTGTCTTCAGATGCCAGGACACCGCATTCCAACAATGAACCAAATGTATACAAGCAACTTGAAAGACGTTAAAGCGTGCCACAAGAATTGTTTCTAAAACGTATATGCTGACACAGAGGAGAAGGGAGAAAGATTCTGTACTTCCCGTTCATGCACATTCTTATTCAAAGATATCAACCTGTGGCTGAGTGGGTAGTCTTCGCACATACTGAAACATAATCTTTACAGAGATAGTAGCGAGTAACCGTCAACAGCTTCATGTGCCACAGGAACATTTTTTTTTAACGTGAGGTCATCCAGATGCTCACGGGGTCATGGTGAGGGGGAATATAGGCCTCTTCTGCTCCCCATTTGCCTGTGAAATAAAGCAACATTAAAAGAGACATATGTACCATTTAGCATGGATGGCCTATACCAAAAATCATTAGTTATATCATTTAATTAACACACTATAATGTATATGTAAATTGTAACTGAGTTACACAACGGGTGAATAGAATTCTCAGAATTAAATCTAGCTCATCTTGTTTAATCAAAGTGTTTTCGCCCATAAAGTTGCTCGATCAAGTGTTGAAAGAATATATAGCTCGACTTATTATGTTTGTTTCGGATTCAATTATATATATATGTAAATTGTAACTGAATTAGAAAGGCTAAGGGCGTATGAACTTCTAACAATTAGTACAAGGTTCAAATATTTCAACTCTCGGCCAGTTCCGAAGATCTGGCAGTACTACCATCACTGATTCCTTTTTTTTTTCCTTTTTTTTTTCTTAATCTATGGGTGGTAAAAGGAGGATGCACACTCAAGTGTAATTGGAACAGCCCCGAATAGCTACATCCGATACCATTTTAGTCATTCAACCCAGGTATGCACATTCACAGTGCATGACTTTTGGGCAGCTCTTGTGGTTTTTGGACCGTAATAAGGCCTTAAACAAGGCTCTGGACAGGTGAATGACCTTGCTGCTCATGCTCCTTCAGTCAGCAAAGTGTTCTTCGTCACGTGATCATGTTCATGATTGGGGGAAATAGACAGAACTAAAGTTGACAGTTTTTATTTGTGGAGGGCTTTGGCCTGCCATAAAAAAGCTGGCCAATTAAAAACATATCTGCATTTCGATTTTTTAAGAGTGGTGGTGGAGGGTGGAGGGGGAGTCACTGAGATGACCAAAGAAAACTCGTTTGCTGATAGCCGTATAGCGATGTCCTCACAGACCGCAAATAAGGAAGTAACCCCCTAAGATATTTCTTTTTTGTGAGCAGTCTTTTTTTTTTATCTTACGGATATGGGTAATGTTTTTCTGTACCATTTGGTCCCACAATGAAACACCTTGTGTACGTGAAATCTTGCGGACAGAAGCATGGAACGTCCCTAGGTGTCTGGTTTTTATTTTGTATTTGGGTACTCTTTGTGACTGCAAGGAAGTGCTGTATTTTTTTAGTACTAGCATCTTTTGCCGATTGAAACCAAAAAAATCCTCGAGATGCTGTGAATTGTCACACTTTGGTAAATAGATCGTTTGAATATAAAATAGTAACAGTCTTTATAGTGTATATAAAGCAAGGGACTCTAATATAACTAACAGTGCTTCTAGTGTTCTTAACAGAGCTCAATATTTGTCGAACATATAGCAAAGAATTTATACTATATGCTGAGTCTAAAAAAGAAATATTGGGGATGTGCTTCAATGCGCAAGCGTGCTACAATTGGAAAGAATCCGGTTCTTGGTCTAGATACAAATGTCAAATATGTCATGCATACGATAAGGAAGCTGATATTTTTAAAGAATGAATGGAGATGGATGTTATAGCAGCAGTCCGCATGCCGATGCGGATCAGCAGATATCCGGGGTGCATGGTTGACTGAGCGGCAACATGCGTGCCTATGACAACAAGCACCAGCCCTCATTGCGTTGCTGTAGGCTGGGGATTTCGTGTGTGTTTTTCTTCTTTTTTTTTGTCTGTTTTGTGTTGTTTTTTTATTTATTATGTTTTGCTACCACAGACAGTTGTCTTGGTCACAGGACACAGATAATTTTGGACTGTGAAGAGTCACAATACAGTACTCTGTTCATGAGAGTCTGATTATGGAGGGTCTTTTTCTCCATGATATGAAAAAAATCAGAAGGTAGCCAGTGTGCGTTAGGGCCTATGCCATAGAAAGTGACTCATTAACACCTGATTTCCCTCATACTCATGTAAAACTCACTCAAACAAAACGTGAGTTTTGTGTTACCTTATACTTGTATGATATTTATACCAGAGGGTGTATATGCATGATGCACATGCAGCAAGGTATGGTGAACATTCGGCTTCTGCTTTACTCTCTCTCTCTCTCTCTCTCTCTCTCTCTCTCTCTCTCTCTCTTTCTCTTTCTCTCTCTCTCTCTCTCTCTCTCTCCTCCTCACTACACATATGTATGTATGTATGTATGTATGTATGTATGTATGTATATATGTGTGTATACACACACACACACACATATATATACGTACATAAGTGTTCAAATTACACTCACTTTAAATTTTCAACTTTCAGTTTTGAAAAAGGCAAACTTTTAAGGAAGTAGATCCAGATGAGTTCCTATGTTAAATTAAAATCTTCGCTATCTGTTTTTTGGGTCGCGAATTTATATATTATGATTGAACATTGATGTTCAGGGCGATACTTTTAGTAAGTTATTTTCAAAGGCCAAATTCCAAAAGCTTTAGTTTATACAAACATACTCATATATCTTGATAGACATGTTTGATATAAATACTATTGACCTTATTTAGGGTCATACATATGGTGCGAAATCATGCTATTTACAACCTACTCTTCATACCCAGGATGCTTGTTCACCTTAATGAAACAATGACGCCACCTTGACTGCAAACGGCATATATTTTTTGTGTGCATCATAATCCTGTACTGGTATCTGTGCACAAGTTCAGGTATAATGACATTAATAAAACTCATATGTGTATTTTTCTGCTGGTTACACAATATTCACTTGTTTTGTGTTATAATGTTTCCCAATGTCTGAGCAAGCCAATATCATTGGATGGAATGGTACAAAAAACTGTTATACATATTTTTGATAAAATTGTAATGACAGTGTATTACATAATATTTATTGTTTCAATTGGTAAAGATTATACTAGCAGTGCTAACTTAATCCTACTTTTTCTCCTCAGGCAAATTATCCAAACTCGTGTACAGTGATTATCATCCGGTTTAACTCTTGTAATGAAATCCTACATCAAGCAGGAAAATTTGGTTTATATAGTTTATAGATATGTTCTTGTAGCCCTGCAAGTAATGATGCGACTAAGTCATTTCTATTTCGTTTTATATACTGTGTACGCAATGGTCGGCATCTTTATGCATTATAGGAATCTATAGTTGGAAAGGAATTCTCATATATTAATGGAACCATGGGAATGTCTATTTTCGCAGCCATTTAAAGAGCGAATATTTGCACATGTTTACTTCTACCTGATAGAAATGGTCCTGATTAATCTGATGAAGCTTGATAGCACTGTCATTTTCGTCTTCCAATATATACAGGTTCTATGATGTGCACATCTTCATGTGATAGTTCTGATGACGTATTCAGATTTGGTACAGATCTATATATAGTTCTGTCACCTTCAGAGTCGAATGAGTCACTACTAGTGTATGTAATAATCTCCTTGTATCTGTTAATAGTTACTGTCTTACCTGTGTGCATTATTTGTACAGGTATGCTGCACAAAATTGAAAACTCCTATGGCAGTAAAGAAGTGGAAAAAATGTCTTTTCAGTACATAAGTCTTATTCTGCATTACCACCGTCTTATAGAGACCTGTTTGGACGCTTTCGTATTTTACAGTTTATGTTGTTAGCATTATCAGGTGATGTGCATCCGAATCCTGGTCCCACAGATTTTTTTTGTGATTTGAATGTGTGTCAAGCAGATATATGGAGACTCTCGCAAGACAAACTCTTATGCTTAAAATCTTCTCTAGCTCAGTCCTTTGACCTGATAGCATTATCAGAGACTTTTCTATCGCCACATAAAGATAGTTGCAATTACACGATTCCAGGATTCCATCTAATAATATGACGAGATCGTACTACTGGTTATGGTGGTGGTGTCGCGCTATATGCGTCCCGAGTCTTGGTCGTGAAAAGACAAGTTGACCTAGAGAGCCCAGAGCTTGAAATGATGTGGGTTGAAGTTAGACTTCATAATAAGGGGTTTTTACTCGCAGTTGTTTACAGGCCTCCTAATAGTGGCACTTCTTTTTGGGATGATCTTCAGGGTAACGTAGAACACGCCTGTAACCCAGGAATTGGGAAAATTGTCATGATGGGAGACCTCAATGCGGATCTGAGAACTTCTCATGGACGACGTTTTTTATATTTGGCCTGTATAATAATTTAACAATTCACGTCACCGAACCTACAAGGATAATGGAACATTCATCAACTTGTCTGGATCAAATACTAACTAATATCCCCCAATTTGTGTTGCGTGTCTCTGTTCTATCTCCAGTTGATCAGAATGACCACTGCACAATGTCTGCAGGCTTACTTTTTCGGGTTAAAATCAACAAACCATACGAAAGACTTATCTGGCAGTATTCTAAGGCTAACTTTGATTATTTCAGAGAAAAACTCAACGAGGTTGATTGGGATGCCTGCTTTAATATGCCAAATGTCGACCTGACCTGTTTTACTTGGGCCAATAAGTTTTTGGATGTAGCTCACGCACTGCATCCCGAGTAAAACTTTTTGTATCAGGCAGAATGATTCTCCCTGGTGTACTTCCAAATTAAGGGCACAAAGGCGCAAAGTTCATAGAATTCATAACAAAGCAAAGGCATCTAATGAAAATCCATATATCTGGAGTTATTTTGGCGAACTGTGCAACAAATATATTTGTGACTTAAGGAAAGCTGAAGAGGAGTATCATGCAAAGCAGTGCGATGCTGTGAATAATGGACAATTTAAAAGTAAGAAGTGGTGTAAAATAGTAAAATTCTTTTTGTCTGGTAATTCTAATGTGTCCGCACCTTCTTTGATAACTGATGACGATGAGGTCATATTGGATAGCAAATCGAAGGCTGAAGCTTTCAATGCATTCTTCCTTAAACACTGTCAGGTGGATGACTCTAGGTTGACATTGCCCAGAGACTCTCATTCTCCACAATCCTGGTTGGAAAGTATAACCTTAGACAAAGAGAGTGTACTGGATATCTTGAAGTCACTGAACATTGACAAAGCCAGCGGACTGAACGGTATAAGTCCAATACTCCTGAAGGATGGCAGCACCAAGCATTGCTTCCTCCCTCACTAAATTATTGAATCTTGCCCTCCAAGAATGTAAATGTCCATCAGAATGGAAAAAAGCATACGTAACACCGATTCTTTAAGGTGGAACAACCGTATCATGCGGCATATAAAGGCCTATCTTGCTAGTAAGATGTGTGAGTAAGGTATTTGAGCGTGCTGTTTTTAAGCACATCTTTAGTTTTTTTATGAGATAATTATGCACTATCTGGAAAACAATCCGGTTTTATGCCTGGAGACGGAACAGTCAACCAATTGGCATTTCCCTGTCAAGAATTTTCAAAAGCTGTGGATCTGCAGAAGGAAGTACGCGTGATTTTCTTTGACATTACGAAAGCTTTTGATGGAGTATACCGCCCAGTCCTGATATATAATTTAAAAAATGGAGGGATTCAAGGTCTGCTCATCCATTGGATCGAGGACTATTTGTATGCAAGAACTCAGAGAGTAGTCATTCAGGGCCACGCTTCATCTTGGTGTGACATCAAAGGAGGCGTCCCACAAGGTTCAGTTTTAGGACCATTGTTATTTCTAGTCTATGTAAATGACATTGTAGAAACAGTTAGATCTGAAATTAGGCTTTTGCAGATGATATCACATTATATATTACAGTCAATGATCCTACTGAGACAGCAGAGACACTTAATCAGCACCTGTCATTACTATCACAATGGTCTGCTCAATGGTTAATCTCATTCAATCCCCATGAAACGAAGTCAATGGTGGTGAGTAGAAAAATCAATATTGGAGATCATCCCACCTTGACATTTAAAAATAGTAGTCTTGAAAATATTACTTTACATAAAAAATATGGGCCTCTGGTTCTCTAGAAATCTCTCTTTGTCAACTCATATTGATCATACTGTTGCTAAGGCCCAACAATTGGTCGGAGTATTTAAACGTTTGCAGTATAAACTAAACAGGCGATGCTTGGAATCGCTCTATTTTTCATTCATACGCCCGTGTTTAAAATATGCCAGTAATGTTTGGGACGGATGCACAAAAGGTGACAAAGACAGGTTAGAATCTATTCAGCTGAACGCGGCCCATGTGGTAACAGATGCACTTGCACATAAAAGTCTTGAAAAACTCTGTTCTGAGATAGGTTGGGAAACACTTGCTGAACGTAAGAGAAAGCAAAATTGGTGCTTATGTTAAAAATTGTAAAAGGAATTGCCCCTAAATATCTCTGTAATGTTCTGCCAGGAAAAACATCGATGCGAACTGATCAAATACACGCAATTGATAACAAGAAAAGCACTTATAACAATTCTTTTTTTTCCATCCACCATACGTGAATGGAACCTGCTGCCACGATGTCTAGGAATTTGGAACATGTTGACGAATTTAACAGGGAATTAAACAAAACCCAACCAAAACGTAACAATCTTTACTATTTGGGTAAAAGGCAAATAGCAGTTATTCATTCTAGAATGAGGATGCGCTGTAGCCAGTTGAATGGTGACCTCTTCAAAATAGGTGTTGTTGATTCCCCCTTATGTTCATGCGGTGATAATGCAGAAAGTACTTACCCACTTCGTTTTTGAGTGCAACAAATATGTTCTCTTGAGGGATGACTTACAGTCAAAAATACTACAGTATGGAAACTTTAATTTGAGAACAGTACTATTTGGTATTGAAAGCAAAGGGGATACATAAAAAAACATAATGAGCATATTTTTGAAGCTGTACACAAATTCATTGAGAGTTCAAATAGATTTAAAACATGATGTTGATAAATTTCCTTATACCTACTGTACTTCAAAGAGTACTTTTTAAACAATTTTCAGACACTTGATAAGTCATATGTATATAGTTTATTAGTAAATGAGGTATAGCGACCTAACTTCGAAAATTGTTGACTTTATTACGTTCACAAGAAGAATTTTATTGATTGATGGACCAACAGAGTGACATAGTTTCGAAATGATGGACGTATATACATGGGTGCCCATATAAGCTCTGCCACGACAGGTAAGAAGAGCTGAAAATCACTAAAGCTTCAAGACGACGTGAGAATAAACATTGTGCAAAACAATATGAGAATGACCACAGCGAACAGTTTTCAAATAAATGTGCGTGTGTGTGTGCGCACGTGTGTCTTCATGACTACAAATCCAAAAATCGACTTCGGCAAACCGTTTCAAATTCAGCGTTGGCTAGATCGTTTAGCTGTAAATCATGACTCACACATCTCTACGATTTATATGTCGGTGTATTGCATTTGTTCTTTATCGCTGTTCGGAGACTTTGGAATGCATTATGGTAGTAATATGAGAGAACCATTTCACTGGTTTTCTAAATTTAAGTGACCAAAAAGAAAAGTGGTTTCATAGAGCATTCATATGCATACAGCAAAGGGTTGTTGTTCTTAATGCGACACAGTATGCCTTTGAATAAGTTACTGTTATTTACTCTTTTGCATAACTGGCTTCATTATATAATTTCTGCGCTTTGATATGGTGGGAGCTTTTTTTTTTTTTTTTTTTTTTTTTTGAGGGGGGAGGAGGGGTAGTCTTTCTTAAGACCCTTTTTTGATTAATTCGTTGTCAAGTGAAATAGCAGATGAATATGATAAAAATGAATGACGGGAGGCCATGGCGTCGAGCTAGAACCATCCAAGCCGCAAAGCGGTCATGGAGAAGAGTAAAGAAAGAGTTTTTAACTTTGGCCGGTTCCGGTCGCATTCGTTTGGCAGCACTGTGGTGCCGGTGGAAAAAAAAAGAAAAAAGAAAAAACACTGACCGGGCAACAGACACCCGAAACAAACAGGTACACTTTGATAACACGTCTTGCTGCAGGTCTGCGGCTTGGGAATAGTGTCAGAGGACCATGAACTGCCCATAAAATAGACCCTTACTTCACTTCTCTCCAGGATCGCTTCGCAGCCTGGCTTGTTCTGGCTCGGCGCTATGGGCGCCCTCTCATTTATTTTCATGATATTAATTTGCTATTTTGTTTGATAACGAATTAACTAAGGAAGGTTAAATATTTTGGTTTGTTTTTGTTTTAATATAAATCCATGAATTTACAATTTCCCTACGCACAAAGACGATGATTTTATGCCAAATGGTGTGCCATGATATTGTGCAAGAATTCCAATAGTTGATTTTAATTTTTTTCTTTTAATATGCCTTGGCATCTGTAGACATGCTTTTTGTTATGATGAGGGTCAAACTATTTTACACTGTTTTGACGCTTTGAATCTGTTTCAGTTGTTAGTAACTTGATTTAGTTTGTTTTTGTGTAATCGTCCCTTGATTTGGTATTTGAAGGGGTGGAATGAGGAGATCATGCCTTTTCGGCGTTCCAAAATTCACACCCCAAAACGTAAGACACTACGACTACCATAACACTTTTTTGTATTTTAATGACCAACGGTATTTTAACATTCATGGGCGTGCGAGAAGCCCCCTGTTCCGCTTTTAATGTTTGGCGTTAATTGTACCATCTATGTGTGTAACATCACATTTTTAGGGAAATAACAAAAAAAAAAAGTTAAAGACAAACAAAAACAAACCAAAAAAGGTGACAATTGAAATATTAAGCTCTAAAAATACCATTTCTTCTAAAATCTAACAGCTACCATCTTCAGCCTTCAGAGATTGTACAACCAACATATACTTGATGTCCAGAAAAATGAGAATAACGTCGAAAAAAGCAACTTAATTATGCACAGCTGCATTGGAGAAGATAAAATACACATACAAGTTCTTATACCACACCAATACGTCATACTCCCTAAATGGCACAAAAATTAGGACAAATCAATTCAAATCTTAGATAGTAGCGTCCTGTTATTGTTTTTATTTCGAAAATAGGCAAAGAAATATGAAAAGCAAACTTCACTAAGAATATTTATTGATAGAAACATTGTAATTTCATACATACAAAACAAAATGATTGCTGGTCATTATTATAGGAAGTATAAACTTTTTTTTTTCTTTTTTTTTTTTTTTTTTTGCAGCGTCAGTGGAACTTCTGCTGAACTGCAAATTGTTTGCTCATGGGTTTGCATATGCATAAAGGTAGCCTTATTCAGCTATACATACCAAGGAACATTGCTTTTGGTCGGAATTGACTTGGATTTGTTTTGTTAGGACTACGGTTTGGATATGGTAATGACACTGTCTAATTTATCTCAGGCTTCGCTGACTTCTGTATCAGATACATGTATTAGTGAATACTGCCATCCCCAAGAATTTGGGGGGGGGGGGCATGACGCCATGTGGGAGTCACGAACGTCAAAATGACCTAACGGATGACATTTCATGGAAATTTCGCCAAGTTTTGTAAATGTCAATCAGAAAAATTGTCCACCCAATGCATTGTTTACATTTATATTTCAAAAGTTACTACGCACATTAATATTAGAACGACAGCATAATTATGTCTACGAAAAATATTATAGTTTGTTCTGTTAATTTATTATCATTAGAGTGTACAGGTAATGTATTCCAGTTGATCTAAAAAATAACACAAACACAGAAAGGAGAATCAATGTACAGAATTAGCAGGAGGACAGAACTGCAGCATACCTAGGACATAGTTTTCTTGCCACAAAAGACAAGTCTGTTCAGTGTCCGGGAACCTGTAAATGTTGTAGATGATTACCATAATTTAAAGATACGGATAAAATAAGACATCGCCCGTTATTGCTCAGAGAAAGGAACCTAGACCTGTAATTCTTTCTTAATTTTACCTGGTGGCTTAATACCTGGTTTATATTGAATTAAAAGGAACGGGGGGTTACAGTCTGAATTTTTCTGTCCGTCACGATTCGATATATATGTATTGGACACTTCTGTATGTTGTACTGCATGCCAGGGGTTCTACAATAAGTTATCAGTTTCAAATTAACCTCGCCGTGGGCAGCCAGCTTGGGGATCGATTAGGGATTTGATATATCTAGTCCGTATCAGAACCAGGAAGTTTTTCTCATAATGCAAGTCGTGTTCATGCGTCACTGTTTGAGTTCAAGTTTTCCTCTCCAGTTCCAGACATAATTCATGTTATCGTACATGTTAAAATGCTGCAGGAAGACGCTGTGACAACCTTGAGGATCTTGAGTGCGCTTTGTGTTTATTTCACAAGTGAGTAGATATACTATGCTTTTTGTCGGGACATTACATACACCTGAAGTATGTCATCCTCTATTGAATCCAAGTAGATACTTTATGCACACGGGAAAGTCTCACAGGTTCCGTATACACACAAGCATTCCATAAACACCTGATATTCGGCATACTGCTGGCGGAGACAAAGAGCACCACACCATTTTACGAGTTACTCATACCATGAGGTTACAAAAATGCCGCGAGGAGACTCCTTCTCGGCTTATAGGTATTGTTACTTCTGCTGGGGTGCAAGTGACTGTGTAGGGCTTTCAATTGACCTTTTGGTTTACTCAGCCACCTAAATAGTAGCATGTAAAAATCCTCCCTCATCTGCGCTATGCAGAGTGATTCGGAGAGTAAACACGTTAAAGCTGTCATGAAATGTTTTTAAAAAAAGTAGGTTTAGAGTTGCACTTATATGATATATATGTGTCAGAGAGTATGAACAAGGCAAAGGTATGTCGTAAATGTAAAGAGTAATGATCCACGTCTGCTGATATGATCTGATAACAGAACACTGGTCAGGCGATAAGGAGGTCCTGTCCCCAGGTAGTACAAGTACGTTTTATCTGGATATATATATATATATATATATATGTATATATATATATATATATATATATATATATATATATATATATATATATATATATATATATATATAGATTTATATATATATATATATATATATATATATATATATATATATATATATATATATATATATATATATATATATATATATATATATATATATATATATATATATATATATGTATACTGTACGTATGCAAGCAGGTACCAGCCCATGCAATTTTGCCGCTCAGCGTGTCAGGCTGCCTTGTGTTGTTTTGTTCCAGCTGACTGCATTCGTCCATTCTTTTCAAGAACGAATCGCACCAAATAGCTTCAAAATAAGAACCTTTTGCTCAGTGCTTTTATTAGGACATTTCACATATGATTTTTGTCATCCTCTATTGTTTTAACATATTTAGTTCCTAAAATACAATTGGGAAGCAGGGTCGTGCCCTATATAGATCCCTCTTACAAATAAATAGAATAGGAGGAGAAATTGAAATGTCTCTGACATAGAAGACCAATAAACTCTAAGAGGTGACATATATTGTAACAGTACAAAAACAGATAGAGTGGCGCCGCCACACGAATTCAAGAGAAACAACAATACAGAACGCCACAGACAGGGACAGGGGTTTGGAAGTACCCCTTCTCTCCAGCAAACCAACAAATAGTGTAGTGAACTCCTTGGGTACCCTATACTAGAGGCTATGTGCCTGCGCCCAGCCTACCTGTTACCTTAATGTAATCGTGGACTGCATCGAAAATTGTTTCGTTTTGCCTGCTTGTGCATGTTTTTTCAGCCATATGACAGAGTCGAAACTGTAAAGGGTGCAAAAGGAATTACTTTAGTATGTAGTACATTTCTATTAAAGGGACATCTGCAAAAAATAGTGAAAATTATCCTCTCTACTATTGCCACATGGGAGTTTCTGTCAAGCCTTTCTTGAAAAGATCAAAATCGAGCTTGCTGCACCCCATGCGCAAACGCGCATGGGATATAGCAAACTTTCTTTTACCTCGATAAAATATTTTGTTGGCACCTTTTGTATCCCGATTCAGTTTCATCTTGAACCCGGACAGATCCTCAGAACTTCTCACAGCTTCGGGTAAATTGTTCCATAATCGTATAGCTGAAGGAAAGAATGCCAAATTAAATAAGTCTGTTCTTGAAAAAGTGATAAATTGCTCACTGATTTACATAATATCTATTTCTTTCGTTGACAGAATCAAGAATAAGAATACGTAAGTATTGTTGAGCGTACCCGCAAATAATTTTGGAAAATAGGATCAATTCGCTTTTTCGCGTCATACCGAACGTTTTTCAAATCCAGTTTCTTCATATAATAAATGGTGATTAGTTCCAGAAGTCGCTCCAGTAATAATTCCAGCTGCAGCTAGTTAGATATTTTCTAATTGATGATATTCCTGTGAAACTCAGTTGTTCCACACCGCAGAACCATATTCTAAAAGGGGCCCTATAAACGAGAGGTAGAGAACCTCCAAGGACCTCCTATCAAGACGGAACTATAAATATTTGATAATATTAATCATGTTCACTCCTTTGGTCGTTAGTTCTCTTATGTGACTGGACCAGGAAGGGTCAGAACGGAAGATTAAGCCCAAGTGTTTATGCTCAGATTCTGTCATTAAATTTTCTTTCATGAATAGTAAATCAGGATATTGTAGAGAAGTTCGCATTTTTGAAACAAAAACAAAAACAAAAACAAAAAAATAATAAATAAAACATGCTGCTTGTTTTTTTCCGAGGTTGTAAGACACTAGCCACTGCCGAGACCAATCCTCCACCTTATGCAGATCAGAATTAAGGACACCTGTCGTCGCAGTGGCATCATCTACCCTAATAAAAAGTGTTGTCATCCTCTATGGAATATAAGAATGTGGAAGTTCAATTTTTGTAGATCGGAAAAAATTAAATTAAAAAATATTAAAAAAAAAAACAAAGCATAAACAGATCATATATGGAAAGCGGGAAGCAGGACATACATTCTAAACATATTTTTTAAAACTGAAAGTGAAAGCCATGTGGTCATTGAAAATATAGGAGTCACAACTTTAAAAAAATCTTGTGAATGCTCTGTATCCTCATATTTGTGAGTTAGGCCCATGTAACACTAAGGACTTATGAGGTGTATAATAATCTACATCGACTGGGCCTACATGGCGTCACCCACGGCATTATATAAAATATGGGTCAAAATGCAATAATCTCGTGACCTGTCTACCATCCTTAAATTTTAATGGATCTTCATTAAATTTATAGAAGGATTGTGGCGGAGTTTAAGATCCCGTTTGTATATGACGCTAGTGACGCCCCTATAATTGGCCTAAACCTGTGATTTAAAATTTCTGAAAAGATATATATATATATATATATATATATATATATATATATATATATATATATATATATATATATATATATATATATATATATATATATATATATATATATATACATATATATATATATATATTGTATTTGTGTCTTTTTGCCCAGAACCACTTCCTAGTAGTCAATATCCTATTCCGCCGTTCGCACTCTTTACTCTCCATAAGCTAACCTGCCCCTGTCTAACCTGTATATATATGGAATTACTATTGTCTATATTGCACACGTTCCTCTGTAAAATTTTGACATAGGCTGTATCAGCCCAAATAAATTAAAGGGTCTTCAGCGGGTAACTACTCAACATGTTTCGGAGCCTTTTACCCGTACACGTCTCTCTGAGTAGCGGCTCCTTGCTTAAGCTAAATATTCAGCAAAGACAACCCACATAATAATGAATAAATATGAACGTGGCAATTGATGAATTAGCTAAATATGTGAAGTTTTGCTTGTAAATGCAGAGCTTCATATCAAAGAAGATTACCTGTCAAACAAACCATAATTACCAAATTTTCATAGTACAGGTTCAGATAAGAACAATTTGACTTACCCCTGAACCAAAATGTACCCTTTCTAGCTGGACAGCTTTTCCTAATTAAATCATCCGCCAATGTTTAACTGAAGTGGAAACAAGCTGGGGCATTATATTCAGTCCCAGTGATTGTAAAATAAACAGTTGCAGCTAGACCACCTGTACAGACCAAGGAAAATCCTAACAAGGACTGCAACAATATACATCCTGTCCCAGAGATGTAAAACAAACTCCATGATGACACCTACTCCTCAAACAATTAAGCTCTATTTTTTACTGCCAACCCTGAGTCAATGTGTCAACTTACTGTGTCAGGTTTTTGACACTTGAGAAAATACTGTCAATTTTGAGTATTTTTTTAATGGTGAGTAAATGTGCATTTAGGCATGTCAGAAAAGAATGGAAGTCATTAGCATTTATGCCAAAAACATGCTATCAACACAATTTTTCTTAACAGGATTTTAAGTACAATTAGGCAAACATGCAACTGTCGTAGGCCGCTTCTTGCTACCTGTAGCCCCTGAGGGTTTATCTAACAGAAAATATGTAAGCCTAAAATGTCTGATAGTGAATATTAAAACAGAAAGATGCCAAAAGATAAAGTTAAGTAGCAAAACAGACAAGTCTAAAAACTGTAGATTATTGTAGCCCGACTTTCTAATAATCTTTGGATGTTAACAGTAGAATTATAGGGCAAGTCAGAATATATATATGTATATATATATATATATATATATATATATATATATATATATATATATATATATATATATTTAAACGTTAAACATTTGAAATGTATAGGGTCTATAGATGATGTCCTATGTTAACACTTTAAATAATTATAGTGCCAACTGTGCCCAATACCTATTTTGCTTAAGTCATGATACTTAAAACAGGTGATTTTTGTAATGGCTGGGGGCATCTTGGACGTCAATTGCGAAGAGAATTCAGCCTGGTGCACACAAGTACATTAGACGTAAAACTCTACTTCATATAATCCATAACCTTCACTTATTGTGTGGGTCACTGTGACACAATCATCGTTGGGTTTGGCCCCTGCCTAAGTTTAAAGTTTTACTTCAATAACTTGAAAAAGTCATTACTAACTTTGAACAGCCCATGTGTGAATAGCTGGATGCAAGGCGTACATTTAAAACAATAATTTTGAAAATCTGAGTTGAAGATGACAGCCACATCTTCAATTGGATTTTGCAGTAAGTCAGATTCTCGATTCGTGAAGGTTCTTGTAGCGCCACTTACAGTTTGATGGAAAATATGAGCCAAAAATTTGCTGAACAAAATAAAATTCAATGCCTTGAAAAAACTCTCTCTCTCTCTCTCTCTCTCTCTCTCTCTCTCTCTCTCTCTCTCTCTCTCTCTCTCTCTCTCTCTCTCTCTCTCTCTCTCTCTCTCTCTCTCTCTCTCTCTCTCTCTCTCGTTTGGGTCGATTTTAGTGTCTGTATATTTATAATCGCCTTAATGAGTGCAGAAAACCTATTGTAAATAAACTATAAAGATTTGCCTCTAGAGTAGTGTTCGCATAAGGTGGCGCAACAGAACTGCTGACAGTGAGCACTTGTGTGAAAAAAGCAAGAGCTGCTGTGTTTGGCTTTACTGCAGTGGTGGACATTGTTCCAGGCAAAAATCCATAACGTATATTTGGAATCTATGTTCAACCATCTACAAACAAAGCAATTTGTACAATTAATCATTTTATTTTACGGGGCGGGTGGGGGCGGGGGAGGGGGGCTGAAAATTAACTTCATGAAAAAAAATTAACTGTGCACAGGTAAAAATCCAACAAAGTTGTTTTCATGGGGGGCAAAATAAAAAAAATTGTGTTTCATCATTCATGTTTTAAAGACCCCTAATTTTGTAAATAAGAATTTTAGCCTAATTGAGAAGGAAGTTGATTCTAAGGAATAAAGCCCTCTCTGTTATAAATTCCAGGGTGCGCTATAATGGTCACCTATGGGTAATTTATTTTAGTTGTTATTAAAGACCTGTATCCTAATATGGACGTAGTACATCTTGGTGCAGTTTTGGGAAAGTAGGAGAAATATGTTCGGAATAGTCAACGATGAGAAAAGAGGACCCAGTCAGAAGTGAAGGGAGAAGGTAGTCCTTATTAGGGCTCCCATGACCCTGCTGGTGGCGACATCAGCAGGGGCTGTGGGCATGCAGAGCGCACAGTTGTGACAGTAAGATAGGGCTGAGCTGAATGGGATTTTTTTTTGTACCATTAATAAAGGCCACATGACTAGCTAGTCAGGACTGCAGCAAAAAAGCGGAGTGCCACCGAGTATTATTAGGGACAATTTGGAGGAAATTGTTCAACCAGCATCAAGCAAATGCAGAAAATAAATATATTTTATGTTTGGACCGAGTGGGACTCGAACTTGCAACCTTTGGTATGTATACTGAGTCGTCATTTATTTCCCAAATCGGAAGTTGTGTAAACATTGTCTTTCGCTTGAGCTACATGGGACTTTATGCCAATCTTGTTAGCTTATACAGGCAAGCTGCAGGTTACAAATTCTCTCCTTTTATACAAAACAACAGTTAGAATCTAAAAATGTATAAATACAAATTATTTAAAATCTTATAAAGGCTACTTACGTACACCATTCACCATTTAGTGAAGTAATTTTCAGGGACAGAAGACAGAAGGTCAATATAAAGGTTAAATATCACGTAATTTGGCAGCAATCATAAATTCAACTTAAGTCGCATCCTGCGGCCTGCGGAAAGTTCGACTACAGTCACTTCCCGCGGTGAAAGAGTTAAGCTACTTAGAAACTCGAATTTTGCCCATCAGAAGTCTAACTAGGACTATGTACAGTGCCAGTAATATTATTAGATCTTTGTACTTCCTTTCTGGTGTGGTTGTACCGGCTCTATACGGTGTGGCTTTCAATGCATAATTAAATGAAAGCGGCAGTACAAGGTATCATAAGGATGCATTTTTTCAGTCTTAAAGATGACATTGTATCCACTGGTGTCTCAAATTTCGGAAAACGTGCCACAATGTAAACTTACACTGTGCAAATTTATATGCTAGGAAAGGAAATATGAGAGCTAACGGGAAAGCCCAGGTCAGTAAATTTTGTTTGTCTCAGATATCAAATTGTCCATGTGGAATAGAGTGTCAATGTCAATATCGATTTTCATTCAAGCACCAACATGTCTATAGTCTCAAGTCAGTGGTTCTGGCGCTGACCAATATCTGTCACCATAGTATGCAATGAGTTGAGGAGAATTGAAAATTTAAAAGCTTATATCTTTAAAAAATATTATAGATTGACAAAAAGTTCTAACGTACACATGTAGGTTTGCAACAACTGTCAATCTAAGTGAGCAAAAGCTGTATAATTTTGAATTATACTAATTAGGGGTGTCTGGACAATTTTGAAGTTTTATATCTCGAAAACTACTATAGATAGAGGCGCCATTCCAACTGCATTTTTGGTTTTTGATACAGCTGCATCCAATGCACCATGACCCAAAATTCCAGCATTGCAAAATTTAATTCGTGAATATCTCCAAAGCTATTGTGGATAGAAGTGCTATTCACATTTCAATTCATATATTTGTGGGATAGCTGCATCCAATGAACAAAGAACCAAAGTTTTAGCATTTCCAGTTATGCTCACTAGGTGAAGTAAATTTAAAACCTCAACAGTTTCAAAACAGTTCGCATTTTGATGGCAACCTTATAGATTTGTTGTGAAGCAAATCTTCTTTTGTAGTTCTATCTTCTTTGCCAGTGAATTTGTCCGGCACTTTTCTGTGACACTATCATACATAGGAACTCCAAACTTGGCATAATTTTATCTCCATACAAGGAGTTTTGCTGTTTTATGCTGAGGAATGAATATGATTATAGTAATTATGCAAATTAGGGGCATTTGGAATTTTATATCTTGAATATCTTCAAAAGCATAATAGCTAGAGATGTCATTCAAACTCCTGCTACAGGGCTATTGACCATTGCACATCTAATGAATTTAAAGCAAAAGTCATAGCAATTTAGATCATGCTAATTAGTATCATTTAAAACTTTAAATCTGGAATATCTTCAAAACTACTATAGAGATGTCATTTCAACTTTTAGCAGGGGGTTGTTGACCTTTGCGCATGTAATAAATCTAAAACAAAAGTTAGATTATGCCAATTAGCAGTGTTCAAAATTTTCAATCTTGAATGTCTTCAAAACTATATTAGATAGATATGTCATTCCAACTTCTACTAGGGGGCGGTTGGCCATTGCGCACCTAATGAATTAAAATCAATAGTTATAGTAATTTGAATTATGCGAAGTGGCACCATTGGAAAGTTTACATCTTGAATTACTTCAAAGCAGAGAGGCCATTCCAACTTGTTATAGACTAGTATGCATCTGATGAATTGGTAACAAAGGCTGCGCAAATATAAATTATGCGAGTTCAGGTGCATTGTACACTGCGGTAACATTGTCGTACACATCATACATTGTTGTACTTGAGGAACCCATTGTACAGTGTGGTACTGATAAAATACTGTAGTACTGAAATACCAATTGTACATGTCATACCAATAGGTTCTTAAGACAAACACACTGATTTGCTATGCAGCAAATCTTCTTTTGTAATTTATTATTATTATTATTATTATTATTATTATTATTATTATTATTATTATTATTATTATTATTATTATTATTATTATTATTATTATTATTATTATTACATTTGGAGGAAAGCTTTGTTTACCGGTTTTTTAATGTGGCTCACTATAGCACCTAAAAAATTCTGTTCCTTTCCTTGCTGCTTGAATTATTATGTCTGTTTTCCACCACAGACATACGTTTTACCCAGAAATTCTTATCAGTTTCTTCCTTTTTCTTTCTTTTCCTCTTTACCAGCAAACTTTGTCCTCGTATTTTCTTAGAGACTGTTATAGATAGATGCACAGAGCATCAAAACTATTCAAACTTGCTTCCCACCATCCATGGCTACTTGCCCAGTTGTCAGCTCATATCACAGATACAACCTCCAAACTTGACACACTGGTGCTTCTATAAATGGAGTTGTTTCCTTTATATAATGAGAGGTCATGATTTTCAAAATAATGCAAATAAGGGCTAATTAGAGTTTTAAATCTTCAATAGCCTATTAGCCCTGGTGACCTAAGGTCGCCGAGCTTACAGCATCGCTCATGTCCGTTGCCTTTGGTGGGTGACTGCCTGTCTCAAGTCAGGAGGGAAATGTGTTTCTTCACATTGGTATTGGAAGATGGATGTTGATGCTTTGGTAACTCTGGAATATCTTTCCTGTCATTGTGGGGTTTGATATTTATTAATATGGGTCATGTTTTTCCACATATGTGTATTATACAAGAGACGTTTGTTATTCTGTCTGTCCATCCATCTGTAAACGTTTGGGTTGTGACCACAATTATTTCAAAAGTTGTGATATTAGGCATATGTAACTTTCTATAGATTGTATTAAATCTATGTTCCTTTTGATATTGGTGTGGCCACCTACAATACAGGAGTCAGAATGTGAAAATCCTGTCAACACCCTAGCATCTTTACTTTTCTAGTGGATCTTCACCTAATTTGGTGGGATTCTGCAGGATGTCAGAGTCTAAGTTACTGGTGATGCTCTTGGCACCATCTTTAATTTGGCGGAAATTGCGAGCCAAAATGTGTTTTAAGATATAATATTCCATATCAAAAAGGAATTGGGTTAGACTTGCCAAATTTATAGGATAGAGACAATGTCCAAAGTCAGAATTTTATATAACATCAGTGACCTTGACCTATTTTGTGAAGATACCATGCCTGTGAATTTGAAATATGTGATTTTTAATGGCATGGTGTATATTGGACATCATTGGCAATGTCAGCACAACACCCGGCCTCTTGTATTGCATGATCTGGGTGACCTTGAACTTCTGTCCATACGTCAGTGAGGATATAAATTTAAGGATTCAGTCATTGTAGTATTGTCACATGCAACAATATTCTTCACAGGAATTGCACAAATAAGCTTTGGTTACATGTGGAGCGAAGTGACATCACGGAGAAAATTTATACATTAAATTTATATTAGCTTCATTTGTTCACAAGCCACCTGATGACTCGCAACTTTGAAATGAATAAGTACAATATAGCCACGGACAACAGAGCATTAGGCCCCTGGACCTCTTGTTTTGATGAAATTTAAATTCTTCACATAATGAATACACAAGAGCAGATAGTATGTACAATAGGCTGCTTTCTACAAAAAATTGCACATTATTGCCTGAGTACTATTGAATCTATATACGCATTGTGGTCGTTTTGCAGAAGAGCAAAAATCTATTCCATAATGTACATTTTTGTTTTGTTTAAAAAAAAAAATGTATGCATGCTTGTAGGATATCATTTGCAACGATCCTTATATATTTGCCATTAGCATGCAAAGATAGCTGGTATAATTCCAATATTTATTTTCATGAAGAAACTGTCAAGGTTAATTTCTACCCCTGTTCAAATGAAACGTTTATAAAAGTATTTAAACTGAAATGGTTTTATGCAGGAGTAAACTAAAATTAAATCTAGATGGGCACACATGATATTAAGTGAATATGGCTCGCAGTTTATGAATGTGTCCGGAGTTATTGAAAATCTACATTTACAATGGTGCCTATCATTTACGCCAAATGAATTGATGTGTTTCCCATAAAACTGTCCATCTTATCGACGTTACCGCAATATCATAAAAAAAATATTCACTGTAGCTGCAATGTTGTTACTTTTGTTGTTTTTTTTTTTTTTAAAGAACGTTCTTATGATGGACCAGGTTCCCATTGAAAACCAGTTTTCTCTGATTATTTAACAATTTTCTATGAAACTTTTAATGTATGGCGTCAACCCTGATGACGCTAGCGCGATATCTCCAAAAATATAAATATCTCAAAACATATTGGCCGTAGCTGTACCGTATTTTTGTCAGAGACGTATTTTTTGATGGACCGGGTTCCTATATCAAACCAGGTGTCACTGATTATTTTAAAAGTTTTTTTTATAAAACTTTTAATGTATTTATTTAAAGGCCGTCTGAGTCGCGTCGACCCTGGTGACGTTACCCCGATATTTCAAAAATATTGACTACAGCTTTCCAAAATTAGGCAGAGATGCACCTTATGGTTGACCAGGTACCTATTTAAAACTAGGTTCCTTTAGCATTTATAGAGTTTTATATAACTTTCAAGTACTTATCTTTTGGGCTATCTGAATGGTGGACAAGGGGACAACATTACAATAACATCTCAAGAAGGATCCAACACAGCTTCCCCATTTTTTGTACAGAGATGCACATCAGGGTGGACGACATTCCTATTGAAAACCAGCTTCTTCTTTTTATTTTCAAACTTGTTATGAAACTTTTGAAATGTTTATTTGATGGCCGACTGACTGACGCACAGTACAGTGGTGTCTGTCACCATGTCTCCCCCCCCCCCCAAAAAAAAAAACATATCCAAATGTGCTCCTTCACTTCATAGACAACAATATGGAAATTGTATGTAAAGTATTTTAATGCGAAGTCTCAAAAAGAAAAATGCATAATTGAGGAAAAAAAGATTGTGGGCCCCGAGGGTAATCCAATCTCTGAACGCTATTTTTGGACCTTGTCCTCATCCATAAGGTCACAGGACAACTGACATGAAATTTACTGTTCAGCAGATAAATTGAGATCTTATTTTAGTTAGGACCTACATGTCGATGTTTCTCTATGAAAGTGATGCTTAAACAGTGCATGAGTGACCTTGACCTGATTTCTGGGATTACGGTGCAATATACACCAATTTTACTCTTCAGTACAACTTGTGAATGACTTTTCAATGAACTAAAACTTTGATGTTGCACATATTTGTGTTCTTCCATCAAGGTCAGACTTACCCAATACATGAATGACCTTGATCCTATCCCAGATTCACAGAGCCACAAGTGTGACGAGTCTTTGGTCGTCTCAGCATGGGACAGCCCTCTTGTTAATGGTTTTTTTTTTTTTTTTTCAATTCGAGCAATAGCCGGTAAATGCATTTTACCTATTGTACCTCCATGGACATTCTAATGCTAAATATCATGAATTTTCTCCACCAAGTAGCAATTTTCTTTTAAGCAGTCTCTTTAAATATTCTTCAATTTCTCATGCTTCAGTGAAATTGATATTTTTAATGAATTTTTCTTAAGGCCGATCTTTGAAGTACTTCTAAATGCCATATGCATCAAGCTAAAGTTCAATGCAGGTCTATCCGGTTGCAACCTTGATTTTGTGAACGAGCTTAAGTCAGCTGAGAACAGGCTGCTCACACAGCCCAGTAGTTCTTTTGTGTGTGTGTGTGTTTTTTGTTTGTTTGTTTTTTTTTCTGTTTTTATTTATTTTTTTTTTTTGGCATTTTTAGTTAATTCATTGTAAAGTAAAATCGCTAATGAATATGATAAAATTGAATGAGGGGAGGTCATGGCGTCGAGCTAGAACGGGCCAGGCCACAAAGCAGTCATGCAGAAGAGTAAAGAAAGGGTCTTTTAACTTTGGCCGGGTACCGGTCGCATCCGTTCGTCGGTGCTGTGGTGCCGGTGGAAAAAAAAAAGAAAAAAAAACACCGACCGGCCAACAGCCACCCGAAACACGCAGGTGCACTTTTATAACACGTCTTGCAGCAGGTCTGCGGCTTCGTAATAGTGTCAGAGGACCATAAACTGAGCTTAAAAAAGAAGCTTTCTTCACTTCCCTCCAGGATTGCTTCGCAGTCTGGCCTGTTCTGGCCCGGCGGTATGACCGCCCTCACATTTATTTCCATAATATTCATTTGCTATTTTGTTTGATAACGAATTAACTAAGAAAGGGTCTTAAGTTTGTTTTTTTTTTTTTTTTTTTTTTGTTGTTGGTTTTTTGTTTTTTTTTTTTTTTTTTTTGTTTTTGTTTTTTTTTTTGTAATATGCCTTCGTATTTTTAGACATCCTTTCGTTATGATGAGGATCAAACTATTTTATACTGTTTTCGCCCTTTAAATGTGCTTCTGTTGGTAGTAATTTATTTAGTTTGTTTTTGTGACATCTTCCCTTGTTTTTGTATTTGAAGTGGTGGATTGAGGAGATCATGCCTTTTTGCCGCTCCTGAATCCACACCCAAACACTTACAACAGTAGACAGTACGACTACCATAACACTTTTTGTGTTTTAATGACCAACGGTATTTTAACATTCATGGGCGTGCGAGAAGCCCCCTGTTCCACTTTTAATGTTTGGCGTTAATTTTATTATTTGTGTGTGTAACATTACCTTTTTAGCAACAACAAAAAAAAAAAAAGAAAGAAAGAAAAAGAAACAAAAATTAAAGACAAACAAAAAACAAAACATACAAGTGACAATGAAAATAATAAGCCCTAAAAATACCGTTATTTCTAAAATCTAACAGCTACCAACTTTGGCCTTCAGTGATTGTACAATTGTCAAACAACATATACTTAATGTCCAGAAAAATGTGAATAAGGTCGAAAAAAGGAACTTAATTCTGCAACGCTGGATTGGAGAAGATGAAATACACATACGAGTTCTTATACCACACGAATACGTCACACTCCCTAAATGGCACACAGTTAGGACATCAATTTAAATCTCAGATGGTAGCGTTCTGTTATTGTTTTTTTTATTTAAAAATGAGCAAGGAATCTAAATATGAAAAGCAAACTTCACTAAAATATTTATTGATAGGATCTTTGAAATTTTACAAACCTAAAACATAAAACGTGCGGCTCATTAGTATAGGAAGTATAAGCAGGTTTTTTTTTTTTTTGTTTGTTTTTTTGTTTTTTTTGGTTTTTTTTTTTTTTTTTTTGGTTTTTTTTTGTATGTTTGTTTGTTTGTTTGTTTTTTTTTTGTGGCAGCGTCAAATGAACTTCTGCTCAACCGCAGTTTGTTTGCTCATGGGCTTGCATATGCATCAGGGTAGCGTTGTCTCAGGCTTCGCTGACTTCTGTATCAGACACATGTATCAGTGAATACCGTCATCCCCAAGAATTCTTGGGGCATGAAGTTATGTGGGAGTCAAGAACCACAAACTGACCTGACGGATGACATTTCATGGACATTTCCCCAAGTTTTGTCAATATGAATGAGAACAATCGTCCACCGAATGTATTGTTTACATTTATAATTCAAAAATTACTACGCACATTAATATTAGAACGACAGCATAATTATGTCTACGAAAAATATTATAGTTTATTCTGTTAGTTTACTAACATTAGAGTGTACGGATAATGTATCCTAGTTGATCTAAAAAAAACAACACCAACCCTGAAAGGAGAATCAATGTGAAGAATTAGCAGGAGGACAGAACTGCACCACACCTAGGACATAGTTTTCTTGCCACCGCAGACAAGTCTGTTCAGTGTCCGGGAACCTGTAAATGTTGTATATGATTACCTTAATTTAAAGATATGGATAAAAAATACATCACCTGTTTTTGCTCAGAGAAAAGAACCTAGACCTCTAATCCTTTTATAATTTTACCTGGTCGCTAAATACCTGGTATATATTGAATTAAAAGGAACGGTGGGTTGCAGTCTGAATATTTCTGTCCGTCACAATTTGATACATATGTATTGGAAACTTTTAAATGATGTATTGCATGCCAAGGGTTCTACAATAAGTTCTCAGTTTCAAATTAATCTTGCCATGGGCAGCCAGCTTGGGGATCGATTAAGGATTTGATATATCTAGTCCGTATCAGAACCAGGAAGTTTTTCTCGTGATGCAAGTTGTGTTCATGCGTCACTGTTTGAGTTCAAGTTAGGTTTTCCTCTCCAGTTCCAGACATAATTCATGTTATCGTACATGTTGAAATGCTGCAGGAAGACGATGTGACAACCTTGAGGATCTTGAGTGCGCTTTGTCTTTGTTTCACAAGTGAGTACATATACTATGCTTTTTATCGGGACATTTCACTCGCGTGAATAATGTTATCCTCTATTGAATCCAAGTATATATACATATTATATTTGCGCACACAAAAGTCTCACAGGTTCCGTCTACACACAAACATTACGTAAACACGAGATATTCGGCATACTGCTAGCGGAGACAGAGAGCACCACACTCTTTTAAGAGCTACTCATACTATTAGGTTACAAACATGCTCTTTTCGGATCAGCAAATATATGTACGGTGCACCGTTTACAGACTTGCGCCGCGAGGAGACTCCCCCTCGGCATTTTGGGGGTTGTTACGTCTCCTGGAGTGCAAGCCATCGAAATAGTAGCATGTGCAAATCCTCCCTCATCTGCGCTCCGTAGAGAGCATGATTGGGAGTGGAAACACGTTATAGCCGTCATAAAATTATATATATATATATATATATATATATATATATATAAACAAAAGAAACAAAAAACAGAAAAAGGTTTACAGTTGCACTTATATATGTGTCAGAGAGTATGAACAAGGTAAAGGCATGTAGTAAATGTAAAGAGCAATGGTCCACGTGTGCTGACAAGATCTGATAAGAGAACATCGGTCAGGAGGTTAGGAGGTCTTGTCCCACGTAGTTTGAGTATATTTATTTTTATTTTATTAACATTTTGTTCAGTGCTTTTTATTAGAACATTTCACACATACGATTTTTGTCATCCTCTTGGGAATATAAGGGTGTGAAAGTTCGATTTCTGTCACAAAATTGACTTCAATCACGAGCTGTTATTATAAAATTGGTCAAATACATGGAATTACGCTCAACATCAATCCAGAAATTATTCAACTAGATACGACCAAAATTACCAACAAGTGTTAACATAAGGTGGGATCATTCTTTAACACACACACACACACACACACACACACACACACAAACGTAACAACAGCAAAAACAAAATAATAATAATAATGATAATAATAATAATAATAATAATAATAATAATAATAATAATAATGATAAGAATAACAATAACAATAATAATAATAATAATAATAATAATAATAATAATAATAATTATAATAATAATAATAATAATAATAATAATAATAATAATAATAATAATAATAACTATAATAATAATTATAATAATATATAAAATAAACAAAGCAAAAACGGCCCCTTCAAAAATATATATAAATATATATATGTATATATATATATATATATATGTGTGTGTGTGTGTGTGTGTGTGTGTGTGTGTGTGTGTGTGAGTTGATTTTAGTACTTTAACACGCTTGTATAAATACCGTCTCATAGGCCTAAAAGCTACAGCGCCGCGATATGATGTGTCGGCACTCTTGCGGTGGTATCGGGACTCTTCGGGTGGTATCGGTACCCTTCCGCTTTCATCTGTAATTGTGTTGATGAGGAGTAAAACTTTCTGCCAATGTCTTCTATAATTTTGCTTTGTCTATTGAAATGTACAAATCGACCGAAACATGAGCTAAAAATTTTGTAGCATGCTTTGTACACGATATGAAGTAATCAACTCGCACTGGATACCATATAGAAGAACGAGTGAGCGAAGCAAACGAGTTCTGCTATATGGCATCCAGAGCTCGTTGGTATACTTGGTTTAAACATATTTTATTCACAACAATTTACAATATAAATCCAATAAATGAGTAAGCAATTGGGAAAAAGGGCGAAGCCCTATACTGATCCCTCTTGCGGAAAGGGGACGAGCACACAGGACAAAATAAGACACACACGACCAAAGTGAAGGTGACAGTTTCACATGACAAGACAGAAAGTGGGGCTGAATGTTTCGTCTTACATAGTTATGATTCTTCTTAGGCTTCATGTATATATAGAGATGTAAAGGAGATTCATCCATGTTCGGAAAAATGTACCTGTATAAAGTGGAAATGAGCAGGCATTTTAGCCTATACCAGATGGGCCGAAACGACCTGTATTGGAAATAAAATTTTGAACAGCTGAAAAAATCTCAATATTTTCAGTAAAAGAACAATCGAAGGAACTGTATAATATTGTCTGTAATGTAAAGGGAGCATATTTCAAAATAATAGAGTGAAGAACAGATCTAGGGACAGTATACTTTGGACAGAGAAGAAAATAATGACATGTGTCGTCATTGGGTGAACCACATGCGCATTTTGGAGTGTCCTTCACACCAATTTTGAAAAGATGAGAATTTAATTGACTTGCACCTAGGCTGAGACGTGCGTGCATAACAGCAAAAAACCTATTGCCAGAATTGAGTAATTCGGGAAACTTGATGGGCTGGATAGCAGGTACATCTATCCGTGATTTAAACTGTCAAATCGAGGCTGACTTACGGATTTCTAGAGGCAGCTGATTCCATAGTCTGATAGTTGAGGGGAAGAACGTTTTGTCAAATATGTCAGTACAAGCTCGGAAATAAGGAAGATCATACTGTTGACGGGTATTGAAATTACCAGAGCCTGAAGGAGAGGCAGTAGTAAGTATAGAACATAAATATTCGGGAGCAAGTTTGTGCACCAATTTATTCATTATTGTCAGGTTAGATATTTCTCTGCGTTTAGCCAGAGTAGACCAGCGTGTTTCCTCATATAATTTAGCGTTACTGGTTCCATGCATAGCACCAGTAACGATACGAGCTGCACTTAACTGAATACTTTCAACTTTTTCTGCATCTAAGGCTGTACAACCGTTCCATACGGGACTGCCATATTCGAGAATAGGCCTTATGAAGGAAATATAAATAGTTTCAAGGGGTTTTTCTATCCAACGTAAATTTTAAACTCTTCATGATATTGATTAATTTAGTTGATTTGTTATATATATCAGTGATATGAACAGACCATCTCAGGTCTGAACGTATTGTGATACCAAGATGTTTATGCTTACCAACATCCTGCAAAGTGTGCCCGTGGAAAGAAATAGGAGGATGTGTAGGAAGATTAGTTTTCCGAGAGACAAGCATTGAGTCTGTTTTCAGAGCATTGAAAGTGACAAGCCAGTCATTGGACCATTGATCAATATCTGAAAGCTCGGAGTTCAAACTTTCTGCCGCAGTAACTGGATTATCAAGGGTATGATATAGACACGTATCATCAGCAAACATTTTTATGTTGGATCCAACAAGGTCCACTATGTTATTCATATAAATGAGAAACATGAGGGGTCCGAGTACTGAGCCTTGAGGTACACCTACACAAATTTTGCCCCAATCAGAAGACTACCCGTTGATAATGATTCGACAAATAATCCGAAAACCAATCATGAAGAGATCCTGCAATACCACTTTTCCTTAATTTATGAAACAGGCCGGCATACCAAACTTTATCAAATGCTTTACTAATATCCAAAAATATAACCCGGACCTCTTTTTGATGATCAACTGCCAGACTTAATTCGTGATAAAGGAGAAGTAATTGATTTATGGTGGAATCACCAGGCATGAAACCGGATTGGTGGGCAGATATAACAGTATTATTTCGATAGAAATTGAACACATGCTTAAATGCTATCTTTTCAAATATTTTTCCGGTACAACTAAGTAATGACACAGACCTGTAATAATTACATATGTCATCAGGGCCTTTTTTGTGGAGGGGAGTAACATTTGCTTTTTTTCCATGCTGAAGGGAACTGCTTTTTGAAAAGTGAAAGGTTAAAAAATTTTGCAAGAGAAGAAGAGATAGCCGGCGCAGCTTCTTTTAGAGGTTTAGTACTTATTCCATCAGGCCCAGAAGCTTTAGTGGTGTCGACACTTCAAAGTATGTCGAGGACTTCAGTTTCTATTATATTTATGGAATCAAGTTCAAGAAAAGGCGGGTCGGTTATTTCAGGCAAATTAGCTGAAGAAGAATTAACCTGGCACTGTTGCAGAAAGAAAGAGTTAAAAATTTCAGCTTTAGACAGACTATCGGATATATGTTTGCTGTCATGTAAAAGAGAGGGAATAGTCGAAGAATGATTTCTATTTAGAAAGTGTTTGACGGTGCGCCACCAACAATTGGTTGATCGAGAAGAATTGTTTAAGTCAGTGCTCAATTTTTCATTAAATTCTTTTTCAGCCTGATTCAATTGTTTTTGATAATGATTCCGTAATTGGCAAAAGGTTTTCCATGCAGCTGGTTCAAAATTTCGGCTCTCTGCTTTTTCGTATTTTCTTTTGACTTGACGCTGGTGTGATCGGAGGCGGGTATTAAACCAAGGTAGGTCAGAAGGCCCGACTTCAATGTTCTTATTCGGAATACAGCTTGCTGCACTGTCTATGAGTAAATCTGACCACGAATTGCAACATATGTCGATATTGGTATACTTCATGCCGTCACCAAAGTATGCAATAATCTATAACATATATATATATACATGCATATATACAAATATAGGGTGCACGGTTGGCTGAGCGGTAAGACGCTCGCCTTTCACTTCTGCGACCCAGGTTCCATTCTCGTCCTGGGCAGCATGTGGAAAATGTTCCTACCACTTTAACCGTGCACGGTGGTTTTCTCCGAGTTCTTCGGTTTCCTCCATTAGGCAAGGTAGGAAGTATACGCCAACATCTGTGCCATGGAGAGTGACTCGATATAGTCAGCTTGACTTCTTTCACAATCCATGTAAAACAAATGTGTCTATACTTATATATATATATACATATATATATATATATATATATATATATATATATATATATATATATATATATATATATATATATATATATATATATTATATATGTTTGTTTGTGTGTGTGTGTGTGTGTGTGTGTGTGTTCAATTGGTGCTTTTCAACAAAAGATTCAACCCGTGTCAGACACAACCTTTTTATGATGGCAAATGTGACCATGTTTTCATCAGCCCTCGCTGTCGTGTCAACAGTCAACCTTTAATGAATGGGAGTTGCATTAAACACTTCACTTATACAGGGTAGGTTTCTCATCACATGATTTAATTTGTTTGTTTGCTGACACTTGACATTTTGTTTCATCAAGAGTTATTATTGAAATGTAAAAATCGACCCAAACAAGAGATACAATTGTATAGCATGCTTTGTAGACGACATGAAGTAATCAACGCGCACTGGAAACCATATAGGAGAATTCGTTCGCTTCGCTCACTCGTTCTGCCATATGTATGTAGGTGAAACTAATCAAAAGCTCAATGAAAGATTAAATGATCATAGAAATAGAATGAAGAATCTAAATAAAGAGCCCAGTTTGAAAATTCTTGTGGATCATTTCAACCATTGGCCAGGGAAATATTCTAATGTGATGACGAATAAAGGAACAGCTAGCCGTAGAAGAGACGGAGAAAAGTTTTGGATTAATGAATTGGTAACGGTGTATCCATATAGGTTGAATAATTGTGGTGATAAGAATATGGATAAAAGTACAGAGCTCTAAATATAACATCTATGACATGTTGAACAAAAAGCAAAGAGAGAGGAACAAACACAGACACAGATTGCAAAGCATGTAAAGATCACCTGACTGTACAATTTGTTTGCAGTAAACTGAAGGAGATTCCAAGTAATGATAGTACATACTATGTCAACATAACATTTCCACAAATGGAGAAAAAAGAACTGAAACATGCTAGGGCAATTACTAAATATATATGAAATCGCAGACGATAGTCCTATAACAGATAGGATTGCCTATTTAGTTGAAGACGTGATACAACATAGATTAGAGCATGGAGACTGCCAGGCCATCTCTTCCTTTTTGAACTTCCACACAGGTCTCAACACCATGCTGTCGGGGAAAACATGGATGCTGGGCACAATAGAAGTGGCAATTCTGGCTCTGTTGATGCCATTTAAGTGTAAAAACTTTGATATTTTCCACACTGGGGCCGATCTGCCATCGAGCGTACACTTTAAGCGCGCCACCTGGTGGCAACTTTGCCAGCGTCAACAATCGCCTTTGGAGCCCGCCTTCAACGTAGGAGGAAACAAGAGGGTGCTTCTGCAGGTAATATATACACTATGGCTTATAAAACATATAAGAATCGTTTATATAACGATTTCTCTGATAATTGAAAACATTTATTGTCATTAGCACGCTCATTTCAATGGCAAATTGATTCCAATCGTAAGACCACATTATCGCACCTGCTTGATCCTATGAAGCCCAGTTTAAGGCTGTTTTGTCGCTGATATAAATCGTAACTCAAAAATCGAAAACGGTCAGATTTTTATGCATATCATAAACATTAAAAACAGACAGCATTGTAATATATATAATGAGAAATGAAAAAATGAGTACTGGCAGTTTGCAGTTGAGGCGAACCGCACACCATTTTGGGCGATAATAGAATGATTTCATGGGGATTGGGCCGTAGGAGTACCTACACAGTAAAAGTACAAAGAAACTCACAAAAATACATTAGTCTTCTGATTTTATCTTGCTCATTGTGAACAAAAGGGTCGGAATATATCGAAAATACAGAAATTTAATACTGTCAAGCCCATTTTGTGCACTTTGTTAGGTGTTGTTTTGTTATTTAACCCTCCCCTGTCAATTTTCAGGCCAGAGAATTTTGCAGCATGGTGTCCCAGATGGCCACAGGAGTGGCCCCATCGATGACTAAAAGGTAGGTTTGCCAAGGCACGTAATATAATGTTTTTGATAGATCACACAAAAAAGGTAAGATTATATATAAAGATTAAAAAGAGAATTCTGTTTAGAACATAGCTTAATTGGAGGAATTATAATCCCTCCAGGAGCAAGACTATAGCTATTTTAGTTGAATCAGACCATTCATTAATGGACGGTGCTCTTGTCACGGTACCGTGGCTACAGAAGGCTGTTCTAAAATTACAGTACCGTGACCGTAGCTCGGCAGTCTGGCGTCACGGTACTGTTGTTGTAGATCGGGATGCTAACCCTTCCAATTGCATATAGTCAGGTTTACACTCAATATGCAACAACTCATGCACAAATACTTCTTGTGTTTTTAACTTGCAGCCTTTTTCTTGTGCTATCTCACTGTCTCAGTTCTGCTTAGGACAGTCTGATTCATTCTAAGTAGGCCCATTGATCTCCCAGCAAAGGTTGCAGTCTACTGATATAATCTTGCTCATTGTGAACAAAAGGGTTGGGATATATCTAAAATGCAGAAATTTAATACTGTCAAGCCCATTCTGTGTACTTTATTAGCTGTTGTTTTGTGATTTAACCCTCCCCTGTTAATTTCAGGCCAGGGATTGCAGTACGGTGTCACAGATGGCGACAAGAGTGGCACCACTCATGACTAAACAGGTAAGTTGGCCAAGGCAAGTCATATATGTTTTTGTTAGCTGTAAGAGTAGTTGAGTGATTATTTTCATCCACTGAAAATGTCTCTGCTGGTGCCTAAAATGGTTCAAAATGCAGAAAGTGAATGTGCAAATTTCAAATTTTTCCTGGGGGGTCATGCCCCCAGACCCCCCAAGCTATGCTTCATGTCTTCGCTGCTCAGCTTCCCACTGTTTAATACATGCATGCAAGACGGATATCTCCCACTTTTAACATAGTTCTAGCTTGAAGGCTTTTGATGTATTTTATTCTGTGGGGCCATGAAATTCCACTTAAAAGAGAAACTGGGTGTCACAAGATGAGGATAAAGGACCATGAGAAGAAATAGGCGCACATTTAAAGTATCTGATGAATATGGCAGTGATTCAGTGCTACATATGGAACCATGACCACCCACCCCCCTCCCCCGCCATCTTTCCTGGTTAAATAACTGCAGTGCAAATGTGATTCCATTTAAACAGGACTGGCAATATCTCACAATGCCTGCTTATCTGACCAGTACCATGACTCTAGCAATGTATCTGCAGTCAGAATGGATGTAGAACTGTACTGGATATCCCAGTCTAAAGGGAGATAGAATATAACATAAATCATTTGATTTCAAATGCAGGTATTGCCATGTTCATTTTTTTCTGTTTTTGAAGGGTATACATTTATTCTATTTCTCCCAACTAAGAACTTTAACCTATGCTTTTTCTGTTCCTTGCAGGAGTCATATTTTCACAGTCACATGTTGGATTCACCTATAATACCATTTATGCCAGCATGCTGTGAATTTAACTTTGATACAAATATTGAAAGTTTTTAAATGTTAATGCAACAGACGTGCAATATACCATTTTTTTTTCTTGACTTTTGCAGCAATCATGTCAAGTTCAAGCCATCATCATTGTTCATCAGCATCATCCATTACAGTTATGCCCTACAAGCTTCACCATTGTTCAGCAACACAACCCCTAAAAGTTATGCTGTGGCCAGCCATTTGCATTCCAGTACCCATAGGAGAAATTGATAATTAGTCTTTCACTGTTCTTCATGTACTTCAAGCTGAATGGCCTTGCTGTAGTGCATACCAGCTTGGATTTACCTCTCTGCCCAAGGTTCACTGTAAGTAATTCAGATCTAGGTATCTGAATGTGGGGGCTATTCATGCCATTGAATAGCATCAAAACCTTCTCAACACTTCCAATTTTTATTGTGACTGTGGCTCCTGTTTCACAAGCTTGAGTTTTGCACATGTTTGTAGTGGCAATATTTTCAATTTGATGAAACACAGGGTAAGGTACATCGCGATAAATGGTTGATTTGTACCCACATGCGCTTGATGGTCTCATTGCTTTGCACAGAGACCTGTGGCATTTCTTTAGCTCACTGATGACCATTGGGTTCAGAGGTGTCATCTCCAATTGATGCTGTCTCCATTGTGCAAGTCCAGGATTGTACCTGTACAATAAAAGCCATTATTTAGACCAGAGTTTGACTTATGTCAATGTCATGTTGAGTACCCCCTGTGCATGTGTTGGTGCAATTTTGAGTATTGGCTGCTTTGCTTCGGGCATAATGTCAAAATTTGTGAAACAAATTAAATGAACTTTAAATTTATAGAATGATGTAATTAACAGACATGTAAGAAACGGTTGTCTTTGTACATCAGATGCACACTTGGTCAGTTTTGACAACACTAATGTTGAGCAGAAGCAGTTGAAAGCTTAGTTGTGAACAATCACATTTTCACTCAATTCTACATCTAGGGTTGTTCTTTGTGAGTGTGAAATGGTGACTGAGCTACATTATAATATTATTGTCCACTGCTTGTATATGGTTATGTGAGGTGGAACTGACACACAAATGTGTCAAAAGTGTCTTTGTCATAAAATCAGAAACACATTTCTGGATGTGGATTTGTCATGTCATATTTCAACTTTATACACACTGAATAAATTGATTTGCTCTTCTGATTAAATCAGTTTGTTCTTCTCATCAAATCAATGTAATCAGAAGAACAAATACACTGTATTTGATCAGATGAACAAATACATTGTTCATCTTATCAAATCAATTTGATCATGTGGTTAAATGTTTTTAGTCTTCTAATTAAATATTTATTCACCTGATCAAATATTTGTTCATAAGAATAAATTTATTTGTTCTGATGATAAAATATTTAATCATCTGATCAAATACTGAATAAAACAAGAAACGGCGTTCCATAATATATACATATATATGTATATATATATATAACAATTTTCTACAAATATAAAATTGATTCCTGTTGATAATCTAATATATTATGTATCACTTTGTACATATCATATATGTAGGCTGTCTGGTAAATCATAATCCAGTTTGTTTTATGGTACATAAATTTGTACGTCAATGTGTACACTGCACTTTCCACACATGTGTAATGCAGGTGAGTGCCAAAATTTCATGGAAATATTACAATTATTAAAATAGGTTGTTAATGGAAAAGCTCCTTGGTGCTTATGTTCATTATCGTATAAAATAAACAGCCTTTGAATAAAGTTTAACTTGAGACTACACATGGACAACAACCATAAATACCTGTGATATTTCAAACTTAACATACTTGTTTAAAGTACACATGGGTCTTGTTTTGTGTGTGTGAAATGTTGATTGAGCCAGATTATAACTGTTCAGTACATGTATGGTTATCTGTGGTTCACCTGACACACAAATGTGTCAAAAGTGTATTTGTAACAAATTCAGACACACATTTCTGAATGTGGATTAGTGATGTGTCATATTTCAACTTTTTACATATATATGTGTGACAGCTTTCTGCATATATAAAATTGATTTCTGTTGATACAATTATAATAAGTTGTTCATGGAAAAGCTCCTGGGTGCTTTTGTTCATTATTGTATACAAAAACAGCCTTTGAATAGTTTAACTTGGGACTACACATGGACAACAACCAAAAATGAATTGCTTAGGACTGAATAACTGTAAAGTAGGATGAGATATTCATATTTAGCCTGTAATAGATGAAATTTACATTAAATACAAGAGAATTCCCCATATGCCCACTTTGGTATCCTTCCTGATCACCAAACAGGTATACAAATTCTGTATACCTGTTTTGCAATCAGGCTCATGAATATTTATGATCACCATCAGGGCCATACATAATTTAGCCTTGTTTTGGTATCTGCGTGGAAAAATTTATATCCCATTCTAGTATTCTACATGTTGTTAAATGGTTGATGTTATTTAATAAATGGTTATGTTTTTCACATGTTTTTCAGTAGTTTTTATTTCACATTTATAGTCCTATTACAGGATCAAATCGTCACTACCTGTCTGTTCAGGGTATACAAGAAAATATCCAGGTGAAAAGATTTGTATCCCATTCAGCTGTTGGCTTCATGGGATACAAATCTTTTCACGTGGATATTTTCTTGTATCCCGTGAATAGACAGGTAATAACTAATAGTGCTACTGTGTGTGATGCGCACTTGATGATGTTAAGTTGTGATGGTAGGCCTATGGCTTTTCTAGTATTTTGGTGACTTTCCACAACAAATTAGGGGGTACATGGAAATAAAAATGGTGCGTAGCTTCAGTGTAGAATGATAAAGTTTATTAGACCTCCTCGTTTTGCGTAGTAATCGCCATTGGGGATTAGTAGGTTCGACAAAACGTTTTCACCCCGGATGTCTGATAAATTTTATCGTTCTACACAGAAGCTACGTTTTATTATATTATTGGTGAACTGCAAGGCTCCTTGTATGGATTACATATTGAGTGCACCTGTAAGTTGAGAAATAAAATGTCGATAAGAAAGTGATCGTATATTTCGGTTTTCCAGTAGAAAGAGAAAGCAGGTAAATTAGTTCTGTCAGTGCTGACACACTTTTTTCTGTTGGTAACACCCTCTGCCCCCCCCCCCCCCCCCCCAACAAAATTGTTACATGTACCACTACCTTGTATACTTTGTTTCCAGTCCTGCAACATGCAGGTAAACTTTTTCATATCTTGTACTGTCATATTGATTTTGGAGACATTTCCCTTTCTGAAATGCCAGTAAGGAATGCATTTGACCTTTGACAAGGTATACTAACAATTTCTTTTAAAATGTCTTTAATGACAGTGGTAAAGCTAACTTTTATTCCAAGATGTTTTTATCATGGATCAAACTCTGTAATGTCTGTAACCATGCAATTTAAAACTACTGTATCTCAAATAGCAGATATCCAGAAGTAATTACATTTTTAAGGATGAAATTTTTTTGCATGTAATGCAACATATTTGTTGACTTGTAAATAGTTGAATAAAGTACCAAGATAGTTTTCTTGTGGCTAAGAGAGAGATTGGTGACAGTTAAGCTTTTTTCTCAGTGACAAAAACTTTTTATCAAAGGCAAATATGTTTACAAATTGTGTGTAACTTTTCTGAGATGTTGTTTTTCCTCCACAAGTACTAAAAGTAATGGAACAATACAGAAGCAGCAATATGAAGCATAAAAAATGCAATGCCATTCCTCTTAATTTTTTTTGTTTTTTTTTGTTTTTGTTTTTTGTTTTTGAGTTGCTGGAAAGAAAAACTTTCATCATTTGATCAAGAGACACAGTTTGATTGTCTGACCTCATTATTGGTCCCACACACTTCTCCCCTCTATCCTACTGATAGAATCACATATTTTGTTTGCCAGGATTAAGGGGAAAAATGTTTGAACCTGCAACACAAGTGGAGGCTTGCAAGTTGCAACACCAACAGAAAACACGGCATGAACAAAGTTGAAAGAAAACTTTTTTGTTTTAATTTAATTTCCTTTTATATAAAGAAGATTCAAGGAAATAAGGCTAAAAACAACTGGAGGGTAAAAAAAGGCTTGGGATGATGTAATCAGGTTACAAAATTTGTTTGTCCACTGTGCAAACAAGTCCATTGAACTAGGCCTATTTTACACACGTTTGGACAACCGTAGTGGCGTTGACTTCGCACTCGCCGAACATGGCCAAAGCCCGAGGCACCAGCGTATTCCTCTCCCCTAAATATGCCACATATTCTCTTCCTGCCTCTGACAGGGCCACACTAATCAAATTTTGGGCATACGCCTCATCCCACTCCCAAAAATCACCATCAGCAACTCGTCCGAAACTCATTGTCGCTTTTTCGAAACTGAGCGCTATTACAGTGACCTCTGGTGACAGAAGCTGAAATAATGTTAGTTATGCTGCATTTCTATCTCCGGCACAAGAGATCAAAGTGGTCGGTGGATGGCGCTGCGGCCCCAGTGTGTTCATGGGATTTGGACTCAGCAGATGGTTCTTCTGAAGCTTTCTGTTATGATTGTAAGACATACACAAGGATACTCACTGTGCCGCTACATTTGGTAGAGCTGAAGGCAAAATTTTGACTCTTGACCTTTTGCCCGGCCTCCATTTGCACAACCACCGGAAATGTTCTTTTTTTCCCCTCAAATATGTTAGTTTTGCATTCAATAAAACTAATCGCTAATTGTAAATAACTTGTATTTTCATAGGATTAAGACTCAGACAGTTCTTCTGAAGCTTTTTGTTACGATTGCAACACAAAGGCTTAAAGAAGGCCTAGGATATTCATTGTATAGGCTCATTTGGTACGGATGATGGCAACGTTTAGTGCTCGTCCTCCATTTACTAAGCCACCAAAAGAGTTGCTTTTAGTTTTCCCTTTAAAGAAACTAACTGCTTGTTGTGAATAACTTGTTATCTATTATGCACCTTTGTTTCCTTTAGGCATGGACACATTCCATGCTTTAGGTGAATAACTCTCTGGCTGGCATATATGCTGGGCTTACCCACAATAATATTTCAGTGGTACAGGATGACCGTTGCGATATATGAAAAGTTAAATTATCAGGAAAAAAGTGGGACTAGCAAATGCTTGCTGCCTGTCCAGCTGTTAATATATATATATATATATATATATATATATATATATATATATATATATATATATATATATATATATATACAGGTACCATTCCGACTTCGTATTGTAGGTTTGTGACATACCCACATCCAATGAACCATGTACCAACATTGTAGACTTCTAATTGATGCAAATTAGACAAATACACAAAATCAAGATCTTGAGAATAGCTTCAAAAACACTAGAGATTGTTTTTGCTGTGAAGCAAATATTCTTTTCTAGTCTAGTTTCTTTCTTTCTTTTCATGGCACCCACCTTTCGTCCAGACTTATTCTCAGAAGCTATTATTCTAAATACTACCAAACTTGCCATGGTGACTTAGGGATGGTTCAACATTTTTATCATTTCGAATTAGGGCTTACAGTACATAAGGCGGGATGGGGTTAAATGGGTCTGTATACGTTCAGAGTATATGGAAATGGATGGTCAATTATTGGCCTGTTTTGTGCAATTTTGCTATGATTTTTTTAGTAAAATGATCATCTTTTTAAGTACTAATTGGTGGGGGAGGCGGCATTTTTTTGTACCCCAAGTACTAATTAAAAACGCTAAAAATGTGGAACCATCCCTTACCTAGCAGTGAAATTGTGCTTATCGTTTGGAATAGTCATTATGTTTGAAATTATGCAAATTAGGGGCAACTAATATTTTAAAAGTACCATATCTTCCAAACCATTGGAGATGGACATAAAATTTCAATATGCATCCTTAGGGCGTGACACCTGAGAACATAATGGACAGTAAGTAAAGTTGTAGAATTTTGAATTATGCTTATAAGGGGCATTGAAAAAATTAAAGTTGAATATCTCCTAAACTATAATAGTTAGGGGTACCATTTCAACTTTAATTTATAGGTTGTTAGCAATGCAGTATCCAATGAACCATGAAACGAAGTTGTAGGCCTCCAATTTTAGACCTGCGGCATAGAGGGCCATTCGGGGGTCATACCCCAACCCGTGGTATAACAAGTTACAACCTATATTTTCTTATAGGTATATATATCCTCTTCATGAAAAAATAGGCTGTGGAATCTGAAAAGCGTTTTACCATATATATTTCTGCCCGTTTCCATGACAACCTATGCCATTTCTGAGACAACTGAAATCTGTCCTTAAAAATAATAACTTTGGTGATACTGCTTGTGGAAAGGCTAAATAAACACCAAAATGTGCTCAATTGCTCTAATATAGTCACAAAATACAGAGTTTTTTCAAAGTGCCTAATTATCATATGTTAATTTATGCAAATATATGAAATTTGCATCGAAATTAAGTATTGTGCAACGGATAACATACTATATTTACTAAGATATAGTTTCGTTTATTTAAAAAAAGGCAAAATGTATAGGAACAGTACTCATACAAGTTTTATTTATCATGTTTATATGAGTATACCATATGCATATTAATTAATATGCTAATATGGCTATGATATGTCATCTTCCCTTAGGGAACCGTCATAACAATTGCCAATACAACTGATAAAGTAAGATAGTACTTTGTACCATGTATTAAAACCTACACGTAATTTACAGTGAACCATCTCATGGAGTCCTGCAACTTAACTAATGTATCTCCGGCATCAAACTATAATTCAAGATGCCTTTTAGTAAAGGAAACCAGTATAAGTACATGTACACACTAAATACAGAAAGCTGATCAATGATGGTCACAGTTTTGAGATTCTACGCCAAAATTCAAGGATCATCTTCCTCATCATCACTGTCTGTTTCAGTGGTAAAAGTGTCATTTGCACACCCATGTCCAAAGCATGTACATAATTCTGTACATTTAAGTCCTGTCTGGAGGCAATGGCACTTTCTTGCGACAATACACTCAATATCGGTGCAATACATACGAGTCAGGTTGCGGACTTCCAGTGGGGCTAGCTCATTGGTATACATCAAAGGCTTGAGCTAGCCATCATTAGACATTTCCCAGCCGTTACCATTGGGATCCCACACTTTAGGGTTAGGAATGTGACTGTTGTATTGGTGTCTTTTTGTCCAAAACCACTTCTTAGTCGTCATTACCCTATTCCGTAGTCCGAACTCTTTACTCTCCATAATCTAACCTGTCCCTGTCTAACCTATATACATATAGACGTAGTATTGTCCAAATTGCACACGTTCCTCTGTAACATTTTGACATAGGCTGTATTAGCCGAAATAAATTAAAGGGTCTTCGGCGGGAAACTACTCAACATGTTTCGGAGCCTTTTACCAGTACATGTCTCTCTGAGTAGCGGCTCCTTGTCTAAGCTAAATATTCAGCAAAGACAACCCACATAATAATGAATAAATATGAACGTGGCAAATGATGAATTAGCTAAATACGTGAAGTTTTGCTTATAAATGCAGACCTTCATTATGAAAGAAGAATACCTGGCAAACAAACTATAATTACCAAATTTGTGTAGTACAGGTTCAGTTAAGAACAATTTGACTTACCCCTGAACCAATATGTACCCTTTCTAGCTGGAAAGCTTATTCTAGTTAAACCATCCGCCAGTGTTTAACTGAAGGGGAAACAAGCTGGGGCATTATATTCAGTCCCAGTGATTGTAAAATAAACAGTTGCAGCTAGACCACCTGTATAAACCAAGGGAAATCCTAACAATGACTGCAACAATGTACATCCTGCACCAGAAATGTAAAACAAACTCCATGATGACACCTACTCCTCAAACAATCAAGCTCTATTTCATTGCCAACCCTGAGTCAATGTATCAACGTAATGTGTCAGGTTTGTGACATTTGAAAAAATACTGTCTCTTTTGAGTATTTTTTTTAATATTGAATAAATGTGCATTTAGGCATGTCAGAAAAGAATGAAAGTCATTAGCATTTATGCCAAAAACATGTTATCAAAACAATTTTTTTTAACAGGATTTTAAGTACAATTTAGCAAACATGTAACTGTCGTAGGCCGCTGCTTGCTACCGATAGTCATTTGTATTTCAGTCAAGAGAATGCAATGAAAATATTAACCAGATATCAGGTACTATTAGGCAAGCTTGTAACTGTCGTAGGCCGCTACTCGCTACCGATAGCCCCTGGGGGTTTAAACTAAGAGAAAACAAGCTAGCCTAAAATGTCTGAAACGTTAACATTAAAACAGAATGATGCCAAAAGATAAAATTAAGTCGAAAAAAGGCAAGTCTAAAATCTCAAAAATTATTGAAGCCAAACTTTCTAACCATCTCGGGATATTTACAGCAAAATTTGTAGAAATATTTGATCAAAAAGTACATCTTTGAATCATCCTGACTCAAGTTTATTGTAAATAAAAATTTGGTTCTAGATGCAAAGTCCTGAAATTTAGAACAAATACGACCAAATCTCAAACTCTGTGAAAAAACGTATTATATCCAATAGTATCCGAAATAACACTCTCTGGGAAAGGATAATTAACTACTTCAATGTTAAACTCATCTATTTTGTGATAGACTTTAATACAAAACCTGCCATTGGTGACCTAAATATCCAAGTCCAAAAACACATCTCTGAAACCATCTGAATTGTTACCCTCCAAAGAGATATCTTTTGGGTAAATTACCTTAGCAATTTTACTGAAATTTTGTACATTTACACAAGCAATGTCATCAATATATCTTGCGTTGTTTGATAATTTTGTAGCCATTTGAAAGTCCTTTTTCATCAGTTTATCCATATACTTAAATTCAAGCCAGGTTAAATACAAATCTGCCAGTAAAGGAGAACAGTTGCTACCCATTCAGTGCATTTTATTTGTTGAAAAACCAATGGTCCGCATTGAACAAAAGTATTATCCAAAAGGAAGTTTATAGCATCTATCAAAGTTTCAACAGTGTACGATTTAATGTTACTTTTTGAACGTTCGTTGTCTTATGCTTTCCTTGTATATGAATTAATATTAATGTATGGTTTACCATTATGGTTGAACATTTTGTTCATTAATTCTGAAAGTGAACTTTTGAATTCATCTATGGGTAGATTTGTGTGCAGTGTAGAAAAATCAAAACATTTGATATGTTTTGCTTTTACATCTTTGATTTAAGATACAAACTCGGAAGAATTGCTAATACTCTAAAACAATTAATTCACTGTTTCTAGAAATTGCATTGAAGTATTTACGAAAATGATTCCTAATTGCAGTCAAACATAATGTTCCTTCTTTTGATAATTGTTTTCTTGTACATTTTGCAGCACCGGCTATGAATCTAGATTTAAAAGGGGTTTTCTGTAATTTGGGTATCCAGAACAAAAGTGGAATAGAGGAGTCTTTTTCAGAAATTTTGATATTAAAATTCCTTTTCATCTCATCTTTATGTGTATCTATCAAATTATCAATGGATTGTTTGTGTAATTTATATGTCATTTCCTCTCATGTCTAAAATATTGTTTATACCAAGTTCTTTTTTCAAACATCTAGATAATATTTTTTGCAGATGATCCCAAGATTGTTCCCTGCCTTATCTATGTTAGTGACTACAAAACTTTCTTGTAGTTCTTTGACTGGTTTTGAAACTTCAGGTTGTTTTAGATTAACCGTATTGAAATTCTTAATGTGGGATTTGTAACAATAAATTCTTTTTCTAGAGACTTTTTTTTCAAGTTTGATAACCATCCTTTAAATTTCTGAACTTTTATTTTTTCTTTCTTTGCCCATTTCATACAGTAGGAATTAAAAGCATCACATGTATCCTGAAAAATACTGTCAATGTTCAACTTGGGACATATCCGAAATTTTGTACCTTTTTCCATAATTTCTTTTAAACTTGAATTTTGTATGATATCCAAATTACCTGTAAATACATGTTTGTGGTATGCATCAACAAAATCAGAATATTTACTTTTAGACATACAGTCATAATTTCGATTCGCTGCGATATCTTCAAGGGTAATTGAAGCCAGAAATTGCTTGTAATTCATGATACTGTGTCCACTATTTTTGCCATATAAATAGGATATGATGGGGGGGGTCTTTTATTTTGCACTCCTTTGGAATTATGTTATGAACAAATTTAAATTTGAAAGGGGACTGAATGTTTAGTGAATCAATAATTTTGTGTTTGAAAGGAATGCTGCAAAATATTTGATCTATTTTTTTCTTATTAGAATCTGGTTTCCAAATAGTTGTTGTGTAAGCGTACACAATTTCACAAAATTTTTGCAGAAATGTGTGTTCTGAATCAGTAAGACCTAAATATTCATTAATTTTTGTTATGTCTCGAAATGATAGTGCTTTAAGAGCTGTATGTAATTGTCCAATGCCATTGTGGCACCAGATGGCACATTGGTATTGTGCCCTTTTCACATGTTGCTTGAATGCATCCTCAGTAGGCGATAGTTGAGCAGCTGATCGGTCTGTGGTGGAGGCAAGCGTATATCGTAGCTTGTCCAAAGTAGTTTTGTAATCAGTCCCTTTTCCTGTGTTGAGAGCTTTGCTACATAAAACACAGGTATTGGGATTTAGCTTGGCTGGGGGTGGCTTCTTGGATGGTGGTTCCAGGTTCATTATTTTAGGTTCACGGTACAAACTTATCTAACCTACAAATACATTAAAACATGGGAGTTCTTACCAGGTCCAAGCTTCATTTTAGAAAATAATCCAGTTCACCATGTGTATATTATCAATCATGCAACACATTTTGACAATATGCACAGTCATTCTCAATAACACTGATAAGGAGACAATCACATAGCACATTTAGAATCCGACATGGACTCTGGAAGTTAAAGAAATGTTCCCAGATTTTTTGCTTTCTGGTGCTTCTACAACACAACACATAAATTATAAAATCCTAATTTCAAGATGACATCACTTGCATAAATTTACTGATAGGGTTTCTAAATTGTCTTCACTTCATATTTTTATCGGTAATATATATGCTAAATTTGCTCAAATTCCAACAATGCATTCTGGAGAAAGCACTTTTGATCAAGCTAGCCAGACCAGAACACCCATAAACATAATGCCCCCCCCCCCCCCCCCCCCGTGGCGGACCCATAAATTTTCAGTAAAGCTGTGAACGAAAAATGTTGATAAGACGATTGGGATTCTATGTTTTATATGCTTTCAAGCACTTTTCAAGGAAATGTAACTTTTTGCATTGGTACAGCACATAATGTGTGATATACTTCTCTAGAATGGCTTCAAAAACCCCAACATTTGAAGCCTAATTTGCATACATGTAATGGTGTCCACTTCATATACTCCAGTAAATTTGATATCAGTATATCCCTGGTAATATATTACCTTCATCATTTACCATTTACCCACATTTTTAGTAATTTGGCAACTGTAGCAAACAACATCAACAAATAGAGGTATTTATATTGCCAAATAGATGACAAAATTTTGCATATAATTATGATAATAATGATGTTAATCAAATATTTTTTTTAAAAGCTTCACGCCTATTGAAAGAGTAAGGTTAGTGCTACCTTCTGATGAAATTTGGAGTGCCCATCTTCAAAATTAAAAAAAAATAGTGAAAAGTAGTCATTTTCCACAAAAAATAGAGGTTGCCATAGAAACGGGCGTGTAAACATACCAAAAAACGCTTTTCAGACTCCACAACCTATTTTTCTGGAAAGAGGAGACATGTGCGCACATTTTGATATAGGTTGTGTTTTGTTATACCTTTGGTTGGGGTTGCATCTATTTTTAGGGCACTTTTGAAGCATTTGCCGCTAGCCTATTTATGTATATTAGACAAATACACAAAATTAAGATCTTGAATAGCTTCAAAACTATTCAAAACAGTTGGCGTTATTCAAACTTCACTTTATACGTTTGTGACATGGCCACATCCAATGAACTATGAACTAAAGTTGTAGCATTTTATTATATCGAAATTAGGCTAAGGCGCAAAATCATGATTATGTTGGACAATGGCCAAGTGTAACGTTTCAGTCCATTCGAATTTTGAAGGCACCCAGACTGATTTGGGGTGCACAAATCTTCTTTTCTAGTTTCAGTTTGGTCATGTGGTCTCACAGGGGGTCTCACAATATGCAGCTCATCAGTAAATCAATCAGTGAGTGAATGCCTGCACTTCCCAAGCATCCCCAAGTCTGTTTCCCTGTCAAACCTGTGTTTAGCAATAAACTTTATGAATATGATCATTTGCTATATTTTCCACATAATGAAACTAAGTATCCATCCATCCCAATGATATATACTTTTGGTATGTTGCAAAGACAACTTTTTTACTCTGCAGTGTGTTCAGTGAAAAGTGCATCTCCCATTTTCAATTGGTAAAAGTGACCCTTTTAACATAAAAGAGATAAAATCATAAAACTTTGCATGACTACTCATTGGATAGGACTGTATCACAAACCTATATAGATGTTGGTTTGCCATCTCTATCTATAATGGTTTTGAAGATATTGAGAGGATTTTTGTTAATTCACTGTAAGGGGTTTTTTACGACTTTACTTAGGGACCATGTAAGAAAAATAAACTTTTCAAAATTTCGAAAAATCTTCGAAATGGGGGGAGAGGGTCAAACGGAAACTTGGAATTTCACAAAGTTTCTGGAAAGCCATAAAATTAACACTGTTATTTTATGGTAGCGGTGTTTTTCGTAGTGCGACATCTGGTGGGCAATGCAGATACCTTATCTCTGACTACACACGGCATTGATGGGTTGTTTTCCAGGTACGCTGACACATGATTTACAAGATGTTACAATATTTTTTAAGTACACATTTTACTGCTACATTGAAATATTGAGTTTACTTAGAATAATGGCTAGTGTACCTTTTACAATCCATATATTATACTTTAACGTCTGAAGATTGGCACGACAATGTAAAAATAGAGTTAAAATTGCATTTGTTTGTTCTGTCCGTACGATTGGATCACTTGTGGTAAACACCGCATATTTGGATCATTGGGAAGTTCAGAACTTCCTCTGTATCAGACAAATGCCTTCTCCTTGGGTAAGTGTGATTGCAATGTGGGTTAATTTATGCCCAACGTCGCTGTTTCAAAAGTTCGAAATGCTATTCAAACGATCGTTTCTAATGGCTGATGGTGATGTGGTCAGATAGTCATATGATCTATTTTTATAATTTATGCTGATGATTAATCACTTGGACCAATATGAGCACTGCGATATCTCAAACGATCATTTCCGTCTGTACTTCTGCCCAGGTCTCAACACCATGCCGTTGGTGACAACATGGGTGTAGGGCACGATAAAAGCGGCAAGTCTGGCTGTTGTGATGCTGGTAATGTGTGAAAACTTTGATATTTTCATAGAAGTTGGACTTCGATAGTTCTTCTGAAGCTTTCTGTTATGATTGCCAGACACATGGAAAGATATGTGCTGTACATTCTGCACTGATGAAGGAAACGTCTTCACTCTTGTGCCCGAACTCCATTTGCACACGGAAAGCAATTTTTTTGCCAAACATAACAGTTTTGCCTTCAATAAATCTAACCCCTAATTGTTAATAGCTTGTAAAATAAGCAATATAATAAGATTTGACGCTGTGAAAATCAATCACATACAAGTGGTAACAGTATTTTCAAACAAATCACTGCAGAATAAATATATTGCAATATTGGAGAAGTTTCACACACAGCGACTAGCACTGACGACTAGGACTGCGTCAGATTTTGAGTTAAAATGAGTCATGACTATGTAACAGAAATAAGAGTACTGTGATGAATGCACTTTTCTCCAAGCTCGAGTAATGAGTTTTGAGTATGTCCCATTCCTGCGCAAAAAGTCACGACATGTGTGCAAAATAACAAATACAATTTGAGCGCGACCGCTGGCATGGAAAACTCCGAAAGTGAACACAATTATTTGTCAAAAAAAAAAAAAAAGAACAACTACAAACGCGCTTGCAGGGCACCCATTTCTACAAAGTTACTACTCGCGATAAATTGCGGAATTCAGTAAACAGTGTGGATGGAATGTGTATTTTTTCAATACGGCAAATACCTGTCGCTTCAATCATCTGTGGTGAATTGGGATAAAATCAGTATGTAATATATTATAAAATGTAGGAAAAATAAAATGAATGGCAAATGAGCATATTCAAAGGTTGAGGGGGGACGTCCCAAGAAGTTGAGGATTTTGGAGCGGAAGGGGTTTATCACTTTTCATTAGCTATTTTGCAATCTTGGAAAAGTTTATTTTGTGCATCATCCATTCCTTCAGGGAAAGAATTAGCTGGGTAAGGTGGGTTTCAATATCTGTTTGCATTTTATAGACTAGTGACAAAGTTGTACAGTTGGTGGTGTCTCCTTGGTGTTTATAGTAACCGCTGGGGACTCCAGATAAGAGTGCAGTTTGAGACTTGGAACTCAGCCTGTAAAAGTCCTTAGCCAGCAAAGTATAGGTTCAAGGCACAGCACAGACTGGAAAGTTGAGTTGTGGTAAGATGGGCGTCGTGCTGGTTGGTAAGTTTGGCGCAGCCACATGTATATGGGAGACCAGGCAGCACAGTGAGGGTGTTGGGAGTTGGCTGTTGCAGAGACAGTTAGTAGCTGTAGAGGGAGTTAATACCTGGTGAGTATGTTCAGAATGGTTTTTAGCTCAGCTGAGCTTTTGTGCGGGAACGTCATCCGTCGTCTATCTACAATTTACGAGAAGAGTTCATAGAGGGTATAGGGCTTTTCTCTAATTGTATAATAAAACAAGTTTTAACATCTGCAACTCACCTTTTCTACTTCTTCTCCAAAACTGCCAGCCAAATTCACTCTAGACTTGGTGGGAATGTGCCTTGGGTGGGTGTCTGCAAAGTGTGCTCGAATGGCGACGCTCCAGTTTTTCGAGGAATTTCTATGATTTTTTTTTCTTTTTGGTGGCAAACCCATGGTATATTCTTATCTCTCTTAAAAAGATTAAGCATGGTGACACAAATAAATGTTATCTTTAACATATGAATGAAAATGTACCAGTTTGAAATACAAGTGGTCTCTTTTTTGTCATATTTTGCTTTGGTTTTGGACTAACAGGATATTATTTATACAGAGGACATGTGCATTTGTACTTTGTAGGTTCTGCACAAGACCAGTTTGTCAACGTGTATGAGCACGCAGAGATAGTACTGCAATGTAACCATAAATCATCTGTAGGACGGCATACTATTATAAGGTGGAAAAGGGGATCACAGACTCTTGCATCTTACAAACACTCAGGTCCCTCCATAGAAGTAAGAAGTGACTGGAAAGGGAGGGCAAATTTCACAACCCCCTTTTCAGAGGGTAATGTCAGGATCGACAGCATAAATCTCACAGATGATGGAGTCCATTGTTGTATATTCACCGACTACAGTTCCTCAACAGTTAGGAACTGGACTGTTAGTTTAAGTGTACTTGGTAAGTGTCCTGCTTGTTTGTACAAAGGCTCAGTTTATCACTTTTCAGCATTAAAAGTAAGGTGTTTTAGGTATATGTGTATAGCATTTTTAAGGGTATGGCCCATGGGCGGACCCTTTTTGGGGGGTTGTCCGTCCTTCTGGATGTCCGGCTGGATGTGCATGCTCTCGTTACTGCGATATCTGCAGAATGCCTCCATTTTGTTTTTGCTTAAATTTGGCAATATGCTTTCCTTTCGTGGCAAAATAAACTAGTTAGATTTTGGTGTCACCATGACCTATTTTTTAGCAAATGGCGGACCCTTCAGTCAATGCTAGCGTTGAAGGTATGTCTAGTTTATTCTATTGTTGTATGCCTGATAACTATTGACTAATGTATACAGTGAAATATGCCATAAAGATTTATGTAATAATTCAAACTGTAATGTTTTCAGATGTGGTAATTTCCTGCGGTGAAGCTATTAGTAACATCAGAACATGAACTATACATGGCTACTATCTTTGCTTTCATATTTTTACAGTAATACCTGTACTATTAGTTAATGATGGTGATGATGATGATAATGATGATGATGATATTGATAATAATAATAACAATAATAATAATAATAATAATAATAATAATAATAATAATAATAATAATAATAATAATAATAATAATAATAATAATAACAATTTTATACTGCTCCTGCAAGTGTAATAAAGGCCGTACATTTGGATAATATATCAATGTGTAGACAGCAGACAAAGACATAATATACATGAAAGTGAAGAGACACAAATAATTTAAGAATGCTGTATTAACAGCACATCCCCAGCTGACCTTGACATTCAACCCATAATGAATCCCACTCTGGAATTGGGGTAGCCAGAAGTTTTCTAGGGTAGCACTATCCATTTTCCAAAGTGCCAGTGGCTAAACAGTTTAAGAATATTGTATAATTTATTAAATTTGTCATGCGTATATATTCATGGAAATGTACTGAATTATTTTGATTTATTCAGCATCATTTCAAAATGTAGAAAATTTCAGTAAAAAAGTGAAAAAGTTGTTAAAAATAGGACTGAACAGTATGAGAGTCTAGTAAACAAAACAGAAGATAAGTATTTGAATTGAAAAAAATCATTTAGAATCAAGGATAAAGAATAACACTGCCTAGTGAACATTTGTTTGACCCTTTCACAAGCTGCATGCACATTCCGACTAGGTTTTAAGCACAATATAAATGGTACTTTTGGAGAAAAAATTAAAAAAGAGCCGGAAAAATAAATTGCAGCGCCACCAGTTGAACAAATTAAGGTGTATGGGGCCCAATTTCTAAGAAGGATACTTTAAAAGAATTTGAAAATTTGTCCAAAAAGTGACCACCACCACCCCCCCCCCCCCCAAAAAAAGGGGGAAATAGAAAATCCAAAATCATTGGAGTTTGACCATTTGAACAAACTTGGACGGTAGACCCTCTTTAGGTATATCTCTATCATGTTTAGAGAGGTTAGCGGTTTCGGGGATATAAAAAATGTCAGTTGTAGATGGATGGCAGACAGACAAAGGACAGACCCACCACATAACTTGCTGACTGAGAAACCACCTGAGGTGAAAAGTACAAAAAACAGTTGATTATGCACCAGAATATGCTAAACGGTGATACAAAATGTGTATTTGAGGGTCCATGTTTTTTCATGCGAGCCTGCTAAGGCTGAAAACTGGGAAGAAAGTCAGGAGTGTGCTGCCCCATATGCCCAGAGGGAAGGGACCTTAACCCTGCAGCCATAATTCTCAAGATTTTAGAAAGAAGCAGTAAGAAGGTAGCTAGCTGTTGTTGAGGTTTGTTATAATCAGGTTGGGATAAAAGGAGTCATCAGGAGTTGCCAATGCCATTAGCGGGAAAGGCACTCTAATCAGTAGAACAAATTTACAATGGACTGATATGAAATACCAATAGAAGAGGTGAAGTACCATTAATAACATAGCCATTAAGGAGACCTTAAAGGAGAGCTCTGACACCTAAAAATCCCACTTTAAATGATTAAAGCTCAAAATTTATTTGCGTTAGGGTAACAAATCATATAAGTGTGTAATCGCCATACTCCAAAAATTTATAAATACATCTGATGTTTGGGTGTCTATGATGTTAATTGTTGAGTAAACAATTGAAAGTTGACCACAAACCATCGACCCTATAAATGTCGATATAAGTCACTAATTATTTGTGACAAAAATCATAATCATGCCCCTCCTCCGGTATTAAGAGGGGCATATAGAAATTGCTGTTCCGTGTTTCTATCCATCTGTCTGCCTGCTTTTCGTGTCCAGACTATAATTTGCTTGTCCTTCAACTTATATTAATGGAACTTTACACACAGGTGCATCTGGCCAGAAGGGTGTGGCATGTACCAAAAGAAGGTCACTAGGTAAAGTACCTGGGTCACAGTGACATATGCTTTTAAAATCGTGTCTGAGCAATAATTATTTTGCTATTTAACTTAGTTTCATGAAACTTCAAACACACATTTATATTGAGCTTAAGGTGTGTCATGAAACAAAAGTAGGTCACTAAGTCAATATCCGGGTCATGGTGACGCAATCATGAAACTATAGTACACTTCATGCCTGGGTTTTAATTCAGTTGTCCTTCAAGTTAGATTCACAAAACTGTACACACAAGTGCATCTAGAGATTAGGGTGTGTCATAAACCAAAAGTAGGTCGCTAGGTCAAGTATCTGGTTCACAGTGACATTTTGTTGGGAAATGATATCCGAGTTATAATTTCTTTACTATTTCACTTAATTTCATGAAACGCACCGTACAGATATATCTTGACGTAAAGGTGTGTCATGGAACAAAAGTAGGTCACTAAGTCAAGCATCTGGGTTGCCGATATATGTGCCCGAGCAACAATTAATTTATCTTTTAACTTTGTCAGATGAAATTTTACACTTAGGTGCATCTGAATATAATGGTGTGTCATGTACCAAAAGTAGGTCAGGTATCTGTGACATATTCATGTAAAATCGTGTATGGGCTATAATACCTTTACTATGTAACTTAGATCAATGAAAATTCCACACAGATCTATGCATCTATACGTAGAGGTGTGTCATGAAGCAAAAGTAGGTCACTAGATCAAGCATCTGGGTCACAGTGGCATATCCTTGTGTCTGGGCTATTATTCCTTCACTATTAAACTTAGGTTGATGAAACCTACACACACATATATATCTTGACCTGAGTGTGTTTCATGAAACAAAAGTAGGTCACAAAGTCAAGTATCTGGGGCATGGTTATACATTCATGAAAAAACTACATGACACTTTATGTCCGCGCTGTAAATCTGTTGGCCTTTGACTTAAAATCATGAAACTTTACACACCTGTGTATCTAAACATAAGAGTCTTATATGTATGAAAGTAGGTCTTTAGGTCATGGTGATAGCCTGTTTTTAATCGACTATGGTCATTCCAAAATTAGACCTGCGATTAGCAAGGTTATAAATGAGGCAAGGGGGGAATGGATCCAGTAATCTCTGATTCCCGTTTAATTACACTTGCATCTTAATCCTGACACGTTGGTAACAAAATCATAATGGTGCAATTTTTTTGTTTGGTTTAGTTTTTCTGTTTTCCATTCTCAAATTTTGACATTTCAATTTTGCATTGCATTCCAGTATGTTCATTTTCTTCATTTCATAGAAAAAGAACAAAGCAATATTTTGACAATCTCTGAATCATTTGCAGTTCAGACATAACAAAATCAAAGACAGTTTGCCAGATTAAATTTCACCCAACTGTTTTCTTTGAATAACTATTCTTATTGATTCTTATTAATCCTATTTTCATTTCTGGGAAAATGAGCTTCAAAGGCGTTTCGGCAAATCTTAAAAAAATCTTCTCCAAAGAAACCACTCAACTAATTGTTTTGATATCACACAGGAACACTCATAGTTCTTAATTTGTTCACCAGGTGGTGCTCTAATTTTTGTATTTTTTTATGTTTGTGTGTGTGTGTGTGTATGTGTTTTCTATTTTTGACTTCTTCTCCAGAACTGGGTGGGATTGCTGTGGATTCCTGATTTTAACGATTTTTTCAGCTCAGGTATTTACCAGTAAATGCACCTTTCTTATTAAGTACTATGTAAGTCAATGAGCATTTTAATACTAATGCATACTTTGGAGTTAAATAAATACTGAATAAACAGTCTTTAAAAAGTTAAAGTATTGCTAGGTGCATAGACTGATTTGTTGACAAGCAAATGAAATTCTTCTGCAAGGTTCCAAAGCTCCCAAATTTTCAGGAGATCCCCAGAAGTTTAATTAATTTTTTAATAGTTTCCTGATCTCTCGAATCTTGAAAAAACTCCTGCTGAATTATAATTTTTTTCCGTTGATAAAAGATGACATTTTGCATAAATCGTTGGTGTTGTGACATTGTTTTTGTGTATTTACTGCTGTCTAACTGGTTAACAGCATTTTAAATGCGTTTCCCTAGTCCTAATTTTACAGTTGTTTATTAAAGTTTTTAACCACCAGAATGCACCATTTTAACCCTGTACAGTGGCGCCCTCTTATAAGGCCACCCGAAATGCAGCCAAAAAGTGGCCTTATAAAAGGGGTGGCCTCTCTTGAGGGGAAATTATGGAAACAAGAATGCTGGCCTTCTTAGGAGGGGTGGTCTCTGGTGAGAGGGACCCTATAAGAGTGGGGTTATTGTGTTTACAAAAATGTCTCACGTCAGTAGGGGGAAAGCCCCCCCTCCCCCAATCATCTCTGCAATCTCCTGAATTAGAAGAAAATAACTTAGAACCTCTGCTCTTCTGGTTGTTTCTTGTTTGTAGAACTCTTCGGGTAAAGCTCACACTCTGATACTACAGTTGCCCCATCTTCACAGACTATTCTTTCCCTTATAATCTGCATAGTAGTTTTCATAGTTTGTGTTCCAACAACAAGCGCCAACATGTCTCGAGACCACTGTTCACAGTTTGGTCATCCCCGTGGGGATAGTCTTTGAAAACAAGGTTCACTGTGCACTGAAGTTTGCTTTATACAGACTTCTTGTTTTTTCTCAGGTATTTTATTGTTTATTTATTTATTTCTGTGTGAATTTTGTGGTCAGGTTTTTTTCTGACACTATTGTTCAAAAAAGTACCAAAATTGGCATGGTAATGGACTTGGTACTGAAATTGTGCATATTGTTTGGAACAGTCATGATGCTTGACATTATGCAAATTAGGTGGCAATTAAAATAGTAAGAGCTCCAAAGCTTCCAACCTATTATAGGTAGACATAAAATTTTAAGTAGTACAAACAGGTTTGTGACATCTGCCAATCTGATGGACAGTGACAAAAAACTTTACAAATAGCAAATTGCTAATTAGGAGCACTTGAAACATTTAAAAGTGGAGTATCTCCAAAACTATGATAAAGGTGCCAATGGAACTTCAATTTATAGGTTTGTGACAAAGCCGCATCCAATGAAATATAAATCAAAGTTGTAGCACACTTACAGTACTGTTCATTAATAACTGCCCTCTTATTGTGCACCCGCCTTTTTCCTGATGATGTAACTTCAGATCTACTTCAATGGAACATCCTGTACCATTGAAAAATCATTACAGGCAAGCTCAGCATATATGTCAGACAGAGAATTATTCACCTGAAGCATGGAATATGTCCGTGCTCAAAGGAAGCATAGTTATATAATAGAAAACAAGTTATTTACAATAGGCTGCTAGTTTTATTGAAGGGAAAACTATTATCTCTGGGAAAAAAACAATTCTTCTGATGGGTGCCAGTTACACAATGTTGCCTTCATTAGTACCAAATGCGACTATACAATGAATTTCCTTCTGTACGCCTATGCCTTGCAATCCTAAGAGAAACCTTCAGAATAACTAAAAAAATACACTTCTGGTTCATGTGCAAATGAAGGCCGGACACAAGGTCAAGAGTCGGAACATTGGTTTCAGTTGTACCAAATGTAGCAGCACAGCGAATATCCTTGCGTTTGTCTTGCAATCATAACAGAAAGCTTCCCAAGAACTATCCGAGTCCAAATCCCATGAAAATATCAAAGTTTTTACACTTTAACAGCATCAAAAGAGCCAGATTTCCCGTTTTTATCGTGCCCAGTATCCATGCTTACACCAACAGCATGTTGTGGAGACCTGGGTGGAAGCTCAAGAAGGAAGGGATGGCTTGGCAGTCTCTATGATCCTATTGGTCCACGAGACTAAAATCTTATAAATTAATCATTTAAATAGGTCATATGACAATCTGACTATGTTATCATCAGCCAATAGGAACGATCGTCTGAGTAACATTTCTGACCTTTGAGACAGGGATGTTTGGCATAAATTAACCTCATTGCAGTCACATTTTAGCCAATGAGAAAGGATCTTACTGATGTAAATGAAGTTCTGAGCTCAAACATGTGGTGTTTACTGGCAGTGATCCAGTGCGACGGAGGGCAAAAAAGAATGAATTTTTACTGCTGTTTTTACATTAATTTGCCAATTTGCAATCGTGAAAGTGCTAAAAAGAATATTGCCAAGGTACCTTTGTCCTCAGTCTAAGTAAATTTAATATTTTAAGTAGGAGTTAGAGATCGACTTGAAAATACTGCAACATTTGTCAATCATAATAAAGGCCAAGTTGTACGCTTTCTTTCAGCATTATGTTTTCCAAACATTACAAAAATTGCTTTGATAGAAAACTATTTGGAAGCAACAATGAATGTCAACAAAAATTAACGTGGCTCTTAATTTAAATAGTAAAAAAGTGAATAATATTTTAGTCAACGTTATTAATATAAGAGTGAGTGGGAAGCACCATATCATGGCTTGATGCGTGTGATTGACAGATGAGTCCACAAAGCAGCTCAGAGGCGGGTGCGTGCACCTTGGACAGTTTCACTGAGATTAGGCCTTTTTTGTCATATGGGCGCAAACTGTTCCACATTTTGGACAGTTAAATTAATCTTAACAGAGTGCTTTGCATGCAGCTTGATTTCAAAAAGCCAGCAAATTGCGAGCATTTTAACATGTAAAATGCCGGTTAAATTGCATTTGCGTGATGGCACCATGTGCTAATTTTGCGCTCATATGCAAGCGAAAAGAGCAGTTATTGGCATATTAGGTAAAGACACAAAACTTTTAATGTGGAATTATTTAAAAATTATTGCAGATACAGGTGCCATTTCCACTTCAATTGGTAGGTTTGTGACATAGCTGCATCCGGTGAAACATTTACCAATTTTAAAACCTTGGAGACCACGTTAATTCTAGTGAGTGACCTGATCAATCACGATTGACATTTATTAAGTGGTTGTAGCAGGATGATTCATGTTTTTTCCCCTCCAGTGAAACCTAACCAGCCTACCATCAGTGGAGCAGATGCTGCTGTCAAGGAAGCTGATCCTGTCTCTGTTACATGTATAGTAACACGAGTCAAACCTGTAAATTTACTGGTCATCTCATGGAATGTGGAGGACAATGGTCCAATCACAGGTGTCACAAGGAGCACACAAAATGCTGACGGTAAAACCTTCAGGGTGGAGAATACTGCCAGGCTAACTGCAGACCGTCAGCAAGATGGCAAGACTCTAACATGTCGTCTCATGTGGAACAACACAGCAGACTTCAGGACAGTCACCAAGACACTGAATATCAACTGTAGGTATCCACTATCTCTGTTTATCCATTTACCATGAAATATAGGTGTGTGTGACATGTTTTTAATTTTTTTGCCCTTGAATGGGAATGGGAGCCCAAACCTGTAGCATCAGCATTGAACATGACAGGCGAATGTCTTCATCTCTCAACTCAGGTACTACATTTTAAGGTATTCTTTAAATGTCAGTGGTCAAAAAGAAGTCAGACATAATGAATGTCGGCAAAGCCTGTGATCCACTTGAATAATTATTAAATTATCAAATAACCAAAGTTTTGATTTCTAAACTGAGCAATCGACTTCTACAACATTGTTTGGGCAGTGTATGTCCAAAGTACTACAAGAAAAACACATAGACCATTAACTTCCTCTGAACTACCATATTTATACTAGACATTGTGTTACTCAAATGAGAGGCCTCTAAGTCTCTCGACCTGGATGGGGGATTTCTTGATTTTTTGTCATAAAAATCACTCAACATTTCACATTTCTCACATTTTCTGTGCCCTAGCTAGACGTTGCAATCACTGGGGATTAAAGTGGGATCTGTTATGCATGTAAAACATATATGCCTGACTCTTCATGACATCAGTGCTCAATATGAAATCCAACAGACGTTCCAAAAATTGACATATACCAATATCTTTTCATGCATGCAGATGCACCACGATCAGTCAGGTTGACACCAAGTGGCGCTTCTAGAGTTAAGCAGGGTACCTCAGTCACCATGACCTGCCAAATAGGTGAAGGAGGAGCCAAGCCTCTACCCACACTGTCTATATTCAAAGAGGGCATCACAGAGCCAATCAAATCACAGCACAACACAGCAGAGATGACACACACAATGTCTATACAGAGCGAAGACAATGGCAAGGTATTCAAGTGTAAGGCTACAGGTGGAGTGATAAGTGGCAGCGTTGACTCTCAGGGCATCAGTTATGATGTATTGTGTAAGTATTATGGCTACAGATAGTAAACATATCAGGCATCATGAGATGTCAATACATATATTTTTGGTCTTCTTGGTGTTGTATCTACATGTGGAAAAATGACTGATAGTGTCAACTCTGTATTCATTATTTGTGATTATCTGTGTAAGTGTTATGACTACAGAATGAAATATACCAGACAGCAATGACTCCCAGAATGTCATTGATAATGGTTTGTGTAGGGTTTAAATGTATGGAATGATCCTTAGAAATATGGGATTTCAAATGTTATTGCTTACCTGTTTCTTTGTACGATATGATGGACAGGACCATTACTAGCTGCATCAGCATTTGAAGACGTCATTTATTATGACATCTGTAGAGAATGAATAATCCCTGACAGCACTGACTCTGAAGTGCCACTTTCCAGTTTCTTTGTTACTCAGTACATGTTAATATTTTATTGTTCTTAGCTTTTTGTACTATAATAAGACACCATGTACATGCCAAACATGAATGTCTGTGATCTATAATGCCTGCTCTGTGGCTTTATCTGTTCTAACGTGACCCAATTGCATTAGATCGAATATTTGTTTCACCTTGGGGCCCTAACCCAGACGTTCTCATTGCCTGACACAGTTGTGCAATAAACGCGATATTATATTATTACAAACCATGTTCCCTGCTATATGGTTACTAGAGTTGAAGAACAATGACTAGTTGCAGTTAGATATATTTTTACCACACCAATTGAACTGACAATTAATTTTCAAAATTGATAAGTTTGATAATTATGAGTTGTCCTTTCTTTGAGAGACTACCCCATGAACAGGACCGAAGGTGGTCACCTGAAGCAGTTGATCGCCCAATGGACGTTAATTATGGAAATATAGAACAAGGGACCTAAGTGTGAACTTTAAAGGTCTCTCAATGGAAGAAATCCTGTACAATATACTGTGAGGCTGCATGTTCATATATAGAATGGTCATAATCCATAGCTTTGACAGCATTTTTTTCTTTTTCTTTTTTCAATTTTTGTGTAAGTACATCACACATACATGTAGTGCAATTATGCAATTTAAACGGGATTACTTCTTTCCCTGAACAAATTCAAACTTCTTATTGTTTTACAGGCAATGAGCCACATGTGGTATTGTAGGTTTGATGAATCTGACCCAAGTCTAACATGGAGGCTTTTCCCAAACACCTACATGTTAACAGCAGGCAGGATCTACTGTGTCTAAGTATGTTTATACCAAACATTGATGGCTGGGATTCAAAATGCCTTCTCTGTGGGTTTGTCTATTCCAAGGTCACCCATTTAAATAAAATATCAATGACAGTTTCACCTTGGTGCTCCAACTGAAATGTTCTCACTGGCTGGCAGAATCTGATGGTATGATAAACCCCATGTACCATGATTATGAGCCATTGGAACTGCTGTATTGTGGCTGTGGTCGTGGAAGTATGGCCAGCAATAACTGCTGATAACATCAACTTTATTAAACATTGTTTTTCGGAATAAATGAATGTACAGTAGTCCTTCCTTTGAGAGACTACAGGGGTGGGGAGGGGGGCGAAGGAGGCCAAAAATAACTAAATGAAGCAGCTGGTCTTGTGATAGAGAAGTCAGTGAAAACATGATGAACATTGGGCCTAAATGTTATCATGAAAGGTCTGCCAAAGGAGGAAATACTGCATTGTGTCTTTGAAGGTATTTCCCACCTTTGGTTTTGTTCTGTCTAGTTATATTGTATGCAGGGTGACTATGTAATCTTAAGTTGCTTAGTTCCTGTGTAGCTTTAAATGTGCATTGCTACCAGTAGCTCAGCCAGGCAGCCAAGTAAAATGTATTGAAGGTGAAGTGGGTCAGACACCAGTCTAATGTGAGCAATTTACCCTGCACAAAGATTTTGGCAGCAGACAGGCTTTAATGTATCTAAATCCTCCTTGGATATTGTAGACCCAGCATCCAGTGTCGCAGTAACAGGTGTCAATGGTCCAGTTGTGGAGGGTACAACTGTGACTCTGCACTGTCAGGCTGTGGACGGCAACCCAAACACCTACACTTATAAATGGACACATGAACGTAATGGACAAAGGTCAGGTCTCCCAGAATCTTCCAGTACACTGACTTTGAGTAACATCCAGTATATGGCTGCTGGGCAATACAAATGTCAGGCCACCAATGAATATGGACCATCAGAGGGATTCAGGGATGTTATAGTTCACTGTGAGTATTCATAAACTGAGGACAACCTGGCTGAAAAAATAAACTGTCTTTTGGACCACTCAGGCATTTTTTTTTCAGTCAAGTGTGAAGTACACAGGAACCATGAATCCTGAAATGACAAAAACTGAAAAAAGGGGGGGGGGGTTGCATAGAGGGGATGGAGGATGAACGTTTTCTAGTAGTGACTGTTCTTTAGGAATCCCTATCTTTACTTATCTTAAACTGATACATGTATATCTTGAAAGTAATAAAATTTTGTCACAACAAATGATCATCCTCCTGGAAATCTGTGTCATATTACTTGGTTATTGAGGGTGAGCAAAACTCCCACTATCCGACAAAGATCATGAGCTTCAGTTTTGCTCTTAGCATAATGAAGTGTCAAGGAAAACTGCAGACTGAGTCTCCAAATGGTTAATGATCTTGATAAATCTATATGTACTAAATTGTGCTCCTGTTGTATTATATTGACTCAGTCTGTGGACGTTTATTTGGTATGGCAATTAAATATGAACATGTGCTGTGAGGGTAGTTTGCTGAGTCAGTCTTGAGACAGTATATATCGTAATAATATAAGTATACTAAACGTAAATTGAATTCCTGGTTTACTATATTGACTCAGTCTTCAGAGGATTAATCATCATGGTAATTATCAATCTGTCTTGATACTTAATGATCATGATAATACTAAATGCACTAAAATGTGTTGTATTACATATATAACAATGAATTTGTCATCATAATGCTCTCTCTGACAAATGACTAAGTCGCTGTGACATGTTATCCATTTGAATTTTATTTTTCAGATTCCCCCAAAGAAGACCCTAATAAAACACCAATTTTCAAAGTAGCGGCCAAAACTGGAGACACAAAGAACCTGACTTTGCATGTTATTGCTCTGCCTGTAAAGGTCGAGTTTTCTTGGTTTCATTTAGAGAAGAAGGTGGATCCAGACAGGGTTATAAAAAATGGGTTAAGCTCAACTCTAATGTTGGCGAATATTTCAGAGGTGGACTTTGGAAATTACACATGTATAGCAAATAATAGGGTCAACCAAGCTGGCGAATTTGTGTTCCATGTGTTGGGCCGACAAGCACCATTAGCACCTGAAGATATAAATATTGTCAGACGAACAGCTGTCTCTTTGATGGTCAAATGGAAAAGAAGTTTTGATGGTGGATTTAAACAACATTTCAAAGTAAAGTACAAGAAAATGGGATCATCAGAAGTGAAAGAAACATATAGAATAGAAGATCCATTTCCTGGAAGTAAATATGCCCAAACCAAGCTGACTCCACTGGATCCGGGCACAGAGTATGACTTGTATGTTGTGGCTTTCTCAGACTTTAATGGAGGCAGTGAAACCCCAAGTGGCCAAGTGACAGTACAAACCCCAGGTAATTGTTTATTTATACAGTACATGTATACTGCAGCATTAAATTAGAGAATATCTTCCAACAGTACCTGGGTAGGTAATTAGCCATTTCCTGCTCAAATTACCTAAAAGGGCCTGGGTGGAAATGTGGTTTACTTATCCATTTTGCACAAACTCATCATTAACAGAAAACATTTGGAATGAAATGTAGATAAGACATATCAAGGCCCCGTGGTAAACATCCTCCTTGGTGGGGGCCAAATGGGCACATTACTTCCATCTGCACCAAGGACAGATGTTAATTCAGCCTTTTTCATATCAATGGAGGCTGGCGCTTAATGTTCATAAGTAAATATGCCAGAAAAGTATGTTAAAAAGAGAATCTAGCACTAAGTGGCAGCACGAGATGTTGGAATCCTCCCGGCAAAGCAGAGAAACTACCAAGCATGTTGAATAGGGTCATTTTCAGCTATACTGACCAAATATAAGAGAGCTTGTGTAATCCGTCATGTCTGTCCATCCATTTGCCCTAAAACTTTCACTTCTGGACGTGATGCAGTCCACATTTCTCAAATTGGTCCTTATATAACTTCCAGGACTTCAAGTGTATGAAAATCTAGGTCCAGTTCATTATCGATGGCACCATCTATGGTGCAAAAAATTTGGTGAAGATGTAAAAATTTTGAGAATACTTTTTTTTGAAGAGTTTTTACTGAATCATTACAAAACTTGACAGGAATGACAGCCAGGCTTAAAGATGAAAATGGGTTGAAATTTGGTCTTGCCATCTGTGGGATTACAAAAGTCATGGACCTAATGTACTGAAAACACATAAATATCAATATGTTGAGACAGAATAATGCTTATGACACCATATAAACCACAGAGGCGTATCATTAAAATTTTTATGTTGCAAATTATGGATTACCTTGACTTATTTTTTCTCAAGGTCATGGAGGAAATACATTTTAGGAAAATATTATCATAATTTTGCTTATTTGGGTTATGGTCATTAGTCCGAACTTGTGCACATGTATCAATATATCATTACAAAAACAGTTAGCAGATAAAGTCTGTGGTATATGAAGTCAACAGTGTGTCCAGTAACCCCCAAATGGGGATATATCACCCTTTCAAAAGCTTTGATACCCTGTGAGAAAATTATAAAGGGTCACAAGTCTTGTTTATTTACATGTAAAATAAGTAAAAACTCTTCGCTGAATTTCCCTTCTTGTGACCCCCCTGAAAAATTTCCTGATGGAAACACTGGTCAAGGTGGCATCACTGGTGGTATTAAATGGAACTGGCAAGACAAATATTAAAAGTACATGAAAGTCATTATTATGATTATAGATTGAGATAGACCTTCAAAATTTATACAAGATATGCATAAGGCTAATCAAATTGCAGCTGACCCCCGTCCTATATATCAAGGTCAATAAAGAAGCAGGTAGGACCCAAAATTTAACATATTGAGAAATTAGAAGGCTTGCAATACCAAATGTACAACAACAAATGTGCATCATATTTTTGAAGTTTGATATTGAATAATATTAGGCCTAACATCTTTGACCTACTTTCCCAGGGTCACATAGAGAATGCATGTAAGCAAATTCTTTTAGTATGATCATATGATGTCCTTAAGAGAATAAATTGAGGTGGAACTGCAAAACTTAATCAAATATGCATAAAGCCAACAGTCAAACTTTTAATATGTGATGTGACCTATATATATATATATATATATATATATATATATATATATATATATATATATATATATATATATATATTTATATATATATATATTTATATATATATATATACACAGTAAAACCTGTTTAAGTGGGCACCTGTCGTATGTGGGCACTTTTGCCTGGTCCCAAGGGTGCTTATTTAACGCCGGCTTTACAGTGTGTATATATATCTATATAAATATATATATATATATATATATATATATATATATATATATATATATATATATATATATATATATACATATATACATATATGTATATATGTATATATATATATATATATATATATATATATATATATATATATATATATATATATATATATATATATTATACAGGGTTATAACATTTAAGAAAAGCGCTCGACATTGATACAGAATAAGGGAAATGATACCAAAGGTACTACAAAGGTGTGTCCATGTGAAAGTTTGATGTTGCATGATATGGATGACCTTCACTAATGTCTCAGAGTCATGGAGGGAATGTATTTCAGGAATTGGATTTTTTGTTGATGGTCATCAGGTTATACTGACATATGTCAGCAAAGCCATGAGTCCATTGGATTCTTCTTTGTACAGTGAATTTTTGGATCCTGCATTCGGAATCTTTTTAGCCAAATCTGAATCTTATTGTCTGAAACCATTCAGCTAGTTGCTTTGTAATTTCATGAGAATATATCCGGGTATCCTAAGATCTGAATTCTTCAACAGGTGACACTGCATTTTTTTCAGTTTTTTGCGTGGATTTTTGTGTGGTAATATATTTTAATGTCTTCTCAAACCTGTATCTCATATGGTGAAACCTGTTGAAAATGTACATTGCTGAAGGGTCAAACACACACCTGTTCAAAAAGAACCTTTGTTCTGGATTGTAAGCTGTTCTATTCAATTTGGGTACTTATGGATTAATGCACACAGTCCAATATATTAACATAAAATCAATGAGGATTTTAATGGTAATTCACACTTCATCCTGCAAAACTTTTTGTGGATGCACCTTTGGTGGCGATGTGTTGAGTTTCTTAAAATGGTCGTGCCCCAATAATTTTAACTTTTTCTAATGAAGACATTTGTTCTATTTACGAACAAACAAATTACGAGCAGAATCTTAAAAAAATCTCCTACTTGAAGTGCTCAACCAATCGGGCTGAAATTGCATCAGGACACTTCTCGGTACTCCCTAACACTATTTTTTTTTCAACAGTGCATCAGTGGATGTTGGTTAACCTACCAACCGATTGTTGTCCCCTATATTTAAAGTCTTATGCAAATGCTTTTTGTTTTTTGTTTTTTCCACTTGTTGTGACCCTAGGTACTCATCCTAATTTTATCATGGCTGTTCATGGGTTAGTGCAAACTTTGTTCATAAAAATAACTTGGAGAGCAACAAATATGACATACTGGCCTGTACCTGGGTAATGGAATTCAAGGCCAATGGCTACTTTTTAACACAAATAGGAGAGTCGGCTACCAGTGCATTTCTTTTATGGTTCTTAAATTGTGACCTTGACTGATCTTGAAAGGTTAAACTAACCTATTGGCTTATGTCCTGGAAATGGAGGATCATCCCCCTATGGGTTCTTTTGAACACTGGTGGAAAAGTACCTGTGGTGTTTCATTTGATGTTATAAATTTGGACCTTCAGTTACTTTGAAAGGTGAAACCAACCTATTCGTTTATATACTAAAGAGGAACAAGAGATGGTCCTCAACCTGTTCGTTTATGATTGGTAACTGTGGATCCTCTGCCCGTGGTTACCAGTAAACACTGATAGAGAAGTATCTGTGGGTTTTCTTCTGATGTCAATTTTGACCTTGAGTAACCTTGATTGAAAGTTCAAACTGATATATTGACATGTATCTTGGTAATAGTGCATCCGGTGAGCCCCGTTCTTTTCAAAATATGATTCCAAAACTGTGTGAGAGGTAAATTGAATGTTGAAAAAAACTGAAACAAGAATGGTGAATTCAGTCTTTTGTTGTAAACTCTTCCAGTTCGTCCCCAGTTCAACTTGAACAAGTTCATGGTTAAACGTAAGGGAAGTGAAGCCACACTGACTTGGGTCAGACCAACAGGACAGTATACACACTATGTGATAGAATGGTGTGAGAGTCCGGGTAAGACTAACTGTGACACTGAAAACCAAGGGAATGAAACAGAAAGCACGACGGTCAGTAGTCTGCGTGATGGCCAGGAGTAAAGCTTTGTCTTGAAGGTCTATGACGGGGATGATCTTGTCGTCGAGTCTCAGGAGTTTAGTTCTCCAGGTAAGTAAAATGAACATAAGGCACATTTTTTGGATTGGTATTACTTATGGCTGTTAGTAAACATTTTGTTTTTGAAGGAGGAGAAACAATATTTTTTCCTATTATTTATATTTTGGTGAATCACGGACTGCTTGAATCATTAGCCAATTGGCCAAATGCCAATGTTTCTTGAGTTTGTCCTAAGAAATGTGTAAAGGACCAATATGTTGTAGGATGAAATACCAAATGGACAAGACAAAATCTTTGTTATTAATAGCTGTATTTCAAATTCAGCAACAGATATTTACCCCCTGGCCTATATTTGGTGGGAGGGGTAATATAGCTATTGCCTGCGTCCATGTGTGAATTTGTCTGTCTATCCCTGTGCCCCTTCATGTGTGCCATTTCAGAAAAAAAAACAGATAAGCTGGGATCATGAAACAAAATTGCAGCTGATTACCCTTTCTGACGTTTTCATTAAGTTCGAAAGACAATGACCTTGACCCAATCTTATGGTCACATAGATAAACTATGTATAATCTCTTCCGCATAATATGAGGAGAACCAGAATTGCTAGGATCATGAAACATTTACAGATAATCACCCTTGTAAGGGTCTTCATCAAATGTGGTTGACAGTGACCTTGACCTAATTTGAAGGTCACAAGAGACAAATTTTCTCTTTAATAAATGTCTTGTGCATGAGATCTTCAGAACTGGATAAGATAGGATCATAAGACTTTTACAGTTAACCACCCTTGTAAGGGCCCAGCCCAGGTTTGAAGGCCTGAGCTTAACCTGATTTCAAGGTCACCATGGTCAATCTACTTCAAATAAAAAATTGCAAGGAAAATCACAAGAACCAGACAAGCTATGATCACAAAACTTTTTACAGTTGATCTCCCTTCCGAAACATGAATTCAAGTTTGATGGAGAATGACCATAACTCAATTTAAAAGTCATACAGTTTAGTTTTTGTTGAATTTTTTGTGCATTATATCAGGAGAACCAGATATTTTGTCAGTGGCCGAGGGGTTTTAAGGCGTTAGCCATTATGTATGAAGACTAGACCTTGGATGAATTATTCACTTGTTACAGGTGGGGGAGTTGAAAAGTTGGGTGTTGCCATAGGAGTACCTGTCGTCCTTATAGCCATTGTCACAGCTGTTATAATGACAATCATGATGAGACGGCATAAGAGCACTGCCAGGGACAAGACAGGTGAGTCTTTCTATTTTGGAACACTTTGTTAAACTATTTCCTGGGGAATAAGCCAAGTCCCTACCTCAGCTGAGCATGCTCAGTCACTAGCTTGACCCCTAATTGGGTCAGAGGTCACTAGGGATAAATTCTAATGAATTACCACAGAAGGCACCAATAGCCAAACCAAAAAACCTGGGAACAAATGTGTTTTGGGAAACATTTTGCCCTGGTATAACTAGAAGCCTCTCTGCTCGGTTGAAAATTCTGTGAGATTATTTTCAGGAAAATATCCACAAATTTTCCAAAAGGGAAAGTCAGGCATTGGTTACATAGGAAACTTAAGTGAGTGAATGGAGAAAGGTCAATTCCCATCTCTAATGACCTGTGACCAATATTCTGGTAGCTGGTTGCTCTGAGATATCAACTTGGCTGATTACAGTACCGATTTCATATTTGTAACACAACATGCTAGCAAATAATCTGGCTTGCCAGATTTTCTGGCCAGCCAGTATGAGATGCCACTAGCCAGATGCGAAAACTGACTTGGGTGCAAATTTCTGGCACACCAGTTTGTCGTGCTAGAAAAATGAGCATGCTTACTTCGCATGTAGCACGCATGAAATGTTTTTGGTCTTGACCATTAACACACGAGAATTATTTCTGGCTTTGCACGCTTGCGTTATTGACTGCACTGACAGGAGTTTCTGCAAAGCATACTACCGAGAGAATAAACGAAATTTTTGCACTAAGAAGATCCACCATGATCTAAATATATCTATGTGCACATGTTTGTGATCTTGATGCATGGATCCTATGTCATGAGACATTGAGAGGAGATATGTTTTTTGTGAGGAGCTGTTCTTCAGATTGGTTTATTTTTGTTTAGGACTAACCTTTAACACCCAGCAGGCCCGTTTCCAGTGTACTAGAACAGCGCATCACTCATACTTTTGAAGTGGCTGATTAAAGGCCGTCTCAAATTCCAGGTGTTGTTTATTTAGATGCAATCAGGCACGTTTTATTGTAGAGAAACCTCAGTTCTTGTCGATGACTATTTTTATTTTGCCTCAAAAATAAATATTTTTTCTTCTATGATGATTTGAATCTTTGATTGGGCTGTTGATTGTGACAATTTGAATAATGTAATTTTGCAAAACTGCCGTGCAAAAATAGGGTGATATCATTGTCACAGTCTCAATCTTTTTTTTTTTTTTACCTACCCGCCATGGTCTTCACATTGTTAGAATGCGGGGCACTTTGTCTATTTTAAGAAAGCTCTCCCATTGGCTGATGCAAAAGTATTTTAGGGGAAACACCTACAAAACTGCCTCTATTTCAAACATCAGTTCAGTCAGAAACTACCGAAGACGATTCTACAGAATATTCTACATGTAGGTCAGTCAGGGGGCAGGAATCGATCACATGGTGTTCGCAGTCCCATCAAATGTGTCATTTTTCTACTGATGATTCCTTCAGGAGTACTCGCTACTTCGTGGTTGTGAGTCTTGCTTGTGAAAGATGGGCGACATTTGTATGAACACAAGTGGCAATTACAGACAATTTATAAAAGCAAGAAACAAAATTTAACTCTGTAAATTGGTCAGAATGATGACATACTACCAGTCTTTGCAAACAATAGAGCAGAGGGTCCAATTTTTTTCACGGAAAAAGTAAAATACGCCAGCCGCAGGTAAACATGGCTCAGGTGAAATTACTGCTGCTGCAATGATGATCATGTTGGCAGTTTATCAGTGATTGCGATAAAGTGCGTTTATCGACTATTTACTGCAGCAACAAACAAACTCTACCTCTATAGTTTAATGACAATTATGACACACTACCGATCTTAAGAAAAATTAAAATTGGTTAGCGTCACGAACGATGGTTCATGACGCTAACCAACGAAAATGTGCAGACCGTTACACATGCAATAAATTGTATTCACACAGGCTTGGTCGTTTTGATCAATTCGTGATTGAGATCAATATATTCACTTTGTTAGGGTGTATGACACGAGTTTTTATTTAATTTAACAAAGAAACCACATAGAAATGTAGAGAAGGGCTTACTCAACAAAAGTCATGTTGATCATTTTGCATGAAATGCAAAAAATAAAAAAGATACCGCACTTTTACTCCAGCACATTGTGTGTTGTGCAAGCAAAAAGACCTTCCTTTGTTGCAAATGTCATGTGACGAGAAACAAGACCTGGATCAAAGGGGAGACAATGATAGTGAGCGAGGCATGCTGCTCGCACGCTGTGCCCAGTGGAGGCGAAGTGCCTGTTCACACAATTTGCGTAGATGAAATGCAACTCGCGCAGCTATTTGGTGTGGTGGAAATTTGAGCGCAAGAGATTGGTGTGTTATTTGCAATGGCATATCCAGACAAAAAAGCTCGCAACTAAGCACGCTCAAATGTGCTGCGCAATGCGAAAATGGTTAGCCAGCAAAAGGGACCCATATGTGACATCGGTACTGTAGGATGACTAAGCCTCAAGTCCACAGCTTTCTTTGGCATGTGGCATTTTCTTGTGCTAGGTATCACCTATAATTCTCACCTGAACTATTTCACTCTTCCTGTGTCATATTTTGGACTGAGTCAACAGCTATCTTCAGCCTGCTTTGGGTGCAATGCACCCATTGCACCCAAAACATGCTGAAGAAAGCTGTTGACCTAGACTATTATATTCTGTGTAACTACTGGTACATGAATAAAAGGTCTTTTTACAAGAAACTTGAATTTAGCACATTCATTATAATTTAGAGCAGTTCATTGTTGAGTGGTTCTGCATTGGCAATGGGTTGCACTCTTTGAAGTCCAACTTCTATTGGCTACCCCTTGGTTTTGGGGGAGGGGGGCATAACAGTGCATTGTACATTTCTTGAGTGTGCTGCAGCCCTATAACACACTGATGTTAAGGATTCCTATTGGTTACTTCTTAATTAGTTACCGGACAACATCATGATAGAAGGACAAACCATGTTATTAGTGAGACCTGTACGGACCTACAGTTTTGAAAATATCTCTTGTTGATCAGAAACAGTAAACTATTATGCCTGTACAGTGTTCTATGACTTGAAAGACCACCCCAAATACAGCCCAAGAGAGGCCTTTTCTTAGGGTTGGCTTCTGTAAAGAGAGCCAATAAGATAGGAGTGTAACACTTTGTTCATAGGAATGGTGGTCTTTCAATAGAGGTGGCCTCTGTTGAGGGGGCCTTGCAAGATTGGGAGCACAGTTTTTGAACCACACAAACACATGTCTTATGTGGTTATGTGTATGTGATAATATGGTTTTAAGTGTACATGGGAAAATAACGTGTTAAGTTGAGATGAATTAAAGTGTTACAAGATATATAATGTGTGCTTTTATCTTTCAGATACTGAAATGAATGGCAGCAAGTAAGTTGATAATAATGTTTTGATGTGTGTGTAAGAGGTTGATATCCTTAGCGAAATTGGGTCCTGGCTCTGTGTTCCTATGTAGAAGTTGCATGAATAAAACATATCACTCATTGTACAATCGGTACCTGTCATAGGGCTGGCTAATATTGTCCCATATACAAGACAGATAATGTTAAGTACTGTAATAGAGGTAGGCGTCAATTTAATCACATTGTAATATATGTATATATATATATATATATGATCACATTTCACATTGATCCTGGTGTTAGATTTGGGAAGGCAGAAGCGGAAGAAAATCTTCACGGGTCTCTAGATGTGAAGAAAGCTTATGACCTGTGGGAAAAACTAAGTGGACTAGGATTTGGTGGGAACTTTCTAGAAATTCTGAAAGCATTGTCTCAAGATGCAGACTGTACACTTTCATTTGGAAAGGTAGAAGTAGAGAACACATGCCTGGATATAGGTCTAAAGATGGGATGTGTGCTGTCATTGATTTTGTTTGCCCTGTATATTAAGGAGCTGGGGGACCAGTTCATGGAGTGTAATAAGGGAATAAAGCTAGGTGACCTTGAAATTCCAGATCTAATTCTTGCAGATGACATCGTACTCATGACAGAGTCCCAGAAAGAACTGCAGGAAATGCTGAACTTAACAGGGGAATATGGGAATAGACGGAGGTTAGAATTTAGTAAGGATCAGAGTAAAGTGATGACTCTTGGGAAGAAACCAGATGGGGATAAAAAATGAAAAACCGGGTATTTCCAAATTCCAGAAGGATGGAACAGTTAATTGAAATTTGAGAGGTTGATAAGTATGAATTCTTAGGTGTTAAGATAAAAACAGCGGGTAAAGGTATGTTCAGGTATCAGGTGGAGAAGATTAAACAGAAAGTGAACCGTACAAAAGGATTGATTAAAGCTACTGCACTGAACAGTTTCAACAGAGCATACACAGCAAGGGTATTATGGGATAGAGTTGCAATACCAGGGATGATATATGGCTTAGATGTGATTTCAATAAGTATGGGAGATATCCAGGGAATGGAGAAAGTACAGAATGAGATGGGGAAATGGATACTGGGAGCACTACCATGTGCAGCAACAGAATCAGTCCTAGGAGAGTTAGGATGGAATAAAATCACAGACAGTATTGCCAAAGCAAAGCTTCATTACTGGGGGTATTTACAATCAGTAAATGAAGACATGTGATGCAGGAAGGTTTACAATGAAGTAGTCAAGAAACAAACAAGATGGGTTAAAGATATAAATAAGTTGGCAGAGAGATACGAATTGAAAGGATATGATGCGGTTGAAAACTGGAATGTGTATATAGGTAGGACTGTTACAGAGGGCTGGAAGGGAGACTGGAAAAGAGGAGTCAGGGAAAAGCGTACATTAAAAGCGTACCAGGTACTACACAAACCAAAGAAAAGTGTGTGTTGGGATGGAGGGATGGGATCCAGGCTTCTTTTTCAAAGCAGGGCAGGAGTGATCAATCAAGAAAAGAGAAAACAGAAGTGGACAACAGGTAGTAACGGTGAATGTAAGGTATGTAGACAAGAGGCAGATGAGACTGTGGATCACTGGCTGTTGTGGTGTGTTGCATATACAGAGACAAGAGAAGATTTTTTCAGAAAGTGGCACAGGGAAGACTATAATTACAAGGGTCTAGAAGAGGTTCAGTGTTTAGAGGGAGAGGAACGTGTAGCATGTGTTTTGAAGGGTGGCTTTTTGGGAGGCAGGAAAGGCACTAAAAGTGTACAGGACTACCTGGTAGGGTGCTGGGAAAAAGAAATGAATTGATAGGGCTTGATAGCAACAGGGTGAATTAGAATCTTAGAATGCAGGGAGGAGAGGGAATCGTGGTAGCCCTTATAAGGGCTCCCATGGGATCCCTACTGGGAAGTGCCTGAGCCTTAGAGGCGGGGAAAGGGTATATGAAGGAAGGTTTTTCTGTCTTTTTATGGAGGGGGGGACTACAAGCGATGAGGGTTGGGGGATATATCCAGGGCCAGGGGCCCACCACAGCTGTGAGAGAGTGTGTTGTGGACTGTTTGCTTCGGCTCTGGTCCTGGTAAACATGGCAGCATGAGCTGATTAGGATAACCATATTTTCCTCGATCTCATTGAATTTTTTTCCTTTTTTATACTAGGCCACCTGTGTCACACAGGACCGTGGCGCATAAGCAGAGAGCTGCAGTATAATTATTATTATCATATATATATATATATATATATATATATATATATATATATATATATATATATATATATATACATGTATATATATGTATATATATGTATATATATGTATATATATGTATATATGTATATATATGTATATATGTATGTATGTATGTATGTATATATGTATATATATGTATATATATATATATATATATATATATATATATATATATATATATATATATATATATATATGTATACGTATATATTTATATATAGTACTAAAATCATAGTCCATGTGTATCCCGTCCCACCCCATGACATTGTTATATGATGCTCTTTACAGGTCACCTTAGTTCTGTTCCAAAAGTTTGCCAACCAATTCATAAGGAACATTTGAGTTCCTCAACAGCCAGGTCCATGAATTCTCATGAGCTGGCAAGAACTTTAACTTACCTTGCATATTAATATTCTCAGTGCTGTTTATCTTATAAACATAGCCTCCTTTCATGGATAAGCTTCCATCCACTTGCTTTCACCAGGTGGCATTTCACCACCCTGAAAACACAATATTTTCATTGACAATTAGCTAACTATAACATATAAACCTACAGGAACAAACATGGTATCAAGTTTGTTAGTTTTCCTAACATAGACAATAGGTTTTGCGTCATGCCCACATTGTTGAGGGTTCCCCCTTGCCGGAGCGACCCCCCCCCCCCCCCCTCAAAAAAAAAAAAACAGGTCACCTGAGTTCTGTTCCAAAAGTTAGCCAACCAAATTATCAGAAACACTGGAGTTCCTCAACAGCCAGGTCCATGAATTCTCATGAGTCAGCAAATACTTTAACTAACCTTGCACATTAACATTCTTATTGTGGTTTATAATATAAACATATCCTCCTTTTATGGATAAGCTCCCATCCACTGGATCTCACCAGGTGGTGCCGCACCAACCTGAAAACACAACATTTTCAATGACATTTAGCTAACTATAACATGTAAACCTACTTGAACAAACATGGTGTCAAGTTGGTTCATCTTCCTAACACAGCCAATAGGTTCTACGTCATGCACACATTGTTGAGGATCCCCCTTTGCTCGAGCGCCCCCCACCCCCCCCCCCAAATTAAAAAATAAAAATATAAAAAAATAAAAAAGAAAGAAACCGAGACATGCCACTCATATGCAGAGCAGAGCAATGCTGCAGACTTCAACAACTGATCAGACAGATATATTGTGTGTTACTTGTTATCTCTCAGACTTTCCTGTACAGGCAGAGATTTTGTTTTGAAATAATAGTATGATACTTTGCACGTCTATTTTTTCTTCTAACATAACTCGAGGTGGAAGATTCGTCCTGTATGATATGTTGCAAGCATCTTGCAGATGATAAAAATCGGCATCTGTGCCCTTGCTGCCTGTATGGCTTTTCATATTCGTGTATTCTGTCAGAATAAAGGCAAATGTTTCCTCTTTCTCTGAAACTAAATGGTCATATTTCCATGTTCTCCAAAATGCACCTGTAGGCTCAGCTAGGAAATACTTATGTCAAACTGTTTAGCTGCTTAAATTAATTCCCTATGCCAATATGCTCAGCTCAGGAGGTCAAGGTCGCAGCTAGTCCATGAGGACCTCCTGGAAACCAGCTCAGGAAAACTGTTCCTTTTTCTTTGTACCAGTGAAGGCTGTGGTCTCCAAAATCATCTGATTACTGTTTGAAGTCACAGAGACCTTGCTGGGAACTTTTTGAATCTGAACAGTGAAAGTCCAGCATGCCATACTAGAAGTCACTTTTAACATGTGGACAGTGCAAGTACAGAGAGTGGGAGCCATAATGCATACAGGGATCTATATATAACCAGCCCACATTCACTGAGGCAAGACCAACTGGACACACTGTGTTTGTGGACATGCACTTCTGTCACTGACATCACTTTATGGCCTCATAATGCTGCATGTAGCTGCACTGTTACTCTATCTGAACCTTATGGATGAACAATGATGTCTGGTAAGAACAAAAAAAGAAGGAGAAACAGAAGTAGTGCTTCCAGTACCAACAGTAACACCTCACCACAGGTGGATTTTAAAAGGGCTAGGCAATTACTTGGAATATCAGACAGTGATAGTGAAAACAATCAGGGTCAAGGTGACAGTGCACAAATAGTTGAAGAACAGACTGATATGGCTGATGATATGGAGGCTCTTGAGACAAAAATTGACACTTATGTTTGACACTTTGAAAAAAGATCTGATGGATTATGTGAAGACAGCACTTGAGGATAGTGTTAATCCTCTTGAACGAAGAATACAGAAGTTGGAGGAGGAAAATAAGAAGCTCCGTTCTGAGATCGAACAAGTTCGCTGTCATGCCATAGAAAATGAGCAATACTCCAGGAAGAGCAGCATAAGAGTTTTCGGAGTCCGAGAAGTACCTCTGGAGAGCTGCACTGACTCAGTGGTGAATCTGTGTGAGGACAAGTTAAATGTGCACCTGACTGCAGGGGACATAGAAGTGGCACATAGGTTGTACACCAATAACCGAAATCCAGATACACCAAGACCAATTATTCTCCGATTCCAATTTCGTGACACTAAGTGGAAAGTGATGAAAAGCAGGAAAAACCTGAAAGGCTCAAGAATAGTCATCACAGATGACCTCAGTAAGGAGATGTACAAGCTCTACAATAGGCTGCGGAACGATTCTAGAATTAAAGACTGTTGGTCCTGGGACTGTAAACTCTTTGCTAAAGACAACAATGACCGCGTGTTCAGGGTTCGATATGGGCAAGCATTGGATGCGTTACTGCGCTCTTAAACATGTTAACCCTTGGAGTGCTGATTTAAGACGGAGTAAACAGCTTTCCTGGGGACACCTTGGCTGCATCATAAGGGCTGATTTAAGACTGAGGCATCACCTTTCCTCGGTACACTTTGTGCGCAGTGTCCCGGTTGAGGCTGTGGACCAAGACTACCTTTTGCTTTTGACCAGGCTTGCTGGTGTTTTGAGTGATGGGTATTCATGAGGAATTCTGATTTTTTAACCGTTATATGTTTAACGGTAATGTTAAAATGGCTATAGCATTGATTAACACTTTAGGGGTTAAAGGCTCATGTATGGCGTACTGGAGAAATAATGTATGGAGGCAAATACTGGAACAAACAATGCACTCACTGTGGACACTTGGATATATAAAGTGACTGCAAATAGCAATACACAGGTAGTGTGTTCAGATATTTATCTGATCTAACAGGCTTTTTTTTTCTCCTTGATGCATACTGCATGTACTTATGTGACTCTGGATGTATTATTGCGTTCGGACTTGTGCATGAATGGAAGTCACACTGGGGACACCGTGTATGGAGGTAAACAGCAGCAGGAACAATACAACTATTGTGGGTACTTGGTGTAAGTGACTGTTAATTACAAGACACAGGTGGTTTTTTTTGTTTTTGTTTTTTTTTTAAAGTAAACGTGTCAGTCCACAGCCTCTATAAGACCCTCATTAACTCTTTGGCTGCCGATCGATCATACTGTAAACTGCAATATACAGGTAGTTTATTTTTTATTTTTTTAATTGGCAAAACGTGTCAGTCCACAGCCACCATAAAACCCTCATTAACTCTTTAGCTGCTGATCAATTATACTCTGATCCTCTAGATCGGCCTTGACCCTGTTATTGGTTCAGGTTTGGTTCATTAGGTATTTGTGTTTGAGTACTTAGTTACCACTTACAGGAATATAAAACCTCATTGACTTCTAATAATACGTACCAAAAAAATAGGGTATTTCAAAATGTCCAGTTTATTCACAACTCTAATGCAATGTAATTCGTGTTGTATGTGCAGGGGCATTGGGGGGAGGGGGGGAGGAAAGAAAAGAAAAGTGTTTTTTGAGACAAATCAACTATGGGTCAAAGTTGGACTCGTTAAGAAGAACCAGGAGTCACATATTACATGTATTAAGAGCATGGCTATATGGCCGATTACTCGGATACAGTGTTCTTTGGGTGTATTTTGGTTCTCTTTTGTGTACTATGATGCTGAACTTTGGTGTAACTGAAATTAACACACAATGCAAGATGCAGTGCATGTTGTGTTTTGTGGGTACAGAACTCTGCTGACTTCCAGCAAGACTGACAGAATACAGTATTTCTAAATGTTTGGGATTATGCACAATATTGATATTATAACTTTGTGTAAAGGGTTCAGTTGGAGGCAATTCAATTCAATTCAATTCAATTCAGTTTATTCTCAAAAACCCACAAGGGGATACATGAGTTGTTGTTTATAATGTTCCATATTCACACATTGCCCATAATGTAACACAGGTTGTTTACTTCAAAGGGTTGATCTCAGAAATGACTTAAAATTGCTTGACTATTCTATTAATTTCTAGTATAAATCTACTCAATCTCTTTAAAGTGTCTTCATCATTGCACTGGAAGAGAGAGTTACAGGTGATGACATTTGGCCTAGTTCTGTACTTAGCATCAATAAAGTAATTTCTCAGTTTATGAAAATGAGCACACTGGAATATATAGTGGAATTCATCACCCATTTCATGTCTGGTGCATAAAGAACATGTCCTTTCATTTCTTGGTACATTTTCATATCGTTTGACCTCCACTGGTAAGCGATGGTTAGCTAACCGAAACCTGGTTGATCTTTTGCGTGCCTGGTGTGGTAGGCTCAACAGGTATTGCTCCAGACAGATGTCTATCTTGATTATACGATAAAAATAAAACTTATTACTGTTCATAATTTGATCATTCCATGTTTGTAAATACTGGTCACATAGTCTATCTTTGACCACCTTTTTGAGCCAGTCAACACTAAGTACACTTTGATTCATCCATATAAAGTTCATAAAGGAAAAATGCATGCCTGAGATAAGTTAAGCACAAGTTAAAGCCAGACTCACTGGAAAAACCAAGAGTTATAACTTGTATAAGAACATTGATTATTCTGATATGTATGGTGTTCTAGTGTAGATTGAGCTCCTTCAGTGTTCCTTTACACTGAACTGCCGAATTCCTGTAATTAACACAAATGCAGAGAGCAGTGTATGTTGCGGATACATCGGGTGACAGTTGGTTTTGGCCCTTTCCCCTTTGGATTAAGACTCAGTTGGCAGCTTTCCTTGGTGCAGGCTGGGCACTCAGTGCCCAGCCTGCACCGGGGAGGGCTGTTGACCTGGGACATGTTGTTTTGATAGATTATATCCACATTTTCATTCAAAACACTTCTCACTAATAGGGAAAAATAATAATAAAAAAAAAAAAACATGGAGGCTGGCGGCATTTTCCTCTGACCAGTTTAAGGGGGAGGGGGTCAATTAAGCAGACTGGCTGGAAACAAACACTTTGAATATCATATTATTGAATATGAGCATATAAAGAGCTATCCAGTTATCAATAGCTATGCCAATAGTGGTGATATTGATGGGTCAATAGCGCCCTAATATACATGTGTAGTGGTCCCGCCTTTGGGAGACTGCTTCTTTGGGAGACTGCCTCCTTTGAGGGATCACAATTGTCAGGTCCCTCTGTGGTATTTTTTCATATCGCCTATACCTCCTTTGGGGGACTGCTCGCTTTTGTGTAGCTGCTTCTTTTTGGTGGCACTTGGGGCGGTATCTTAGGGGAGGGACTACTGTAGTTTACTTCACTTCCAGAAATGGGCACCAAGTGTGTTAACATCATACAAGCAAAACCTTTGAATAGTTGTACATGGATGTATCTAATCAATATGTTTCATACCAAGCTCGTTTGTTCTTTGGGCAGATAAAAGATTCTAGTCATATTGGTACTATACTTTCTCTTGTTCTTTTCAAAAACAAGAGGGTGTAGGCAAAGACATACATGTGAATCCATCCCTTATTTGACTTGATTCACTCTTCTCTATGTTGGCTATAAGTTCAAGTTGTTTGGGTGGCTGTCTGGCAGATGCTGGCCGGTGGTCTTACTGCTCGATGTGCTTTTGACTGTCCTTACAGTGTTTTTGGAGACACAGATATAGTTGTATAGATCTATCCTGTCGGGGAAAATGGTGGGGAGTGCACCGGATAAATTTGAAAGTGGTGCCTGCATGGTTTGTTCTGGGGTGAGGAGGGTTTGTTTTTGTTTTTGTTTTTTTTTCATGGAAATTTATGGCTTCCAAGTAATGTCTATGTGGTCCCCCTTTGGGAGATGTATGGACTTAGGACTTTTGAAATACAATATGTAGCATGGGGCCTTATGTTGCACGTTTGCCAGATCGCCACCTTGATACAAATCAAAACAAATCACTACATTTCAGGTCTTTATATCTTGATCATTTATGGTTAATTTATAGTTACTGCGGTCCCTCGGAAGAGGGCTCTAAGTGTATGCGATATATATATAGGTCATATATTTATATTTTTACGTAAAGGTGATTTGTCATTACACTGGCGGGTCATGCTGCAGCTGCCCTTTAGGCAGCTGCAGCATGGCTTGCCGGGTGGTGTGGAAGCCACTGACTGTGGACCAGACATGTTGGTACTTGAATTAGGGCTCTTTTGGCGAAAAATTTATATATGGAAAAATCAGGGACTGGGTTGGAGTGAGTAAATATAAACAAATCTTTGTACCCCTCCCAGGGGTAGGTTATCAAATATTCATGTTCAGGTATATGATTGTGCTTTGTATGATTACATTTTTATACCTACTCCTTAAATACCACAATTTGGTGATTAAATTTTTAGTAAACTAGTTGCTTGTCTTGAAACAGAACCACTGCTGTTGAGGTAACTGGAACATGGGTAAACTATTCTTGTCCTGTCCACTTGGCCATGTGCTGGCTGAAATTCTCCTATGACCTCAATCTTTCTTTTTTTGCACTTCTCTTTTCTTTTTAGGGGGCTCAGGTCAGAGCCCCAACTGCACACCTGCACACAATTTATGACCAATGCTTTTGTAAGTTATCAATCCTCTAACAAAATATATTTCATAAATTTTTTTCAGATAGAGCATTTTATTATAAAGGCAAAAGATGGTCAATGTTTCAAATGCAAAGGCAACATAATCTTGGGATAATATCATTTAATGTGAGAGGAATCAGAGATTTTGAAAAGAGAAGACAGTTATTTGGATGGCTTAGGAAGAAGAAAGCATCCATATTTATGTTACAAGAAGCCCACTGTACGTCAGAGATTGAGAAGCAGTGGTATGCTGAATGGGGTTATAATATTTATTTCAGTCATGGACAGTCTGATGCCAGGGGAGTGTGTATTCTATTTAAGAATGTTTTTGAATATGATATCCATAAAGTTATTACAGACAATCAAGGTCGGTATTTTATTCTAGACATAACAATACATCAAGAAAGATTAACTTTGGTAAATGTGTACGGCTATAATGAAAACAAACCTGAATTTTTTGAAGATTTGATACAAAATATAGAATCTTTGCCAAATGACAATAGAATCATTGGGGGAGACTTCAATGTTATATTAGATGTTGATCTAGATAAAAAAGGCGGTCAAGCAACCACTCATTTACAAAACCAAAGTGTAATCTTGTCTTGGATGGAAGAAACTGACCTGGTTGATGTGTGGAGACGGGCAAACCCAGGTGTGTGCAGATATACTTGGCAAAGGAAGAACCCTTATCCTATATACAGTAGATTAGACTTTTTTTTGGTATCTTTTGGATTAGTGGGCTGTACTGAAAAGAGTGAAATTACTCCTGGATATAAATCCGATCACTCTGCAGTTACTCTAGAACTGAGGTTAAGTCAGGATCAGAGGGGTCCAGGTTACTGGAAACTGAATTGTTCACTTTTAAAAGAAATAGAATATGTTAACTTGATAAAAGAAACAATAATACAAACAGCAGAAATATACCAGGATGATGATGCCATACTAAAATGGGAAATGATTAAAATGGAAGTTCGTACCAAAACAATGCAATATTCCTCACAACGGAAAAAAGAGAAGCAAAGAAAAATAATAAATTTAGAAACACAGTTAAAAAAATTGGAAGATATATATATGGATAATGAAAGTGAAGTAATTGAGAAAGAAATTAAGGAGACAAGATTGAATTTAGAGACCATAATGGAAGAAGAAACAAGAGGAGCTATACTTAGAAGTAGAGTTAGATGGTATGATGAGGGGGAAAAACCTACTAAATATTTTTTTAATCTCGAAAAAAGGAATTTCAATAACAGAGTAGTTAAGAAGCTTAGAATAAATAATGAAATTACAACAGACCCCCAAAAAATACTACAGGAGCAAAACAAACTTTATAGTAATCTGTACACATCTGCTTTGCATGTCTCCAATCCAGGAAACTCTATAACAGAGATTGATTTTTTTCCACAAGATGAAGACATCCCTAAACTGTCAGATGAACAAAAGGAGAACTGTTAAGGAATAATAACGGAAACTGAAGCACTGGTAATATTAAAAAGTTTGAGAAATAATAAATCTCCTGGATCTGACGGTTTTCCAGCTGAATTTTATAAAGTATTTTGGGCTGACTGCAAAAAGTTTTTGCTAGAGGCACTTAATTTGTCATATCAAAGAGGTCTCTTGTCAATTTCGCAAAGACATAGTATTATAACCCTCCTCCCAAAAAAGGATAAAGATATATTGGAACTAAAAAATTGGAAACCTATATCATTGTTAAATCAAGACTATAAGTTGGCTGCAAAATGCATAGCTTTCCGAATAAAAAAGTATTGAATGAAATTATACATGAGGATCAAGCAGGTTTTTTAAAAGACAGATATATTGGTGAAAATATAAATAGAATTCTGAATATTATGGAATACACAGAAGAAGAAAACATTCCAGCTTTATTAGTTCTGATAGACTTTGAAAAAGCCTTTGATTATTTAGAATGGGATTTCTTGGAAAAAAGCTTAAAATATTTTAATTTTGGACCTTCATTGCAAAATTGGATAAAACTGTTTTATACAAACATTAAAAGTTCAGTAATTAATAACGGCTGGACTTCAGGACCCTTTTCCTTGTCGCGCGGAGTGCGACAAGGATGCCCCATTTTACCTTATCTGTTCATTTTATGTGTGGAAGTTTTGGGAAATTTTATTAGAAGAGATGAAAATGTCAAAGGGATAAAAATAGATGTACATGAATATAAAGTATCTCAGTATGCCGATGACACATCTTTTGCTCTCTTGGCAAACAAAGATAACCTAGACCGTCTATTTTTTATACTAAAAAAATTTAAAGAGATTTCAGGGTTGACAGTAAATAGAACGAAAACAGATATTTTGAGAATCGGTTCTCTTAAAAATACTGATATAATTTTTTCAGAAAATCTCAACTTACGTTGGACAAATGTGCCTGTAGCTTTGTTAGGTGTGAAAATCACACCAGAAAGAGATAAACTTGAGTCACTTAATTATATTCCAAAGTTGGAAAAAATAGAAAATATTTTTAATATGTGGGATAAAAGAAATTTGAGCTTGTTTGGCAAGACTTTAATTATAAAATCATTAGCATTGTCTCAACTTTTGTATTTAGTATCAGTCTTACCAAATCCATCATTGGCAAATACAAAACAGATAGAAAGGTTGATATATAAATACTTGTGGAATAACAAGCCAGATAAAGTTAAACGAAGTTACATCAGTGCATCAACCAAAGATGGTGGTCTTGGTATACCGCATTTATTTTCACAGTTCTTAGCAATTAAGTGTGCCTGGGTTAAAAGGCTTCCATCTGATATGAATGCAAAATGGAAATATTTAGTCTTTAAGCAACTCCCATGCCAAGACAAATTTTTATGGGAATGCAACTTTCATGCTGATGATGTTAAGGACATATTTCGTAATATGAAAAGTAAATTTTGGTATGAAGTGATTGAAAGTTGGAGTAACTATAATTTTAAAAATCCAGAAAGTGCAACTGAAGTAACAGGTCAAACAATTTGGTTTAACTCATTTATAAAGATAGGTAAGAAAACATTTTTTTACAGAAAATGGTATGATAAAGGTGTTCGATGTATAAAATTTTTACTTAAAAGAAACAAAACAATAATGTCATATGCTGAGTTTACACAAAAATTCAATATCCAAGTGGATTTTGTTATTTATTATGGAGTCATATATGCAATTCCAGCTGCGTGGAAAGACATGATCAAAACCTCAGCTGTACATAATCCTGAACAAAGAAAAAATATAGATTGTATCATAGACATAGGAAAGGTACCTAGATTTGTATACCCAAAACTGCTTAAACCTCACGCAGGAAACTTTCAATTACTAGTTGAGAAATGGAAAAAGGAACTAGATTGCCAAATTTTCTTGGATGAACTCGACACAAGTTTTCACTTGATATATATATGTATCAACTATATCTGCAGAAATCCGTTCTTTCCAGTTTAAATTTTTACACAGAATTATCTATACAAGAAAAAGGTTGTATGAATGGAATATTGTTGAAACAAACTTATGTAGTTTCTGTAATCAGGAGATAGAGTCTCTCCAACACTTATTTTGGGAATGTGAATTTGTAAAATTATTTTGGCAGCAAGTTTTCAGTCATTGTAAAGTAAACGATGTTGTTATTGGGAGTTTTGATAAAAAAAGAAGTGCTTATGGGTACCAAAAACATAAAGCCAATATATAATCTGATATTTATTTTGGGCAAAAAATACATTAATGCATGCAAATATGGGAACACTGTTCCAAATATATATGGATTCAAGAATGTTGTTCAACGTACAAAAAGAATAGAAAGGTATATTGCAACTAAGAAACTGAAGGTTGAAAAACATGATGATAAATGGAAATATTTTGTTATATAATCAGAATGATGATCACTTTTGTAAAACATACCTCTCATGTCCATGTATCTTATTGTATCTATATGTATGATTATAACATACTATGTACTGTATGAGCTCTATCTGATAATAAAAATTAAAAAAAAAAAATATTTGATATGGCACTCGCACATAACTACCTCCATTGAACCATTCTTTTTAGGAATGGGGATTTGGTCGAGTGGATATGTGCGTTTCCCATTTCAGCTGGGCGACTGGTGCCAAAGGTTGCAGGTTCGAGTCCCACTCGTTCCGAACATGAAATATGCTCAGCTTCCCATTTGCCTTATGAATATCCAGACCCAAATTTTGTTCTCCTGAGATTCGTTATTCTCGTAAACAAGCTAGTTATTTTCTTCATATCATTTAGTTCACTATTCTACTTTCTCTTCTATAAAACAGCCATAGAGTCTACATACTAGCGAATTTTGTTTGCAAATTCTTTGCTTGACTCAAAAACAAATTGGGTGCTTGTCTCATGACAAACACCCAAGATCCCATCGGCAGTAACTGACGAACTGCAACACAGCCAAATAGTGTTCTTATTATGCTATGGAATGGAAATCCTGCTGTGCTGCCCGCAAATTGTTATGAAGAGTTTACAGATTCCTAGTAGGTACCACCTTAAGTTGCTGTTCATTAAATGAAAACCATGGTATTAACTTGGATTCGACCTTCTATGAACGCTTCCTGTGATACTTCAGGATCTGTTTACCATGTACACTGTCCTCAGAACGAAACATATTTTCACTTAGATTGATATTTTTAGGGTTGGAGAGCAAACCATAATGAGTACAATCACAGCCGACACCAGTGAATATGAGGATTCACTTGGTAAAACATCTGGCTTGGGTACATCGGGCACCACTGAATACGTCAATGTTAACTTTGACCTTAGAGAGGAGGTAGCCCAAGTGAACTCATCTGTATCACAGTGGAGCCAGCAGTGTTCTGCATATGAGAATGTGAAGCCAGAGGTCCATGTGTATGAAGAGGTACCTAATCAAGCCCCAGAACCCACCTACATCAACGCACAAGATAGTGCTCAAGCCAAACACACAGGTATATATAGTGCACAATATTTGTTTTAAAGGCATAAATGTTCAACTTCTGAATGACACCATCATGAGATGTGTCTCCTCCATCTTTAAACATCATTGCTTAATGCTATATCAACAACATATCTATTCTCTGTCTTTATTCTAGCTCTTTCTGATCATTTCTCCTATTGTTGGGAAAGTATGTGCCCTTCCTTTTGCCAATGCGCTACATGACACCAAGAACAAAAACAGCAATACTAATCTCTGAAATGGTTGCTATTTGTAATTCAATTACACATTTTACGTCATGTGCTAGAACACCTTGACAAAATTAATTATAGTATTTATGCCCATGGCTGGAATATCAGCATTGTTCATGTAACCATGATAAGTATAAAGTCGAGCAAAGCAGCGATAACTATAAAGTTGCGACAGCTTTTTTCCTTTCTTTCAGGTTCATAATCATGTAGACCAAATAATTGCAAAAATGGAACAGTCTAACTTTAATTGTAGTTAGTAGGCCATTGTGTCAACAACCATAAGCATCCCATGGTTTATTGAGCACAAAAAAGGTGTTGACATGGATTCTATTTAGTTGTTGTTTGCAATGGAGAAATAGTAGAGGTTTTAAGGCACGCGCATTTGTTCTATTTGACATTTAGAGGAGTCTTTAATTCCCCTTTCTTCAAGAAGAACTAAACAACTTATCATCAATGTAAAGTTATTTATGAAAAGACATGTTTAATACATCTTTCTCCCTTTTATCCATGTGTCTTATATTTTACCCCTATGAGTGTTCATGTACTTTTTCATATTTAACAGGAGAATACGAACAGTTATCATCACATGCCACGAGACCATATCTGAGCAATGAGCCAAACACATACCAGCAGCTTGCTAGACATTGAGTAGTGAGACATGGATTAGTTCAAAAATCTATATGCCGACAGAGCAGGGAAAAAATCTTTAGTAGTTCTGTGCTTTACATGCTTAGATTCTTTCCTTATGGCTTAATGCTGCAGAACCTGAAGAATCATATCTACATTTCCTTGGAATTAATCTAGAATATCATGTAGCGATTCCACTCAACCACTGACTGGGCATACTTAGTCATTTGTATTAAACTAGAATATCATGCAGCAGTGCCACTCAACCAGAGACTGGGCATACTTCGTTATTTATAATTTAGCAAGAATATCATGCAGCGCGGCCACTCAACCAGTGACTGGGCATACTTCGTTATTTATAATATGCTACAGTTTACAGACACTAGTTTTAATCGATTAGGAAGGCCACTTGTTCAGCTGATCAGCCTCTGTCTGGCCATACCTTATTAAAATGATAATTATGTATGCTTTTATTACTTAATCTATTTTGAATCGACGAGGAGTGTCTTTTGTTTATCCTACCAATATATTGCCTATCATAAGTCTGTGTCTTTTGGGATGATTTGTTCAAACTTAACTATTCACATAATAAGACTTCAAGAATGCCATGTAACTTTCCAAAGTATACATACATTATCCATGCAGAGCAACGTTACCAGGTAGCACGATCTACTTAACTGTTTATTATATCAAAGTATTTGGTTATATTAAAATTGACTTGTTTACACAAATGAATTCTGGTTATTGACACAAGTCATATCTTCCCATAATAATCGTCATAAGCATAGACACACATGTATATTTAAATGTATGTAGAATATTGCTTTAAAATACGACATGTACGTCAACGTTCCACAGTGGTTTTCGGATATATTTTTAAGATGTATGGTAATATTGAAACACTCTGCCATTCCTTGCTAAAATAATAAGAACATGGGTTATTAAAAATTCTGTACCCTTTATCATATGCATTTGTGGGTATCCGTTGTATATACTTGGATACAAGAAACTTCAGCAAAGAGGTAACCAGATACAAAAGTTTAGTGCCAGTCCTCGCTGACTCAAACACCATTCTCCTTGTATTACTGATAGGGAAATACAGTGTGTGTGTGTGTGTGTGTGTGTGTGTGTGTGTGTGTGTGTGTGTGTGTGTGTGTGTGTGTGTGTGTGTGTGTGTGTGTGTGTGTGTGTGTGTGTGTGTGTGTGGAAGTCAATGTTCAGGTGGTGATATCAACATTGTAAATTTTTGCATTGTCATATACATGTATGTGGACAGAAATGTTTTGAAAATAACTTGATGGAACATGATTTTTATATCCCTCTTTAAAGCTAGACTACTTTATACAAATGTAAATGTACCAGGAAAAAACAACTTCAAGTGAATTTCAGGTTTGTCTAAGATTATGCTGGACGTAAAATATTCAAATTGGTATATAAATAGGTAAGACCACCATAGCTGATTATGTTTAACATTTACAAAATAGATCCAGACTCCATTGTCATAAATTAATTTAAAAGAGGCCTGTCTATCTTATAGCGTAACATGAAAAATCTCAACAGCCTGAATAAACTTAGCTCTGCTGTTACAAGAAGAAGTCTTACTTATTTCAGCCTTATGATTAAGTAGCACAGAAAAAGGCACGTAATATCCCTGATATTTTCCATCGTAATGACGAGAGACTGGCCACTTGTAGTGGTAAGATAAAGACACCCGTCACCTTCATCAGTGCACCTTAGACCATTAAGTACAACAAGGAATTATGTTAATCTAGACACTTTTTTGTTGTTGCGAATAAGGCCATTGAGATAGTTGAAGAAAAGGTGCTTTTATGAGGTATTTGATTCCGAAATAGTCTGAATTATGTAGGATCAAAGGATACCTCTTTATTTAATATGAGCTACAATAATAGAACCTAAATGAACAATAATGATAATAATAATAATGATAATAATAATAATAATAATAATAATAATAATAATAATAATAATAATAATAATAATAATAATAATGATAATAATTATAATAGATCCCTTTTATTATCTAGAGCCTGTGTCTGAAAGTACATCCTCAATTATAATTCTATTTCATTCTGCATGAACCTTATTTTAATAACCTTGGAGAGCCTCTTGTTCACTGCCCACCCAGTATCAGGGCACACATTTTCAGATTTATATCTCTGTATATTTCTACTCCTACTTACAAAGGGGCTTAAAGAATGCAATATAAGTTTTCCAAAGTATACGTATATGACGTATGCAGAAAAACGTTACCAATTAGCATAATCTACTTTATTGTCTATTGTACCATTGTATTTGCCTACTTTAACATTGATAAGCGTTTACACAAATAAATTCTAGATATTGACACAAGTCATATTTGCCCATAATAATCGTCAAAAATATAATAATAATTGTTTCCACAACAACTGCATTTAATCATCTAACGTCATAACTGTACTGACGTTCGGCACCCAAACATGCTCCACCTTCAATACAAAACCTTATTTCAGATCATAAGAGTACTTTCCCAGTAATTTCCTGATTTATATGTGTTTAAGCCTTTCAGCGCCAAATTTTTACGGGGTAAACCACATTCCTCAATGTCTTCTCGCACAATGCTTCAAAAATACGTGAAAGGAAGTTGTTGACCTGGACTATCACATTCTATGTAACTACAGGCATACTGACACTTGAATGACCGTGGTTTTACAAGGAAAATGACTCTGGCATCCTTATCATAATTCACAGCAGTTCGTTTTTTTAGTATCTACTCTTTAGACGCAGTTGGTACTTCAAGAATTAAGCCAAATCCAGACCCCTTGTACATGTTCCCATTTTATGACTTTTTTTGTAGCCATAAGAGTATTTCTTGCTCTGAAACTGAAATAAACTTCAATGTTACTAGATGCCTGCATGTTACACTTAATGGAGTGATTACTCACGCTTCTTGGGAATGTCACCAACAAGTGTACCATGTGAAGTTTCTCCAAACAGCAGCATACCTGGAACAACAAGAGCCTTGTGCATCCCTAATGGCACAGATATACACGTATACATCAATGTTCATAAAAATATTACTTTACAGTGTAACATGTATGTCAATTTTCCACAGTGGTTTTGGATATATATTTCCAAGATGTATTATTTGTTTAAACATTTTGCCACTCCTTACTAAAATACTTAGAACATGGGTCATAACAAATTTTTCAACTTTGCACCTTCTATCATTTTCATTTGCAGGTATCCATTGTGCATCATTGGATACAAGATAATGCCACAAAAAGGTAGCTGGATACAGAAATTGCCAGTCAGTGCTCACCCAAACACCACTCTCCTTGCATTACTGTTATGGAAACACCCCGTGTGAAATATGATATTATGTAACAGACTGTGTCCCTGACGTTATCCATGTGACGTATGATATCTGACAAATCAAATACCAAGCGATGGAATTTACCTGCCATTATACGCGTGTGTCTGTGTGTACATATACTTGAAGGCGCTGATATTTACACTTTAAATTTTCGTTTTGTCATATACATGTATGTGCATAGAAATATTTGGAAATAACTTGGTGGAATAGTAATTTTATCTGCCTTGAAGGCTATCCTATCTTATACAGATATCAATCTACTAGGAAGAAAGAACCTTTTCAAGTTAATTTAAGATTTGTCTCTGTTTATCCTGCATGTAAAATATTGTTAGGCTTTTCACCTAATAAAATGAGAACTGTTATCAGGTCCATCCCACTGCTTGCCATCAGTTGTTAGGTTTTCACCTAATAAAATGAAGACTTTTGATCACTTTGCCCATTTATTCTGGAAATCTCAAAATGTGAAACAAGTTGACAACAAAGTACTGATAGTGCTTCAGTGCTGGCACATCAGAGTTTGGTCTACTGTATATGTCTGTCCGACTGTGTTTCTCAAGCATCATCTGACAGCTGAACTGCAACCAACTGACAACTGGCCAAACTGCCAGCTTCTTCTCAACTGACTTTTCACTGGCAACTGAACTCCCTACTGGAGAGGGGCATCCCTTATATACCAGCTCTTAGCCGGGGCACTATGTAGGGGCACCATCTGGCGCACCGCTTGGGGCATTGTCTAGGGGCACCATCTGGGGTGCTATTACGGGCATTATCTAGGGGCACCATCTGCGGCACCATTTGAGGCATATTCCAGGGATACCATCTGCGGCGCCATTTGGCCCAGAGACAGATAAGCAGTCATTTATCTGGGGCACCATCTAGGGGCACCATCTAGTCTGCTGGCAGGCAGCCAACTTCTTGCAGCTTCTATGTGTTCCCCACGTGCCCTGGGACGACATGACTATCTAGTACTGCTACAGTATACCTCTCCCTGGCCCAGCTTGCCTGGCTTACACTAACAGCTCAACTTGCACATGTAACTCTGGATTTACATATCTTATTCCGATCATCTAGGTCTGTCTTATATAAATTTTAGCAAAAAATTTCTCAATATTCAAATTGGTACACAAATAGGTGAGAGTGCTATAGCTGATTATATTTCATATATTCACATTTTTCAAATGAATCTGAACCGCCATTGTGATAAATTTAAACAAAAGGAGTATGCGTATCTTATCATGTACCAAAAAATCTCAACAGCTTGGGTAAGTCTTAGCTCAGCTGTTCCAGAGAGAAGTCATTCTTATTTCAGCCTTGTAATTAGAGTAGCACAGAACAAGGAGCTTAATATCGCTGATATTCTCCATCGCAATGATGGGAGAGAGGCAAGTAGCGGTAAATTGAAGATATGCATCTACAGCGTTCATCTGTGCGTCTAAGAACCGATAGGCACAAAGAAGAATGCTATTGATCTGGACTATATATTTTGTTTTGGGGAATAAGGGCATGGTAAAAGATGCTTCTATGAGGAATATAATTTTGAAATAGTCATAATTATGTAGCATTAAGGAAGCCTTTTTATCAAGCCTGAAAAATCAACAATAATCTACTTTATTAAAAAGGAGAGCCAGTGCCTGAGTGTACTTTCTCAATTATAATTATGTTCCTTTTTGGATGAACCCTATTCAGTAAACTTGGAGAGCATCTTGCTCACTGCGCACCTAGTATCAGGGCATACATTGTCAAAATTATAATTTTGTTTATTTCAATAGATATATTCTGAATAACTAGGTTGGGTCTCTTGCACAGGCAGCTGCACAGTCTCTGGACATCGGCTATCAATCATACGCATGTATAATTTTCATAAAACTATTTGGAATCAGCAAGTACAATGTCTTATTCCAGTAATCGAGCAATGTCTGGGCGTAAATTGTGGATTGCAATTTTGTATTCAAAAATATATTTTATGATTAAAGAATAAGGCCCTCTTGCTCACCTGCACAACCAGTGCTTAGTTTCACAATGTTAACTGTACTTTTTTGCATTATTAATTATTCTGTGAGGAATCAACAAGTAGAGCTCTGGATCAAACACCCAGCTTAAGTCCTGACATATATTGTAGATTATAATTTTGTAATTTTTAAATTAAGTTTACGTTCAAGAAACGCAATAGGAATTTTGATCAACTGCTCAAATATATTTTGATTTTGCTTTATGTAAAACTATCCTTAAAAACAATACTTACCATAGTTCCCTTAAGCTGGTCTCATCCACTTTAGGTGCTATACCATAGCCTTTGCAAAAATTCTGTTGGTTGGAAGCGGCCATTGGGAAGCACTTAAGTGCCAACAGCAGCACCTCTCAGTTTGTTAGGTAGATGGACGTATAGGTATTATGGTAGCAGCATCTAAGGGAAGCCCTAATACCCCCTACTGAAGCCGTTCGTGATGTGCTTCATGAAGCAGAGAATGTTCTAGTCTCATGAGCTTGGAGACAATGATGACAAACTAGCTCTCCCGCCACCTAAATCCCACATAAGGCCCAAGAAAGGCTTCCTTCCCATCAGCAGACCACCTGATGAGGGATCTATCCAAGGGATGTATCTCCCCACGCCCAGCACCTGTGCCCAGACCTAACAGGAAGACCATCCTGAAGGTTAAGATCTTGAGATTGATTGAACCCATATCATTAGGCCCAAACGGAGGCTTCATAAAAACCCCAAACACCAAACAGATATCCCAGCAAGGCACTAGATTGTGTTCAACTGGATGATTTTTATAAAAGCTATTTACAAGTCCACAGAGGAAACATTCTGTACTTAAATTCTGCGCCTTGGTCTTAAAGGTAGCTGCAATGGCTGACTTGTGTCCCTCAGTGGTGCAAACCCTCTAGCACTCCTCCTGAAACAGACTTAAAAGAAATCCTGCAATCTGCTTGACTTAAGCCTCTCAAGGCTTAAAGTCCCTACCAGTACATAATGATGCAAACTAATTCCACCGTGAGTCATAAATCTGTACAGGAAACTTCCCAAACTTCCTAAGGCCAACCCGTTCAGCCACTCCATTTAAGAAGCTGGCTGAAGTACTGCCCTTGGTGACACCTGCGAGGCCTGAAGTCTGAGAAACTGTGGGTGGTGGTTGAAGTTATTGGAGCCTGGTTAGCAGAGCAGTTGATGGAGAAGAGGAAGTGACCAAGGTGGCTCTACAGTCAACCTCAGTGGGTCCAAGGACCATTCCTTCTTGGGCCCACCGGAAGCTCACAAGATGGACTTTGCACTGCTCCTCCTAAATTTATGCAGAACCTCAGGCAAGAGCAGGGTCGGAGGAAAGGCATATGCTCAGAACCATTGCTACTAAAATGACATAGTTTTTATCACTCATGCCAACTCATCAGGAAATAAGGCCACAAAGATGTTGATCTTTCTATTGTTCCTGAGGGCAAAAAGATCAATGTGCAGTTAACCAGAAGGGCCAAAATTGCTGCCACTGCCTCGGATGTAGAGACCACTTAGACTGAATTATTTGCATTCAATCAAGCACAGGTTTACCTTGATGTTCAGGCAAACCATAATCTGCTGACGCCAGATCCTGATGCCATACTGATGACAACAGCAGAGGTATGACTTGGCCAGAGAAATATTTTTGATCTGGTACCTCCCTGTTTGCTGATGTACACAACGCTGTACAGTTGGCGCAAATCTCCAGTTCTAGCCAACTGATGGCAAACTGCCTGCATTGAGAAGGCAATGCCAATCATCTGAGGCTGTCAGAGTCCAAATGTCCTCCTGAGCCCCACAGGAAGGCAGTGGGGAAGAAAGTGCAAGATAAAAAAATGCAAGATAAGAGTTGCGGCATGACAAATTTATTACTGGTTTTTGTCCTTCTCCTTTCAACAACCGGATGAGACGACTGAAAATCCTCGGGACCCATCTTCCAAAGCTGGCTCAATGGCCTTGTTGTCCACAAGATTTGGAACAACCTCACGCAAGAGTTCATAGTCCATCTCCATGCTAAGCAGAGAAGAAAAGGGAGCTCTTGAGAGGGGTGGAGAATTGCCTCCAGCAAACTCTAATGAGTATATATGCTGGGCAATGTTTCTCAAGAAAACAGGCTCCTTGCCACCCTTGGCACCATAAGTACCTGGCCTAAAGGGCTAGCCAACACTCTTTGTTGGCTTCCTCTTCCTCCTCTGCAGCTTCTGCTGCTGCCGTGGGCCATGCACAGTCGTGGCATGTTGACACATGACACAGGACCCTTGGTGGACTGCCCATTGAACAGCAAAGCCTCATCTAGAGACTTCCACTGCACCTTTTTGACCATTTTATCTGCCCTCTTGGGGAGGGGGGACAAACCCTGACCAGACAACCGACAGTAACAACGTTCAAAGCCAACTGGTAAGCATATCTGTTTACCTCATCTCTGCTTACCTCTGTCAGCAGGAAGGCCCCAGGGATGAGCACACTAAAATGCACCAACTTGACATTGGCACCAAGCATAATCACTGCACTGAGCATGTGGTCTGTAAGGAAGTGTCAACTGTTGTGGGTGCAATAATGTAAAAGAACTGACTGGCATGGTAAAACTCCAACTTCACCTTCATCTTTACCCGCAAGTCTCTATGGGTAGGCCTTATTGAGTGGACCACCCTCTGGTGTGTCAACTGACCCTGTCAGCTCAGCGGTAAAGTTCTGGAAACTTCCCAGCCATTCAAAGTGAAGAAAAGCATCTACAAGTTGCTGGCCACCTCAACACCTTCAACTGACATCTGGGTTGTGACACCACAGTCTACCATACCCCCTCCCCTGGTAGAGTTTCCCACATGGTAGTTACATTTGCCTGGAACAGCGAACCTGGCTTCCCCTCCTTATAGGGAGACTGGTTGCCCAGGTCTTGTAACCTCTTTGGATGAAGCCAACGAAAGAGCTTTCGCCCACTCAGCAGTGGTGAGTAGTGCTTGAGACTCTATCTCTCCCGATCTGCCACAGCACAGGAGAGGTAAGAGTTTCCCTCCTTGCCTGTGCATCTGCATTAGGCTCCACCACTCTGGTGACCTCAGGTGGCAGCAGGCGTCAGAGATGCAGAACAACACTTCATTTGTAGCTCCTTGCACTCATGGAGAGTCTCCACAGACAAAGTACCCAAGAAGACCTCACCCGCAGGGGTAAGTGATACCAACAGGTCGGCACTCACAAGGTGAATAGGCCTAACAGCAGCAGAACTGGGTGAGCAACAACTCTTGCTGCGTCCTGCACTGGCAGAGCTGCTGCCAAACCTGAGCAACTTGACCTCAGCAGGGTCAGCCCGAACATTTACAACCACATGAAAGCAGGAAATCATGTATTTCCGGTGCTCCTGAATTAGCAGCCAACTGATTAGGACAGTATGCTATCCCATATTTCAATGCTGCACTGAATTTTAACATTCATGGACGTGTAAGAAGCCCCTGATTCCAGATGGTAATGCTTGGTGGCAAATAATATCACTTCTTGGTGTGGTATCACCTTTCTTAACAAATAGCAAGCCTGAATTCAAATATTGAACGATAATGAAATTATCGTTATCAGTAAAATTTAGCAACTACCAACTTTACCCTTTAGAGATTATATGATTGCCACATAAAGTGTACTTAATAGCCTGATAGATGTAAATATCATTAAAAAAAGTAAATTGAACAAAGCTGCATTAAGGATGATGAAATGCACATAAGTGTGTTTATTCACCACACGGATATGTTATACTCTATATATGGCACAAAAATCACAACACACAAACTGAACCTCGGATAGCATTATATAATTTTTTTTTCATTCCAAAAGTAGGCAAGGGGTCAACATATGACAAGCACACTCGTGCGTATTGAAAATGTTCATTTATAGGGTAATTTTTACTAAAGGTAGTTTGTTTACCCGTGGATTTGCATAGGCATTGAAGTAACCTTTTCTCAGACCTCGCTGACCTCTGTATCAGATACATGTATCGGTGAATAGAGCCATCCTTGAGAATTAGTGGGAGCATGAAACTGTGCGGGAGTCATAAACCTCAAAATCATCTAATGGATCATAATTCTTGGAAAATTTCTAGTTTTGTCAATGTCATGAGACAGATGTTTATCCAATGCATCGTTTACATTGATAGTTCAAATATTACCACGTGCATTAAAATTATGCCGATAGGATTATTATGTCAACGAATAGTGCTATGGTTTGTCTGGTATTTATTTATTGCTATTACAGTATGCAGGTAATGTATTCTAGTATACTTAAAAATGTAACTGACTGAAAAAGGCATATCGATCTACCGAATCAGGAGCAGGACAGAACTGCAGTATATTTACAACACAATTGTCTTGCTATTCCAAACACGTCTGCTCAGTGTCCGGAAATTGAGAATGCTGTTATATGACTATTTCAGTTCAATGAAATGGATAACAAACATAGCACCTGTCTATGCCCAGGGAAAGGAAGCTAGACCTGTAATCCTTTCCTTATTTTACCTACATGCTAAATACCTGATTTATATCAAAAAAGGGAAAAACATACAAGAAGGCACGGAATTCCAAAACAACATAAAGTTGTGGGTGTGTCAGTTGCTAAAGAATCTCGCCATGGGCAGCTAACGTATGGATCGTTTGCCGATTTGGTATATCTAGTCTGTATCAGAACCAGGAAGTTAGTATCGTAAATCAAGTTGTGCTCACGCATTACAAATTCTCTCTGTTGCTCCAGTATAACACCTTTTATTGTATATGTTAAAATGCTGCGGGAAAACGCTGAGAGAACCCTGAGAATCCTGTGTGTGTTTTGTCTCTGTTATGCAAGTGAGTAGTCTTACTTTACTATATGACCACGCAGAAGTGTCACACGTTTCGTCCGCACACAAACACTACTTAAACACGAAAAATTTGTCATATTGCCGGCAAAGACAGATAACACCATACTCTTGTCACAGGTACTTATACCGTGAAAAAGGTTATAGAGTTACTCTTTTCGGATCAGCAAATATATATGGCGTGCACAGCTAATAGACGTGAAGGGCCAGTAGATTACCTCTCAGGCGATAGATTTTTCTATTTTTTCTGTTGGGGTGCAAGTGACTGTGCAGGGTTTCCCAGAGACCTTTTGGTTTCATGTGACGCCTTAAAAGTAGCATTGGCAGATCCCTCCACATTTGTGCCATGTAGAGTGAATCAGAGGGGAAGCACATTATGGTCGTGATAAAATGCGTAATGCAAGTGCTTTTACACTTGCACCTATGTCATATCTGTGCCAGACAGTACAAAGAAAACAGAGAAAAGTATGCCATGAATGTAACGAGTAACTATCCACGTGTACTGTTATGACCTGATAAAGGAACACATGTCAGGAGGTCTTCAAGCCATGTCCCCAAATAGTACGACTACGTTATCTATCTATCTATCTATCTATCTATCTATCTATCTATCTATCTATCTATCTATCTATCTATCTATCTATCTATCTATCTATCTATCTATCTATCTATCTATCTGTCTGTCTGTCTGTCTGTCTGTCTGTCTGTCTGTCTGTCTGACTGTCTGTCTGTCTGTCGGTCGGTCGGTCGGTCGGTCGGTCCGTCCGTCCGTCCGTCCGTCCGTCCATCCATCCATCCATCCATCCATCTATCTATCTATCTATCTATCTATTTTTGTGCGAGAGTGTGCAAATGTATGTTGTCAATCTGACAATTAATAATCCGCGTGTACTGATATGGTTCGATAATGGGACACTGGTCAGGAGGTCAGCACGCCATGTGTCTCCAGAACGTTGAATTTATTCATTCATTTATCTATTTGTTTGTTTGTTTGTTTGTTTGTTTAATGGTTTGGTTGTTTGGTTGGTTAATTGGTTGGTTGGTTGGTTGGTTGGCAGCTTCGTTGTTCGTTCGTTCGTTTGTTTGTCTATCTGTCTGTCTATCTACCTATCTATTTACTTGTTTATTATTTATTTATTTATTTATTTATTTATTTATTTATTTATTTATTTATTTATTTATCTATTCATCCATTTATTTATTTATTTATTTACTGATATGGCTCGATAATGGAACACTGGTCAGGAGGTCAGCCGGCCATGTGTCTCCAGTACGTTATATTTATTCATTCATTTATTTTTTTGTTTGTTTGTTTCTTTGGTTGGTTGGTTGGTTGGTTGGTTGGTTGGTTGGTTGGTTGGATGGTTGGATGGATGGTTGGTTAGTTGGCTGGTTGGTTGGTTGGTTGGTTGGTTGGTTGGGTGGTTATTTGTTTGTTTGTTTGTTTGTTTGTTTGTTCGTTCGTTCGTTCATTCGTTCGTTCCTTCGTTTGTTTGTTTGTTTGTTTGTCTGTCTGTCTGTCTGTCTATCTACCTATCTATTTACTTGTTTATTATTTATTTATTTATTATTTTATTTATTTGTTTATTCATTCGTTCGTTCATTCAATCATTCATTCATTCATTCATTTATTTATTTATTTATTTATTTATTTATTCTTTAATTTATATATAGATCAATTGATTGATCTATCTATGTATTTTTATTGCAGTGTTCATGTAGGTACCAGGCCTTGCAGCTTTGCTGCTCAATGTTCCATGCTGCTTTGAGTTTTTGTCAACGTTTTTTGTCTTGTTCCATCGTAAAAACACCGACTGTGACCAAAAAGCATGCGTATACTTTGCACAGCGATTCTTATTAATACATTGTATTCACACGCTTTTCCTTATCCTGTTTTGCTGCGGAAGGTTTTGAAACGTCCTCTTTGACCTATTGAATTGACTAAATGCATAAGCCGTGATTATAACATAGGGCAAATGCAAAAAATTACGCCCAAAATTCGGTATAAAAAGTACAACCAAATATGACAATTGTTAACAAGTACAAAAACGTTTTTTTGTTGTCTAGGCTGGCCGGAACAATTTTTACAAACACATACAAACACACTAAAAACAAAAAATACTAAAATACCAAAAAGGCTAAAACAAAAACGAACAAGAAACCACAAAATACACCACCCAAAATAGATATTCAATATATTTTTCCCACGAAGCACCTCCAAAAGGACTTTCTTTCTTTATTTTTCTCTTTGTTTTTCATCCGTTTCTTTATTTCGTTCTTTCTTTCCTTCTTTATTTATTTACTTTGTTTGTTTGTTTGTTTGTTTGTTTGTTTATTTATTTACTTATTCATTCATTCATTCATTCATTCATGCATTCACCAGCAAATTTGTCCAACATATTATTTGAAGACTTTTATTCGCAGGAACTCTAATCTTGGCATAATCACATTACGTGGAGTCTGGAAGTTAACGAAGAGGGTTGCGTGGATGGAATTCAGATTTACACCTATTATGGTTGTCTTGCCAAAAATAGCAATTTTTAAAAACTATTTTCAAACCTATTGGTCGTGGATATGCCATTCTGACTTCACATCCTATAGGTTTGTTCATCATCAACGTCCCCCGAGTCAAGTTCTTAGATGCTACTAAGGCTTGAATCTCTGACACGTGTGGCGCTATTAGTGAAGTTGAAAATTGTGCAAATTAAGAACAACAAAATACTTGTACCTATTTAGATAGACAAGACGTCGTTAAAGAGGCCGTGATGTGTCATCAACGTTTAAGTACATCTAAAGGCACATAACCGGGATTTGTAGTTTACCCTCACATGAAGCATAACACATTTATGCAATACCATGTGGTGACCATTTTATCGTTAGTCCATACGGTAGTGATAACAGTGACCCATAAACGAATAGAACTTGGTTCAAACATGTTTTTATTTTCAACGGCAATTGGGAAGTAGGCGAGGCCTTTGTTAATCCCTTTGCAAAAAAAAAAAAAAAAAAACATGAACAAAAAACAAAAACAAAAAACCGAACCCCCCCGAAAAAAAACGAATAACAGAAAAAAAAGACGAAAAAACAATAAAAAAAAAAGAATTTGCAAGAAACAATTAGGTAAACAGGCAAGGTTTCTGACTACATGACCATTTATTATTATTATTATGATCGATATTATCATTATTATTGTTATTATAATTATTATTATTATTATTATTATTATTATTATTATTATTATTATTATTATTATTATTATTATTATTATTATTATCATTATTGTTATTATTATTATTATTATTATTAGTATTAGTATTATTAGTATTATCATTATCATTATAATTATTATTATCATTATCATCGTCGTCGTCGTCGTCGTCATCATCATCATCATCATGTTTCCTGACACTTGATATTCTGTTTTATCAAGAATTCTTTCTTTCTGTCCAATATTTCTCCTCTTTTACCCGCATATTTTTTATGCCAAAGGCCTTACGTTTTTCTTTAGAGTTCATGTGTTCTGACAAGCAGCTTCTTAAATTTCAATTTGAATGTACAAGGCAACACATTTCCTTTATAGGCACATACGAAAATTTGCCTCAAGCCTTTTTCATCTTGGTTGAGCTAATGTTTGCCTGTATGTTGCACAATGACTTGATATACTCAGATGTTATTATAAATATTTGGTTACTGTCAGTGTTCAATGCAGTATGAATTTGTCTCCCTTATTATGCAGGTTAAATGAGATAGTATCATCATCACCCTCATACACATCACCATTATTAACTGATTTAATGAAAACTATGTATGAAAAGCTGGAAGAAATCACACATTTTGAACACTAGCACGTTTTCTAAATGAAGGTGAAGGTCATGTGGGTATTTCAATCATAAGGGTCACAATGCGAGAACTCTTGAGGATGTTCTCCATACCCCGGTTTGGGAGTTGGCTTATAATGTAATCTTAAAATTTATACAGTGGATGGAAATCTACATTGACTTAATATTGGTGGCGCCACCTACGGTACTGTGTAATAATTGGGTCAAAATGGAGACATCTTTTGACCAGTTCAACATCCTTACTTTATAATGGATCTGCATTAAATATATCGATGGTACGTTTGTTTACGATATCAGTGGCGCCCACATGTTTGGATACAAACTATGAGTTAAAATGTGTCGAAAGATACACACCCCCTCACCCCCCAAAAAATGAAAAAAAATAAAATAAAAACATGTTTTACCTGCGTGCCAAATACCTTATTAATATTTGGACGGGGGGGGGAGAGGATTACAGTCATTCTGTCCTTATTTTTTTCTGTCTGTACCAAACTTCATACGTATATACTGGACAATATCAATTGTTGTACTACAGGCCGGGGATTCTAGAAACAGTTTGTTTGTTTGGAGTTCAAACTAACATTGCCGTGGACAGCTTACATGTGGATCGTTAAGGTATTTAGTATATCTGGTCTCTATCAGAACCAAAGAGTCAGTCTCGTAAAGCAATTTATTAAATTTTGGATAAAATTACTTGTAACTGATTGGCTGAGAGGTAACATGTGATTACCGTTTAGAATGATCTAGTGCCTGCATGGAGCAGATGCCAGGCAATAGTCTCCCTGCTCAAGAAGACTATTGCCCGCCTGGTTTCCGTCTCTTGTAAACCCTGCACTTCGGCGCGGGAACCACACTACCAAAGATTTCCAAAGCCTGGATCAAACAATTAGTAACTCATTGATTTGGTCTAGCACTAGCAGGCAATAGTGCAACTCCTCAGTCCTGTAACCTTAGGATGGTATGGTATTTTAGCTTGACATGAAATAGCTCCAATTCCTCATTGAGCCTACTGATGGGCCTACATGTAATTTTATCCAAAATTTAATAAAACAAATAGTGACAGTTTCACCAGGCAATAGACCAAGTTCTTAGTCCCTCGGGTTGTGGAGTGTGGTGGCTGTCTATTGCCCGCGGCCTTCGGCCTTGGGCAATAGACAGCCAGGACACTCCACAACCCTCGGGACTAATAATTTGGCCTATTGCCTGGTGAAACTGTCACTATTTGTATATTGTGTTCATATGCATTACCGCTTTTTTCGCTGGTTTAAGCATAACACATTACTTTGCATATCTTAAAATGCCACGAAAATGGGGTTTGGTGCAGTACTTATGCTTCACTAAACCAGTTTGTACGGGGCTCGATCGATCGTACGTTAATCAATTGTCGCAGGAAGATGTCAGCAATGCAGGCAGGAACAATAAACAATTGGCCGGGTTTGAGAATGTACAGTACAATAATAACAACGGTCTCTCGGTCAATAATTCTCGTGCTATCAGAGTTGAGGGAAACGACAGTGGTGCTAGGTTAGGGGATACCATAGTCGTGCCCTGGAAAGGGCTCTGTAGAATAAGGATGAAACCACCATTACATTTACCGTATATTCTCATATTAGCATAAAGCCGTAAAACATTTGTTGTGTCACTTTTAAAAATAAAGTATGCAGTTGGTGTTGTGCTGACACCTCTCATTGAAAACATTCTAGATAAAAAAGGCGAGTCTATAAATAGAATCAAAAGTTGTGCCAGTGTTTGCCTGTCGCAGCGAGGAAACACGTGCTCCGAGCACGGCTTGCCAGCATTACGTCACTGTGTATGAATATTTGATTTGCCCTCTGTTTATAAAACTCATCATGGGAAAAATATCTGTCAAACCGTACAACACAGACAGGCTGATAAGTTCATGTAATTGTCTAGCTGAAACAGTGGGTTAATTACAGGTAAATGGCCCCCAAAGGTGTCAGCACAAGACAACCAAGAACTACTTAGTGCGGTCACCTGCACCTGATTGGCCGCAATGGTGTATTCATACCAATAACTGGAATTGAGGTGTATGAAAATAGCCCAACAAGTCAAGGTCCAAATCAGGGACAGAGATGCCCTGTGAATGCATCAACAATCCCCATTGCTGATGTTTTTTCGCCCGCAACCATTTCAAATTCTGCTATGATGGTTAATAACTCGACAGGGATTTCAAATTCGATGAACTCAGGGATCCAGGCTGAACAGATGGCTTTTGATGGGCTTGAGCGTCACCCGCTTCGCATGGCAATAATCAGGGGCCCCAACCTGGGTAGATGTTGGGCGTTATCCAGCAGCAGTATCAGCTGGAGGCTCTTCTCACTCCCAAGGGGCTTTCCCAACCCGTAACTTGCAGGCGGATGCGCCAGGAGGCCATTCTCAGTAACAGCCGGGCCTTGTTAACTCAATGAGTTTGATTGATAGTTTTTCCTCCCCTGTTGGGACTTGTGTACCACAAAGCATCAAAGATCGAATTCTTAAGGGGGAATTTGTAGAGTTTGCCGACCTTCTTCCACACAATAGGCCAGCAGTGGAAGCGGAAGAGTGGTTTTCAGCATGTGTAAACACAGGGGCACTTCAAGGGAATTCCCTCCAAACTGTGTTGACATCACAGTTGCTTGAGGGAACCCTTGGTGGGAGCCACGACAGAAGCCCCCGAGAAAATCAACAACAAACACACACACACACACACACACACACACATCTGGTCCATAGGAGCCTGGACAGATGCCATGCTGATTTATATCAGCCTATTTGGTAGTAAACACCCAGGTAAAATTATGTCTTTAATTAGAAACTGCACAATTGTTTGGGATGCAGCTGCCAGATTTGGTGTCTAGGATGCTCTAGAATACGATACAAATGGCCATGGATCCCTCCCGCACGTGGGATATGTTAGATCGGGAAAGTTATTTTTTTTTCCTACTCGTCCCCCAGGCTCTTAGTGAACGGAATAACAATAACCCCAGCCCTGATGCTAGCTCATTCAAAAGGGGTAACGGTTCTAACCCTCAAACTAATGCCAATGGGCTGCGGCAGTACTTTTGCAGGGGTCCTAAAAGTAACAACAGTGCAGGGAGAATGCCGTTTGGAGTCTTGTGGGCCTACAACAGAGGGACATGCAAAAAAAAAATGCAAAGAATGCCAATTCAATCACAAATGTGCCACATGTGGAGACCAGCACCCACGCACAGAATGCAAGGCACCACACAGAATGCAAGGCACCGGTTCAAAGTGAAAAAGCCAATAGCAATGAATGGGACAAGCCCAAGTATGCTTGATGAATTAAACATGCTTCTAAGGCTCTATCCTGGTCAAAAGGCAGCGTCTATATTGGCAAAGGGATTCACTCAGAGGTTAAAATTATGTTACAATTGTCCCAATGAAATGCTTATGTGTAGGAATCGTAAGTCTGTTTCAACAAACATGAAAATTGCTCGGCAAAAGGTTCAAGAAGAACTCACGAGTGGGCGTATGGCAGGTCCCTTTGACACGCCCCCTTTTCCCACATAGAGGTGCTCTCCAGTAGGCTTAGTACCAAAACAGGGAGAGGTAATTACCGACTCATTCATCATTTATCTTTTCCACCAGGGAACTCAGTAGTATATGTACTTGGGGGTACTGGAACACGGGGGATGGAGACCGCAAAAAGCCTTTAAAACCTCGGGGCGTCCTCACATCAGTTGCCGTAGGTTGTCATCCCAGTATACACTTGGGGGTACTGGAACACGGGGGATGGAGACCGCAAAAAGCCTTTAAAACCTCGGGGCGTCCTCCCATCAGTTGCCGTAGGTTGTCATCCCAGTACCTGCTAAGGGTTTTATGTAGTCGAGTGGTTAATCTTGTGGAGCCCAAAATAAGTTCCCTTAACTGATGAATTTATGAAAGTATCACCACCAGTTATCAGGGAATTATGTATGGCCTTCCTCGAGCGTGTCTCGAAGTGCCGCACTCCGCCCGCATTTGTGCGTGTGTGGCGACCGGTATTTCATATCATGGAAACAAGACATATAAATAACAGAAAGTGTGTGTGTGTGTGTGTGTGTGTGTGTGTGTGTGTGTGTGTGTGTGTGTGTGTGTGTGTGTGTGTGTGTGTGTTTATACACAGTCCGGATCCCCCGGTATTTTGTATCATGGAAACGACTCGGGTTGACCCCTCCCCATCTATCAACCTGACAAGGTAGAAGATGGTAAGGTTAACCGTTTCCATTACAAACTACCGCATTTATGTAAGATTTGCTCGATATAAAGCGAGGAACAGATCTTACACGTTGGGTATCAGTGGCTACCAACCACCTCATTGTCGTCCGGTTTTCGTTGATTTCCTTGAAGGAAAGTTTCACATTCCATCAGGAAAACCGTGGTGGCAATAAAAAACAAAAAGTCAGATGTACAAGATTTTAATTATACAGTGAGACCACGTTATAAAGACATTCAGATGTCTGACATAATGCACTTATCTGACGCATTTCATAGGGCGTTAACAGATGGTGTCTATAACGTGTTTTCACTGTATATCTTTATTTCAATTAAATACAACAATAATGTCAAAATACAACAATCCAATTTTGGTGATATTGCAGTGTTTTCAACCATCACGTCTGTTTAAATGGGAAAAAGTCGAGGATTCCTATGGCCAGGATGAGGATATACAGCCGTAGGTTCGACGTTCCTTTCCCTGCGGCATTCACGTTGGAAATTTTCTCCAAAGTATAATCGGGCACTGACAGATTCATCAACTAAACCAAATTTAAACATTGTAAAACACTCTGGGCAATAATTTGTTGGATAGTCAGAGATTTTTGAGTTGAAGCACGAAATGTGAACCAAAGTAAAACAGCACGGCATGAATCTGACTCTGGCTTGCAGCCCCTCGAAAGCACTGTGTTTTGGGATAGCTGTCTTACAAATTGAACAGGTTGCGCCGTTTGGATGGAAAGACCAAAAATGACAACACTTTCTGTGATAATTTCGAATAAAATTCCCTAACAAACGCGTGCGCAAATGAGTGCGGGCGGTTACCAACTCTAAGACTTTGGATGGGGGGAGACCGTAGTGGTTGTAAAGAAATGTGAATAAATATTGTACCCTGGGGTTATCGGGTCCAAGCAATTCTAAAAAGGACACAAAAATGGTGTGCGCGGTGCGGTAATTTAGGTAATAGTCAAGGATGTTATCTAAAAGCGGGTCTGCTAATATATAAATACCCACGTGTATGACCTCGCGCAAGTTGCTTGCTATTGAGGGGACAGGTTCTATACTTGGCGAGGTCAGATAATTTAGGACGCTCTTAAATGTGCCCGGATGATTAACCCCCGGAAGCGTGGGCACTCGAAGTACGAAATAGTCGTCACTCCGTGGTAAATGACTACTCATAGCCTGAATATAGTCGCTTAGTTTACACAAAATGTGTAACTGTGTTGTTGTAAAAAAAATCAAAGAAGTCATTTTAACGTAAGCTCGTTTGTGACAATATATTAGTGATACAACAACACCCGGGGAAATCATTTTGATTATTCATGGATATGTTTCATACTTAAATTGGCATGCACCCTATAAAAAATACAAGTTTCGGCAAGAGAGACACTGTGTCCCTTTGGTCCTATTATTGAAGCACTCAGCGTGCACAGGATGGAAACAGCATGGGGTAAGTTGAAGCGTTTTTGCGAATCCAATAAAAGAATGTTCAACAAAACTTATTTTGCCCGAACAAAAAGCACAAGCTCCGTTTTTAGGTGGACGGGTCAAATACATAGTGAGTCCGGAATTGTATTTTTTAATGAAATTTGTTAGGGTTTGCTCGCCGCAATCATAAATTTCTGCATAAAATAACCAGACAATTAGGTCGGGATATAGCCCAAAGTGAAAATTTAGGTGTGCAAATATAATTTGTCCTGCGGTTGAAAACAATCCAACATCACGCTCGACAGTTATTAACAGATCTACTACATTGCGGAAGTTTAAAAAGTGATGATATAAAAGAATATCAAGTAATGGTGAATCAAGATACATAGCTACAAAATAAAATTCCCAGATGGGAATATCTCCCATATCGGGAATGCTCTGTGGGTTTAACAGAAAATCTAAACAAGTAATAAAGGCAGACGGTCTGAAGGGGATAAAGAGACCAACGGGAATTTTATATGATATCATATTTTGGTTACAATTTGTGAAATGCTTGTAAGCACTAAAATGTGTGGAATTTTGAGCTAGCGTTTCCAATTGGCGGTCCGTCAGGTAGCGAACAACAGATCTGGAGCGATGTTGTCTTTTGCGTTTTTTGATCTTTTTTTCTGGACATACAAGCGAAAGTGTTTTATCTTTTTTATACCCGAACCAAATATAAAATTTGTTAAACAGATATTTTGTAGCTATGTGGTCCGCACCATATGTTTTATAGAATGAATCAAAGATCTCGGATATATTATTTTTATTTAACCTAGCATCTAATGTGGAAATCAACCAACTATCCGCGAATAAAAATACTGCCGCGTGTAACACCTCGAGCAGAGGTATCTCGTTCGCCACCTGTCGAGGCTGGTCGTAATAGCCTAGATGGTAAATAACGGAGATTAAGGTTCCCGTGGTTAACGTTTCAAATGGTAAGGCCCCAGGGAGTGGGGGAACCTGCACCTCAAAAACACGGTCAGCAACACGCGGCAAGCTGCTGGCAATGTTTTGGAAGTAGCCACTCACCTTGCATAAATTATGCAAGCGCGCCTCGGAAATATACAACTTTCTTGTGTCATTGATGCTTTCCATAGTGAACGGGAAAAATTCAAACCATTAATGAATAGCACACTGGGGCCCGTGTTTATGGTTACCACAATAATTAACTTATGAATAGTAGAGTAAACTATATCGCATTTACCTATACTTGATCATTTAAATTTGAGGTACACAAACCCGTTGTTCTGTTATCACGGAGGGATTAAAGGCCAACACAATTAAGTGCAGCCCAACCGCCTTGTACCTGCCGGAACACGACGTGCAGGTTTTACCGTATCCCCGATAGCAAAACAACGAGCAATTTAACACTTAACGTTATAAACAGCATAAAAAACTACATAGAGTCAGGTGACAGCTTTCCTTATAAAGTCAGTATTAACATTGTCATATTATAGTCAAGCCTCCCAATGTTTTCGACGTGGCTTCTCGATGTCGAAGGTGTTCCTCGCTAACGCATTTACCTATACCTAAACATTTACATTTGATGTACACAAACTCGTTGCTCTGCTGTCACGGAGGGATTAAAAGCCAACACAATTAAGTGCAGCCCAACCGCCTTGTACCTGCCGGAACACGACGTGCAGGTTTTACCGTATCCCCGACAGCAGAACAACGAGCAATTTAACACAAGCATGATTAAAATGTTTCTTAACGTTATAAACAGGATAAAATAATGTCACATGGCAGCTCTCCTTGTAAAGTCAGTATTAACATTGTCATTATATTATAGTCACATGACCGCTTTCCTTGTAAAGTCATTATATTATAAGTCAAGCCTCCCAATGTTTTCATCTTGGCTATTTGGTGTCGAAAGTTAAAATAGACCACTGGCTTCGCCAAACGCAGCACTTCCCCTGGCACTCTCTGTACAAGGGTCCGGATGTTCAGTTTCCAGAAGAACGGTGGGCGTCATGAATTTTTCAAAAATAATTTGGGCCACCCTGCTGTGGGGGGGCAAGTAGATTGGGTGTTTGCCCAGATTGTGAAGTACCACACAAATTGCACCTCTATAGTCAGGATCGATAACTCCGGCTAACACGTGCAGTCCGTACACAACACTCAATCCGGAACGCGCAGCAATGCGACCGTAACAAGTTTCTGGAAATTTGACGATTGCTGTACCAGTTTGAACTTTGGCAATATTGTAAGGGTTTATATAAACTTCAGACAAGGAATACAAATCGAAACCTGCAGCGCCTGGACTACCCCGGGTTGGGATCCAGGCGTCCTTATGGGTTTTTTTAATGCATACGAATTCTTCGTGGTTGCTCGTGCTGTTTGCTGCAGGCGGCGTTGACGGACATTCTCCCTCCTCTTCCTCCTCCTCTGAGTCTGAAGCAAATAGTTTTATATGTTCCACTTCATCCATTGTTAATAGCGGCGAAGCCCTGCAAGATTAAGATGAAGCTGGAATCTGTGCAATGTCGACGCCATCTGGCTGTAAATAAAATCAGGACTGACGACATCTAAATCTACGTTAAATTCGTCTTCCACAATTTGGTTTACTATTAAATCGTTCTCGTGTCTTTCATCTGTAAAATAGTTTATTATTCTTTCTAAACTTTCTCCCAAACTTTTTCTCCAGACATAAAATACACAATATTGTCCACAAACTGTCGATTTCAAACTTTGCAGTTGGGTTGCGTTATAACGATAATCGAATCTTAGCAGTTTTAAGAACCTGGGGAGAATGGGGGGGAGACCATAACTGTCAAAGTATTCATTTTCGCCTTCAGGGGTCAAGTACAGGGCGACGGAATGACTGCCCGCAAAGCGCGCGGGGTCGATATTGGCAACGTAACATATGGGTTTAAATTTTGGCCTCGACAAAGGAATTTGATCAGAAGGAAATACACCTTTAAATATATATTGTGTGGTTTTGTGACCAGTGAGTATCCGCGTAATTGCCACATTATTCATTGTAGTAAACTGTACCGTCAGAATCTATAGACAGAATGCTGTCATACTCGAAATAGCAAACCACGGTAATGCTAGATGTAGAGGAGTGATCCAGTTTAATTTCGAGACTTAGCTTTCCTTCATGCACCAACTGGAAGTGACAGTCATTGCTCAAGTCTGGCGTTAAGTCGAAGCCATAAATTGCATAGCCGTTTGGAAAATCTTTCTCAGGACAAATGTCCAGATCGTTATCTCGAAAGAGCTTATTTGAAGCCATCAGCATGGAAAAATAGGCCTGAAGATAGTGCTTTTTGCTATAGTTCATTTCTAAGCTATCGTAAGGCAAAGCTTGTCCGTTAACACGCAGTGTCATCTGTGAAACGTTAAAATGCGCAAAATTAAATGGGGATGATTGATAACTACCGTGGAAGCCTTCTGACTTTACCAAACCGATAATCACTTTGCGAGGTAGAACACCCTCTAAAAGGTTATTTTCAGAAATGTCTTGTCGACCAGCTCCTTTTGTGAAAAATTTCATTTCAATTCGTCTCATTGGATATTTAAATCGTCCTTTTTGGAGAGCTAATTGATGTGCTTCCAAGACGCTAGCACTAATTTTTTCTCGCCTGACATACAAAATCGCAGATTCGATGGCTATTGCATACTTTTTGGAAGCAGATTTTGCCATTAGTGAGAAAGAAGGATCGGCCCTGTGCAGCCTAATTCTGATCGTCGAATTACCAGGGAGCAATTTGCCTTGAGAGAAAAGCTCTGAATGTATGCGCCCAAACATTTCAAACATTCGGCTGAATTTAGAAGTTTCGTAGCGCCATCTGGCTCCCATGTTGTGCGTTTCCTTGTTTACATTTGCAACAGGCTTGTCGAAATCGCTGAAGTTGTTGTCCATTGCCATTGTATCCTTACTGAAAAGCCCCATTTTTAATTGGTTTCTCTTCGAGTCGGCTCCATGGGATAGGAGACACTCAAAAAATGCTTTATAAGGATAGAGGTTATCACTTTGGTTAATCATTTTATTATTAAGGAATATTTCCACATTTTTATACCTGCTCGCGTGAAAATAGTTGATCGGAAACACAACTGCATCGTCATTAAATGCTTTAGCTCCAGATACTTCAATTTCTCCAGGGATGGGGCTTCCGTCTTGAGCTAAAATACGTGATTTGGTATACAGAAAAATGTGAGCTGGGTCGACGTAGTGTTCGCTGTCGACTGTTATTTTAAATTCAATGGGACCACCCCGGTCTAAAGTTGTGACGGGGTAATACTTCGAGAAAAAACCACTTTCGATGCTAGTTTGAGTGGGTGGGACATTGAATAACTCCAGTTCTGACTTTAGACAGTCGCAAGAGCGTTCGTGTAACAGGGACATGTTGTTACCTTTCTTAAACGAATATGTCGTGCGATTTAAGTGTTTGTTTTTTTCGTCTTTTGATGGGAATTCCTTGGGTTGGCTCCGCTGCAATTCTCTCGCGTTTGTGCTTTTTTGGCTGGCTCGAGCGATAGACCTGAGCGTTATCTCGAGGATCACTATCGTCTACTATCTCAGAAACTTTCCGATGCATGGCAATCAGCCTTTCTTTGCCTCTGTCTCGTATGGACTCGCCTACGTTTTTGTTTGACAGCACGTCGCCGACCACTTGAACACCCGTTTTTAGCAGTTCCTTGCCAGCAGTTTTTAGAAAAGGTAATGCTTTTTTGGCTAACCCCCCGAAGAAGTTACCTAAGCCGTATCCGGATTGCGTTAAGTCTCCAGAGAAATACGGAAGTTTGCCGCCTGCTTGATTTGCATAATGACAGCAGTATGACCTCGAATCACACTTGTATGGAACTTTCATTTCATTAGTTCAAAAAGATATCTTTCTTTTTCCGTCTGAAATGGAGCTTCACAATAACTTTTCCGTATAGGAAAGGCACTAGTTCACCCTGGTCGTCGCACAAAGCAATCTCAATGGAGTTGATGGTCGAGCCGCTCGTTTCTGTGTTGTGAGGGTTTTGAAATACTTCATGCATATTGTCCCCCAGCCACCCCCTCACATTGAGAACCGCAAGCAAAGGAACATAAGAGTCGCCTACCAAAGTTTCTTTGACTAAGTCTGAATAAACATAAATCTGGTGCAGATTTGCGTTTAAATCGCTCGCTCTGTTACTTCTGAAAACATAGTCGTTAGCAGAAACCTGCGTCCCCGCCTTGTATCTGAAAACCTTTCTATCGAAACCCATTAGTTGTGCTAAATGGGAATGCACAGTTAACGTCTCTCCGTGTCGCAGAGTAATTTTCATGATTCCTACTGACTCGAGGAATTTTACACGTCCGTAAAAAGGGGCAGTAGTAATTGCTTTAAATCTAGAGTTCATTTCATCTGCTAAGCTTTTGGGCGTGTAGAAGCCTTTTGCAATGCTCACGGCTACTTTATAGCTTCGTCTTAGACCGTGACCACATTTCACCTCAAAACGTGTCAGCGGTCCCTTTATATTATACCAGCTGTGCGGATAAAATATTTCACTCAAGGCACACTCCCATTGACCACCCGTTAGTTGAACGGGTCGCGGCATGGGGGTATGATAATGACTAATCTTGTTCTTTTCAAATTCGCCCGTTGTTTTTACATTACTTGGTAATACCATGTAGAAATTTGAAGTATGCTCCATTATCTGTAACTTATCCAACTAGCTACTTGATTACGACGACTCTTACGTGCAGGTGCTTTGATCCAGGCACGGGGGACACCAATTTCTAGTAAAATCTGCAAGAAGCTTTCGATACCTGGCGGTATATCGCTCTCGCTTGTCACCACAGCATCGTTTCTGATATATTTTAACAGGTCAATCAAGTTTGATCCAACAATGGTTGTACCGTTAATGACAACTTGAAGCTTTTCGTCCCATGAAATATTAGCGGGATGTTCTAATATAGTTTCTAAAATACTATTGACTGCAGGCTGATCAATGTCTTTGAACAATGCTCTTATAGACGATATATCGCTCTTTTTACTAACGCTGGGTTTACTTTTTAAAAGATTGGAAGTATCTAAGGTCACTGGGTATGGCTTTTTTCTCTTTTCCGAATAAAATTTCTTTTGTTGGGCATATAATTTCATTTTAGTGTCGACAGGCAATCGCGTATCGTGTAAGATGTCGGTTGGTGATTTTTCTTCTGTGTGTTTGTTTTTTGCTTGTTCAGCCTCAGTCTGTGCCACAAAGTCTTTGAAATTTAGTTGTTTAAAGACAGCTAATGGTATAATGATAGACTCTTTGAAATCGACCATTACGGTTCTTATTTAGTTCAGCAGGGTCGATAAAGCCGCTCCTATGACAGGAATCAAAGCCCCCCAAAATCCGCCAGACTGTTTTTTAAGAATTTGTTTCTTTACAGCTAAGCACGTTTTGTTGTCGGCTAAGCTTCTCAAAACAGTTCTGTACCTTTTACATTGTTTGTGAACACATTTGGTTATTGGAACGTTGCCGTGAAGAAGATTCAATATGATTTCACACACAGCCTTAATTTCAGAGGTGTCCGCAATGTCTACAAGAGCATTCCTGCGCTTTTTATTGTTTTTGTTGCGAACAAGTAAACCCAAAAAATCTTTCCTCTTTATAACAGACTTGCCTGTCATCATGCCTGTTTCGTCTACCCGATTTCTCCGACCCATCACAGCGGCTTTGTTACGATTATGAAAGATAGAAACACCTCTGGTAGTTATTAAAGATGTCAGTTCTTAACCTAGCCTGAGGAGGAGTGTCTTGCTTTCCGTCGATTAAGATATAACGATGTGTGCGCAAAACGCTAGTTAAGAGAGTGGCTAACGCTTTTTTTCTGACGGGATCTAGGCGCGACGCTATTATGTAAGTGATACTGTTATCCAACGGATTTTGGAAGAGTATCATATAATGACAAGACCTTTGGCATGTGCGTCTTTCTTTACCTTCGTGAAACAGGTTTTGAAGAATCAGACACACACTCAGGTTTTCGTGGTGCCCTCTCTTGGTAAAAATGTCGCCTATTATATCCTCAGTAGAGGCTTGCCTTTGGAGATCATCGAATAAAAACAAGCCCGCATGATTTGGCAGGATATATTCATCTATATCATCGGGTAGCCCTTGCACAAATTTTATATTTGTATTTGGCAACGTCCCAACCAGTTGTTGAAATAGCGTTTCTGTTGATCCGCTAAACACCACGATATAATCATAATTACAGCTTATCAATCTTTCGGACTGTTTTAATAGATTTAAAACAAAAGTGCTCTTACCACATTGCGAAGGCCCTGCTACAATCATATTAAAGGGATGTTGTAAACGCGCATCAAACGAGGTCACGGGATGCTCCATCATATCTTGACTAGTCATTGATAATTACTTTAGTTAGTTCTGGTTCATAAAACGTGCCTTCGATGATCTCTTGATTTCTATCTTTTAAAATGTACGTAGGAGGATTTGTAAATAACCGGTCAGCGATGACGAAAATCTCTTTACTCCAGGATTGAACGTAGCCTTTTTCAAATATGTTTTTCTTTTTTTGAATTCTGACGGTATCGTTAATGTCAAATTTGAATGCCTTCTGGGCTTCGTGTAAGTATGTCTCATACAGTCTTTCCCAAATCAGTTTTTCATTAGATTTGTTGACACTTTGTGGCGAACAGCCTAAGATACGGTGCTTTCTCGTGTTATACCTGAATACTAAAAGTGGAAGGACGTCCACATACCTAAGTGTATTATTGGCTGTGAAATATTTCCACATGCTTTCTTTCAAAGTGCGATGCCATCTTTCAACTATTTGTTGCTTGACATCCTGATAAGTGACAAAATGTACAATCCTGTGTTTCTTACAGAAATTTTGGAAATCGGTTGACAAAAATTCAGTGCCTGAATCTGAAGAAATCTTAATTGGTTTACGCTTACTGTATTTGAATATTTGTTCAAATGCTTTAACAACAGCTTTTCCTGTCTTGCTTTTTATAGGAACGGCAAAAGCAAACCTTGAAAATGTATCAATTGCGGTCAGCAAATACTTCACTCCGCTATTTTCCTTTGAAATTTGATCCAAAACTACCAAGTCGGTCTGCCACTGATAATCAATACCCCTAGAAAGCACCTTTCGTCTAGGAAAGCGTTTAACAATTCGTCGATGTAACGTGTAAGGGTTTTGCTTATAAAGCCAATCTTGAACGTCGTGAAATGTGGCCCTTTTTCTTATTTTTTTTACGTAAGTGTACAAGTCGCGTGCAGTGCTAAAACTAGCTGGGTGCGAGGGATCATAGTATATTTGTTTTAGAATTCTTTCTAACCTTGCAGGTGGTGCTTGACGTCTTACCATCGTTATTGTTTTTTGCAAAACAAGAGGCAAGCCAAGGAAAACAGCATTTTCTTCTTTTTACCTTAACCGAATTGTCTGGTAAATCATCAGGGATGATGCAACAATAAACCTGACACTGAAAATTTTCGACGTTTGTTGTTTGACCCATTTAGCACAGTTAACGAAAAAATACCGGCATAAACCCGACCCTATTTCTATCATTACCGCCGTCTTCGCGTTTCAAGGCCAGCCATTCTGTGAGGAGATCGTGTATCCGTTCGTCTAAGCTTTTCACAGCAGCTTTGCGAGGTCGCCCCCGCTGTTGCTTCTTGGGGGCAGGAGCATCGCCATTTTTAACTCCTTTCGGTTTGGCGGAGCGTTTCTTTCCTGGCACTACTATCATATTTCCGCTTTTATCTTTTGGCTGTTTATCTTCCTCTACATCTGTGGTTTCGCCAACAGCAGTGTTCTTATTTCGTTTTCTCTGTGGCTCTGACGCAAAGGAGTCTTCGCTAGAAACGTCGCTCAACTCCAGATCTTTACTGATAAGATCTACCATATTGGAAGTAACTTTGCTGTTCCGTTTGACCCGTTCTTTAACGTATTTTTTTGAACAAGAATTGCACCTCGTTTTGTTTTCCGAGAAATACTTAGCGTCAGGAAATGGTCTATGGCAGCGAACACACTCCCTAAAACATTTAGCTTTGCAACTAATACAATATTTTTTGTTTGGCACTAGGTCAGCGTACCTTCGGCACCAGATGCAAACTTTCCTGGTCTTGCTCCAACTGTCAGAACTTGCGTCGCTACCGCTATTAGAGTTCATCTCATCATAGGAGATTTACAAGCTTTGCTAGTCTCTACTTAAGCTTGTCTTCCTGCTTCGGAGCAAGACTGACACCCTGTTTGTGGCATCACAGGAAATTAATAAATTTCGTTAGTTCATACTCAAGCTCACCTAAGCTTGTCTTGTCAGTGATATGAACTGCCTGGTGGCTTTTTGCCAGCTAAAATGAGTGGATATAGTCTAAATAATTTCTTGCGAGTACTCTCAGGTGTTCCCGATCACAAGGCAGTTCACCGGGTCTGGCTCTATTTTGTATACGCTGTTCACACACGTGTAGAGGAGTATTAATATAGAACACCCTATCCGGTTTCCTAAGTTCTTGGCGGGAATATTCGTCTAATAAAAAATCATGGGCAAAGTCGGTAATGTGACCTGACTCGTATAAAGTGCGTACAAACACAATACCCGAGTCGGGAGAACGTTCTGAAATTATTATATTAGCATGTTTTGCTTTTTGAAACTCTTTTTGGTAATATTCTTTCACGGTTCTGGAAAAATATGCCTGAACAATAGCCGCATATTTTCCTGGATTTGCATAGAGGAGTTGGAGCGGATTATGCGTTTTATAAGACATAAATGATGATACCGGTTCTAGTATGTAATACATATTTCCTGATGAATTTAATTTCGATGATAACTGCCTTAACAAAGTAGTTTTCCCTGCAGCTACTACGCCCTCGACGGCAACATATAAGCTCATTTTTCTTCGTTATCAGTTCCTGTGTCAGAACCAGAATCGGAGGTATTGTCTGAAGAAGAGTCACGCGCATTAAGTTTTTGTAACTTATTTTGTTTTTCGCAAGAATGAATCAGAGTTTGTAATTGATCAACTTGTTTCAAAAACCTGACAAATTTTTTTTTCGACAAGCTAACTGATTTACCCTTATTTGAATCTGTTAAGTGAAGATAAACTTGACCGTTAAAAGCCGAGACGTCAACCCTATACCGCTTTCCAATTTTCATTCTCAGTCTTTTACCAGATTTCCTAGCACTTGCGCCTTGTTTTGAAGACTTGCCCATGGTATGGTACGGTTGTGTATCCAACACGGTTTACCCACACACCTACACGTTAGTGTCTTATTCACAGCAAAATATGAGGGTTGGCTGCCAGCTGCTCCTCTGGGACGCTGTGCAGCCGCATTCACAGGAAGGTTTCCACAGGCAATATAATCTCTCTCCATTCATCATGTCAAGATGCCAATTTTCCTTTCCTTCCGTGACGCATTATCTTTTTCATCAAAAGCTCTTTTTCTCCTTATTCTATAATGACCATAGGCTAGCGTATTTATATTGTCGTCTAACAAATATCTTTTGTCATCAAAAGCACTTAAGGTCAATTTCTTTCTGTGGACGGTATATAAATGGTGATTTTTACTCTGAATGGCATGAAATTCGTGTTCCATCAACATCACAGTCTTCAAACAATTTATGTAGTTTTCATGGGATATTTGTTTCATAGTAGATTGTGGTACACCTTTGGCTTTTTTCGTTAGTTTATCATCAAAAGTTTTAAATGAGTACATCTTTGACTTCAAACCACAAAACTCGATTAGCGGAACACCTGCTGTTTCGTCTTTAAACAATCCCGGCTTCTTTCTATGGCGGTCATCATATAAAAAATGATCTTTAGGGTAGTTCGAAAAGTCGAAATATCTTTTCATTTCTGTGAGATCTCGATAGATATCGTGTGTTTTGATGTGGTACATAAGAGAATCCGTATCGGTATACAACAATTTTACGCGATTGCCATATTTGGGGTATATGCATTTGTAATGGAATTCGTACATTTTGAGCTTGCTTAACTCCAGTATGCACAATCCAACATAAATAGGTTTGTTTAAACAGACTTCAGAATGTTTCATTTGGACTCCTACTAAATTTTTGTTAATTATTTTGCTGGAATGAAACGTTGGTTTTGATGACAAGGTTTTAAATGTCGCTGGACTGTTCACCAGGCGCACATTTATTCTCTTTTTGACATTCTCTAAGGTTTTCCCGTAAGCACTATTCGACATGAGCTTAAAGAAATTAGATTCAAAATCATTCGTTGATTTCTGCCTCATGAGCATATTAAAATCTATATAAGGACGCATCCAAGGACTTTGATGAAACGCGAGTACTCTGTAGATAGTCTTGAGTCGGAGTCCTAATTCAAGATACAATTTCAAATTACGATAATGAACGACGCACTTCGTTTTATCGTGCAAGTTGGGAATTAATTTCAGAGAATTTGTGCTTAATTTCAATTTTAATTTGGCACATATTCGTTTTGCTGCTGGAGAAAGCATGTCAGTAGACACTCGTATTTTTTCTGGCGCCAAAGGATAGCAGTTATGCGCATCGTGCAGTGATGGTGGATATTCGAGATCTACTCCCAGAATATATCCTATTTTAGACTCGTCGGGGACCTTAATTAAATTCAATTGTTCGATCTCTTTCTTCGACAGCCATCGGAAGTTCCCAACACCCAACGGCTGCTTCATGCAGTAGCTATACAAGGCAGTACAGTCGGTGTACAATATGTAACTATTTTCTTTTGACGGGTCATATTTTTCGCTGTAGGGATTATTGGCTTCACTATACCTAGTTGTCACAGAAGAAATACCCCCCTTTATTGCAGATTCCACCAAGTTGTACTGATCAATATCGTACAGAAGATCTAATTTTACTTTTGTCATTTTAAGACACGCATCCCAACTCAACTGTGGTGAACTAAAGTACTTTGACGGGTCTAATCCATAATACCGCATGCAGGTTTCCCTAAAGTTCTCAAAAATATCAGACAACAACAGTACATCAGATTTCGGGTAGACATCATGATAATCTCCCAAGGTTTTGCAATTAAAAGTACTCCAAACTGTTTTTGCGTGGGTGTAATCATCTTCGGAAATATGACTGTTTGTTAATTTATTGAAAAATTGTTCTTTCGGTGGTAGGGAATTTTCGTTTAACTTTTCAAAACAATCTAAATAATCGTAACAAAATATTCCCTTTTTCGTAATTAATTTCATTTGTTCCACATTTGGAAAATACTTTCTGGTTAGTCTGAAGGCATTTACGCCTTTATCCATAAGGTTTTTCGCCAGCTCCCCCAGACTGGCATCCATAAACTGGTAAGAGTCAATAAATAGGAAGTCTCCTATTTGTAATGCTAAGTATTTTTCAGAATTTTTCGGAATTACTTTGATCTGTTTTTCGCACAATCGCTCCATTTCACGAATCAGAAAGTGCAAATCGTAATTTGATGCATTATGAATCACTACAGGAATTTTTATGTTATTTAAACTGGCGTAGGTAAGATTGCATGCATTGCATGTTAAGCCACGGTAAATTCCCGTCAAATGACAATGATCCCTGCAGCCCGACTTTAAATGCTTCCCGCAAATGTAACATTTATATTCTAAAGCAAATTTATGTTTAGCTGCCGCGTCCCAGAGCATTGGTTTGTAACGCGTACACAAAGTTTTGAATATATAACGCTCCTGATCTCTCAAGCATTTATAAAACCGCTTAACGCAGTCTTTACCACGGTATAATATAAGCCCACTATTCAGCTCGTCTGCTACGCTGACTCTCAACATGCAAAAACTGGCAGGGTGATGAGATCTTTGGCTTAAAGTTTTTGTAGCCTGCCGAAATGGTCGTATCGACTTGGAATTGACAGCTTCGAAATCTGCATATATCACGAAAGGAGACATAATTTGCTTAGAATAATTTGAAAACATCAATTGTGTCCCTTTGACGGGAAGTTCATAGACCTGGCCTTGCGCGGAACATAGCTGACTATGTAACTGGAGTCTTTCCGAAGTGCGGAATGTACAAAGGCAGAAGCTACATATGTGAACTTTATTGCGCTTATTCTTTTGACCTTGGCGACATATCAAGGCCGATAAGTTCTTAATACAATGGAAATGAGTTTTATAAAGCAGTAAATTAACATGAAATCTCTTGTCTCTGTACTCGGTCACGTAATATGGGTACACTATTTTATCATAAGCAAACACATTAATTGAAATGTCATTCTGCATTTCAAAACGTCTTATACCACGCACATTCACGGGAAAAGTGATGCCTTTTAAATTTAGTTTGTCTAAATGCTTTGAATAGTGACGCCATCTGTGAGGATTATCCTTCACAGGAAATACCGCTGCCAGAACGGAACTAATGAAACATTTTTTATCTGTCGCGTTTACACTGACGCATGCCTTTTTATCAGCTATGTACTTGGGTAGAGACATTTCGCAGCAGCCGCCACTGAATAGAATAGTCTTATTCAATTTTAGTCTCAGCTCCAATATGCAAGTTAAAACCCACCCTGAACCTCTTTGAATAAATGAATCATACGACGCTATTATTTGTCGCATCAATGTCTTTATGCTCGCTGCCAGCCTTAACCGATTTCTGGAGAGGATGTGAACAATAGAAGTGGTAAACCATGGTTCAATTGTAATGAATTTTAGGTCCGGGTAGACCACCTTACCCAGTTTAACCAAGACACTAAGTTGACATTTTAAGGAGGGACACTTCAGCAACATATTCCGTACAGTTTTAAATATTGGCTTGAACGTATGACTCAAAAATAGGTCTAAATCGCGTCTAAGAGATTTCGGCGGCACATAGCAGTACTCAAGCACCGACTCTTTCAAAGCAGTCTTATATCCCCTCCAGCGCATGTCTACTGACGGAAATAACTCGAACACCAATTACACAACGTGTCACAAAGTCGTATTTACAAACACATCCAAGCGCAGAAGACCTTCCCCTAGCTGGATACTCCTGTGTCACAGCAACATTCCCGTTCGTCTACACCATCAACTAATTCAGAACGACAAACATAAATAATTGAGCGATATAGCGTATGCAAATTTACTGACCTTTTTCCTAGTGCGAGGCAAGCCTGAATTGGGTACTTTCCACTGTGTTTTCAAGTTTCTTAGTTTCCATTCTGCAAATTAAAAAAGGCTGATTAACACACGGAAACACGAGACAAGCAACAATATCTGAATAAGACACAAATCGATATTACTTACCTTTCTATATCTTGTTAATTGATGCCCGTTATCATTTCTTGTACAACAACCAATGTAATTATGTTTATTCTTTTGGCTTGGTTTTCCTTCCTACAGGGGCTACTGTGCTTTTTGACAAAATACTGAGACAGTGTCTCGGACATAACAGACAATCAGTCGTCTGTTTAAAAAGTGAGTTATCCAGCTTTTGGAGCCACTCGTCCTGTTTTTCTACCCAGTCTATATGTTTTTGCAGCCAATCTATGTTCGCCAATAACATTTTATTTTGTTTGTGTAACCAGCCTACATGAGTCATCAATATTTTGTTGATTTGCCGCTTAATCTCAGCAGAATTGCAATCGGTTTCATGGACACGATGCGCTGAGTTATTTATAGCTTCTTTAGACGAAGACGGATCAGCGGCTTCAATTGAAGTGGGAACAGCCGCTGGCAAGGTTGCCGGCATGGACAAACATTGCGCCGGTTCTGGCGTGTTTTTTCGCGGCCTTTTGGCTGGTGCACTGTCCGACAGAAAAACGTCGTCATCTTCGCTAATGCTCTCGGTTGAAAGTCGTTTTCTTGGACTAGCCGGTACCAGATCTTTAACTGACCAATCAGCTAATTTCAGACTTTTTAAAATTAACATAACAGTTACCTCTGGGTTTTCGACGCCAAAATATATTGGCGATTTAGCATCGTACTGAATTCGTATCCCGACCTGCAAGTAGGCACTTAAGGTTGAGCAGACCGAGTTTAGCTGGTGTTCAGTAAAGCTGCCTTTGTTATATAATATCTTACGAAATTCTGAATTCATGAGTTTTAAGAATGTAGTTAAATTTACTTTTAGTAATTCTTGACATTTTGAAGATGCTTCAGTCTGTCCAATGATGTCCACTAATTGTCTTTTTCCTAATTTTGTTGTGAGCGCGTAATTTGTTCTATGTATGTAATTTTTTTCAAGCATTGAAACAAAACAATCTAATATTTTGGAAATCATTTCAGTTCTTTGATCAAATCCTCCCAAAAAGGAATATTTGCTATAGATGAAGTTATCACGGTGTATTTCCCACTAGGTATTATCTTGAGTAGCCCTCTAGTAGGTAGTTTTAATCTTATATATAAATATTGTGTATTGGTGACAGAAATATCAGTAAAAACTTTAACCAGATCATTACTAAACTGACATAATTCAAACTCCTTGAACTTTCTTAAAAATGTGCTACACACTTGTTTTAATAGCTCCCAACCGCGCTTGATACCAGCACCACTCAATTGTACGTTATTTATTCCATACACAACTTTCCAAACTTTTTCTTTCATGAACAATTCAACAACAACGGCTAGTCTTTGCAACAAAATGTGAATATCAAGCAAAGTTTTTTTAATTTCTTTAGTCAAATAAAAAACGAAATTACCACGTTTAGTGAGGCTAAACTTATTACCAAAATGGAAAAAATCTATCCGACCATTCAGCGAAGTAATGTATTTGTTCGCCAACGAATTTTGACCGGGTCCTGTGAACTTTGATATGTTCACATTGAAATGTTTTCCTTGACTATCAAGCAATCTCCCTCTAATTATCACCAAGTTGGTACTTAACATGAAACCTGCATTTAAATCTCAGAAAACATCCAGAAGATTATACATATTACATTTGCTTATTGAACGAGATTCAACGGATCCCCCAACCTGAAACAAAGACAGAAACCTAAAAGTAAGTGCCACAATACTGTTAAATCAGAACAAAATGATATGAAATTTACCTAGCCAATACAATGAAGTAATTCAGCAAATAATGTGTTAAAGTATACTCACACTATTCAGCCATAGCCGTTTGCACCACGCAATTCATTCGCTGGTCCATCAAATATCTGAAACAAAGTGGAATCGAATTTACATAACATGCTCACAAAAAAAAGCCTGCCATGCACATTCAGAGATAAATTAATTCAAAACTTTTACAACGTGCAAACTTACCAAGTTACTGCAACGACTGATGCAAGTCGACTGTGGATATTTCGGAGAGTTCGTTCTTCTTGTGTTGTCAACTGTTCAACAAGTGAAGGCGCTTCGAAGTGCGCCGCCTTTTATAATGTATCTGGAACATTTCAAAATGAAAGTAAAGGGACGAAAAGTGGTTGTTGGGCTCCACAAGCAGTACATGATCCAATGAAATCACACTTACCTTACACCCCTCTGGCAAGTCCCACCAATAAGATGACGTATCCGGCTCTGCCAAATTTGGTAAGGAATGCAGAAGAGAAACGAAAAAAGACCCAAAATCTGCCAACTTCTCAAACCTTTCGTTTTCAATCCGCGCCCACATATATCTGAGCTAACTATTTCCAAGTAAATGATGAAAATTACCAATAATCCCTGGGTAATACGACTTATGAATTTGAACGTTAAATTTTCATGAGACTAGCCGTTTCTTATGTACATACACACGATACAACTATAGCAAATGTTGGGATTGTACGCGCCTCTAACAAACTCCACCCAAGAAGATGTTGTATCCACCTCTAAAAATTTGCTAAGAAATTCAGAAAAGAAAAAATTAAAAATATAAAACAGTAAATGGCAGCTCCACAATGCTTCGTTTTCGATCCCCGTCTACATATATCTGCGCTAGCTATTTCCAAGTAAACGATTATGAATAAACGCTAGGTAATGCGAGTTGTGCATTTGAACTTCCAATTTTCCTGAGACTAGCCGTTTCTTACATACACATGAGAAAATTGTCGCAAAAGTTGGGAATTGTACGTGGTGAAAACTGGTAAGGAACTTAGGGCGGAGTCGGCGTTGTTAATCGAGGGGACGACATAACTGACTCGTCCCCGCTATAGTTCCCCAAGACCCCTCGACACATCCACCACGACGTTCGTGTGCCTTCTTACATTCACAACAGCTACTGATATAACGCCACAGTAAAGCATTTTTTTTTTTTGGTAAAACCGATTTTAAAAAAAATCTACATACCGTGCGACCCGTAAAAACAATAAATGTTAAACAGAATAAGTGAAAAACAAACAAGCTTGTATGATAATTATCGTGGAAATTACCTGCAAAAAATCATTGACCTGACAATTTAATATTGTTACCGCAGTTATATTTCATGTATTCTGTTGTCAATACTGTATCTATCTCTGCATGTTATATATATCCAAAAGACAAAAATGCAAAAATGTGTTAAACCAAGGTGACAATGTACTAGATGCCAAATTTTGTGGTGGTCCAGAAATAATCTTGAAGTCGCTAAATGCAAGTAAGAAACATGATCAAGGTGGAGAAAAATTCAGCCTTATTTTGATTGCGACTTTCAAGACTAAGGACTTGCCAATTTAGGAAGCAACCATGAGCACACACTATAAAAAGCACTAAGGCGACTCGTGAAGTCGCTAAATGTAATGCGTATGCAGGTGGAGGTAAGAAATGTGATCAAGGTAAAGTTCAACCTTATTTTTATTGCGACTGACAACACCAGGAACTTGTACCGTACGAAGCACCAAGGAGATACATTTTTGGCAAGGTGATATGAGGACAGAGCGTGTTAAATATAGTCTTCCACATCAGTTTTGCCTGCAAAGCTAAAGCAGACTGGCCAAAAGTCATTTGTATACATATATATATATATATATATATATATATATATATATATATATATATATATATATATATATATATATATATATATATATATATATATATATATATATATATATATATATATATATGTCAATCCGCAAGACGTGCTTTATGTCTCAATCGGATTGTGCATTTTACATTATTTTTGTATCTTTTATTTAAACGTTATCATCGTGAAACGACGGGTATGAACTTTGCATGATACGGGAGAGAATGTATACATATATATGTATGTATGTATGTATATATATATATATATATATATATATATATATATATATATATATATGTCAATCCGCAAGACATGCTTTATGTCTCAATAGGATTGAGCATTTTACATCATTTTTGTTATCTTTTATTTAAACGTTATCGTCGTGAAAAGACGGGTATGAACTTTGCATGATATGGGAGAGAATGTATACATATATATATGTCAATCCGCAAGACATGCTTTTTGTCTCAATCGGATTGTGCATTTAGCATTGAATTTGAACAATTAAATGCACATTGTTTATTGCCGATCATCAGTTTCCTATCGCGTCGCGATCAACTCTGCTTGACACTATGCAGTATAAATTTTAGTCTACCAGGTGTTACCTCAATGGATTTTTTCTGTGTTAAACCTAGCTGACAATGTACTGGATACCAAAATTTTGTGGTGGTCCAGAAATAGTCTTGAAGTCGCTAAATGCAAGTAAGAAACATGATCAAGGTGGAGAAAAATTCAACCTTATTTTTATTGCGACTTACAAGACCAGGAACTTGCCAATTGAAGCAACCACATAAAAAACACTTAGGCGACCCGTGAAGTCGCTAAATGTAATGCGTATACAAGTGGAGGTAATAAATATGATCAAGGTGAAGTTCAACCTTATTTTCATTGCGACTGACAAGACCAGGAACTTGTACCGTACGAAGCACCAAGGAGATACACTTTTGGCAAGGTGATATGAGGACAGAGCGTGTTAAATATAGTCTTCCACATTTTTTGGCAAGGTGATATGAGGACAGAGCGTGTTAAATATAGTCTTCCACATCAGTTTTGCCTGCAAAGCTAAAGCAGGTTGTCTACCTGCCATTAATATTGTGAACATTAAGGGAATTGTCGTTATTCCAGACCTTTAAATTGAAGTATACAACTGTTTTTATTGTTAAAATTGTGGTCAATAATTTTATTTGTGTCACACCGGTGGACTCATCTTAAATATGTGACCAGCAGCTTCTGATGTTAACGTTCATGTTTAGATCATGAATTCAAAAGTGAACTTTTCACAAGTGTTTTATAGTGAGGAATCTTGCGTTTTACTGTATACAACATTTATTGAAAATAATCTTTATTCACAAGAGTTACAATAACCGGTCCTCCATGTGTCTACACATCCCCAAGGACACATAATAGCAGAATAGTACAAAATATTACTGATTCTCCCTGCTTTTTGCTATATATATATATATATATATAACCAATTTTTATTATATGAAATACCGGGGGATCCGGACTTGAGTGTTGGGTCGCCACACGCGTGAAAGCAGGCGGGCTGAGGCACTTCAAAACACGCTCGAGGAAGGTCATACATAATTCCCTGATGACTGGTGGTGATACTTTCATAAATTCATCAGTTAAGGGAACTTATTTTGGGCCCCACGAGATTAACCACTCGACTACATAAAACCCTTAGCAGGTACTGGGATGACAACCTACGGCAACTGATGTGAGGACGCCCCGAGGTTTTAAAGGCTTTTTGCGGTCTCCATCCCCCGTGTTCCAGTACCCCCAAGTGTATACTGGGATGACAACCTACGGCAACTGATGTGAGGACGCCCCGAGGTTTTAAAGGCTTTTTGCGGTCTCCATCCCCCGTGTTCCAGTACCCCCAAGTACATATACTACTGAACTCAGTAAATTATTACATAAGTGACAAAGATTCTCAAGTTGCATACCTAAAATTTGATGATGTTGTTGGCCTCATAGCCTATATGGCCCCAATGCACTACTGGCAAAATGTTATATGAAACATGCATTCAGACTTCTACCCATTCATCGGGCAGACTTTGAGCTGCCCTGATTCAAATCTGATGAAAATACTATTATGATGTGAGCATCCCTATGGGATGTAAAACTTCCCCAAGGTACTTTGAGTTGTCTAGCACTTTTGTTAACTGCGCAATCAAATCAAATACAGGGGTGAAATTAATTTTACACTATCTGGATGACTGTTTTTTTTGTTTCACATGCAGACACATTTATGCATATTGCTTCAAAATAAATTCTTTGGACTATGCAGACAGATTAATAGCCCTGCTACCAATGAGAAGACGATCCTGCCATGTACATGTCTCGCCTTTTTGGGTATTAAAATTGATACAGTGAGCCAGCAAATCAAAGTGCCACTTGACAAACTTAAAGACTGTGAAAAAAAGGTACGGAAAGCATACACCAGCCAATACATTTCCTTACAACAATTGCAAAGTTTAAAATACTCTTGAACTTTCTGTGCCGGGCAGTAAGGCCAGGCAGTGCCTTTCTACACAGACTAATTGCGCTTACAAAGGGCATTACAGATCCCATGCATCGCATTGCCCTTCACAGTGGGGCCAAACTGGGCATTAAAACATGGCTAGCATTTTTGCATGCATTCAATGGAACCACCATGATTTTGCCAGAAGTGTTTCGAAGTTCTGGTGTGATCCAGTTGTTTACAGACAGCCCAGGTAGTGGCTGTGGTGCCTTTTGCAACAATCATTGGTTCAATGCCAGATGGATTGAAATTAGGGTTAACGCAAACCATTCAATGGCATTTCTAGAATTGTTCCCTATTGTCTTGGCAGTGCTTGTTTTTCAGGGGATGAACTTAGAAACTCGACACTTTTATTGAATTGTGACAACTAGGCAGTAGTTCACAAAATTGATAGACAATCTTCTAAATGCCCATTGATTATGAAACTTGTGCGTAAACTTACCTTCACATGCTTCCAACTTAACCTGGTGCTGCATGCTATTTTCACAGAAGGTGTTAGGAACACAGTTGCTGATAAATTGTCAAGATTTAAACACTCTGAATTTTTCCAGGTCAAATCTGCAGACCCCAAGCCATACCCCGTCGACCACCATCTGCAGTGTCACAAAGTACTAATGCAGCATACCAAAGAGCAGTAAGATTTGTTTCAGGAATTTTTAATTTCCCAATATGACGACCATACATGGTCAACCACAACTCACCAAGTAGCAGCTTTGATTGCACACTTATCCGTGCTGAACAAAGCCTTAACAACAATAGCATCATATGTGTCAGGGATCAGTTATTTTCACAAAATCAGGCTGTTTCCTGACCAACTGCCAATATTTTTGTCAAGAAAATTTTGGAAGGGTCCCGTAGCCAGGCAGGCTATTGAGTCGATACGAGACGCCCAGTGACATTTCATCTTTTGATTCGGTTCTGGCGGCCTTACCAATTTTTTTTGTAACAGTTTTTTTGAGACCAAACTATTACATGCCACTTTCTCCCTTGCATTTTTTGCCTTTGTCCCATGTCATTAGGACGAATGATTGACTGCACAGATGAATACACAATACTTTATTGCAGATAAGGCCCTTTGTGGGTCATTGCGTGTGCAGATGTTCCAAGTTCAACCCCCCCCCCCCGCGTATGTTCGCACATATGCTAGACTGATTGAACGTTACGAGCGCCTGTGGGTCCCACAGCCATCTCCAAGCACTCGTACTTCATGTTAGAGGCAATGACTTACCCAGTCTTATGGCGGGCAAGTTGCGCCTTAACTTGTGAATCTCTTGAGCGAGATCAAGACATGTTTGGTCACCCAATTGTATGGTCCGACATTCTGCCCAGATTGTCTTACAGGCAAGGAGGGGGGGGGGGGGAGGGCAGAGAATGACAATAAGGTGGATAAGGCCAGAAAAACAGTTAATCGCTACATCACAAATATTTTGTGTCAACCATGGGGTGGCTGTAATTCAACATCAAAATTCAAAACAGGGCAGGGCTTTGTATTGTGATGAGGTTCACCTGTCACCAAAAGGGAACCAGGTCTTTCTCAGGCAGTTCAACAAAGCTATCCAACTATTCCTGACAACAACAGATGTCATATTCAAAAGACAATAAAAGCCTTTAATATAAGCTCACCTTAGGTACATTGAAATCAGGGGCTGTAATATCAGATCATCACACTGAACTCTCTAAATAATTATTATATTTATAAGCTGCCAATGTACAGCGATTCTAATCTGGACTGGCCAAAGACTTATGTACTTCATGTTTGCTGGACCTGCGCATATATATATTCAATATGCGTATCTGGGACTGGTAAAGAATTGATTTGTTGGATTCAGCTAAGATATGTCCTCATCAAACATGATTATACCTCGTAACATGTACAGATCTGTAGCAGAGGTCACAATGGCAAGTGAAGCATGCCTGCTCGCACTTGGTGGGGATCCTCATAGTCATGGGAATTATTGAGATGTTGCTGTGCGCCAGATCTCAATGTGGGAATGTGGCTTGCAATCATGCTCGTGTGAAATGTAGAGCTATTGCAGTAAAAAAAAAATATATATATATATATATATATATATATGCTACTTTCAGGATCCTGATTCTCGCGTTTGTTGATATTGTTGTATAGATTTTTGTGTACTCAATTTCTAAGGTGTTCTGTAGCACTGCGTTTAGTTGCAGTATTCTCGCTCCTCGCGCTGATTGGCTTGTCTCATTGGTAGGGGACCGTAGCAGTGCTCTATTCCAAATTTACAAGTGTTTATACGGGAGTGCAGCCCTTTTATACCAGTCTGGCTGATACCATTGGTAGGGGACAAATGCTGTGCTCAGTTTGGACCAGACACATGTGGTTACATCTTTATAGTCAGCTCAACAGGCCAGCAGTCCAGTGATTGTAAGGCAACAAATGTCACTGCAATGTAAATAACTTTATCGATGATATATGTGTACAGTGATTATTGATAAATGTTTATAATGTTGCTCCTTAATGGTTACAAGTTTGAACGCTTCAAATAAATCACGTTACTATTCCAATCAGTTCTTGTGTCACGAGTTATGCCTGTACAAGACACTCTGTCAACCCTGAGGATTCTATGTGTGTTTTGTCTCTACTGTTTCGTCCACATACATTCATGACAAAAAAACGAAATATCTGCCTTATTACAAACGAAGAGAGAGAACACCACACTCTTTTAACAGCTTCTTGTTCTTGCAAGTTACACGTACATACGTATCTATATATGGCCAACACAGATCAGACAGGTGAAAGACTGGCAGGCTACCGTTCAGCCAACTGACTTTGTTTATTCTGCCGAGTCACTGTGTTTGTAAGGGCTTTCCAGACACCTTTTGGTTTTCTGGGTCACATAAAAGGTAGCATGTAGAGATCTTCCAACATCTAAACCATGTAGAGCGAACAAAAAGTAAACAGGCTACAAATGGGCTTATACTTGCACTTATACGTTATGTGTGAGACAGATTATGGAAACAGTATATACATGTTGTAAATGTATCGAGTAATGATCGACGTGCGCTGGTATAATCTGATAATGCAAGACTGATCAGCAGGTCAGCACGCCATTGCCACAAAGAATACGAGTTCATTTTTTCTGGAGAAGGTATATATATATATATATATATATATATATATATATATATATATATATATATATATATATATATATATATATATATATATATATATATATATATATATATATATATATATATATATATATATATATATGGAGGGTGGGGGGTCCTTGCACCCCATAATATATGCAGATAAATAGCTTAGTGCCACCTTACATTACTTTGCTACTCAACACGCCGTGTAAATAGGCTTGTTTCGTTTTCTTCGGTTAAGTTCCAGCGCACTGTCTTCTTGTCAAAAACTATAAGGAATATACCTATTTAGGGCAAGCAAGTTCGAAATACGACAGTTGGCACAATGTGTGTGTTTTTTGTTTTTGTTTTTGTTTTTTTGTTTTGTTTTTGTTTTAGTTTTTTTTTGGGGGGGTGGGGATGGGGTGGGGGTGGGGTGTTTTTTTTTTCATTGGGCTTTTTTTTTTCATTCCGCCGGCATAATTTTCGTTTTCCTGTATTCAACTTTACGTTTCAATAAGGGGGTGCTAATGCAAATTGCAAGCAACAATAACAGTATCGTACATATTTCTGACAGACAGATATACAATAGGGTATGATCTATGGTGGCACAAACGTGCCAAGTATTTTTTTTCCTTTATCCATAAAAATGTAAAGGCGAACATAAGAACATAAGAGAACAGAATGGCGAAAGCAGGAAAACACAAATGCAAAAACCCTTAAGTAAAAAACTCGAAAGCGAAAATGCGAAAACACTACCGCGAAAATGGGACACAAGTCATGTCGTGTTTTGGTGCTCGCATTTTCGTATCAGCGTTTTTTTTTTTGTTGTTGTTGTTGTTGTTTTGTTTTGTTTTGTTTTGTTTTTTTTTTTTTTTTTTTTTTTTTTTGTTTTTGTTTTTGTTTTTGTTTTTGTTTTTGTTTTTTTTTGTTTTGTTTTGTTTAGGTTTTTTTTGTTTTGTTTTTGTTTTTGTTTTTTTTCTTTTTTGTTTGTTTTTTTTTTTTTTTTTTTTTTTTTTTTTTTTTTTTTGTTGTTTTTTTGTGTATTTCATGTTTAACTGGTTTCTTTCCTTGATGGAAAACAAGAAACAAGAATGCGAAAACAATAAAGTGGAAAATACGAAAACTAAAATGCGAAAAAACAACTGCACAAATACGACACAAATTATGTCGAGTTTTTCGCACTCGCATTTTCGTGTTTTCGTATTAGCATTTTCTCGTTTTTTTTGTTTTACTATATTCTTTCCTTGATCGAAAATATCACAACCTGGTATGGAAGTAATTTGGGATTTTTAGACTTTCACGTGCATGTTTTTTTTTGGGGGGGAGGGTTTGATAGGCCTACCAGGTCTCTTTCTATGTCAGTAACGAAAGGTTTGTTTTTTCAGTGGTTAGGCTTATTCATTTTGTCAAAACTATAGTCTGTAGTTAATGAAAAGGTTTTGAGGTTGAGAGGATCGGTTTAAAATTAGCAGTTGCCTTTTATGGGTGACTGCCTGTCTCCAGTTAGGAGTGAAGTTTGTTTCTTCACATTGGTATTGGAAGATGAATGTTTATGCTTTGGTAACTCCGGATTGCCTTTGCTATCATTGTTGGGATTGTGATTTATGAATGTGGGTCATATTTTTTCTGTATTACTAGGTAGTGTTGAAAAACGGGTCGTTAATAGAGTGTTTTGACATAAAAGTCATAATATTTACCCCAACATGTCACGTCAAATTAAAAAAAATGCCTTTACTATTTGTTGCTGGAACATTGTGTGCATGATGCACCGAAATGTGTCCGCAAATTTTACTGACATTAGTCTCAGAACTCCGGTGCGGTGGTTGATTTCTTGAAGGGATTGCTATTTAAAGGTTTCTATTTTAATACATAATCGGTCCGTTTCACGTCACGTAAGTCAGAGATCACACAGAAATTCAAAGGGGAAAGGCCCTCCCATGTTAGCCAAGGGTATCATATCTGCCTTTCACTGTGTCATGGGAAAACATCAGCATTGACACTTCAACATGGGACACCATATTCAACTTAATCGATCTTTTGTATTAAATGACACATGCTTTTGTGACTGTCTCGTAAGTCACATCACAAAAACTTAGATTTTTTTTTTTACTTTTCAAGGACATGTACGAACTCTATGAAGGTGTAAAAGGTTTGTGCTCTGAAACATGTTCCTTATGCACTTTTTTCTATTTTTTACTGTGATGTGATAAATGAGAAGCAGGATTTTAAACTCACACAGCCTCTTTTAATGTGTCACGTAGTTCACAAAAAATTGTCACGTAAGTCGGGCGTGTGAAAAATAATGTTACCCACTTCTCTATTTCAGCAGTACCAATCACACTACACCACAGGCCAGATTAAATCTATTCAAGCAATTGCGCTGAGTATTATTGACATGGTTTTTGCGCCATTGACATGGTTTTTGTCTGGCGTAAGTCACATTGCAAAACAGCAGCACTTTGTAATTGGTAAAAACGTAAAATCTCTGTGAAGTCTTTGAAATTTAAAGACTTTTTACTAAAATACTTTTTTTAGCTTTCAGTATTATATAATATATGATAATTTAAACGTAATTTATCAAACTCAGACAGTTGCCTATTGTGCCTTTTAATTCACAAAAAAACGTCACGTAAGTCACACATGTGGAAAAAAAATGATTTATTATTTCTCTGTTTTAACTGATGAATATTATAAAAGTCTGGATGCACCATGGGTTAAATGAATCGCACAAATACACCCAAATAATTGGTCCAATTGTTATTTACATTATTTTTTCTACCCAGTGTGGTGAAATAGTCCTTGCGATACATGTTAAAAAATTACCATTTTCCTTGGGCAGTTGTACTTTTTAAATTTTTACAGGTTAAGTTGATTATAACTGCATGTACCTAAATTACATTTGAAATGCAATTTTATTTTTCATTGGAAGGTAAGGAGCATTAATATAAATTAGCAAAAACAAATAAATAATTTAAAAAAAAACAAAAAAAACCCATAAAACCCTGGTCCAGTATTCTGGTGGATGGATTTTAAAAGCCTGCAGACTGTACAGAGGATGACATTACTTATCATCATGCGTGTACTACGTACTCTGTTGTAGCTCTGCTGACAAGTTCAATTCCATATAAGCTTGGCTAGAGACTGATATTACTAATATGCCTTAAAAGGTGACACTTCCTTCTTCAGCACGTGTGGTACTTGTATTGTCAAAACAACACCTATAATATGTGCTGAGAGACACCCCCATCCCCCATATTTTAGCTTCTGAAGCATGCGGAATGTACATGATTATAACCCAATTCAACCCCAGATATCAAGACACCTGTCAAAATGTCAAAAATATGTACCGGATACATTCATACTTATCAAATTGAAACAATCTAAATATGGTATAGGGGGCCATTCATAAACATCAATTTATTTCAATTTTTATTTTTATCAATATTGTGGGGGTGAGGGTGAAGTTTTACCAAAAAAATAAAATAAATGAATAAAGTTCCCAGAATGACTGCATGTGGCTGCAGAAATAAATATGATCAATGAGAAATTCTCTAATTTGTTGCATAAGCAGAGCTTACATGTGCACAAAAAAGATTTACAAATGACTATGACCTTCATAAACTCTTAAGTTGCCAAAGTTGCCATGTTTTTGTAAAGGATAAGAATTTCCAGTTACTTTTGTAACAAGTCCCAAGAACCAGCATTTGCATTACATATTATGTTTGCTGTAGTCTTACTGTTCCTATGTTTGTAAAAAGAACATTGACTTTAGCGTTGACAGTTCAAGCTCTGACAAAATAACTTTTTTGTATGTATGAGACTACACGTCTTAGAAAATACTAAACACAGAAAATGTGACTTACGTGACGTCACATAATTTACAATATTGATATTAGGCCTGAGTTGATACCTTTTTGGGCTATTTGTATTCCTTTAGGGCTGAACATAAGCTAAAAGCTTTAAAACTAGGAATGACACATGGCATTAAGTTTTTCAGGTCAACCTGCAAAAACTTTCCCTTGTTTATTGTTACATAAGTTACATTCTAGACATCTAATTTTGACTGAGAACAATGAAAAAAATGTATTATGTAACATCCAAATTGTCATCAGAATTTCTAAAAATGTACTTCATAAATATGTTTTGCCATCAACACAGATGTTTTGTGCAGATTTTTGGACATTTATTTTGATATTAAAATATTATAGAAAAATATCACTGTGTTTGCACCCAAAATAACAACATTTTCACTGCTTGTGGTAATTGTTACAATGATGTTGACAACGTAGCATCATATTTTCCTGAACACCCAGGTATTTATCTTTAGACAAAAAGTAGTTTAAAGAGCCATCGCAGACATTCGTTTTTTTGAAGCTAGGACCACTTGTGAAATGGCCCAGTTGAGCTCTTTGTGGCAGAGTTTTCTTTTCTACACCAATAAGTCCACCAAGCATGACTTAAGCTACATTTCTGCATGTGATTAAGGCCCCTGCCCCAGTGTGCATCTATCATGGAGAAAATATTATGTCAATTATAGGTATCATATCAAAGGAATTTGAACAACATCTATGATCTTTATATGTTTAAGGAACGAAATAAAACATAATTGAGGTGGCTGTGCATGATAAAACTTGCATCCAAATCGATTTTAAAATTCTACAGATTAATGATTTAACTTAACAGCTGACTATTTTATCTGATTTTGCTTTATCAGAATTTGTTTGGGTTGAAACCCTGGTAGGAGACCAAAATATGAAAAGATATGTCACACTAAAGAATGCACACGGATGTCTACCCACATGTAAATGCCAACACTACAACTTACACAATGTCTGCTTCCCAGACTCCTGTCAGAAAACGTACAATACATCGTGACACACTGCAGGATCAGGTGTGTTTCAGCAGGTACATATAAATTTCAATGTAATTAGTTTCAATCACTCCAAATATATCTGTAGGCGCTGTTGGTAACATATTTGTCAAATAATACACCCTTAATCAAATTAAAGGTTATATGAATGAACCAATGAATGAATGAATAAACGGACATATAAAAACAGAAAGACAAACGAAGATGGACGGACGGATGGCAGGATATATATATATATACAAAAAGAGAGAGAGAGACAGAAAGAGAGAGAGAGAGAGAGAGAGAGAGAGAGACAAAGAGACAGAGACATAGAGACCTAAGAAAGGTTACATAAGTCGGTAAGTATGTAGGTAGGTGGGTAAGCAGATACATAGATAAGTGGACAGATGGATGGATAGACAGGCAGACAGACACACAGACTGATGGATAGATAGATATAAAGATAGATAGATAGATAGATAGATAGATCGATCGATCGATCGATCGATCGATAGATAGATAGATAGATAGATAGATAGATAGATAGATAGATAGATAGATAGATAGATAGATAGATAGATAGATTTTGCTTATTTTATATATGTCTCCAACATTCCTATAATTAGACTTGACCAACACTACTTCCAGATATATTTAAAGTAACTGAAACTGATCATCATTGAAATTTATATGTACCTGCTGAAATGCGCATGATCTCTCAATTCTTCTGATGTATTGCACTTTTTCTGACAGGATTCTGGGCAGCACACATTTGGGTTTGTATCCATGTGGGCCTCCATGTGCATTCTTTAGAGTGAAATATCTTTTAATATTTTGTTTTCATGCTAGGATTTCAACCCCCACAATTTAGATAAAGCAAAATCAGATAAAAGTATTCAGCTGTTAAGTTAAATGGTTTATTAGTAGAATTTTAAAAAAGCGATGTCTTATTTGGACGCAAGTTTGATCATGCACCCTATCTCGATTTTGTTTAACTTCGATCTTTTAATTCCTCAAACATATAAAAATTCATAAATGTACAGTCTACGTTGATATTATCGCTAAAACTGATATATAATTGTTTTCCATGATGGATGAACATTAGGGCATGCACTTTAACAACATGCAGAAATTTAGCTTAAAACATGCGTGGTGGACCTTATCGTGAAGCAAAGTAAACTCTGCTGCAAAGAGCTCAATTACGTATTACACTGAAAATATTAAATACCGATCCCTTTGAGTGATCTGTAGTGAGCGAAAAGATCACAGAGACTCAACTTTGTTCAAAATACATTTGTTATCTTGGCTGGCATTTGCTTGTAACTTGCCAATTCTGAAGGGACCAGTCATTATTTACCAGCATTTTCAATTCCACGCTTTCAGTAGGCTCCTGAAGAGTACTCAGACTTCGTGGTACCCCCCCCCATAAAATCATCATAGAAGTAGGTGTGGTGGGTGGGGGTGGGGTGGAGGTGGGGTGGAGGTGAGGGTGACTGTGTACCATCTTGTACGCGAGTAGAGGAAACAAATGTTGTTCCAAACATCTTTTTGTCTTATACATATTAAAATCAATTAGCTAGCTGCCTGTTCCCTCATAGCGGCCATTTTTCATGCCTAGCTACTAGTTTAACTCGAGCTGCCTGTTCTCAGCTAGCTGCCAATTGTAGTCTCGCTGTCATTTTTCATGCCATGGTGCCAGTTTTAATGCACCTGCCTGTTCTCAGTGAGTTGTTAGTTCTATTAAATCTGGTATCCATGCCCAGGTGCCAGTGTTGTCTAGCTCCCAGTTCTCAGCCAGCTGCCTGTTCCATCATAGCTTCCACTTTCTATGCCCAACTGCAAGTTTTACTCTATTGGCCTGTTCTCTGCCATCTGCAAGTTCTATCACATTTGCCGTTCTACGTGGCGAGCTGGCAGTTTTCCGCCCATTGCATCATAGCTGCCACTCTGACTTCCAAGCTGCCAGATTTGGTCTAGCTGCCTGTTCTCAGTCAGGTGCCGGTTCTGTTATAGCTGTCAATGTCCATACACAGCTGCTAGTGTTGTCCAACTGCCAGTTCTGTTATAGCTGCCATTGTCCATGGCCAGTTGCCAGTTTTCCAACCAGCTGCCAGTTCTTAGCCAGCTGCCAGTTCCATCAAAGCTGCCACTTTCCATGCTCAGCTACCAGTTTTACTCTAGCTGCTTATTCTCAGCCAGCTGCCAGTTCTAGTATAGCTGTCATTTTGCATGTCCAGCAGCCAATGTAATGTCCATGCCAGTTGTCAGCCTGCTGCTAGATCTGTTATAGCTGTCATTTGCAGTCCAGCTCTCTGATCTCCTACTGGCTGCCAGTCCTTTTCCAACTGTCTGTTCTCCATTCAGCAATAAGTACTCAGCAAGCAGCCAGTGGTTTACGTTGCTGGCATTTTTCCATGCCCAGCTGCCAGTTTTAGTCCTGCTTATAGTTCTTCTAGCTGCCAGTTATATTTTAGATACCATTTCTTCCAGCTGCTAGGTCTCACTCAGCTGCCAATTTTAGAAAAAAGCCACTTTACATTCTCAGCTGCCAGTTTTAGTCCATCTGTCAGTTCTCATCCTAGGAGCCACTTCTTTCCAGCTGTCCAGGTGCTCCTAGTTACCAATTCTATAAAAGCTGCCATACTTCTCCTTTTACTTCCACTCTGCTGAGCTGGCAATTTTCCACCAAACTAGGATTCGTTTCCCAACTTCCAATTATCTTCCCGGTTGCTACTTCTGTTCCACTGGTCACTGATAGTTCAACTGGCAACACTATTCCAACTTCCAGTTCTCACAATTGCTTGTTTGTTATCTAATGTTTTGCTCCAACTGCCAGTTTTTCATCCAGTGGCAAATTCTCAGCCAGGTATCACGGCTCTGTCAAGTAGCAAATACTATTGCTCGTAACTTACTTTATTTCTTGCAAGACAAAATGATTGGGCAGTATGCTCTGAAAGTATTGTTGTGGACACAGCAGTAACAAGTACCCAGACAAATGGACCAGGACAATCAACTTTTAGATAAACAATGTAAATATTTGTTACCATCTTAACTAAAGAGATTAGTTGGGTCTGCAGACTAATACAACCACAACATCTTTTTTTTAATGTCCTTGAAAAAAAAACAAACTTGACTTTTTTCTGGTATTTATAATGTAAGACTATACATGTTTTGTATTTGTGTCTTTTTGCCCAGAACCACTTCCTAGTAGTCAATATTCTATTCCGCAGTTCGAACTCTTTACTCTCCATAAGCTAACATGTCCCTGTCTAACCTGTATATACATGGAATTACTATTGTCTATATTGCACACGTTCCTCATGTGAAATTTTGTTTAATTCTGTCTGCTTTCATTACAAATATCTTCTGAACATAATATATGTCTTGTTGATTGCAAGGTATGATCTTTGTATGTGCCACAAATTTTCTATTTTAGCAAACCATGATATCAAACACAAAGAGAAACAACATGAATGGTTTTCCTACTGTGAATGGTACATATGTCCTGATATTTTTGTGCAATAGTATCAGATATATGGGACATTACGGGTAATTATAGATACCCATAAATGTATCAATAATGATGTCCTTGATCTGTCCCAAGGTCACCGAGGACATAAACTTAAGTTAAGGACCCATTCATTGTATACTTGGCACATGCATCAATATTCATCACAGGAGTTGCAGAAAAAAGCTATGATTACATGTTGAGGGAAGTGCCATTTGGTGGCCAATATTTACATTAAGCTTTATATGTTCAGCAGCCACTTGAGAACTCACAACTTTGAAATGAACAGGTGCAACATAGCCACGATGCTAGCAGAGCATAAGGCCCATGGGCCTCTTGTTACACTTTGCAGTCACAATTTGCTTGATATTGCAGTCTTTCTGTTTGACCAATCATGGCCTGTTTCTACTGATGACCAAGGTCACAGCTTCAGTGGCCTATACATGATAATAGTCTTTTTCACGTTGAATTCACTGCTTACAGAAATATTGCACAGAAAGTTGAGACTATTTGGAGAAAATGCCTGTCAATATATGTAGTCAAACAAAGCGCCTTAGTAATGGCACAGGGAAGATTTATCAGCTAAATTAGAAGAGGCTTAAAGAACAACAAAGAGCATGTAGCCACGATGCTAGCAGAGCATAAGGCCCATGGGCCTCTTGTTACACTTTGCAGTCACAATTTGCTTGATATTGCAGTCTTTCTGTTTGACCAATCATGGCCTGTTTCTACTGATGACCAAGGTCACAGCTTCAGTGGCCTATACATGATAATAGTCTTTTTCACGTTGAATTCACTGCTTACAGAAATATTGCACAGAAAGTTGAGACTATTTGGAGAAAATGCCTGTCAATATATGTAGTCAAACAAAGCGCCTTAGTAATGGCACAGGGAAGATTTATCAGCTAAATTAGAAGAGGCTTAAAGAACAACAAAGAGCGGCAGTTTATCTAAATCCCTGCTTTAAATACTGAATAGCTTTATGGCTACATTCATTTTTCCACACCTGTTCAGTTTCTGAGTGGCTATGGGTTTCTTGCAGAAAGATGATTCCGTGTTGAAATTTCCTGAACCAGTAAAACATGGATCCTTTTTAAAAGTAACAGCTATGCCTTTTATATTAAGAGGAAAAAAGCTGAAAGGGAAAAAGCTGCTTCAGAAGGCAGAAGCACACATTTGTATCTCAGTCTATGATCAACATGACAGGTGGAGTGCGTACTAGTGACACCGGTCGTTATGGTTATGTCTAGATGAGTATACAATAATACATGACTGTCTAAACTGGATAAAAAATACGTTATCTCAAAGCTGGCAGAGGGCCATAGCAACCCACCATGGAGCATTGTTGCTTTCACTAAGAGCCTGGAAAACATCTTTAAGCAAACTTTCTTAGTGTGCAGCGTGTCCACTGATTTTCCATCCTCTGTTCTCCTTTTCAAAATCAACTCAGAGTCCAGGCCATGATATATATCCAGCTAGAGATACACATGTACAGTACATACTCCCACTCATGTTATGTTGTACCCATAAACTTCCTTAAATAACTTCATCTGGCCACTAAAGTGGACAGCACATTGACAAGCTTATCACTGATGATATATCTGCCCAGCTAGAGATACACATGTACAGTACATACTGCCACTCATGTATGTTGTACCCACAAACTTTGCCTCATCGACCACTATAGTGGACAGTGTATGCACAAGGTCATCACTGATGGAGGGTAATGTGTTGAAAGTTAAAACAAACATTACTTGTGGTCCAGAGGTGTGACAACACATGTATATATGCAGTCATCCATTACAGTCTAACAGTTATATTGTACACTAATGGGCAGGCCTGTACCTGAGATACATGTTCCTTAGTTTTTAGCTTAGCTGACTTGTCAGTCAGCTAAGCCTATAGTATGGGGTTCTGTTGGAGTCTGCGTTCCATGGTATCAACAATTCACATTTTGCAACTTCTCTGAAATCTGCTGGGCAGAACCACTTTAAACTGGTTGTCATGTGTTATGAGTGGGTGTCAATCACGTATGTTCAAAATGTGATGCTTCAGTGGTTTGGAATGGTTTAGCAAAGGTTTTGTGCATTTGTGGGTACATGTGATAACATTGCTGTGGCCATCTGCTTTAATATCTACCACACTGTCCTGTGTTTGCCATGGAGACAAAGAGTCTCATGGGCAGCCTTCTACCCATTCATACTGGGGGTGGGTGGGTTTGGAAGGTTTCGGACTTGTAACAAATGGGATGTGTGTGGGAGGGGAGCGACCACTCCCAACAGCTGTACAATAATGTTGTCAATAAAATTCAGGGAATCTCTTTCTGTTCATGCAAGAACAGACCTGATCCATGCTGCAATATGTACTAGGCAGGCTATAGTTCCCACTAGTGGTAGGCAGAGCTTTTAGTGCACCATTCCTGCATTTCTGAAACTGGTGTCTTAGCTGGTCCCCTTTTTTGCCTGAGGCTATGAGTCTGCTGGGCTCATAAGTCCCAAGGGAGCACAGGCGGTGGACTTCTGGACAGAACAAGCCTGAGTGTACACCACTGTTGAAAATAGACTACCTGTTGAGTTGACCAGACCCATCAAAGTATGGTTTTCCAGTCCTCAATGACTGTTTACACAACTTTGTGAATTTTCAAACTGTGTGGATTTGTTTCATCTCAGTGTGGACACTTTCATTCATTTTCTTGTAACCAGTGAGATAAAGCCTGTTCTTCATAGCCAGTACTGAGAACGAAAAGTGTTTTTGTCAGCTCACAGGTACATGTACATGTAGTTTCATGACAGCATCTGTTAAAAATTTGTTAATGTAATAAAGGAACAAAGACAGTTTTGTATTGCATGTATTCACATCCCCTTGAATTACAATATGTATACACTGAACATGTGTATGTGCATTTATGAATAATGTATATGTATATGTACATGAATATGTTTATTTTCACGGTGTTTTCTCCAACCCTATTTTTGCGAAAACCACCAAACTTGGCATGGTGACTGACCTAACCAGTGAAATTGTGCATGTCATTTGGAGTAGTCATGATGTTTAAACTTATGCAAATCTGGGGGGAAGTAAAATTGTAAAAGCTCCAAATCTTCCAAACCGTCGCAGACAGACTCTAAATATCCATGTGCACATATAGGTTTGTGACACCTGCCAATTTAAAGGAAACAGAAACGAAAGCTTTCAGACCTAAATTTATGTTATATATATCATATAAAAACCAAACGCATAAAGTAAAAAATGACAGACCGTCGAATATTGATTAAATCGGCGATTCAAATTCCCATTCAGGACCCTCGTCAGTCGCATTCAAGGGGCCCGCCATTAGTCAGATAGCGTAACAAGAAAATAGAAGTAAACTCAAAACGAGGCAAATTATGCGTGACGTATCGTGTGGGCTCCCGAAGCATGGCACAAGTGTTTCACCTGCACCACTTTTGTAGTTGTTTACCCAAGCGTGTTAGTGATAAAAGTTACCTGTCGCGGGAAGTTTGAGAAAAGTTTGAATCATCACAATGCCTATGAAATGTGTTGCCGTGAACTGTTTCAACTCCAGCGCTCACAAAGAAAAAAAACTTTCTTGGCACACGTTCCCTCTCAAGCGGCCGGCTTTACTACGGCAATGGTTGCACAACATGGGCCGAGAAAATTGGACACCAACACGGAATTCGCGACTTTGTTCTGCACACTTTTCATCAACCTGCTTTGTCGAAGATATTCAAGGACAAGTGATGGCAGCCGAAAAGGGGGGTTGTTATGAAGATTTCAAACAACGTTGCCGAAGATTAAAAGAGGACGCTGTTCCAACAATATTTACGCACACGAAGGAGAAGAAAAGTCGGACAAGCACGGAGACCCGGCTGAAACGAAAGAATGACTTGGAGGTAGGTATTTTATGATCAAATGTTAATTAAGATTAAAGTTTTCTAGCTTTTGGTCACGTTTTAAAACATACAAAATGATAGGAAATGAGTATTTTATGGCAATCTGCCGCACGCAAAGTAGTCAGTACAAGCGTGCGAGCCTCCACGTTGGATTCGTTGCCATGGTGACCAAGTTCCACATTCATGATCGGTGTGGCGTTACGCGCTTCTCTGAACAACGAGCAGCTCTCCATTTATCGACATTATAAAATGTTTGTGATAGAGAATATTGCTCATATTTATGTTGTGTACGTTGTAAATGGAGTTTTATTAACAAAATTATTAATAACGGCGGTCGTGTCAAAAAAGAACCCAGATAAAGTTAGTGGACATCGCCCGCCTACGAGTCTCTGAAACATCGCTCACACTCACAGCACACGGTTTGTTTACAAGCTGTTCGAACCGTCTGTAATGTGAGTGTTGCGATCTGTCCGTTCAAATTAGAGTTAATAATTGTAATAAGTTTATTTCAAGCCGAGAAGCAATCAATTTAATCCTCAATTACTTCGGTGATCTCATCTAGTGTCGTGTAGTAGTGGTCATAATATGGACGTCCTTTTTGGCGATCCTTGCTCCTTCATTTCCGTGTATGTCATTATAAATAGCAGATTAGTCAGAGTGTGCTGCAACTGAGATGCTTTGTTTCACCAGCCTGTAACTAGGATGCTGATCACAAGACTAACCCATGCACTTCTTGACACTTCTTGAGTTTAATTGAAAGAATAGCGGTCCAATGATGTCATGTGCAGAAGCAATCAGAACAGGATGCGATGTTCCTGTTTATTTCTTATGAAACATTACTCTGCCTGGGAATTCGACTTGTGGGCCTACTCCCATCTGATTTCCATTTGGTAAAAAAATTCTATGAATATGATGTCATAGTTGTACCTAAAGAACCCCACGCAATTGTTTGTGTGGGGGCAGGGTATAGGTTAACAAGTTAATACTACATACACAAACATGATGCAGGCATACATGTACGCACACACACGACACCACACTGAATGTAAGTCTAACAGTAATTTGTCAATAAAGTTTATTCATTCATGCAAATATATATATATATATATATATATATATATATATATATATATATATATATATATATATATATATCCCTACATACACACACATACATACATGTTCTTTCTTACTGGCAGCTGTCAATCTACAGGCCAATATCTATTCCTATTCCCTTACTCAGGTCAATATTGTCACGCTTTTTAGCCTAAATATTTCACATACTGAAAGTGGAAAATGTTCTGTCTACAGGAGCTGACAATGCTTTTGGAGGGGGACACAAGCGCACCTGTACCTGAAGCTGAAAGGGTAAGGAATTAAGTGACAAACAATACCATAAAATGCATACAAGTATTGTTTGACTGAAAATGGTGAAACAAATCTATGAACAATATTATATAATGTATGCATATTATATCTACTATATCTATATATCTATAATATATATATATATATATATATATATATATATATATATATATATATATATATATATATATATATATATATATATATATATATATAAAAGCAAGATAGCTAGACATAATATGGAAATATATTTTAACACTGATTAGGTGACAGTTTGAATAAAGTAAGCATGAAGCACTTTTGTAAATATAATTATGTTATATACACTTTCATTAAAAACAAACAAACAAACCAATACTCAGGATCACAAAAATATAAACATAAACTACTTTCATTTTCCCAATCCAGAAAGAAAGAAAACAGAAAAGAAAGAAAATTTGCACTGAACCGGCATCACTAGCAGCTGTGACATCCACTTCACCAGGAAACGTATGTTTAATTTTCTCATAAAACAACAAATGCAAGACAACAATGTTAACATGAACTGAGAGGAAATTGATTCTTATGTAATATACCATGTAGTTCAATGAAACTTTTGATGATTTATTTTCTTTGGCTTGACAAGAATGGACACTGATAAGGCATCTTTATTAAATTATAGAATCATTTCAACGGATTGAATAAATAAGTAAGTAAATAAAAATCAAAGAATATTTAGTAATTAGATCATAATTTTGTAACATATGTGTTTATAATCTTTGAGTCATGTGATAGAATTCTTTGTAGGGAGAATGCACATTTACTGTATTTCACAATTTTAGCCCTCTCCACAGATATACATGTATTGCGATTTCAAAAAGCTGAAATAATATGATTGATACAAGATAATGATGCATAAGCATTTTTTCTGTCAGTGTCATTTTAATTATTGTAGGTTACACCACAGAAGCAAAACCCTTCCTGTTCCCATGGTACACCAGGAAGAACGGAAAAAGACCACCCTTACTCTATCTGTGCCAAACCGGAGAGGAAGCAAAATACAAGGCAACAGGGCACTTCTCCCGCTGCATTGACATCACAGATCCTATCATCTGAGGAAACTGAGGATGCAGAAACAAAACAAGATGATGGGATCCCTTTAAAATCACTTTTTGAGACATCATCCAGTGATGAAGACTTGCAGTGTGATGATCCTGCAGAAGATGATGGTGGCGAATCTTACAAGCCCTCATCTGGTGAGGAACTGTCAGATGACCATACAATCGATGATGATAATGGGCAGTCCTACCACTATAATGTAGACAGTGTATCAGACAAGAAATATATTGTTTTTGAATCCTCCCTTGTAGAACTTTTTAATTTCTGTAAAATATGTGGCAGCCATGTCACTTCTAAGCGCAGATTCACAACAGGCAGTTGTGTATCTTATCATATAGAATGTTCCCAACACCATGAGTATATTTGGAAGTCACAGCCGGTAGTGCATCGCCAGCCTTTGGGAAATCTGCTGTTGGCTGCCGGAATTCTAATGACTGGAAACACTTTTTCGAAGTTCGAGGCAGTAACCAAAGCCGTCAATTTGCAGTTTTTCTCTCGAAGCGTGTTCAGTAGAATACAGAGAGAAAAACTGTTCCCTGTCATTCAGGAAACATGGCAGAAAGAAAGATCATCGGTGGTTGAGGAGCTGAAAGTCCATCCAATTTTAATCCTCGCTGGTGATGGAAGGTGTGACAGCCCTGGTCACACAGCCAAATATGGAGCTTATACCCTCATGCATGCCAGTGGAGATGGCCAGGAGGCATCAAGGAAGATCGTCGACCTTCAGCTGGTTCAATGCTCTGAGGTTGGTGTCAATAACATTTGAACAATATATATTTATAATATATATATATATATATATATATATATATATATATATATATATATATATATATACATACATACATACATACATACATACATACATACATACATACAAATACATATATATATATGTCTTGTAGATAAATTTGCAGATTATCATTTCAGTCATCCAAAAGAGGTGACATATAATTTTAATGTCCTGTTGGGAATTTTGAGGCCGAATTATTAACTTTGTGCCATGTACAATGTACATGTTGTTCCCTGGGATGGTTATGTGTATGGCAAATCCCTAAATGCCCCTCAGAATCTGTACTTACTTTCATACAGGACATAAATCATGTGCAAGCATATGACAAAATAACCCCTAACCCCCACCCCTACAAACTACTAAATATAATATCAAAAATAGAACTACCAGTAAGAGAAAAGGAAAAACGAAGCAAAAAGATCCACTTTTAAAAAAAATATTCATTTTGCTGCTCAATTTACTTATTCAGGTGAAGAATTCCAACCACATGGAGCCAGAGGGCATGCGACGTGGTTTGAAGAATCTGCTGGACAAAGACAAGTTGCCTGTAAAGGTCCTTGCTACTGACCAGCACATCATGATTGGTAGCATTATGAAGAAGGAGTTTCCTTCTGTCGACCACCAATATGATGTGTGGCATGTTGCAAAAAACATGAAAAAAAAACTCACTGCAAAGTCTGTTTCAACAGAATGTGCACCATTGGCTCCATGGATTCAGAGCATATCAAACCATTTTTGGTGGAGCTGTGCTACTTGCAAAAATGATGAACAACTTCTTCGGTAAGTACAAGAATTTTACCATGTCCTCAATTTAACATTGTGTATTGATTCATTCTTACCAAAAAAATTTGAAGGAACACAGATATTCAGTTACTTATTGTGAGCGTAAATGTAAAAGAGAGGCACATTCTGATTGTAGTTTAGCTTTAATATTCAGTTTTTTACAATGTCTCTTTTATTTAAAAAGGTATGTGTACGTATGTATACATGTTGGGACCGGTTAACAAATTACGTAACACTCGAGGGGATGGGGTGGGGGTGTTTGGAGCTCCTATTAACATGTAAAAGTGTAACAAATGGGGTGGGGATACTTTTGAAATTACCCCAAAAAGCATTACATATAACTTGTGAACGGCCCCTTGCAACAAATAATTGTAAACACACACACACACACACACACACACACACACATATATGTATATGTACCCCCCACCCCCTTATCCCTCTTTTATCCCCGAAAGACATGCATCTTGTCTATGCACCAAGTGTGTCAATTTCATTTAGATATGTAATTGATACTTAGTCATATAATATTTTTCCACAAAGGGAGAAACGGGTTTCTGTCTTGAGCCACATTGTCAATAAGCACCGATGGAGTGGCTCTGTCAAGTACAAAAAGTGTGCACATGGCAGGCTGTCAAGGGATGAAGAGGCAGAAACAGCTTGGCTAAAGGCTGGTCAACTGGCACACAAAGCTCTGCAGGCAGTTGTGGAAGACAAAAATTTGCTCAAAGCTTCTTCTCACCTCACCAGGTTCTGCCATACCGGTGAACTGGAAGTCTTCCACAGCATGCTTCTGAAGTATTGCTCAAAAAGGCAGCACTTTCCATATGCGGGTGAGTAGGAATTGTTCCTTTCACTATGTGTGCATCAGGTAGTGCATGCGCAAACAAGCAAGTTTAATATATACACCCATACATGCACAATAATTGCACACACACACACACAATACTGGACTGTAGAGAGAAATAAATACCCCTGCATTGGATTTTGGATGCTACACATGGAAATATTATACAGATATACACAGTTAAAAAAATCAGCAAGTCCACATTTTTCCAAAGAAGAGTTATTTCATCGTAATAAGAAAGAAAAATAGATATATATTCTCAGTGCTTTTGTTTTAATGGAAAAAATCCTTGCTCATTCCCAGGATTTCTTTAATCTTGTTTGAAGAAAAAGAAAGAGATACTTTTTACTGAAGCAAGATTTGGAAAATCTTGGTAGTAAGAGGGTATCTTTCACTTAAAATAAGAAAATTGATAATATATATATACATATATATATTTTTTTCTTTATTGTTATGATAAATTAATTCATTTTGTGAGCAAAACTAGAATAGTTACCTTAGTTATCTTAATAAGATGATTTTTACTGTGCATATGTGTAAATTCTATATGTATAGACTGTATATATATATATATATATATATATATATATATATATATATATATATATATATATTATACAGATATTGTGAAATACTTGTATATGCCATCCAGTGTAGGTCTCATATCACGTTGTTTGATGGGGAGAGGGGTCCTGGGGGTGGGGTGGGGTGGGGTGGGTGAGTGGGTATGCTTAAATATTCTTTTATGTTAATTTGATATACATGTATATATAATTATGAAATTAATCATCAGACTGCAGGAGTCTCAAAAGATGCATATTTATATTTTGGCTGAAATTGATACTCAAACTGTACACAAAATATTGAATTTATTTTGAATTTATTCAATATGCAGCCAGTTTACTACTCACTACATAGTATTGTATGAAGCTGTAACAAAGAAGGGCCGTCTTATGTATGCACTCATATGTGTGTTTCACACTTGCAGGCATGAAAGCACGGCTATTGCTTGCTGCATTGGAGTGGAATAATCGCCAAAGACATCAGGTCATAAGTGAAAGTGGGGGAAAAAAATATGATGTCATTCACTCCAAAAAACGCAAAACATGGGTCATAAGAGTTCGCTATGCAAGACAAGAGCCACGCCACTTGGAAGCAATGCTCAGGAGAGTTGTGGAGATCCATACGTCAAAGATCTCACTCCCACCGATGGAAGTGCCACAAGATCTTCCCGCCCATATTTCAAGCATGGAGAAGCCAGCAAAATCAGTTCTTCTGTCTGAGAAACAAACACGTTTCCTAGTGCAATAGAACACTGGAAATCTAATCTGAATCATTGTAACTGTTTGGGTGTGACTGAGAGCCTTCATACTGTTGTCTTGGAGAAGAACCGGCTGAATGTGCATGGGGAAACTATATATATATATATATATATATATATATATATATATATATATATATATATATATATATATATATATATATACATATATATGTATGCATATATATATATGTATATATGTACATTATATACACATATATATACTGCACTGTAAGACACCTGTTACTCTTCCGTGTAAATTACTATGTAATTTAAATGTAAAAGTAGTGACCTAGAGTTGAAGAAACTATGGGATATATATGTGTGTATATATATATATGTATATAATACTTGATCAAAGTACAATTATTACAGTGTCTCCAATGAAATGATCTCTTTGTTTCAGACTATTCATGTAGGAATCTGCATTGGACAGATGCCTACAAAGGAAATTCAAATCTTTTTTGCTTTTTGAAATTATTTGAAATATAAATGAAGTTTATAAGCAGACTGCAGGATTCTCAGAAGAATGAAGATACATATTCCGATGTTCTTCATAATATAAGGTACAACTACAATGTATACAAAATATTGAATTTATTCCCATGCGTATGTACACTATGAACAATATATACACTCTAATCAGACTCGTAATCACTGTTTGGATCAGAGTGGAAGCCCTCATAGTCTCCAGTTGGACTTGGAAAGTTCTTGCGAATTTTGGTCACAGAGCAAGCTGGCATCACTTTTCTTTCTCTCCTTCTGAGTTTCCCATAAACACGCCATGAGAACTGTCGGTATGCTGCCCAGCGTAAGGCCCTGAAAAAAGGCATTGATATATTAACACTGAACAACAATTGAATTTAACTTTTGGACCAAGATATGTTCTGATGGACTGTATGATTGCGAATTGAATTCAGTTAAAATTAATGGAATATTAAAATGACATTTGTATCAGTCATCAAATTTAAATAAAAAAAGTAATTAAATTGGAACTTTTTTTCTACAGTTACAATAAAAACTGTTAATATTAAGAGCTGAGGTCATGGCATCATCAATATTGCTTCTGTCTCAAAGGGTTGTTTCAATTGTGCCATATACACATTGAAGGGATCATGCAGGCAACATACATGCAAAATACCTTCTGTAGCAAGGTATACCTTCATCAAATGACACTGGGTATAAGGGAAAACAAGTAGCATTTCTGTTTTTTTTTTGTCACAAGTGTCAGAGAAAATTCATTTCATCTATAAAAGTTGGGACCCGAGAGTATTTATTTCACCCATAAAAGTGATGACAAATAAACTTCATATCTAAAAAAAAAAAAGAAAAAAGCAAAAAAAAAAAAAAAAAAAAAAAACTTCATATCTACTTGTGCGAAAGCATTGAATGTCTAAGTGTTCAAATTATTGAATTTTACCTGTTGCTGGGAGGATTTACATTCCAGCCATCCTGTCTTGTGCTGTTCAGACATACTAATGTATTTTCCAGTACAACTTGGTTCAGACACAGTAAATGGAAGTCCCCGTTGTTTGTGATGCATATCGAGTCATCTGAAAATAAAATAAAATTTATCACATGAGTTGAAGTTGCATCACTGTGTATTCAAGCTGCAAGGTAAAAATGGATGGTTGAATTGTATGTATGTGTGCATGTACATGTATGTATGTTACAGTAGCATGCTGTGCCAATAAAAAGATTTGCTGGATCTTTTTTGTGGGTCTGTGAAAGAAGTAACATTTTGATTAAGAGTATTCAAGACTCCACAGTAGTTTTAAGTATCACAAAATATTAGAAGCATACTCATACATGTGCTATTAAAGTTTTCATTTGGAAGTATTATTTTTGCTAAATTACTGGAAATAATTTGATTTTGACTATAGAACAATTTTGAGTGAAAGTGGGGGTGTGCTTCTATTAGGGTGTGTGCTACTTTGAAGATGAATGCAGTATATATATGTGTGTAAGAATTATATGAGAGCTGAACGCAAATTTTCCAACACAAGCTGTAAATTTTCCAGTACATGCAGTGATACGGTGGGGAGGTGCGCTATACCCCCTACCCTGCTTTTTCCCCCCACAAATTTTCCACCCATGACTAGGAGCCACTGATGGTGATTTTGTCCATACCAGTCTAGTAATGTTTTTGTTGCCACTGTTAAAAACTCTGATACAAGTCAGTGTATACACAGAACACATTTTTCTAAGCATTAAAAATTATTTCAACAAACAGCTTCTGGAAGGCTACTCTTGGTCAATTACAACTAAAAATTAATAAAACACCCTTTTCCAATTAATACTTATTTATATGGTATCCTTTCCTTTCCAATAAGCGGTGTCCACGTTTTGACAACCCTTTCAATACCAGTGAAAACATGTCCTTGTTGGCAGCGCACAGACAGTATGACAATATACCAATCTATGTCATTACCCCCCTCCCCCCCCCCCCCCCCATTGATACAGAAAGGCAAATTGCATATAATTGCTTCAGCATACCGAGTCTGTCTTTAAAAAAACAAACAAACAAAAACAGAAAAAAAAGTGAATTTTATACCTTCAACAAAAACAAAAAAAACTCAGCATAATATTAAAACTGTGACACATTAGAGGCCTACATCCAAGTTGTGTGGCATTTAGTACGACTTAAATATAGCCACCGATGGAGTGTGGAATACCAAACAGGATGTGAAGAAATTTTGAGTCAGACCCTATCACGTTCCCTTTCTGTGCTTCGTCATCTATTATAAGAAATTGAACACGAGGGGCACGAGGCTTCGCATTTTCCTTATAAAGGCTACAGTTTACAAATCGAATAAAATAAGTAAATTATGACTTGAGGGAAATATAAAATTTGTTGCTTGCCTTTAGCCAATTAAATTTGGACATATGGGCCAGCTATCAAACGAGTAACATATGGCTACGCAAAATCTACAATTCTTCGATAAGTAACACACTTTACACTGCACTACAAACGTGCCGTCGCGTGTACGGCATCTACGGTTGCGCTATCTAGAACTCCCTCCGCGTACATGGAGTCAGAATTACAATTTGCATAGAAGTTGTAACACTTTAGCTGTTTACCTGTGTTATTTGGTGCTGCTAGTTCTCTTGTTGCGTCAAGCTCCTGACAGCAAACGTATTCTTTTGCTCGGTTCAGTGTAGCGACGGCACAGTGACCGCACGTGCACCAGCTTTCTACCGGGGACTGAAGCCGGTCCTCCCGTTCCCGTTCGCTCTCTTCAGCTGGACCTGGGCCGTGTTCGTCCACGTCTGCATCATATCCCCTGTCTTCTCTCTTGGGCTGCCATCTGAATCCTCGAAGTCCGTAATCGTCAGTCTGTGCCTCAATAATATCTTCGTCTTCACTCAGTTCGCCAAATTCAGTGTCTTCTCCGCTCGACATGCTTGTTTATTATTGTTTGACCCGCTTTTAGCGCCTTCTCTGTTAAAGAGCTCTACGGCAGTGCCAGGCCCACACGCTACGTCATTTTTCATCAAGCATGGCGACTCCCAAAACGAACTGCCGAGGAGGCAAACGGAGGCGTGTTTTCGTCCTTTACATTTATATTCGCGAGGAAGGAGTAAAAACTACATTACATTTGGGAATTACAATGAGCTAACGAACAGGCTGAGAGGGCTGAAAGCGTTTCCTTTCTGTTTCCTATAATGGACAGTGTATTAGTTGTAGAATTTCAAATTGTGCCAATAAGGTGCATTGAATAATTTAAAAGTCCAATATCTCCAAAACTATAATAAATAGAGCTGTCATTCCAACTTCATTCATACATTTTTGGAAAAGCCACATCCAACGAATCACACATATGTAACATATAAATCTTAAAAAGCTTCAAAACTATTATAAAGGTGCCATTCCCACTTTGTGGCATAGCCCCATCAAAGGGAACGTAAACCAAAGTTGTAGGCTTTTAATTTATGCAAATTAGGCAAATACGCAAAATTAAAATGTTGAATAACTTCAAAACTATTATAGAAAGTAGTTTATTCAAACTTTACTTTCTACGTTTGTGACATGACCACATTTAATGAACCAAGAACCAAAGCTATAGCATTTTAGTTCATAAAAGTTAGGCTTTTAATCGAAATTTAGATTGTGTAAAACTATGCCAAAGTGCAGTATTTCAAACTGTTTTCATTTTAAAGGCACCCAGACAGATTTGCTGTGAAGCAAATCTTCTTGTCTAGTTGAATCCTGTAAGCCTACTCTAACCCCCCCCCCCCCCGCACACCCACCCACGCACACAGCTGTGCAAACGTGCTTGTCCAGTGCTGAGGCAGTGATCGCGTGGGAGTTGTCTACCTCAGCACCACTCCATTCCACCAGCCTCCAATGAAACAAATGATAATTTCACATTTGGTTAAAGAAGGCTTCCTTGAGGATGAGGGATAAGAGGATAAAAGTTTGGCAATCCGTCTGAAATTAGCTAAATTTAAATTTGAGAGTGAAAGAGAAGCAGCAGAGGCAGTAAAAGAAGCAAGAGAGCATGAGCTAAGATTAACAAGGGAGGCAAGAGAACACGACTTAAAGCTCAGAGAGCTCAAACTTAGGCATTCTAGATCAGATTATTCAGCACAGTTGGGATCTTTTAATGTAGCCAAGAATATACCTTCAGTACCAAAATTTATAGAAAAAGGAAAAAATTCATTCTGCCTTTTCAGAGAATAGCTGACACTTTAGAATGACCTAGAAGGGTGTAGCCTCTACTTTTGCAAAGTGTGTTTATTGGAAAAGCACAAGAAGTTGATTCATCCCTCTCCATAGAACAAAGTTCTGAGCATGATGTGTTGAAAGATGCTGCTCTGAAATCGTATGAGTTAGTACCTGAGGCTCACAGACAAAAATTCAGGGATAGCCAAAAGGAACCAGGTGAAACCTATGTGGAAGGTGCCAGAAAGAAAGAGAATCTGTTTGACAGATTGTGTGCGTCCAGAAAAATAAAAATTGATTTTGACAAATTAAAGGAACTTGTTTTGGTAGAAGATTTTAAACGTTGCATTGCGAAAGAAATTAAGACCTACTTAGATGAGCGTAAGGCAGATAAATTACATGAAGCAACAGTTTTGGCTGATGAGTATGAGTTGACACATAAAAGCTTCTTTGGAAAACCCAAACAGGGTCATTTCAGATCTAAATTTGGAAAGAAACCAAAGGGAACAGGGAACCTCTCACCTCCAGGCAAAAATCAGAAGAACAAAAGCCCAATAATTCTCCTCAGTCTGGTAAACCTGCTAATCAGAAAACAGGTCAGAAGTTCTTTAGTGGACCCACATGCAGTTACTGCCATAAAGGGGTCATGTCAAATCTGAGTATTTTTTAATCCAGAGAAGGACAAATAATGCTGAGGAACCAGTTGGTTTAGCCAGCATTAAGGGGCGCCCACCTCTAAATATGTCTGATGGACATTCTGATAATCTCCATTCTAAATTTGAAAACCCACATGCTGGGGTAGCTGAGTCCATATTGGATGGGTATGGAAGTTTCAAATCAGAAGGGCTGGTGTCACAGAAAGAAAATGCTATTGACCAGAAGGCAGTTGTGAAGCTTAGGGGCACTGGTGCTGCCCAGTCTTTACTGTTGGAAGATGTACTTCCTTGGCCAGATAAAACTTATCAAAAAGCCAATGTATTACTTCAGGGTGCTGAGGGAAGTTACATAAGAGTCCCACTTCACAAAGATTACCTGAAGTCTATTTGAAAATTGCACCAGTGATTGTAGGTATTGCACTTAGTCTCCCGATAGAAGGTTTGACCTTCCTTCTATGGAATGATATAGCAGGGGATAGTGTTAAAGGTAAACCGGTACCAAATTTAACAGATGAGCCAGTCATGAGAGAGGACACAGAGCATCTTGAGCAGGAGTTTCCAGGCATTTTTCCCGCCTGTGTTGTGACAAGGTCAATGGCTCTTAAAGCTTCTAAACAAGAAGCCAGTGACAAGAATGATGAATGTCTAGGACTGGCAGAGACATTCTTTGCAAGTAACCTGGAGGACCAAGTTAGCCATGAAGGTAACTTGAGTCCAGAGGTAAGCCGTGACGGTACCCTGTCTGACCAGGTAAACCAAAAGGATCATCTGAGTCAAATGCCTCATTTGAATCGAGATAGGTGGATTAGGGAGCAAGGAGCTGACCCTCAGCTAAGAAAATTGGCAAGCACAGCTTTAACTGAAGAAGAGGCACAAAAAGACTCGGTCTGTTATTATATTAAACAAGTGCCTCCGGCTGTGTAACAAATCAAACTGACGTCAAATGAGGTAATGTGTAAAAGGGAAAACAAAATCCAATTTAAACATGTAGCAACAAATGTCCAAGTTACCGAGGGCTTAACAAAATTATTTGCGCGGTTCAGGTAACCTGACAGACCCTACTAAAAAGGCCAAATCCTAAAATTAATGAACAAAAAAAGTGATATATACTTTCAAGCGGCCCTTCCCTAATAAATATTGATCAACCCATGCGAGTGCTAAGAACTCATAGACCCAAGTGGTCCAAAATGCACATAATTTTTCTTTCTCCAGTGGACCACATGAGACATGTGGCCCAAAGGACCAAAGCAAGTGCCCGAAAACATGCTATGGGGATCTGGGGGCATCCCCCCTCTCCAATAAATTTCGAATTTGAGCATGCAGAATGGTGATTTTGGGGGACTTTTCAGTGGAATATCTTTCCTTGACATGTTTGAAGAAATCACAACATTTTAGTCATTATTGTACTGATTTGGTTATTTCCCCTGAGATTGTAAAAAAAAAAACCTGAAAAAATTAGCAAAACTTAGAAAAAGAAGAAATCGCCATTTTGTCAATTAAGAAGAGACAATATTTGTATTTATACATGTAAGGCTTTAGGGAAGTTTTGCACACGTATTATGTTTATTCATTCAGGGAAAGTTAAAAGATAAATTATCCTACAATAGGATGTATTCATATCTGAATGCGGTCCTACTCTAACACCTATTGAGGAAAAGAGGGAGCCACCTGCTTCAGGCCAGATCCATGTATTTAGCATGGTCAAAAGTACTTTCTCAACAAAATGAACAACAGAAACACACAATAATCTGAAGAAAAATGTATTAATATACATTTGAAACATAAAGGATGCCTAAATTGATTAGAAATGGGCTCTGGTTTGGTTGATGAGGTGTTATTTATGGATGCTTATGTAGTATATAATACAAACCTGCCCTGGTCATAGTGGAAACCTCAGCCTGTTGCCCCGGCAACACAGGAAGTGAGCAGGATCGCAGTTAAATATAAATGTTTCCTTTTGGTAAGTTGTGTATTCTCTCTGTACAAAAGCAAGAGAGAGAAAAAAACATTAAGATCATCACCTTGCCTAAATGAACTAAACTTTTGTCACCGAATGTTGATTGATTGATTGACTGATAATATTTTATTCACAGACATACCAGCACTGTGCAATATAATTGCTGAAAGCACACCAAACTATGATGCATGAAATGGGAACATCAAATGCCTCGGGGATCTTGTCTTGGCATATATAATAGGTAAATAAGCAGGAACAGCCCCGACACTTAGACATACAAAAGAAACATAAATTACAGATAGCTCAATTTTTGGTGTTGAATGTTATGTGAAGGTCAAATGAAGGTTAAGTTGTATATATCTCTGGCTTATCTCATTATCTGTCAAATCTCATGAAGATTTGAATTTAACTTTAGAAGATAATGCCGAATGTATTCTTAAGTAAACAAAAATTGGTCAGTTGGCCCCATAATGATATGATGCAATCAACTCAAAGAAAGTTGATGAGATCAAAGTCAGATGGTTTCAAGTTGCAAATGCCTGAAATGTGACGTCCAATCGTGTTTAATCGGGCTATTTACACCTTAAACATCGCTTTCATGTATGCCGTTCCCGTTTGCTTGCATACTCTCTCAACTGCAGAATTTACCGTTTTGGAGATGAGCGGGGCTCTGGGGGGGGGGGGGGGGCGTAGGTGTGTAGATAGTAATGCTGTCAGTGACAATCTTCCAAATAGGCCTAGCCTCAAAATATTGCTCATACAAAACAGACTGAAGTCTGTCTTAATTATGTCTCAGGCATACATTGATTGGCTGAATGAGGTCATGTCACAAATCAATATATCACAGTTGAAAGTGAATGATGATGGCAAGCGGGAAAATTCGCCGTGTGTTTGTACCTTTGTGTGTGGATCATTGGGCTAATCATTGCGGACAAATGGTATGAGAAGTCTGTCTTAATTATGTCTCAGGCATACATTGATTGGCTGAATGAGGTCATGTCACAAATCAATATATCACAGTTGAAAGTGAATGATGATGGCAAGCGGGAAAATTCGCCGTGTGTTTGTACCTTTGTGTGTGGATCATTGGGCTAATCATTGCGGACAAATGGTATGAGAAGGTTTAAAACGTTGCTACATTTGGTTGTCACAGTATTGGCGGCAAACACGGAAAGCGAGTTAGCATGTACTTAACTTGCCACGCCATCTATTATCGACCTTGGCAACTATCATAGGAACGCAGAACCAAAAGTAAACATTGCATGTTGGTAAAAGATATTATTGGAGCATTTGCTGTAATTGCCTTATTATATGAACTTAACAACCACACATATGTAGGAACTTTATTAGTGATTGTGTAATAGAAATCCAGGGCTCATATTATGGGGTATGATTTACTGGGGTTAAGAACAACAAAAAGAAGGGTCACTGTGATATATGAGATGTTACAAACCATGGTATAATCTTAGCATACAAACACACTCATGTTCGATGTATCATGGGTTGGCATGAATCATTCTGTTGCCAGCAGCCCATTTAAAACCCCAGGGGTACGTAAATAGCAAACTAGTTTTTCTAAACGTTGTGACTGTTCTCCAATTACCGGGACATTTTGACTTTGTGTGTCTGCTCAGGAATATCCTAAACTACCCTGTCAATGCTACATAACCGTACGTGGGACATTCATATATCCTACACAAACTACATCTATCATTTAGAGCACCTTGTGTTCAACTGACACAGGTCTTTATTCAGGGGGTGACACACACGCACACACGCACACACACACACACACACACACTCATATATGTATATATATATATATATATATATATATGTATATATATATATATGTATATATATATATATATATATGTATATATATATATATATATATATATATATATATATATATATATATATATATATGTATATATATGTAGCATTTTTTGCGTTTCAGACGCGACCAGTTTCAGCATTTTAATGTATTGTTAAACTCCATAACGCATAGATGTTGAAAATGATATATATATATATATATATATATATATATATATATATATATATATATATATGTATATATATATATATATATATATATATATATATATATATATATACATATATATGTACATATATCTATATCTTTATATATATATATATTATTACAAACTCACAAATATAAGGACCCATTAATGACATTTAAGTGTAAAGAATTAAACGTCCACAGTGTAAATGATAGCCAGATGACTCTACATTCCTGATGTGTGCTGGTGTGCTTTTTCAATCTATTTTATTTTTTCAAATTTCAAACAGTTCCCATCTTTTTTTTTTTTTTTTGCTTTTTTTTTTGTTTTGTTTTGTTTTATGTTTTTTGGGGGGGTGTTTTTTGGGGTTGTTTTTCTTTGTTTTTTGTTTGTTTTTTATCTATTTCATATTTAAAGTTTTAAAGAGTCATGTTAGAGTTTTTAATCCAATACTTAATTCAAGCCACGATTATAAAACTGGTCAAGTGCAGGTATTTGCATTCTAAACCATGTAAAAAGAGATCAAAGTAAATACAAACACAATTGTCTGTTAAGTATAGGCATCCATCTGTAATATGGGTCTTTTAACAAAAGAACCATTTCCTTATATTTAACTGATATTCTTCCACAGGGAAAACTTTAAACCTGAATGCTCAACATTTGGTTCTGTTAACTTTGCAGCAGCATTATAAAAAAGCTATTAGACAAGCCTATGCTAAATGTTACGTAAAACCATCATTTGATTCTATGATATTCGGCTGTTGTATACAACAACTTGCTAACAGATGCATTGCACTTTTTATATACAAGGGTACAAAAAGGCGCTATTAATGAAACATAGACACCAAAATCTTCACATTTAGACTATAACGGGTCATTCTATATATTCTTGAAAAAATAGTTCTTGCGCTTTCACAAAAACTTCACGCCTCTTTTTACTGTATATTGTGAGTGCCCAGAAAATTAATGACTAGCAACAATACAGTCTCGATCATTTTTGGTAGATTTCAGAAGGACTGAATTGTCCAAGAAATATATCTCTGCATTATATTATTTTAGTAGTTTGGGCAAAAACTGTCATAGACAAAGTGTCATCATCGTTGAACTGTTTAATTTGCTCAGTGCCACGGTTTGTACTGTGTCGGCAGCTTTCCTCGACGCGCTTTGGGTAAATTGCACTCAAAGCGTGCCTAGAAAGGCTGTTCACTTGGACTATTATATTCTCTGAAATTAGAGGACGCTATTACATGAAGGAAAATCCTTTTGACAATGGACTTGAATCTAGCATTCTTATTATATTTCAAAGCAATTCGGTTAATTAGTCCCATTTTAGTCACAGTTGGCGTTGAAAGAGTTAAAATATTACTAGGGGCGAACGGACATAACATACAGGATATACATGTCTAAACCATATACAGCATAAAGTCAGAGTATTACATGGAGACATAAAGTATGGAAGCTTTGACAGTTCCCAAATTTTATTTCCTCTACGTAACAATTAAGGAACTACTACAGAAGCTGTCTTCCTCGATGAATGGAAGAATGATAATTTGTGACTGTTGGACAAGAAAAAAAGCAAATTTCTAGTACCACCTTCATACCATAACTATGTTTATTGGAAAAGAAGCCTGCTTGAATCGTTGTATAATCCTCATACAACAATATACACACGAAATACAGTATTTAAAGTTGTTTTATCCTTGTTAGCTCAATATTTAGAATTATACTAGATGCACATAATGGAATAAGCAAACAACAAAAAGCTAATGGTCGAAAGAGATGAAGCTCACCAAAAAGAGCCTCAACACCAATAATACCAACCTCAGACAGACGTTTTAATATCCATTTCTTGGCTTGAGAAAGAATGACAGAGATAGCAAAATGGCTTTTTCAAAATTAACATGGAAAAAAATCGCCTTTTGCCTTTCTGTATTTTTAACGACCTCGTCTTCTCAGGAACAGGCAAATCCTTTAGGTTTGCATACTCTGCTAAAATCAATCTACTAAGGACTAAATGCTGAAAACAGGTAAGCAAGTATGTAGAAGTTCCATGAATAGGGCGAAAGGTATGATAAAGGTCACGGCGGTGAACAGCTTCAATAGACCATTCATAGGAAAGGTGCTGTGGGAACGTGCAGCTATACCTGAAATGTTACATGGGTTAGATGTGATAGCCACCAGTGAAAAGGATATTGAATGGATGAAGAAGGCACCGAGGGAGATGGGGAAATAGTGGCTTGGGGCACCCCCTTTCGTAGCAACAGAGGCCGTGTGGGGGAGTTGGGATGGTTACCAATTAGAGATAGAATAGCTAAGGCTTGATTAGGCTATTCGGGATATTTGCAACAGGTGAATTAAGAAAGATAGTGTAGGAAGGTGTACATGAATGCTGTTAGTGAAAAGACAAAATGGATTCAAGAAATAGACAAGTTAGCTGAGAAATATGAGTTGAAAGGGCCAGATGACATTGAAGTGGCGTGGAAATCGTATATTGGAGATCCAGATCCTGGAACACCTCCCCGACCCACCTGACCAGAAGAATCAGAAACACTCAGGTTACTAAAAGAATATTACTGGCTCCACCAATTATGTACAACCGAACTGTTTGGTCTCAATGTCAAAGGGAAATAGACAAACTTACCTAGTCTTATGCTAAATTTTAAATTTCCTCTTTTGTCTTTTTTTCCAAAGTGACAAAACGGCAGCGTGCAGATGCAGATTTATCTGGCCATGAAATAGTAGCCAAATCCCCATTCTTTTCTTGAGACCCCATGAAAAAAAAAGTATATGCTACTCGACATATAATATTACCCAATTATCCATGCAAGGAACATGGTCAAAACAAATAATGGATAAAACCACAATCCATTACTCTACTCAGTGGAAAACTATTCTCCCCCTCCCCTCCCCCCCTTCCCGTTAGTCCCTTCCAACCCATGAACAAGTTCACATGCTCTGGAATAAACCACTGGCCATGGAGGGTCAGTCTCAGTACCAGAGTACTGAACTATGCCAACTTGGACTTTCAATATAATAGCATGTTTCAGAGAACATTGTTTACGGAAACGTGATGCATTTTTCTGTCTACCACTTTTGAGTTCCTGACGAGCCCACTGAAGTGGTGAAACGCATCAAACCTTCCCTCCACTCATCTGAAAATGATTTTTTTTCTTTTGGGCTCCCAAGCTGCTAGGCAGTTGCCTGGTATTTTAAATCATGGAAAGAGTAATATGACGAGAAATTCATTGATTTATACGTGTAATTCAACACCATTTTGTGCATTTAGTAATATTATGACCATAATAGTTTGAAGACTCAGACAACATACTACACCCGAAGCACAACTCACATTTAATGCACTTATATTACCATAATGATTAACCTTCTGAAGACTGAGTTAATATATTAAACCGGGATGTAAATTTACGTTTTGTACACTAATGATATTATTACGATATTAACTGTCTGAAGACTGACTTAGCAAACTACGCTCACATCACATTTCATATTTATTGCACTCATGTTACCATGACGATTAACTGTCCACAGACTCAGTCAATATAACACACCAGGAACACAATTAAGTACACATAGATTTATCAAGATCATTAACCATTTAGAGACTCAGTCTATAGTTTTCCTTGAAACTTTATTATGGTACCGGCGAAACAGAAGCTGATAATATTTGTCACATAGTGGAAGTTTTGCTCACAAACAATACCCAAGCAACATGACACAGATTGCCAGGGGGATGAACATTTGTTGTGAAACATTATTATTATTTTCAAGATATACATGTATCAGTTTAAGACACATAAAAATAGGGATTTCTAAACAACAGTCACTTCTACAAAACATTCATCCTCCATCCCCTCTATGGAAACTCTTTTTTTTTTTTGCAGTTTTTTGTTATTTCAGGATTCACGGTGAATGTGTGCTTGAAACTTGACTGAAACAATTGCTTGATTGGTCCTGCGGACAGGTTATTTCTTCCGCTAATTGATTGTCAATTCACAAATACTCACAGTGAACTATAACATGCTTGATTCCCTGTGCTGGTCCATATTCATTGGTGGCCTGACATTTGTATCGCCCAGCAGCTGTATACTGGATGTCACTCAAAGTCAGTCCACTGGAAGATTCTGTGAGATCTGACCTTTGTCCATTACGTTCATGTGTCCATTTATAAGTGTATGTATTGGGGTTGCCATCTACAGCCTGGCAGTTCAGAGAGACTGTTGTACCCTCCATGACTGGTCCATTGACACCCGTCACTGTGACACTATTATGTTGGGTCTACAGTAAAACCTGTCTGCTGTCAAGATATTGTGCAGATAAAAGTGGCTATAATAGACTGTGGTCTGACCAACTTAACCTTCAACACACTTTACTTGACAGCCTGGCTGAGCTACTGTTCATGATGCGCATTCACTCAACACAAGAACTCAGAAAGTTATGACAACATGGCAACAAACCAAAGGTGAGAAATACCTTTAAAGCCAGTGTGCAGTATTCCCTCCTTTAACAGACGTTTTACAGATACCTTTTGATTCAATGCGCTGCATCTCCTTTAAATTGTTCTCTTTTACCAGACTGACTGCTTCATGTGATCATTTTTGCCCTCCTCTGTGAGGTAGTCTCTCAAACTTGACAGTGTCATTACCATATCCAAACCGTAGTCCTAATAAAACAAATCCAAGTCAATTCCGACCAAACGCAATGTTCCTTGGTATGTATAGCTGAAACACATAAATTTATAGTTCGTATTTACCCAAAAGAGATCAAAATGTAAGTGTAAAGGTCCATAGGGTCGAAAAAGCCATATCTAGTTTTAACATGACAGAATGCAAAAAGTTTTGTTTGCAATTATAGGCCTATTTCAGTAAACGGAGGACATGGCTCATAACTATAGTATCTATGGGATTTTTTAAACATATCTACCAGCCTGTGAAAACATTTCACCTGGAGCACCAAGGAAAACGGTTATCGATATTGTATCTAAGTGGTTGACCTTGGAATAAACACACTCACAAAGGAGGCATTTTGAGTCACAGCCATCTACATTTGGCATATACATACTTAGACAGAGCAGACCCTGTCTGCTGTTAGCATGTATGTGTATGGGAAAATGTCCATGTTAGACTTGGGTCTTCCTCTTCCTCTTCCTCAAATTTTCCCATTTAAGCAGAATAAAATGGTGCGCACATAGAAATATAACTGTCATATTCGCTCTAAAACACCAGTTGCGCTTATGTGAAATCGTCCACCAGTCGCAATAAAACGAGAAGAGCTGCAGCGAAGGTTGATACGCAACAGCCAATATACCATGTTGTAACAGCTGGGAGGGTTTCAAAATCAAGTAACACTATCAAATCTTATTATGTTGCTTATTTTACAAGTTATCTATAATAAGTTGTTGGATTTATTGAAGGCAAAACTGACATGTTTGGCAAAAACAATGCTGCCAATGTGCAAATGGAGTCACAACATGTTGCCTTTACTTTATCACCATCAGTACCAAACCTGGCAAATGTACACAGTACAGTGAATATCCTTCCGTAGGCTTATGTCTTGCAATTGAAACAGAAAGCTTAAAAATGATCGGAGTCCTAATCCTACGGATACATCGAAGTTTTTTCACACTTTAACAGCATCAAAATTGCCAGATTTTCTGCCTTTATCATGCTCGGCAAAAGGCCGGCATCCATGCTCCGACCAACGGCATGTTGAGACCGAGGCAGAATTCCCGGGAAAAGTGATGGCCTGGGCCATCTTTACACTTCTATTGCCTTGGTCCACGTGACTAATCTTTCCAAGTCATTTAATATATATATGGTAAAATCATGAAAACCACTAGCTGAAGTACGCATTTTTGCACCATTCCCTCCATATCGCCATACCAAACATTGCAACTAAAAAGCAGGACAGAGCTTTTGTTCCCTGAAATTACTCATTGTGCAAAGAAGAACATCTTTCAACATCATGAAGTGAACACTGACTGTGTACAGTTTACAATGCATATCCAGTGCATTCAATGAATTTGAGTCTACCTGTGGATCATGTCCAAGTGTTTTGTTCCCTATACGCCTTTTCCCTTTAGTAAAGTTTCTGTGGAATATTTGTCCGTCAAAATTTAATAATGGACGGTAATAATAAAGTTCTTGTGTCCCATCCATGTTTGATCTTTTCAAATCATTGCTTGGCAGTTATCGTAAACAAAGTCAATTTTTTTTATCGTCAGTAGCCTGTGGTGCTTTTCTGAATTATTCATTTACCATATTTGGATTCACAACCTCGAAAGAGTTTCCGAATATGGATATAATCATCAAATTTAACCGATTTTTACAGCAGCAAATATCAACACACATCAAATTTAGCCAATCGGAGGAGAGCATCCCAAAATAGAACAAGCTTTTGGACTTTCCCACGGTACCAAACATTCCAAACATTTGAATTTCAACACTTTTTCTTGCCGTCAACGACTCTTAATGGTTATTTATACTGCTTGGACAAACATATGGAATGTCATGTCCGAAAACTATGACACTGAATCAGTCATGCTATTGCCACACTGTGTGCGCAGACACCTGTTACTAGTACAATTCAGGCTGCAATATGGGTATGGACAGCGACTGTTTTGGTGTGTTCATTGCACATTTTTACAGGATGACTTAATTCACAGAGAAGAGTGGATTGAAAGGCATTGCTATGGCAAATAGGCAAATTAATAGTAGTCATGTCTGTGGTAGGCCTAATCCCAGTGACTGTTGTTTGTACGCGCCATTTTCATTTTGTCACGTTTGAACTTAATTAGGATCCGATGTGGACTAGACTTGAAAGCGCTTGGACTTGCAACAAATGGGGAACGTGAATAGAACGGAATTGGTCGATATGCATGTACGTGCGCTGGAAAAGAGATAGACCAACAGCACAGAAAATGTACACTTTGAAATTTAGCGCTATTTACACTTGAAGCGTGTTTCAAGCAAGTCATCCAATCATGTTTTTGTGTGTTGGGCAGCTAAGTTATTTCTAATCACCACTGTTCATGGTGTATTATTACAGTACAAGAAGGTAAGAACAATAGAATAATAACATGTACTGAGTGACAAAGAAACGTGAAAGTGACACTTCCAGAGTCAGTGTTGTCAGGGATTATTCAATCTCTACAGATATCATAATAAGTGACGTGTTTAAATGCTCATGCAGCCAGTAATGGTTCCCCCACTTGTATCTTACAAAGAAACTGGTAAGCAATACATTGGAAATCCCATATTGGTAAGGATTATTCCATACATTTACACCCCACACGGACCATTGTAAGTGACATCACGTGAGTCATTGCTATCTGATATATTTCTATCTGTAGCAAAAACATTTACATAGAAAACCACAAATAATGCATACAGGGTTGACACTATCCATCATTTATCCACATGTAGACACAACACCTACAAGACTAAATAATTCACCGAGGGCTCATAATGTCTGATAGTTTACAAACTGTATAGATATAATACTTGCACAGTACATCATAACTGATGCCATGAGAGTCAACGCTGCCACTTATGGCTCCACCTGTAGCCTTACACTTGAATACCTTGCCTTTGTCTTTTATCTGTATAGTCATTGTGTGTATCATCAGTGCTGTGTTGTGCTGTGATTTGACTGACTCTCTGACGCCCTCTTTGAATAAAGACAGTGTGGGTAAAGGCTTGGCTCCTCCTTCACCAATGCTGTAGGTCATGCTGACTGGAGTACCCTGCTTTATTCTAGTAGTGCCATTTGTTTTAAACTGACTGATCTTGGTGGATCTGCAAACATTCAAATCTAATGTATATTTCAGTGTGTTAATTTATGTAGTGTTTCACCTTGAGCACTGGTGTGAAGAATGGTCAGACTAATCTGCACTACATGCATGGTTATTCCCACTTAAATCCCCAGTGATTACAATGCCTAGCTAGAGCAGAGAAACGGAGATATTTGAAACCGTTGGCATAATATATGGGAGCCCCATGCACTCTTTGTAGAAAGAGAGCTGCCAAAAAGGTGGAAGAAAGTGAAATTTTGTTGTTGTTTTTTTTTTATGAGAAACAATCAGGGGATTTCCCATGTAGGTCGAGTGACTTAAGCATATCCGAGCATGTAGGCCTTTCATTTGAGTATCACAATGTCTTGTAAAAAGTTGGTAGTTCCAAAAAACTTAATGGTCTATGTCAATACCTTTTTTCAGAGTATTTTAATAAGTTAATGCCAGGCTTTGCTGACATTCATGACATTAAATCAGGATTGTTATATGACCACTGCTACTTTTCTAACACTTTAAAGGTTAGTGCCCGAGTTTAGAGATGAAGACATTCACCTCCTTTATTCAATACTAATATTACTGTATGTCTGGGTTTCGATTCCCATTCAAGTGCACAGTAAAATGAAAAGCATGTCACAAGTTTTGTGGGTAATGGATCAAACATGGACACTAAAGAAGAATCATGATCATACATTTATTTTCCACAGAGGCAATCTAATTATATATTGATACAAACGGCAAGCAACCCGAGTTTATGAACACAGAGGGTATCACTAGAGGGTGATAATTTAGATAACTCCCCTTAATGTGCAGAACGACTCCCTTTGAAGCTTTCAAGCAAAAAAAAAAAAAAAAACAAATTAATGCCAATGATTTCCGTCAAGTGTCACATTGGGTCCTCAATTCCTCCATTAACATCACCATGATCACTTGTGCCAATGTTTTTGTATTATTTTTAGGTTATCAATGATATAAAGTCATATGCTACACGTAATCAGTCTAATATCTGCTAATATTTCAAGACCATTAAACTCTTTTGGAACTAAAAAGTTGCACGAATTCATTGCTGTAATTAATTAATTTGCTGACTGACTTTGGTTGTACAAATTCAGAACTTTGCTGTATAAATTGTATTTGGAAACTGACAAGGTGTTCACAGCCGTATGATTGAGGAGATCTGTGCGTGTTTGCAAATATGGAAAGATAATGGATACCTGCAGTTAACATTCAGTATCTTGGTGGCTGTAGTCAAGTCTGCCGTGTTGTTCCACCTTACATGACATGTCAGAGTCCTCGTATCTTGCTGACGATCTGCATGTAGCGTGGCAGCATTCTCCACACTGAAATTTTATTGTCAGTATTTTCGTGCTGCTGGTGACATTTGTGACTTGATTATTGTCCTGGACAGCCTAAGAGATGACCAGGAGGTTAAAAGGTTTGACACGTGGTACTGTACATGTCACTAAGACACTGTCATCTTCCTTCAGTGCAGCATCTACTCCATGGATGGTAGGATTGTTAGGTTTCACTACAGGCATAAATAAAAATAGATGAGCATGCAACAAATGTTTTATAAACGTCTCACATGTCACCAAAGAGATCATCCACAATTCCTTAATATGGTCGACAAAAACATTATGTGTAATATCAGTAAAGGGTAAGTCATTGTCTACTGGCATTTTGCTATGTTTTACTGCACAAGTCACGAGGCACTACATGGATGCTTGTAAACTATGGGAACTTTAAAACTGATATTTTTGCTGGAAGCCAGAGTCACTGGTAACATTAAGCCCTTTCACTAAGTGCTAGTTTTAATACATGTTCTGCCGACCAGTTCAAGGACTATGACTGTCCTGTGCTCCGTTGATGCAGCCAGCAAAGTCTGCGAGCTGCTGCCATGAATTTCATACATCTATGTCCCCATTTACCTGTCCATTAAAATTAGACAAAACTAGCAGCAAGTAAAAAATTTTGTTTGCTTTCATACTTACTGTAATATATATACGCAACTTTTGAAACCTCTGGCGCCACCAGTGACAGAGCATGAAACTTTAATGCGGAGCGAGGGTCGTCAATGGTATTGGTCGATTGCATGGACAGCAATGCTGAATGCACACATCAATGTGGAGTCAAGTCGATTGATTTATGTGGTAAAATGGGAACTATTTCTATTATTTTTGCGGTTATGTGCCCCTCATAGGTTTACCTTAATGTATGTACAATTTTTAGAACATATAAAATGAATTAGTTATGGAATTTTTGCGTTAACCTTCGCGTGCATTCCTGTGGGATGTTTGTTTATACAAGGTCATAGCAAGCCGCAAATGCCCATATTTCACTACTTTATTTTTGCGCGTGTTTGGGATGGCATGTCTTCTAACTTGCTGAATCCATTAAAGTATTGAATGTTTCCTTCATGGTATGAGTGTTACCAATAAAGGAAGCAAGAACAACGCTGAAAGCTACAATGTATTTCTGTGATAAAGATGACGATGGATTCGCTTGACACGCACAATCAGCTCACGGGCCGTGCTGGTAGCAAAATGGATTATTCTTGCAATGAGGGACAGCACAATGCTTGTTACTTTTACTCTATAACTTGAATGGAAATTGTTTTAAATATTGATCGATCAAAATTAAAAACAAAAAATGCCGAAAATGTTTTTCTGTCGTTTTTCTGTCGTTTTTCTTGGATAAGCCGTTAAGTGTTGTTGCTGTCAACACCATGCAGTCATTAAGCAATTCGTCTATGTAGCGAGACCTACGAAACTAGATGGATAAAAACCTTGTAACCGTAAGCGCTGTTCTAGCAACTTTACTCACAAGTATCCAGGTTTCTTTTTATTTGGCATTCAGAATTAAGATGCCAGTGCAACTAAGTAATTCTTTGAAGTTAATTGTACATTCAATCATTACGAACGCCAACACAGGCTAAAGCCGCAATGTCTATTCAATTTGTTGTACCATTACATGGCCAGCTTGTCTGACAAGCAAACGCCTCTCCCAAAACGCACCAAATGACTGCTAATTGCACTTTATTTCAGACAATGTAAGTCTATACATGTAATTGGTTGATATTCATGGTCACTCTATTCAAACAAAAAGGTAGTACATGCCGTATTTATAGTTGTTTCAACGTCTTTTTCTGCATCCTCATTCACTGGATACAGGCATAGACTTGAATAGGACTTCCGTGCGAGAATAAAGGACCTGCCTCTATTCATTTAGTACGACAGTGTGATCGACAGGCAGCGCTATATTTTCGAAAGTTGTCTATAATACTACTGAGAAACAATTTGAAGGATTATTGTACACAATTGCTATCAGGACAGCACGCCTTAACTCCTAGCACGCCAATCTAGAGTGTAACCGACCAGCGCGTCATTGCTTATTGCCCCCAATTTTGGGTAGACTTGAACTTTCTAAATGGCTGATTAAAGGCTGTCTCAAATTTCCGGTGTTGTTTATTTACATCAAGGCATGCACATTTCATTGGACAAAAACGTCAGTTCTTGCTGATGGCTGAAATGATTTTGCATTAAAAAAAGGAATATTTTCCTTATACGATAATTTAAATCAATGATCGGACCATTGTTTCTGACACTATGAATGTTGCAACTTTGCAAACCTGTGCAAAAAACAGGGTGATTTTATCTTGACGGTCTTGATTTTTGCTGTTGTTGTTGTTCCTGTTTTTGTTCTTCACACGTTAGAGTGCTGAGAACCTTGTCAATCTTAAGCAGAAGCTCTCCCGTGGACTGAAACAAAAGTATTTTAGGGGAAACCAAACCAAAATGGCTCTTATTTCAAAGAAATATGGCGTTATTTTATTCGAAAATTACCAAAGACGAGTCTCCAGCATATCAAAGTCAGTCAGGGGGCCGAAGTCGAAATCATGCTGTTTGCTGTCCAATCAAGTGCGTCGTTTTTCTACCGATCATTCGTTCTGGAATACTCGCCACCTCCGAAAGCCTGGCTTAAAAGATGGGCAACATTTGTAGTAACACAAGTGACTATTCTGAACAATTTATTGAAGCAACAAACAATATTTGATGCTGTAAATTGATCAGAAGGATGACATACTACCAATCTTTCTATAAAATAGAGCTGAGGGTCTTTTTGTCACGGAAAGAGAGTAAAATGCGCCACCCGCAGGTGAACATGACTCGGGTGAAAATACCGCTGCCGCATGTGTTGGTCATGTTGACAGTTTATCAGTGACTTCAGAAGTACATGTATTCACCTGCAAAATTTTGTCCAAATAAGGAAAGGCTCATGATGTCTGATTGCTGGGGTAAGCTGGTGCATCAGCTCAGGTATTTGATAATGACCAGAAGACCAATGGTAGTATTGTTGCAATGACCTTGGATTGGGGATGATAAATGGGCAATTGTTTTTTTTCCCCGTTCCACACTTAATATATGTTAAAATACAGTGAGAATAGCAAGGGCAAATGAGCTAAGACAATACAGGTTAAGCATGAGACTGAGCAACAAAGCGCATCTCTCCATAATATTGAGGCTGAAAGGCTCAATTGAGTGTAGTTGGTGCATCCAATGCTTCTCTCGAATTAATTGCAGTTGTGGTGTGTGCTAATCTCGGCCGAGTTGCGATGTATTCTAGTATATGGCCTTGAATATCAAGTCCATCATGTCCTCCTTGGGTAAAGTGTCTGCCCGGTGGTTCAGTGGTCACTTTTCGCTTATTCAACGTTAGTGTTATTTTAGCCTGTCTTTCAGTGGCCACTGTGTTTGTCAAACACACTGTTTCTAACTAACTTGACATGTGAAGAGGTAAATTAGGTGATAACGTTTGCAACATCGCCCATTTGCGAGAGTACAAGTCCATTTTGTTTCAGTGCCGGCTACCTGATCTAATGTGTTCAGGCCTGTACAGTAGTTGCAATTATGACGATTGCATGTGTTCCTGTGTTTTCTGTCTGATATGGCAGGGTTGATAGCTTCTCTGTTATAATTGATTCTACAATGGGTCAATAGGTCATACAGATTTTTAGGGCATTTGAAGCCTTTCATAGCCTTTTTTAAATAAAGTACCTTGGTGTTTCTTGAAGCCTCTACCATCTTCCAATTTGTTGGATGGTATTTATTATTGGAGGCAGGGCTGGGTTATATAAATTAATGAGAAAAAACGTTGTCTTTGTCACTGTTTTTCTTTCTCTTTTTGCGTGGTGGTAAAACAGTGGCCTTGTCTAATAGGTCCACTTTCTCTATGGAGTACTTCAGACGGGCATAGTGGGTAAAATGTTTCGTATATATTCCGGTATGTTGCCATATAATGATTTGTGGACTAAAACTGGTTTCTTAAACTTAATTTTCATCAAAAGTCTTCCAGTTTAACATTGATACTGACGTTTTTTAACTATGACTACCATAAGTGTTGTGAATGAAATATGCAGCCAGTTCGTTCAAAGGTTTTATCTCAATTAATGTTTTATGACTGTTTACATGTATTTTGCTCCCGTTGCCTTGGGAGTATATCAGCGAAACCTGTAATTTTTTTTAAACATTTACATAAGGATCACAAATGTTATTCTTTGCAGGACGTATGAACAGTCTGGTTACCTTGAATATTCGTAAAGCATTTAAGCTTTACACTCACATGTACCCACCCACATATTTCCCTCCTGCAATTTTTCTGTTGAGGTCGGTGTACTTATGCACCCTCATACAAACATACCCTGATGTCAAGGTCCTTACATAACTAAAGAAGTGCTATGGCTTGCAACCATTGCAATTAACATGTTTCTGCAGTTAGTGTAGGCATAGGATGCCAAATGATTTTCTTGTCAAACTTTATTGGGATTTCTCAGCAAGTACTTGCCTGCAAAGCTATATTGTATGTTCTGATGTGTGCTGGGGTTAGTAGGTAGACAAGGCAAATATTGGCAAAACACAAAATCCCAGAAATATATTTCCTGTTTGTAAAACGTGTATATATACATGTATTTTCCATGACAAAATGTGCCAGTACAACAAGGGTGTTGTGTGAACACCCCATCCTCCGCTGACCTTGACATTTAACCCATAATAAGTCCCACCCTTGTGTAGTGGATGAGGACGTTAGAGTATTAAATAAGAGGTTTCATTGCAATCCCCAGTTACTTGCATGGTGATCAATAGAGATGCATGCATCAACCAACAGGAAACCAAATTAAAAATAAAAAACACATACAAATTAGAGATCCATGCTATCCCCACTACCTAACCAGACGGAGAGACAGGTGGACGAAGAGATGGATAGGCGATTAACTATATTATAACCTCAGTTGACTTTTGTCAGCTGAGGAAGAAAAGGTTGATATGTTACTTCAACTTCTGATGTTACTACAAACTTCACTACAGTAAACTGTCACTTTTGGCCAAATGCATGTCCCGTTGTTGTTACAAAAATAAAAAAATACACTTGTACATAATTATCAGTGATGCAAATGTACAATATTACTTGAATTGTTTTGCCACACACCAACACAAAAGGTACCTTATGTAAAGAGCTGGAAAGGGATAAACTAAGTTATTGTAGAAATGAGCATTTCACTTACCAAGTACCGTCAAATTAATGGTCTAGGTATATGTCTTTGGGGGATCACTGAATACACACCTATGGAATTCATTATCTGTCAGATTAATGCTCTTGATCTTGACATTGCCATCTATAACTGGTGGAATGAAATTCGACCTACCAATCAAGTCTTCAAGAATTATTATCGTACCATCAAGGTGTGCGTATTATGCAAGTCGAACTAATCCCTAGGTCCATCTTATTATACTAAATAATGTGATCTGTGTTCCATGGTTACACGGCAGTACTGTCGTCTCATTCTCATATACAGCAATAGATAGATTTTGTGCAGTACAAAGTACAAAAAAGTAGTTTTGGCTGTATAAATCACATTCTTGTTGGAAGAAACAGACCATATGAATTTCAAATTCAAACGTGGGGCATTTTCTAATTCATGCTTTATGAAGATAAAGTGAAATCTCCCCATTACTATTACCCAAGAGGCTGAATAAAATGTGTTAATAATGGGGGAATGATCTTAAAAGAATAGACTTTAAAAATGCATGTATGCATGTACCAGGTCTTGACAAATAACATGCCCTATTGCATGGGGCTATCAAATTTTGATCTTGGACAAGCTAAAATGTACACAATGCCATGCTTTGTGTGGCCTCACAACCAATTTTGCCACAAACTCCATTCTAATTTGAAAGATTCTCTCACTTAGCTAAAGCGATGCTCATTCGCCAAAGATGGTCACATAGGGCTTGCAGATAATACATTTACAAAAAGTCTTGCCGACCTCTCATTTGGTTGTTATTGTTTACATGATAAAAGCATCTTAACAGTGTTAACAGGTAAAACAGTCTTTATAGCTGTTGATTTGACATAGCTGGAGGTACTAGGCAGGGTAGTTATTTATCTCCTGCTTTATTTAACATGAGATATTCTCAACCTACTTGTGCAGCTACAATCACAGCAAGACGATACGCGCTCACGGTTGGATATCTAAAATTCGTTCGCCTGGATGCAGATAATATCACCCAATTTTCTGCCACCCACCCCCCCCCCCCCCCCTTTCCCGGTTTTCAGAGCCTCATTGGTACGCATGTTACATATCCTCAGCAGTGAGGACTTGACTAAGGTTTTTTTTTGTTTTGTTTTGTTTGTTTGTTTGTTTTTTTTTTTTTTTTGTAAATTGGTCTTTGATGGCAAATTGTTTGGTCTCTTGATTCTAACCGTATCTATACAGTGCAGTCTCTAAACATACAAAGTGTTTCTCGAGTACAAATTGTCAATATTATAACTATACTAATGGATAATGTTTTCCACGAGAACTATATACAACCTTATTGCCGTATATATTACATACCCTTGCGTACTTACAGACAACAAAACTCACCTGTGCAAAACGCTTAGAACCCCAGGCAAAAGCCCTGACACTTTGACAGTGACAGTAAAAATGACACTTGCACCAAACTTCTTTACTGACAAATCATTTCAAAGTAACACCACCATTACTTGTCACATTGCATCAAAAATCTAAAAGAGAGTTTTGGTGAAGAATTCTAAATTGCAAAAACACATAAATAAGGAAAAGTATCACAGTATCATCTGGTGAACAAATTAACAACTAGGTGTCCCCAGAATTGCCCTCGTGCAATTTCAAAGCAATTGGGTGAGTGATTGTGGAGAAGATGGTGTTTCAGTACATCTTCTCCATAACTGTCGCTCAGATTGGGCTGAAGCTTGGTGCATATGTTCCTTGTGAAAGGGTCAAAAACAAAATGGTTCACCAGGTGGCACATCCTGTTTCTTATTTTGAGGATTTTGGTAATATTGGTATTGAGCAGTAAATGTACCTTTCCTGTTGATTACTATGTAAGTCAATGGCATTCTAAAGCTAATTCACATTTTCCATTTTTCTCTAAAACTATTATCCAGATTGACGTCAAACTTGGTCGCAATGTACTTTTGGTGGGTCTCCAACTGGTTTGTACATATGGTTACGCTCAAGTGATTTTGAGCTCAGCGGACTTGTCAGTCAGCTGAGCCTTTGTGATGTTCCGTCGTCCGTCCGTCCATCTGTCTGTCGTCTCTCCATAATTCACATTTTCGACCTCTTCTCAAATGATGTCAGCCAGACTCATTTCAAACTTAGTGGAGATCTGTCTTGGGTAAATTTCTGCCATGTAGTGATTTTTGTTGGGTCGTTTTTTTTATGAATATATTTTTTTTGGGGGGGGGGCAAACCATAAAAAAATATTCTTCTCCCAAATCACTCACCCATATGCTTTGATATCACACAGTAGCACTCCTGGGGACTCTAAAGTTCTTAATTTGTTCACCAGGTGGTGCTGCATTTTTTATATTCTTAATAATTTTGTGTCTTTTTGCTATTTTCAACTTCTCTAAAACCATCACTCAGATTAAGCTGAAACATGGTGGGTATATTTCTTGATAAAAGGGCAGACAAAGTTTCTCACCAGGTGGCACTACTGTGATTTTTTTTTTTTTTTTAGTTTTAAATGATTTTTACAATTCAGGTACGTATCAGTAGATACACCTTTCTTATTAATTACTATGTCAAACTTGATAGGAATATACGTTTGATAAGTGTCTACCTAGTTTGTCCTATCCCAAGTTCACAGAATCACAAGTGTGATGAATCACTTGGTCAGCTGAGTATGGGCTGTTCTCAGAAACTTCTTGCATGAATATTTAGAGCTTATACAGTCCGTTTACGTCCGTCGTCCCTCCGTCCGTTAGTCGCCTTCCGTCCGTTCGTCTGTCTGTTCATCCATCCGTCCATCTGCCTTTTGTTAGATTTTTTACATTTTCATCCTTTTCTAAAAAAAACCCACTGTATAGAATGTTTTGATTTTGCACATGGGTGTTCCCCAGTATGGACCTCTGGGAAGTTTATGAAGGAGATGATGCCATTTTTTTTTTCGATTTTCTGTGATCTTTTTTAATGTATTAAAAAAAAATCATTGTCTCAAGAACTACCTGCCCAATTGCTTTGATATTGCACATATAGTCACATGGGTTCAAGTACTTCTTATTTTCCCGCTGCAATTTTTCCAGCATTTTTTTCATGAATTTGTGTGTGTCAAACAGAATTTCTTAAAATTTTATCAGAATATTGTTGGGCTTTAGACAACGAAAATAATGTGGATATGTTAATTTTTGACAAAGTAATAGGGTATCAAACTTTCAGTCGTGAGCGAGAGGTGCCACTGAATAATTATATAACGCAATACATTGCATGTATTGCACTATTGTATTTACAATTTCCACCTTTTCTCAAAAGCCGATATTTGATTGTTATTACTTTACATGTATATATCTATACAGACTACAGTGCGTGTATTGCAATATTGTAAAAGCACATCCCAGTCAGCGGAGCACAGGATCATTGTGATAGGACCTGGATGTTGCATATGTTAAAGTTTCTCTATGGGCCAAAACTTAAAAAAATGCAAGATTTTATGTACATATGAGCTGAGCACACGACTGTTACAGTCCTCTAGTTGTATGACTTGTTTTCTGTTTTCACTATTTTCAACTTCTCCAGAACCATCACTCAGATTAAGCTGAAACATAGTGGAGATGTTCCTTGTGCAAAGGTCAAACCAACTTGTTCATCACAAGTCCTGCTGTTGATTTTTGATTTTTAAGGATTTTTGCAATTCGCGTACTTATCGGTAAATACACCTTCCCTGTTGTTTACTATGTGAGTCAATAGGCATGCTAATGGTTATTCACTTTTTGGACTTCTCCGAAGGAGCTGTCACCGACGGAGCTGTCAGTCAGAGTGACTTCAAACTTGGTAGCAATGTACCTTTGAAGGGTTTCCACCACGTTTTTTTTAGATTATTATTATTATTATTATTATTATTATTATTATTATTATTATTATTATTATTATTATTATTATTATTATTATTATCATTAATATTATTATTATTATTATTATTATTATTATCATTATTACTATTATTATTATTATTACTATTTTTATTATTACTATTATAATTGTTATTATTATTATTGTTATTATTATTATTATTATTATTATTATTATTATTATTATTATTATTATTGTTATTATTATTATTACTATTATTATTGTTATTATTATTATCATTATTATTATTATTATTATTATTATTATTAACATTATTATTATTATTCAAATGGGCACGCTTCAGTGATTTTTTTTTTTTTTTTTTTTTTGAAGATCTTTGGAAAAAAAGGGTTTAATAGGAAACTTTAACCCGGGTGGTTCTTTTAATGGTTGTAACTGAAATAATTTTTGGCCAGGTTAGTGTTAAACCTGTTAGGGATATACCTTATATAAGTGTCTTACTATTTTGTGCAAGTGATCATGCTGCAGTAATGTTTGGACCTTGACCATATTCCCAAGTGACAGGACAACTGACATGAAATTTACTGTTCACTTGATAGCTTGATATATATTTTGAGTTAAGACCTTGATGTTGCACATGTTAATGTTTCTCTACGTAGGTCACGCTGGGGTCACAATGCAACATACATGAATTTTACTCTTCAGTGCTATAACTTGAGAACTATATTTGCTTGAACTAGGACTTTGATGTTGTACATGTTAGTGCTCTTCCATAATGGTCAGACTTACTCAGAACATGGTTTACCTTGATCCTATCGCAAGTTCACGGAGCCACAAGTGTGACGAATCTGTAAATCAGCTGTGAATGGGCTGCCCACACAGTTCTCTTATTTCATATCCAGTACAGATGGGATTGCAATTCTCTGAAGCTTTGATGTCATTGATATACTTAACTTCCAGAAAAAAATAAGGCATAAAAATGTAACTGCAGCTTTCTACCGTCACTGTCACCTTCATTGGTTGCGTCCTTCTGTCAACAAAAAAAATCACTGTTGCATTATTTCACTTACTACAGAGGGTAGGGCTTTCATAATTGGGTAAATAATTGGTAAGGATGGTCACTACATATTTGTACCATCACTTTCAGACTTCAATGGTTACATCATGCTTGAATGAGCTTTGCAGAAAAACTTCGGAGTTAAATATCACAAAAACGATGTAGGTCTACTTTCTTTTTTATCGTAAACTTAGCTGACTGACAAGTCAGAAGAACTACAAAGTGATAGGCCTGCCAGGTTTCATTTCATTTTTGGGAGAAGTAATAAACTCTGCGTTTTCAGTCGTCAGGCCTAGACATTTTGGAACCACTAGTATGAAGGTAATGAAGAATATTTCAAAGGTTGAGGGGACCAGTTTCAAACCGCCAGTTGCCTTTTATGAGTGACTGCCAGTCTCAAGTCAGGAGGGAAATACGTTTCTTCACTTTGTCATAGGAAGATGGCTGTTGATGCTTTGGTAAGTCTGGAATCTCTTTGCTGTCATTCTTGGTTTTGGAATTTATAAATATCGGTCATGTTTTTCTGTACTATCTGAATTATCCTGGCGAGACATTCATGATGCCAGCTGGGCATGGCTCTGACATTGCTGATGCAGCGTTTTTAATAAACAGGAAATAATTACCAGGTAAATATGTTTGTGCTTTGTAGGTACTGCACAAAATCAGACGATCACGGTGTACGAGCAAGAGGACACCCTACTTCCATGCAGCCATGGTTCAAGTGTATCACTGTACACTTTCATAAACTGGAATAGGGGATCAGTACCATGTGCTGAATACAGACAATTGGATTCCAACATATTTATACGAAACGACTGGATTGGGAGAGCAAATTTCACAGCACCATTTACAGAAGGTAACATCAGACTCACCAGCATCAGTCTGACAGATGATGCATTCCATAGATGTGTATTCAGTGCTCTTGCAGAGTCTCGCACCTGGACCATTCATGTAACTGTACTTGGTAAGTGAAGTGCTGCTTATTTCTCAAATTACATAGGTCATCGCTGTCCATGAATTATGAGAAAGATAGAATTGTTTCTTGACTTTGCTGTTAGAAGATGAATGTTGATGTTTTGGTCATTTTTGAGTATCTCCCTTTTGTGGTATTTACAGATAACTTTACTTTTGTTGGGTGCATATTTATCGACATGGGCGGGGGCGGGGAGGTCACTCCCCTTAGTGACCTTACTGTGAAAGTGCCGGTCTGAAGGCCCCTCTTTTCAGTGAAAATTCCCGAACAAAGATCCAGTGTTTTGCCAAAAAAATCCTTAAAAAACGGTAAGTTTTCTCTTTTATGGCCCCAACTCTAGACAATTTCCCTAAGGTCAACAGTTTCTTCATGGATCACATATCTTGCCAATTTGGGACCATATTTTAAAATATTTCGGTGAAAAATTCCCTAACATTTTTTTTTTAATGCCATAACAAAGGGTAGGTTTTTGATAGGTCAAGCCACACACACCCTCAAAAATACTGGGGAAGTAGCCCCCCCCCCCCCCGAGGGATATGGGAGATGTTTTTTTTATTTTACCTCAGCTGACTTGTCAGTAGCTGATTTATCTTGTGGTCCTTTGTCTGCTGTCAACAATCAACTTCTGCAAAACCGTCTGCCAGATTCACTTCAAACTTTGTATCTTGGGCATGTTTGTACCGGATTTGTTCAAAGAGTCATGCTCTGGTCATTTTTGGATTTTTTCATGATTTTTTTTTCAAAAGTCTTTAAACAAAGTTTTAATAGGGAAGTTTATCATGGGAATTTCTTTAATAATTTTGGCCAGATTTGTGCCAAATTTGGTAGAGATGTACCTTTTGTAAATGGCTACCTTTTTTGTGCAAATGGTCATGCTCCAATGGTGTTTGGACCTTGACCTCATTCCCATGGTCACAGGACAACTGATGTGCAAATCTAGTGTTTACTTGATAACTTGATATCCGTTTTGAGATAGGACTTTGATGTTGCACATGTTAAAGTTTCTCTATGAAGGTCATGCTTAGGCAGTACATGAGTGACTTTGACCTCGTTTCTGTGGTCAAAGTGTAACGTAGATGAACTTTACTTTTCACTATTACTGAAGAACGTTTTAAACTGGTACCTTGTTACACTTGTAAGTGTTCTTCTATAAAGGTCAGGCTAACACAGTACATGGGTGACCTTGATCCTATCCCAAGTTCACAGAACGTCAAGTGTGACGAATGTCTAGGTCAGCTGAGCATGGGCTGTTCACACAACCATTTTGTTTGTGTTTATGTTATTTTCGACTAATTCTTCAGACCCGTCACTCAAATTAAGCTGAAACTTGGTGGATATGTTTTTTAACGAAGGGTCAAACAGAACAGGTCACTAGGAGCCAATGCTCTGGATTCCTGATTTTTCATGATTTTTTTTTAAGTTAGGTAGTTACCGGCAAGCGCACCTATCCTGTTGATTTTCATGTAAGTCAAAGGCCAGTCTAATGCTAATTCACAGTTTTGACTTTTCTGAAACCGTCAGTCAGATTGAATTGAAACTTGGTGGAAATGAACGTTCGGTGGGTGTTAGCAGATTTATTCAAATGGACATGCTCCATGGATTTTTGTATTTTTATGAATTTCTTTTTGTTGTTGTTGTTTTTTTTCAGGGGGAGGGCAAATCTTATAAAATCGCAAGGGTACATATACATATCAGCTTGGCACAGGTCTCTCGCAGTCCTTATGATTTTTTGTTTTTTGTTTTTTGTTTTTTTTTGGGGGGGGGAAATTAAAAAAAAAATTCATGTGAAACTGCTTACCGAATCTTTTTGATATCATACAGAAACACTCTGAGGGGCTACTTTTTTTCTCCAGGTGGCACTACCATTTTTTGTGTGTAATTTTTTATCATTATTTTGTGAATTTTTGCTATTTTGGACTTCTTCGCCGGAGCCCTCACTCAGATTAAGCTGAAACTTTGTCGATATCTTCTTTGTGAAAGGGTCAAACAAAATTATTCACTAGGTGGCATTGCTGTAGATTTCTGATTCTGGACGATTTTTTCAATTCGGGTACTTATAGGTCGATGTAGCTTTCTCATTGATTAATATATAAGTCAATGATTCTAATATCCATTCCCATTTTCGACATTTCCAAGGAAGCCATCATCCAGATTGACGTTAAACTTGGTGGCAATGTACCTGGGATGAGTCCCCACCAGATTTGTTCAAGTGGTAATGCTACGTTGATTTTGCGTTTTTTCATGAATTTCTTGGTTCTGTTTTTCGGCAAATCTAGAATTGAAAGGATATATGGACATATCAGCTGAGTACAGGACTTTAACAGTCCACTTGTTAGTAGAAAAGTGTTTTATTCCATACTGCTTCATCAGCTGTTGGAAAAAAGAATTAATAAACTCAGGGTCTTTTCAGTTTGGATACGTTTCCCATTGGATCCAGCGATTTCAAATACTTTCTGCTTTGCTTTGTTGAGTGAGAGACTGATGTGATATCAAAGACATGTTGACCATTTTAAATTTTGATTATTTTCAGACCCAATGTCAGCTTTTAGATAGAACATCTCCATTATCGTCGGCAAGCGTTGTTCAACATGCGTGCAACGCAGTGTGCGAAAAAAGTTGTAAATTGAATATATGTATTAAAATATAGAGGTTCTCCCCTCAAGGACTGGAGGTAAACTTCCAGCTGGAAGGTGAATAAAAATAACGTGGAGCCAAATACCTTCCCATGTCCGACACTTGAACACACATAACGTTCTGCTCATGGCAGGATTTTCTCGAATATCTCTTGTAAAATGTGCGTGCGTTCGCAATTTAAAGAGTGTGATTTGACAAGGAATCTGCGCCAACAATCCACAGTGTTTGAGGTCTTTTCAGCGGCACTGCCAATGAACATCCGTAAATGTAATTGAATTTTCAGTCTGGCCATGAATACAACCTTGCGCTTTGCTGTCCGACAATTGGGTACCCCGGTTTACATGTCATATCAGTGGGCTGATGAAAAAGGTTTGGCAATATCTTAATATATTGTTGACAGTGTTTTGGAGTATACAGGTATGTGCTGTAGACCTATACAGTCCAGTGTTCAACTACAGTTTGCTGTTCAATTTTACATGTTTTTATCGTTGTTGATGCATGCATGTACTTTTCCAGCCATAGATGCAGAGTATTGAACATTAAAAAAATACACATATATTCTGTTTAAATGCATAGAATCTTAGTAGTTTTCAGGTTGTTTGTACCACCAACGAGAGACCATCTCTTTTCGTAAACCACTACTTGATCATCGCTACAGGTGGTCTTTGAAAGCAGGTTTCACTACACATGTACACCATTTACAGGTGCAAATACTCCTCCTCTCTTGATTGGATCCTGGTTTCAGTGATATTTTACACTCACCCCAGGAATTTATCATCAGTTGACAACTTCTTTCGTGGGAGCCCATTTGTTGCAAAGTGTCCAGCCTTCCCCAAGGAGGTGTTCAATTAAGGCCTGCTGTCCTGATAGCAGTTGTGCACAACGCTCCATTAGATTGTTTCTCATAAATATTATACCCTGTCAGCAAGCATTAAACCAAACGATATTACTTGCAGCCAGCTTTGACCACGTTCAGTGGAAAGGTAAATGGTGATATATGTGTAGAGGTATGTAATACATGCCAGCAACTGACAGCCAGTTGTGTCTGCACCAATAGAGTACAGGGCGGTCAGAATCAATGTTCTGATTGGTAGTATCTGTATTAAAACTGGCACTAAATGAAAGTCTTATTGTTACCAGTAGCGCTGGCTTAGAGCAGAAATGTCAAATGTTTTATAAGCATTGATGTAGTGCCTTACACCTTGTCAATTGAAACATAGCAAATTACCAGTAACACTAGCTCACCATTTACTAATATGACACATTACGTTTTTGTGGACCACCTTAAGCAATTGTGGGTAATCTGATTGCAGAGACATTTATAAAGCATTTCTTGCAGGCTGATCCATGTTTTTTGGTCTGCAGTGAAACCTAACAAACCTACCATCAGTGGATTAGATGCTACACTCAAGGAAGGTGACCCTATCCCTGTGAGCTGTACAGTGACCCGTGTCAAACCTCCAAACTTTGTGGGCATCATTTGGACTGTTCAGGACAATCCTCAAATCACAGGTTACACTAGCAGTACAAAAAACGATGATGGTAAAACGTTCAGTGTGGAGAATGCTGCCACACTACATGCAGACCGTCAACAAGATGGAAAGACTCTGACATGTCATATCAAGTGGAACAACACGGCGGACTTTACCAAAGCCAACAAGATACTGAATGTGAATTGTAGGTATCCATTATCTTTCCACATTAGCAACAATATACAGATATCTTCACTGGCACTACTCTGAACGCCTTGCGAGTTTCCAGATACAATCCCTGCAACACAGCTCTGCCAATTGTATGATCAAAGTCGGTCAGCAAAGAAAATAAATGCAGTAGCAGACTCGTGCGACTATTTGGCTTCAACGGGGTACTGGTGTTGAGATATTAACAGGTACTAGACATTTAAATAGGGAAAAGAAGAAAATGAGAATATAAACTACAAAAACAATTCAGAAGAATTAATTCAGAAAAAAGAAGAGAGCTCACAAGAAAAGTAAACTGGAAGAATGTCAAACTATGCTGAGCTCCAGTCCAAACAAATAATGGAACATCTGGAATAGCTTCGGTAAAGGAGTCCATGCAACAAACAATGCCGTCCCCCTAGAAGAATTTGTTGATTATTTCGAAAAACAAATGCACCAGACTCTTATAAATATAACCTCTTTATGTTTGGATAATGTTGAAAGCCTCCAGAAAAAACTAGATGGACTGCTTACTATCTGTAAAAAGTGGCATCTGATCGTGAATTTGTCTTAAATAAAAGTACCAGAATGAAAGAATGGAAATGTAAGCAAGTCATTTTACTATTACAGCCAAGTAATGGAAAACAGTAAGAAAAAGAAGAATCTTGGAGCATTGTTGAACATAAAAAAATTCAATATACTTTACAAAGCCAAATTGTGGAGCAGGCAAATGACACAATTTTCCATGTTTATAATTAACAGGTCCAGTGGTAGGTAAAGTTTGCCCACAAATAAATTTTAAAATGTTTGATAGTCAAATACTGGCTTTCTTAGAATATGGATCAGAAATTTGGATGAGTAGGTGCAGATGAAATTGAAAAGTTCAACTTCAAATTTATAAAATCAACCCTAACTATGGGAATACTAACTAACACTAATGCAGTCTATGCAGAAACTGGCAGTCTTTCTATCAATGTCAGACGACAGATTAAGGCTGTAAAATTTTGAAATTGATCCCTAAAAACTACTCTGTTAAGAAGGCGTGCAATACACTCAAGCATTTGGACTCCCTTGGGCAACAAAATTGATGCACCTAAATAAGAAAATACTTGAAAATCTAGGTACTCATGATGTTTGAGCAGAACTAAGACCTGAGAGCTGGGATACTTTATTGGATGAGTTCCAAATGTATGTAGTAAATGATTTATAAAGTGATTATATAAGTAAAATACAGGAACAAGAGGGAAGTGGGAATCTGTGCACTTACCCTCCATTCAAAAACTAGTTTTTTTACAGGACCATATTTATCAGATATCGAAGATTGAAGATACAGGACTGCTTGCTCCAAATTTTATCTACGTTTGCATTTAAAGTCAACAGTAGAAACAGGCTGGCATGCAAAACCAAAAAATTCTAGGCAGTAATCGTATTTGTGACAAGTGTGACACAGGGTCTGACAAATTAATAATGACCATGAGGAGTCAGGAGCCACACAGTCTTGTTCATCTTGGCAAGTTCTTGCATGAACGATTCAGTGACAATGTTACATGATACGCATGTTACCTGGCAGATGGTATCCACTGAGCATGCTGAGTATAAACCTGGACCAGATGTGACTGGAATGGTCCCATGTTACCCATTTGATACTCAAACACTTGAAGCTTTTGCAGATTTAAGAGAGGCTTAAGGGCCAATAACTTGTATATATATATATATATATATATATATATATATATATATATATATATATATATATATATATATATATATATATATATATATATATAATTGAGCTCTTGTGGCATAATTTCTTATTTTTGCCATACATTTTGAATTGATAGTGTTAATCGGTAGTAAAAATATGAAAAGAGTAGCAGTAGGTGCTGGGGGTTCTTATACACCATGCAAGGCTGTTGTTTCATCATGCCCGGGCCATAACTCCTATACTGTTTCGTAGATCTTCCTCCAACTGTATATTACCGTTGTTTATCACTTAAAGTTGTGTCATGAAACAACATTGACCTTGAAGTGAATAGGTCGAGGTCACAGCTGGCATCTATGACGATAAGAAGGTCACTGTGTCAATTATTTGAGTCCCACTTTCATCAAAGCCAGTCATCATCTCAAGAGGATATTGCAAGTCACCATACTATATAGGGTGAACAATCACCTTGCTAGAAAGGATGAAATTCCTTTGATGATTACCTGATCAAATGACCTACAACTTCACCCAAAAACACCTTAGGAAACAAAACTAGGTCACTCAATTGGGCACCATATGTAAACATGCATGAAGTAAGAATTTAGTTTTCCTTCATTTAAGAAAAGGTCGCAGAGCTTATACGACCGCTCATATCCGTACGTCCGTCCATCCGTCTGTAAACTTTTGCTCTTTAGCACGATACCGCGCAGAGTTTTGATGTTAGCCAAATATAATTTTCAGGACTTATAGGGTGTATGAAATCTAGTCCCCTTTCGATAATTGGCGCCACCTACATTTTTATGTAATATAGGTTTCAAAATGTGGAAATCTTGTTAACACCCTAGAATTTTTAATTTTTGGCGGATCTTCATCGCATTTGGTGGGATTATGGGGGAGGTCAAAGTCTAAGTGTTAATGATACTAGTGGCGCCGCATATAATTTGATGGACATTATGAGGCAAAATGTGGTTTTTATATGTAAAATTTCATATCTTGAAAAGAAATTAGATAAGACTTGCCAAATGTATATGATATATAGACCATGACCAAACGTAGAACTTTATGTATTATCAGTGACCTTGACCAATTTTTGTGGGGCCACCAAGCCTGTTAATTTAAAAAAAAACTGATTCTGCAATGGCCGAGTGTAGTTTGAACATCAATGGCAAAGAGAATTGAGCCTCTAGATCAGATTTGCACTTGATTACATAAAACACAAAACTGTACTTGGTGATTTGCTTTTTGGGTCACTGTGACCCAGTAATTATGAAGTTCGGTGCTTTGTCCAAGTTTATTGTTATTCGTCAATAATTATAAAAGTTATTACTCGATTTGAACAAACAGACTATGTGTGGAAAGCTGGATGTCGGGCACATATTTTGAACATAAAAAATGTTTAATCTGAGTTGAACATCAAGGTCAAATGGCCAGTTTAAATATAAGGGTCATCTCATTTATGCGCTGCACCCCACAATTCTTTAGATATGCCCAAATAACATTTAGGAGTTATTAAGTGTATAAAAAACTTTGTTGACGTCAATGATGGTGGTGCCACCAAAAGTGTGATGTAATACACACGCCAAAACGTGAAAATCTTATGACCACAATGCTGTCCACAGTTTTCAATGCAGCCCATATTACTTTCAGGACTTATAGGGGGTATAAAAATCTATCTTCTTTTCGTCATTGGTGGCACCACGTACAATATTATGCAATAAAGGGTAAAAATATGAAAACTTTGTGAACACTCTAGCATCTTTAATTTGGGGCAGATCTTCAGCAACTACAATGGGATTCTGGGGAAAGTCAAAGTCTAAGTATCTAATGATATTGGTGGTGCCACCTAAAATTTGATGGAAATCGCGAGACAAAATATATATACTTACAGTTACCTTTAGGAACATTTAAATCTTGAAAATTTAAATGTCCTTTCAAAAATACTTCTGGAAACCAGCTTGAAATGTGATTGCTATCCTTACAAATTTTGACCATTGTAATGCATTTTTGACTACGTTTTAATGATTTGAGGCCTAATGTCACTTGCTTCTGGCTGATGTTTAACATTTGAACCAATGTACTTACTATATTTGGAAATTCAAACACTTTTCTTTTGAAATACTCTTAGTTTATCTCCTTTAAAACAACATCATGTCTTTAACTACATGCCTGAAACACATCGAATTATGTAATCATGTTGTTTAGATTCTTCTTGATGGTCATTTTAGGCCTAGAGGGCTTTTCTGATGGATTGATGTTGGTGTTGATGTCGCTTTGTGGACTTATATGGATGATGATCATTGTTGAGATGATGGTTGCAAGTAGTGCCTTTTTAAATACTGCATTTTATTGACATTTTCAACAAGTTAAGAACCTCCGCTTACAAATTCTCTGATGTGATGCAAATTTTGGTCCCTTTTAATAAATTGTATGGTCCTGTATGTGCATGAATGATACAACTGTTCAAGCCAATTTACTGAAATAGGCCTATAATTTCAAACAAAACTTTTTGCATTCTGTCATTTGAAAACTAGATAAGGTTTTTTTCCCCCTATGGACCTTTGCACTTACGTTTTGGTCTCTTTTGGGTAAATACGAACTATAAATTTATATGTTTCAGCTATACATACCAAGGAACATTGCCTTTGGTCGCAATTGACTTGGATTTGTTTCGGTAGGACTACGGTTTGGATATGGTTATGACACTGTCTAAGATATAAAAGTCCATATATTAATAAGTGATCAGATTAAACTTGCCAAATTTATAGGATATATAGAGAATGAATATTACATAATGTCAATGACTTTGGCCTATTTGTGAGGTCATCATGCCTGTAAAGTTGAAATAGGTGATTGCTAAATGCCAGGGTGTAGCTTGGACTTCAATGGCAATGTCAGCACAGCAGTAGGCAGGCCTGTGAGCCCCTTGTTTTAAATAATGTGGGTGTCCTTGATCTTCAGTCCCAAGGTCACTCAGGACAAGAAGTTAAAGACTTACTCATTGTTGTTTTGGCACATCCTACAATATTCATCACAGGAGTTGCACACATAAGCTATGATTACATGTGGAGCGAAGCGCCATCTGCTGGACAACGTTTCCTTTAAATATACATAAGCGTTATATGTTCAGCAGCAACTTGAAGACTCACAACTTTGAAGTTAAAAGGTGCATTATAGCCACGATGCCAGCAGAGCATTAGCCCCTTGGGCTTCTTGTTTTGTGAATGTTACTTAGTGAATGTCCCTTCCCTCCCGTTTCATTACATACCCTTTTTATTTTTTTTACACATACCCTTTTGCATGAACCAATAATCACATACTCTTTGGTAAGAAGCAATAATCATGTAAAGTTGGGTCCACAGCAGAATCCTAGCAAGCAAAATATCTCTAAATTCACCAGCCACATCAAACTGCCGATACAGTGGTTTCCATGCAGAGGTAAATGAATATCCGAGCAGGGGGTATCCAGTTTTTTTGGCTACGACTGTTCTAGTTGTATTGTATTTTATTTTTACTCCTGTTACACTGTTTTACTCCTCATTGATATCCTGAAAACAACCAACAAACAAACAAAACAAAACAACCCCCCTACCCCCACCCCCCAAAAGGCACCTGTGATGGTCATGGAGGAATTTAGCATCCCAGATGGCACTTGGTGGTCTTCATTTGCATGGATTTGGCTACTTGCTTGAAAGCTTCAAAGAGATTATGTTGTTCTGCATAGTAGAGAGAATTATGCAAATGATCACCCTCAAGTGCTGTCTTCTAGATCATAAACGGAGATTGCTTGCCATTGATATCAGAATATTAACTGATTGCCTCTGTGTAAAAATTAAGTGTGTGATCAAGGTTGGTCTTATGTATCTATGAAATCTGTGATATGTTTTCCATTTTTCTAATCACTTGAATGGGAATGACTCCGCACCTGCATAAGCAGTATCGAGAGGTGGTGAATATCTTCATCTGTCATCTCAAGAACTCACTTTCAAAGTCTTGGTAAAGTGACAGTGATTATATATGTAGCCTATACATAAAGTGATGGATGTCAGCAAAGCCTTAAAATTTGATAAAAATATTAAATAATTAATCTTTTAATATCTAGACTGAAGAGCAGCTTTCTTTTTGACTTTTTGGAGGCCTTCTATACACCAAAAATACACAGAGAAACGCTGATGACTTAGACCAGTAAAGCCCTCTGGAACTGCCAAATTTATACTAGACATTGTGATGCTCAAATGTTAGGCCTTTAAGTTTATTGACGTGGGTGGGGGATCTCCCGAATGCTTGTCATAAAAACCACTACACATTTCCCTCCCTACCACCAATATGGCAGCTCCATCCCTATGGAACTTAATGGGGCTCCCATATGTTATGACCATGTTTTCAAATATCTAATTTTCTGTGCCCTAGCCAGGCGTTGCAAACGATGGTGATTTAAGTGGGAATAATTATGAATGTAATGCAGATCAGCCTGACTATTCTTGACACCAGTGGTCAAGGTAAAATGCTACAGAAATTCACACATTGACATATAAAATATTTCTGAATGCTTGCAGATCCCCCACGATCAGTCAGTTTGACACCAGGAGGCGCTACTAGAGTTAAGCAGAGTACCTCAGTCACCATGACCTGCCAAATAGGTGAAGGAGGAGCGAAGCCTCTACCCAAACTGTCTATATTAAAAGAGGGCATCATAGAGCCAGTCAAATCACAGAACAACACAGCCCAGATGACATACACAATCTCTTTACAGAGAGAAGACAACAGCAAGGTATTCAAGTGTAAGGCTACAGGTGGAGTGATAAGTGGTAGCATTGACTCTCAGATTATCAGTTATGATATATTGTGTAAGTATAATGGCTACAGATACTAAAACATCAGAGATCTTGAGCTTTCAATGTATTATTTAGTCTTGTTGGTGTTGTGGTTACATCCGGAATAATATGACTGATAGTGTCAACTCTGTATGCATTATTTGTTATCTTCTATGTAAATGTTATGGCCACATATTTAGGTCCCAGTGCTGCATCGAAGAAAAATGGCCTTGCCATGATTACTCTCATTATCGCATTCCCACCAAAGCTTTGTCATTAGGTCAAACAAAAGTGACCTTGACCTACCGAAGGGTATTGTCATCACCTACGTTTCAGTGTGTCTGTCTGTCCGTTCATCCTGGCCAAGGAGTTTTTGGTCACTGATTAGGTTCTAGTTCTCATTTGCGCCAGTAAGACCAATGCTAGTTTTGATAGCATGACGCTTCACATGTTCGCATCAGGCTAAGTGTGAAAATGACAAAGTTACACAATGCAAAAATTCACTTCCACATCTGAATGTCACAATTCTTTCTGATTCCATCGGATGCTATGGAGTAAATACACGTGGCCATAGAGTACTTTCAGCATGAACATACTCAACATGCTTGCTTGCTGATTTGCTTAACATTCACCATCCCCCACCTTCATAGTTTTTTACCAACTAGCGTGGGGCATTGAACAAAAGCGAGTGTACATAGACATGTTCCGGGGCTTGAATTTCCGCTATGTGAGTATATTTTTTCCAGTGTCCAATCATTAATTGCATTACTATCGTGTTCTGTGATACAGGTCTGTTCCATTTAATAAGATTGAAGCAACAAAATTTTGTTAAAACATCAATAGCGACGTTCTCTGCACATCTTCGTTTTTTCCTTGCCCTCTGTTAGGAATTTTCACCCCTGCCTTTATCTGTGTCTAGATTTATTCAATAAAAGGCCTTTTGTGAAAATAAGATGTGAAAATTTAGCATCTTGATGCAATAATCTTTGCGTTATTTCACCTTGTTCACTTTTTCAACATTGCGGACATGAGACAAGCAAATGAGGAATGACTCATGCGGAACGACGAGTTTGATTGGACAGTAAGTGGCACGTGATCAAATCCACCCAATGAGGAGACTGCAAATGTGTTAAGGATATTTATAAAGAAATAAATTGAACTCTTCATTCCTATTCTGGCCTTAATTTGACGGATAACCCAGGATTAATTTTTGTAGTCAATAAGAAAGCATATAACATAGAAAGACGACACTTTGAGGATTCAAGCAGTAAAATACATAATGGTGGACGGTGCAAAACATCCTAATCGCAAAGGTGCAAAGGTATTCAGTTTGGGGGTATATTTTGCAGCTGCATAATTAAAAATGTCGTAAAAAATTGGCTGTTGTTTGATTTTTATCCATTTGATAAAAATATACTTCTTTTTACCGCAAAATCGAAGTTAAATTATAAAATAATGCATATTATGGATGACCTTCAGTGAACAGGGCACTAAGCCCGTGGGCCTCTTGTTGAAAAAGTTTAAGTTTTAACTGTTCCACAGCCAATGGGCCACATATGGTATTGTGGGTTTGGTTGATCTGACCCAGTCTCGCGCGAACGCTTTTCCTCAACACATACCTGCTAACAGCGCACAAAATTTACTGTACTTAAGTATGTGCATGACAAACAAAAATGGCTGTAATTCAAAATGCCCTCCCTGTGAGCATGTCTATTCCAAGGCCACCCACTTAGACGAAGTATCGATAACCGTTTCACCGTGGTGCTCCAATGGAAATGTTCTCATTGGCTGGCAGATATGTTGAATAAACCCGATAATGGTAATGAACCATATTCACTGCTGTACTGTGGTTGTTGTTATAGAACACTGGCTAGCAACAATTGCTGATAACGTTACCTGCATTGAACATTATCATTCACAATACATGAATAAACAGCAGACATTCTTGTGAGACACTACCCCTGGAACAGGGCCAGCAGTGGTCACATGAAGAAGCTGGTCTCATTATAGAGGTCAGCTAACACAAAATGCGGAACAAGGGACCGTAGTTTTATCACAAAAGGTCTGTCAAAGGAGGGAAAACTGTACCAAATACTGTGTAGCATATACAGAGAGTGATCATTTATTATGGCTTTCAAGGTATTTTTCAAGTTATGGCTTTCAAGGTATTTTTTCATGTTTGCTTCTGTTTTTACACTCTGTACATAAAGTGACGAAGGGTATTGTGATCCCCTGCATTGTCCATCTGTCTATCTTGTCAACGTTACAGCCATATTTCAAGAAATATTTGTCGTAGCTGTAGCAAATATTTGTCAGAAATGCACCCTATAATGGACAAGGTTCCTGTTGAACACCAGCTTCCTTTAATTTTTTTCAAAACTTTTTTATGAAACTTTTAGGGTATTTATTTCGAGGCCATCAGAGTGGTGCATATGGGCCAACGTTATTATAAAATCTCGAAACATGTCAATTGTAGCTTTACCAAATTTTTGTCACTAAAGCTCCTTATGAAGGACCAGGTTCTTATAAGCAAATTTACTGTTTCTGACCATTTAATTTTATTATGAAACTTTTTGATATATTTATTGAAGGCTGTTTGATTGGCGTCGACCTTGATGACATCACCAGAAATATTGACTGCAGCATTTTTTGTCAGAGAGGCATCTAATGATGGACCCGGTTCCTATGTAAAACGAGCTTCCCTCTTCAAATTTTTAATGTACATTCTTTTGTTCTCAAGAAGGTCAATATCTAACAATATAGACCCAACTGAACAAAGAACAGGTCAATGTCCAACAATAGTTTACATATTGACCTGCCCTTTGTTACAGGGTGCGGACCTGGAATGAACGAACAAGTGCAATGAAACAGCATTCATAAACAATTTATTAGATTATGATATGAGACAAACTGGTGGCGAAGCAAACTAAAGAATGGATTTGCACAGGTCTGATCATAATCAAAATAAAGTCATGTAAATCATGGCACTAATCAACGACCCTTTTAATGGGTGCAATGCATAACTCATGATTATTTTAATTATCAAAATGAAACTTGTCAGATGTTCTTTATGATTAAAACGACTTGGTCAGTTGCTGTGATTCAACCAAAATTCTGAGTGGAGTTTCACAGTTCTATTCATTTATATAAACAAAGTTCTATGAAATAATGGCGCTATAAGCCATGCTGTTTATGGGTGAACGTGTTGACCCATTATTCAAAGTTGTAAAATAAAAGTTGCCAGATTGTATTTTTATTTATTATTTATTTTCATATATAAATCAACTACATGTGTCTGTTTATGTGTACACAACTTGACACCTTGTTTAAATTGGCGAAAGTAAATTTGCTGGCTGACTTTTCTTTTCAGGTGTGAATTTTTACTTGTTATTCAAGTTTCCAAAAGTAACACTTCCACCATAGATATTGAAAACATATGCTGTGCCTGGCGCCTTGTCCTTGGGTGGGCTGGTAGGAGCAGGGTGGTCACGGGTGGGTGTATTCTCACTGTGCCTGCATACCACCTCTATGAACTTGCTGTCTGCAGGTTCTGGCTTAATGCTGTCCTGTTCAGTTTTAATACATTTAGATTGAATAACATTAGAAATATTTTGAAGCTGCCCAGTCGATGGCCTTTTGTACTTCTGAACGGCTGCACTGCGGTGGCCTGTTTGTAACTGTATCAGTTGTTCTGGGATTCCACCCTGGAAGAGCCTTGTCGCCGTAGTTACACGCAATGAATGGTTGGTAAAATATCCTGGAATTGCTGCCTCTTGCATTATTCCTTTCATCATGTTTTTAAGTTTATTGTGTCCAATAGGTTGCCTGGTATACCACACTGCTTCTTCGAATACTTGCTTATTTTCTAGACTCTTTGGTTTAAGATAGAAAGCAGACTCTAGAGCATCAGGGGGACATGCATATATGTATTTGTCAAAGACATTTACAGGACAGCGTTCTGGACAGTTATCATTTTGCCAGGCTTTTGCAGTACGTGTTTTTCTGTTTTTGTCTTTTAGGCCTCCTTTGAAGGTCTTACTTACAGTTTCGGTGTACTGTAGATATTTTTACCAGAAAGGTCGTCGCATATTATAAAGTTGCGACTGGACAAATTTCGATGCTCATCCCCACTACGGAGACCGAAGTTGGTGCCAATTAAGTAAAATGTAGCTCTCAACAGAGATAATGGATTGTGAACTCCTAACATACCTAATGCCCACAACTGTTCCTCTTGCTCATATGTGATGCTTTGAGCGGTTTTAACACGCATGCCCACACCCTCTTTTGAAGACATTTTCATGCTGTTATCTAGTAAAAACGTGATTTGCACGTACTGGGGTTCGTTGAGAAAACTAACATGTCGGCCTTGAAGCTGCAGGTGCTTTTGCAAGCTACACACTATTTCAAAAAGAGATTTAGCTGGGTACTTGCTGCCATCTTCTTTGCGAGTTTCCAGCAGGAAAATTGGAAGAAATTCATTCAAATTGTCACTGTTCATGGTTTCAATTTTAGGAATTGGGAGTCCAGTTCCCTTTAGTTTCCACATTCGCCACTGTTCGAAAATGCGATAGGCCCAGGCTGCTTTTTTCTGTGTATTTATGGGAGTGACAGCTTTCACCAAGTCCAGTTCACTCAATGGCTGTCCAATTGATTGGAATCAGGAGGTAGGATCTGTAAGGAAAAAATGCATGACTTATGTATGCAAGTATGTATGTGTGTGTGTGTGTGTGTGTGTGTGTGTGTGTGTGTGTTTATCACCTACAAGCACCATTCAAAGAAGGAAAGGGGTCAAATTTAAATGGTACTTTTGGTCATACATGATTAAAATAAAAATCAAAGAATACAGTCAATTTTATTAGGTTGCTTCAATAAACTTTTGGAAAGTACCTGTCATATGTGCTATTTGTTAGTGACATGTAATATATGTAATATGCAAATACCCTTGAAAAAATGTATTTCAACGGGCCCTATTTGTGTATGTTTTGTTTATACAGATTGCAAAAGCGAGTGAAACACTTTGCTTTTGATAAATCAAAATAACTTTAATTGACACACACACAAAAGAGAAAAGCGCAATAATCCGAATGTAGATTTACTTTCATTAGATTGGTAAATGTTGATGTGACATTTTTTCGGTGTCAACCATGTTTCTTACTTTTCATTAATATACAGTATATCGACCTTGCCTGATACAATGGTTTGCCTATTTATGGCAGTCATAAGAAAATTATTGTTTCATCATTAATACACGATGGCTGTCTCTCTCCATGGTATGGCAAAACTTTGCTGTTTTTAAAACAATTGACAAGGTAAAATGCACAATTTTGATTTTTTAATAATTTCTTTCTGGGAATATCAAAATCAAATGAGTGCATAGACTTGAGAATAGCAATCAGTGTGGTATGTATTGAATGACACCTGGATCATATCAAGTGCAAAATGCAAAGTGGGGCCTCGCTTTTCATAATTAACACCTACTGCCATTTTTTTCATAAATTATGCCAACACATTTATTTGAGTGATCAAGGAGGTGGCAAATAATATTTATCATCGAGCTCCCAGGGGTGATCCATTTACATTCACAATCATTTCGTATTACTTGATATATATCTGAATTTCCATAATATTATTGACAGAATACACAAGAGCTGAAGAAATAAGGACCTATACATATATAGTACCTTGTACATTGCTCCATGCATTTTTGAAGGAGCTATAATAAGATTTATGTTCTACATTTACACACACCACTGATTTTTTAAAGCCAACCCCAGAGTTCCTGTCAGTAGATTTACACATGTCAAAGGTCACACATTCTAACTGATACTGACACGTGAGCCGAGAGTCGTCACTGAAGCCAGGTCACCGTATTCAATACAAAATGCCTGTGGTGTGTTATAGGCCCTACATGGATCTACACATAGGCGTGGCTGAACATGAAATGAATGATAGAACAATTTTTCATGCTGTAATTTGCCAATTCACTTACTTCTAATAAAAACTATTGCCTTGTTAGCGAAAGCTCTAGCTAAAATGACTTGATTTTTCTCTTGATGATACCAATATAAATATTTCACAACTTTCCTGTAGCTATGTAATTTTTACATGTCAGTCTGCACCGACCCCTGGTTGGGGAGAGTGGGGGGGGGAGGGGGAGGGAGAAGAGTGAGGGATACATGTCCCCATCCAGGCTGTATAGACAACTTACCTTGAGACTGTTCTTTTCGTCTGTTGTTACAAGCCGCAACTATATATGGTCCCCCCATGCAGGCCATGTCACTAATATCCATAGACTCTTTGCAGGCTTTTTTTAAGTCCTCTTCAGATATTCCAAGTTTCTTGGCAGTATCATCTACAACCTGACCACATATGCTAACTGGCTGGTTTCCAGACTCAAGGGCGTTGGCATACAAATTATTTTCTTCTGCCATGTCCAGGGCTTGAGACAGAATTCCATCTAAGGAATCATGCGAAATGTCCCCCAGTGGTAGGCTTGTTTCTGCAGCATCTATGGCTTGTGATAATAACAAATCATCAAGAGGATCCGTATCAATTTGAACTGACTGCTTCTCCATAGTTTGTACCAATGCAAACTTTCTCAGGCTCAAAGCACAAAATGAAATGAGGATCTCATCACCTGTCTGGCAAGTGGTGTGGTCACGCACATTAATTTAAATATGAACACTTTCTTAAACATTGACCAATGAAACCATGTGCATCCAAGAACAATCATTGCGCAATATGCACTGATAATCAAGCCTGCCTGCATGGCAAGGAGGTCACCGGGAAGTGAAGACCACTCCAAAATTTCCATTAAGCCAGGTGTGAGGTAGATTGATTTTTTAATTTATTTATTAATTTATCTTTCAGACTGAGATTTTATTTCATTCATGGAAAAAATGAACAAAAGAATGTACATTAAGTCAAATAAAGCACCTCGGTTGGATGATCTTGGTGGATATGAACCAGTTTCAATGGACTTTGCCCTTCGGGCTCAGTCCATTCCTGAAACTGGTCCGTATCCACCAAGATCATCCAACCTTGGGTGCTTTATTTAGTACATAAACATTTTATGAAACTGTAAAGTATATGTTTGGAGGCTGTCTGAGTACCACAGAAGGGGACAACGCTACCATAATATCTCAACAAGGATCAATTGCAGCCTCACCAAATCGTGATCAGAGATGCATATTAAACCGGACTGCATTCCTATCGAAAACCAGCTTCCTGATATTATTTTCCAACTTGTTATGAAACTGTTGCAGTATGTATATGAAGGCGCACACTTTAACTATGTTACTCTAGTATCTCAAGAAGGATAAAATTGCCCCTTCACTTCATAGACAACAATCAGTAAATATGAGTGAAGTGTTCTACTGCGATGTCTCAAAATAAAAGACGAAAATTGCAGAATTGAGGAAGAAATGATTGGTGGCGCCGAGGGTAATCCGTTCTCAGAGAACTATTGTAGTGATTTTGCACACAGTGTCACTGTGTAGTCTTCATTTGCTTAGGTCCTTTGTAGCTTTAAATGCATATCATTAACGGTTGCTCAGGAAGGCAGTCCAGTAATGTGTGTTGACGGTGAAGTCTGTTAAACTACAGTTTATCATGGGTACTTTTTCCTACACAAAGATCTTTGCAGCAGACAGGAAATATTGTATCTAAATGTACCTTGGCTCTTGTAGATCCAGCATCCAGTGTCACAGTGACAGGGGTCAAGGTACCAGTCCTAGAAGGTTCAACTGTCACTCTGCACTGTCAGGCTGTGGACGGCAACCCCAACATATACACCTATAAATGGTCACATGAACGTAATGGACGAAGGTCAGATCTCACAGAATCTTCCAGTGCACTGACGTTGAGTAACATCCAGTATACAGATGCTGGGCAATACAAATGTCAGGCCACCAATGAATATGGGACAGCAGAGGGATTCAAGGATGTTATAGTTCACTGTGAGTATTCATAAATTGGCAGCAAATTAGCTGAGGAAATAAACTGTCTTTAGGACCACTGAAGCAATTGTTTCAGTTAAGTCTGAAGCACACAGTTAACATGAATCCTGAAATCAGAAAAAAACTGCATGCCAAAAAAGGGGTGGCATGTGTTGAGGGTATTGAGGATTCATGTGTTTTTAGGAGTGACTGTTGTTTAGAAATCCCTATCTTTATGTATCTTAAGCTGATATATGTATATCCTCAAAGTAATAACAATGTGTCACAACAAATGATCATCCTTCTGGAAATCTGTGTCATATTACTTGGTTATTGTGGGTGAGCAAAACCCCAACTATCGGACAAAAATCATCATCTTTGGTTTTGCCAGTAGCATAATAAAGTATCAAGGAAAACTGTAGATAAAGTCCCAAAATGGTTAATGGTCTTGATAAACCTATGTGTACTCAGTATTCAATTGTGCTCGTGGTGTATTATATTGACTCCGTCTGCGGGCAGTTAATCGTCATGGTAACATAAGAGTGCTAAATATGAAATGTGGTGTGAGTGTAGTTTGCAGAGTCAGTGTTGAGACAGTTATTATAGTAATATTATAATTGTACTAAACGTAAATTGAATTCCTGGTTTGCTAAACTGACTGAGTCTGCAGAGAAATAATCATCATGGCAATTATAAATCAGTCTTGAGTCTGAATGATCATGATAATGCTGAATGCACTAAATGTTTGTATTACATATATAGCAATGAATGTGTCATCATAATACTATCTAATGAATAACAATGAGAATTACAAGTGAGGAGCATCTGTCTCATTAAAAAAGACAAATAACTAAGTTGCTGTGACATGTTATCCATTTGAGTTTTTATTTTTCAGTTTCTCCCAAAGAAGACCCTAATAATAAACCAATCTTCAAAGTAGCGGCCAGAACTGGAGACACAAAGAACCTTACTGTGAATGTTATTGCTCTGCCTAAAAATTTGGAGTTTTCTTGGCTTCACCTAGAAAGGAAGGTGGAACCAGAGAAGGTTACAAATAATGGGTTAACCTCAACTCTTATGTTGGTGAACATTTCAGAAGCGGACTTTGGAAATTACACATGTATTGCAAATAATACAGTCAACCAAGCTGGGGAGTTTGTGTTCCATGTGCTGGGGCGAGAAGCACCATTAGCACCTGAAGATGTAAATGTTGTAAGACAGACAGCTGTCTCTTTGATGGTCAAATGGAAAAGGAGTTTTGATGGTGGATTTAAACAACATTTCAAAGTAAAATACAAGAAAATGGGATCATCAGAAGTGAAAGAAACAGATAAAATAGAAGATCCTTTTCCTGGAAGTAAATATGCCCAAACCAAGGTGACTCCACTGGATCCAGGCACAAAGTATGACTTGTATGTTGTGGCTTTGTCAGACTTTAATGGAGGAAGTGAAACTCCTAGCGGCCATGTGACAGTACAAACCCCAGGTAATTGTTTATTTATATATTATGCTGCAATATTAAATTGGAGAATATACTCCAACAGTACCTGGGTAAGTAATTAACCATTTCCTGCCCAAATTACCTAAAAGCGCCTGGGTGTGAAATGTGGTTTACTTACCCATTTTACACAAGCTCTTCATTAAAAGAAAACATTTGGAATGAAATGTAGATAAGACATATCAAGGCCCCATGGTAAATATCCTCCTTGGTGGAGATCAAATGGGCACATTACTTCCATCTGCACCAAAGACAGATGTTAATTCAGCCTTTTTCGTATGAGAGGAGGCTGGCGCTTAATGTTCGTAAGTAAATATACCATAAAAGTATGTTAAAAAGAGAATCCAGCACTAAGTGGCAGCACGAGCTGTTGGAACCCTCCTGGAAAAACAGAGAAACTACCAAGCATGTTGAATAGGGTCAGTTTCAGCTCTACTGACCAAATATTAGAGAGCTTATGCGATCCGTCATGTCTGTCCATCCATTTGCCCTAAAACTTCCACTTGTAGACGTTATACCACAGTTTTCAAATTGGTCCTTATATAACTTCCAGGACCTCAAGTGTATGAAAATCTAGGTCAGGTTCATTATCGATGGCACCATCTATGGTGCAAAAAATTTTGGTGAAAATTTAAAGAATACCATTTTTTGGAAAAGTTTTTACTGAATTATCACAAAACTTGACAGGAATGACAGCCAGGCTTAAAGATGAAAATGTGTTGAAATTTGGTCTTGCCATCTGTAGGATTACAATAGTCATGGACCTAAATGTACTGAAAACACATGAACATCAATATGTTGAGACAGAATAATGGTTATGACACCATATAAACCACAGATGCGTATCATTGACATTTTTATGTTTCAAATTATGGAGTACCTTGACTTATTTTCTCAAGGTCATGGAGGAAATACATTTTAGGAAAATATTATCATAATTTTGTTTATTTGGGTTATGGTCATTAGTCCTGACTTTTGCACATGTATCAATATATCATTACAATAACAGTTAGCAGATAAAACTCTATGGTATATAAAGTCAACAGTGTTCCCAGTAACCCCCGAATGGGGATATATATATATGCCTTTCAAAACCTTAAAAACGCTCTGAGAAAATCAAAAAGTGTCATAAGTCTTGTTTATTTACATGCAAAATCAGTGAAAACGCTTCGCTGAATTTCCCTTCTTGTGACCCCCCTGAACAAATTCCTAATGGAAACACTGGTCAAGGTGGCACCACTGGTGGTATTAAATGGGTCTGGCATGACAAATATTAAAAGTACATGAAAGTCATCATTTTGATTAAAGATTGACATAGAAATTCAAATTTTATACAAGATATGCTTCAGGCTAATCAAATTGCAGCTGACCCCATCATATATATCAAGGTCATTAAAGAAGCAGCTAGGACCAGAAATTTAACATGTTGAGAAATTAGAAGGCTTACAATACCAAATGCACCACAAATGTGTATCATATTTTTGATGTTTGATATTGCATAATATTAGGCCTAATATCTTTGACCTACTTTCCCTGGGTCACATAGAGAATGCATTTAAGCAAATTATTTTAGTATGATCAGATGATGTCCATAACAGAATAAATTGAGGTTGGACTGCAAAACTTAATCAAATATGCATTAAGCCAACAGTCAACGTATTGATATGTTGTGTGACCTTAACATATATGTACATATATACATACATATATATATATATATATATATATATATATATATATATATATATATATATATATATATACAATATGTATATATGTATGTATATACATATATATATATATATATATATATATATATATATATATATATATATACATATTACAAGGTCATAAAACATTTGATAAAAGCACTCTAAATTAATAAAGAATAAGGGAAATGATGCCAAAGGTGCTACAAAGGTGTGTTCATGTGAAAGTTTGATGTTGCATGATATGGATGACCTTGACTTTGTAATTTCATGAGAATATATCCGGGTATCCTAAGATCTGAATTGATCAACAGGTGACTCTGCATTTTTTTCAGTTTTTTACATGGATTTTTGTGTGTTAATATATTTTAATGTGTTCTCAAAACTGTCACTCATATGGTGAATCCTGTTGAAAATGTACATTACTGAAGGGTCAAACACACACCTGTTCAAAAAGAACTTTTGTTCTGGATTGTTAGCTGTTCTGTTCAATTTGGGTACTTATGGATTAATGCACACAGTCCAATACATTAACATAAAATCAATGAGGATTTTAGTGGTAATTCACACTTCATCCTGCAAAACTTGTTGTGGATGTACCTTTGGTGGCGATGTGTTGAGTTTCTTACAATAGTCGTGCCCCAATAATTTTAACTTTTTTTAATGAATAAATTTGTTCTTTTTATAAGCAGAATCTTAAAAAACATATCCTATTTGAAGTGCTGAGCCAATCTGCCTGAACTTGCAAGAGGACACTTCTGGGCATTCCCTAACTGTATTTTTTTTTTCAACAGTGCATTAGTGGATGCTGGCTAACCTACCAACTGATTGTTTTCTCCTATATTTAATGTTCATATGCAAATGCTTTTTTTTTTTTTTTTTTTTGTTGTTGTTGTTTTTTTCCATTTGTTGTGGCCCTAGCTACTCATCATAATTTTATCATGGCTGTTCATGGGTTAGTGGAAACTTTGTTCATAAAAATAACTTGGAGAGCAACAAATATGACATACTGGCTTCTATCTGGGTAATGGAACTCAAGGCCAATGGCTACTTTTAAATAGAAATAAGAAAGGCGGCTACCAATGCATTTCTTTTATGGTTCTTAAATTGTGACCTTGACTGATCTTGAAAGGTAAAACTAACCTATTGGCTTATGTCCTGGTAATGGAGGATCACGGACGCGTGGTTACTTTTGAACACTGGTGGAAAAGTACCTTTGGGGTTTCATTTGATATTATTAATATTGACCTTGAGGTACTTTGAAAGGTGAAACCAACCTATTCGTTTATGATTGGTAACTGTGGATCCTCTGCCCGTGGTTACCAGTAAACACTGATAGAAAAGCATCTGTGGATTTTCTTTTGATGTCAATTTTGATGTTCAGTAACCTCGATTGAAAGTTCAAATTGACATATTGACATGTATCCTAGTAATAGTACATCTGTTGATCCCCTTTGTTTTCGAAATATGACTGCAGAACTGTGTGAGAGGTAAATTGAATGTTGAAAAAACTATAACCAGAATGGTGACTTCAGTCTCTTGTTGTAAACTCTCGCAGCTCGTCCCCAGTTCAACTTGAACAAGTTCATGGTAAAACGTAAGGGAAGTGAAGCCACACTGACCTGGGTCAGACCAACAGGACAGTATACACTATGTGATAGAATGGTGCGAGGAACCTGGTAAGAATAACTGTAAAACAGAAAACCAAGGGAATGAAACAGAAAGCACGACGGTCAGTAGTCTGCGTGCTGGCCAGGAGTACAGCTTTGTCTTGAAGGTCTATGATGGGGATGATCTTGTCGTCGAGTCACAGGAGTTTAGTTCTCCAGGTAAGTAAAATGAATATAAGGCACATTTTTTGGATTCGTATTACTTATGGCTATAAATAAACATTTTGTTTTTGAAGAAGGAGAAACAATATTTTTCCTTTTATTTACATTTTGGTGAATCACGGACTGCTTGAATCATTAGCCAATTGGCCAAATGCCAATGTTTCTTGAATTTGCCCTAAGAAATGTGTAAAGGACCAATATGTTGTAGGATAAAATACCAAATGGGCAAGACAAAACCTTTGTTATTAATAGCTGTATTTCAAATTCAGCAACAAATTTTTACCCCCTGGCCGACATGGGGCGGGGGGGTAATATTGCTATCGGCTGCGTCAGTGTGTGAATCTGTCTTTCTATCCCTGTGCCCCTTCTTCCTTGCAATTTCAGAAAAAAAACAAAAAAACAAAAAAACAGATAAGCTGGGATCATGAAACTATTGTAGCTGATCACCCTTTTTAAAGTTTACATTAAGTTCGAAACACAATGACCTTGACCCAATTTTAAGGTCACATAAATCAATTCTGTATGAGTTTCTTCCACACAATATAAGGAGAACAAGAATTGCTAGGATCATGAAACATTTACAGATAAACACCCTTGTAAAGGTCTTCATCAAATGTGAAGGACTGTGACCTTGACCTAATCTGAAGGTCACCAGAAGCAATTTTTCTCTTTAATAAATGTGTTCTATATGAGATCTTAAGAACTGTATAAGATAGGGTCATAAGACTGTTACAGTTAACCTCCCTGGTAAGACGCCAGCTCAGGTTTGAAGGCCTGAGCTTGACCTATCTTTAAGGTCACCAGGGTCAATCTACTTTGAACAAAAAATGCAAGGAATATCAGAAGAACCAGATAAGATATGAGTACAAAACTTCTTACAGTTGATCTCCCTTCTGAAGGGTGAATTTAAGTTTGATGGAGAATGGCCTTGACTCAATTTAAAAGTCATCTAGTTCAGTTAACCTTGAAATTCTTGTACATGATATCAGGAGAACCAGATCGCTGTTGTCGGTGGCCCAGGGGTTTTAAGGCATTAGCCATTATGTATGAAGACTACCTCTGTGGTGAATTATTCGCTTATTACAGGTGGGGGAGTCGACATGTTGGGTGTTGCCATAGGAGTACCTGTCGTCTTGATAGCCATTATCACAGCTGTTATAGTGACAATCATTGTGACACGTCATAAGAATACTGCCAGGGACAAGACAGGTGAGTCTTTCTATTTTAGAACACTTTGATAAACTCTTTCACGGGGAATAAGCCAAGTCCCTACCTCAGCTGCGCATGCTCAGTCACTAGTTTGACCCCTAAGTGGGTCAGAGGTCACTAGGAATAAATTCTAATGAATTACCACAGAAGGTACCAATGGCCAAACTAAAAACAGTGAACAAATGTGTTTTGCGAAACATTTTGCCCTGGTTGAAATAGACACCTTTCTGATCAGTTGAAAATTGTGTGAGATTATTTTCAGGAAAATATCCACAAATTTTTTAAAAGAGAAATTCAGGCATTGGTTACCTAGGAAACTTAAGTGAGTGAATGGAGAAAGGTCTATTTCCGTCGCTAATGACCTGTGACCCATATTCTGGTAGCTAGTTGCTCTGAGATACCAACTTGGCTTATAACAGGACCGATTTCGTATTCATAACACACCATGCTACCAAAAAATCTGGCTTACTCTGAGATACCAACTTGTCTTATTATGTATGATTACTAAGCCTCACGTCCACAGCTGTCTTTGGCATGTGGCATGTTCTTGTGCTAGGTATCACCTATAATTCTCACTTGAACTATTTCACTCTTCCTGTGTCATATTTTGGACTGAGTGAACAGCTTTCTTCAGCCTGCTTTGGGTGCAATGCACCCATTGCACCCAAAACAGGCTGAAGAAAGCTGTTGACCTGGACTATTATATTCTGTGTAACTACTGGTACATGAATGAAAGGTTTTTTTACAAGAAACTTGAATTTAGCACTTTCATTATAATTTAAGGAAATTCATTTTAAATTTAGTTTGACTGAAACACTCACACAATCTTTATTGAAATTTTGTTTTCAAGTGACAGAGTGGTTCTGCATTGGCAATGGGTTGCATTCTTTGAAGTCCAACTTTTATTGGCTACCCCTTGGTTTTTGGGGAAGGGGGGGGGACATAACAGTGCATTGCACATTTCTGGAGTGTGCTGCAGCCCTATAACACACTGATGTTCAGGATACCTATTGGTTACTTCTTGAACAGTTACCGGATATCATCATGATAAAAGGACAAACCATGCTACTAGTGAGACCTGTACGCACCAGGAGTTTTGAAAATATCTCTTTGTTGATCAGAAACGGTAAACTATTATGCCTGCACAGTACAGTGTTCCCTCACTTGAAGGACCACCCCAAATACTGCCCGAGAGAGGCCTTTTCTTAGGGGTGGCCTCTGTACAGAGAGCCAATAAAATAGCAGTGTAACACTTTGTTCATAGGAATGGTGGTCTTTTAAATGAGGTGGCCTCTGTTGAGGGGGGCCTTGCAAGATTGGGAGCACAGTTTTTGAATCACACAAACACATTTCTTATGTGGTTATGTGTATGTGATAATATGGATTTAAGCATACATGCGAAAAGATCATGTTAAGTTGAGATATATGTTGAAACATAATAAATTAAAGAAGTACAAGATATATAATGCGTGCTTTTATCTTTCAGATACTGAAATGAATGGCAGCAGGTAAGATGATAATAATGTTTTGATGTGTGTATAAGAGGTTGATATCCTTAGTGTTGTTGGGTCCTGGTTCTGTGTTCCTATGTAGAAGTTGCATGAATAAAACATATCACTCATTGTATAATCTGTGCCTGTCATAGGGCTGGCTAATAGTGTCTCATATACAAGACAGATATTGTTAAGTACTGTAATAGAGGTAGGCGTCAATTTGATCACGTTTATATATATATATATACATATATATATATATATATATTTATATATATATATATATATATATATATATATATATATATATATATATATATATATATATATATATATGATCACATTTTCACATTTAAAATTGTTAGAGTTGGCAAGGCAGAAGCGGAAGAAAATCTTCATGGGTCTTTAGATGTGAGGAAAGCTTATGACAGGGTATGGAGAGATGCCCTGTGAGAAAAAAAGTAAGTTGACTAGGATTTGGTGGGAACTTTCTAGAAGTTCTGAAAGCATTGTATAAAGATGTAGACTGTACATTTTCATTTGGAAAAGTAGAAGTAGAGAATGCACGCCTGGGTAAAGGTCTAAACCAGGGATGTGTGCTGTCCCTGATTTTGTTTGCCCCGTATATTAAGGAGCTGGGGGACCAGTTCATGGAGTGTAATAAGGGAATAAAGGTAGGTGACCTGAAAATTCCAGGTCTAATTCTTGCAGATGACATTGTACTCATGACAGAGTCCCAGAAAGAACTGCAAGAAATTCTGAACATAGCAGGGGAATATGGGAATAGACGGAGGTTAGAACTTAATAAGGATAAGAGTAAAGGGATGACTCTTGGGAAGAAACCAGATGGGGATAAAAAATGGAAAATTGGGCAGTTCCAAATTCCAGAAGGTAGGGAACGGTTAATTGAAATTTGGGCGGTTGATGAGTATGAATACTTAGGTGTTAAGATAAAAACAGCGGGTAAAGTTATGTTCAGGTACCAGGTGGAGAAGATGAAACAGAAGGTGAAGCGTATAAAAGGAATGATTAAAGCTACTTCACTGAACAGTTTCAACAGAGCATACACAGCTAGGGTATTATGGGATAGAGTTGCAATACCAGGGATGATATATGGCGTAGATGTGATTTCAATAAGTGAGGGAGATATCCAGGGAATGGAGAAAGTAAAGAATGAGATGGGGAAATGGATACTGGGAGCACCATCATGTGCAGCAAAGGAAGCAGTCCCAGGAGAGTTAGGATGGATTAAAATCACAGACAGAATTGCCAAAGCAAAGGTTAAGTACTGGGGGTATTTACAGTTAGTAAATGAAGACATGTGGTGCAGGAAGGTTTACAATGCAGTAGTCAAGGAACAAACAGTATGGGTCAAAGACATAAATAAGTTGGCAGAAAGATACGAATTGAAAGGATATGATGCGGTTGAAAACTGGAATGTATATATAGGTGGGACTGTTACAGAGGGCTGGAAGGAAGACTGGAAAAGAGAAGTCAGGGAAAAAAGTACATTGAAAGCGTACAAGGTACTACAAAAACCAAAGAAAAGCGTGTGTTGGGGTGGAGGGAAGGGATCCAGGCTTCTTTTTCAAAGTAGGGCAGGAGTAATCATTCTAGAAAAGAGAAAACAGAAGTGGACAACAGGTAGTAATGCTGAATGTAAGGTATGTAGACAAGAGGCAGATGAGACAGTGGATCACTGGCTGTTGTGGTGTGATGCATATAGAGAGATAAGAGAAGAATTTTCGGGAAAGTGGCACAGGGAATACTATAATAACAAGGGTCTAGAAGAGGTTCAGTGTTTAGAGGGAGAGGAATGTGTAGCATGGGTTTTGAAGGGTGGCTTTTTTGGGAGGCAGGAAAGGCATTAAAAGTGTACAGGACTACCTGGTAGGGTGCTGGGAGAAAGAAATGAATTGATAGGGCTTGATAGCAACAGGATGAATTAGAATCTTAGAATGCAGGGAGGAGAGGGAATGGTGGTAGCCCTTATAAGGGCTCCCCCGGGATCCCACATGGGAAATGCCTGAGCCTTACAGGTGGGGAAAGGGTGTATGGGGGAAGGTTTTTCTGTCTTTTTATGGAGGGGGGGGACTACAAGCGATGAGTGTTGGGCGATATATCCAGGGCCAGGGGTCCACCACAGCTGTGAGAGAGTGTGCAGTGGACTCTTTGCTTCAGCTCTGGTCCTGGTAAACATGGCAGCATGAGCTGATTAGGACAACCATGGTTTCCTCCATCTCATCTATTTTTTTCCTCTTTTTTTTCCCGAGGCCACCTGTGTCACACAAGATCGTGGCGCCTAGGCGGACAGCCACATGATTATTATTATCATTATATATATATATATATATATATATATATATATATATATATATATATATATATATATATATATATATATATATATATATATATATATGTATATATATATGTATATATGTATATATATACATTTATTTATTTATTTATACATATATATTTATATATAGTGCTAATTTCAGAGTCAATGTGCCATCATGTCCCACCCCATGACGTTGTTATGTGATGCTGTTAACAGGTCACCTGAGTTCTGTTCCAAAAGTTTGCCAACCAAATTATAAGGAACATTTGAGTTCCTCAACAGCCAGGTCCATGAATTCTCATGAGTCGGCAAGAACTTTATCTTACCTTGCATATCAATATTCTCAGTGCTGTTTATCTTATAAACATAGCCTCCTTTTATGGATAAGCCTCCATCCACTTGCTTTCACCAGGTGGCATTTCACCACCCTGAAAACACAATATTTTCATTGACAATTAGCTAACTACAACATGTAAACCTACAGGAACAAACATGGTATCAAGGTTGTTAGTTTTCCTAACATAGACAATATGTTTTACGTCATGCCCACATTGTTGGGGGTTCCCCCTTGCCGTAGCGACCCCCCCCCCCCCCGAAAGAAAAAAGAAAAAAAAGAAAAAAAAACCAATAAAACAACAAGAAAAAGAAGAAAGAAAAAAAAAGACCGAGACATTCCGTCCCACCCACACCCTGTGACATTGTTTGTGTGATGCTTTTAACAGGTCACCTGAGTTCTGTTCCAAAAGTTTGCCAACCAAATTATTAGAAACTCTGGAGTTCCTCAAAAGCCAGGTCCATGAATTCTCATGAGTCAGCAAGAACTTTAAGTTACCTTGCACATTAACATTCTCATTGTGGTTCATAATATAAACATATCCTCCTTTTATGGATAAGCTTCCATCCACTGGCTCTCACCAGATGGTGCTGCACCATTCTGAAAACACGACATTCTCAATGACAATTAGCTAACTATAACATGTAAACCTACTTGAACAAACATAGTATCAAGTTGGATAGTCTTCCTTACACTGACAATAGGTTTTACATCATGCCCACATTGTTGAGGATTCCCCTTTGCTAGAGCGCCCCCCCCCCCAAAAAAAAATTAAATAAATAAATAAAAAAAAGGCAGAGATTTTGTTTTGAAATATTAGTATGACATTTTGCACGTCTATTATTTCTTTTCTTCTAACATAACTCGAGTTGGAAGCACCTTTAGGACGAATACTGTATGATATGTTGCAAGTAGCTTGCAGATAATAGAAATCGGCATCTGTGCCTTTGCTGCCTGTAGGGGTTTTTAGATTCGTGTATTCGGTCAGAATGAAGGCAAATGTTTCCTTATGCTCGGAAAATTAATAGTCATTTTTCGATGTTGTTTAAAATGCATCTGTGGGCTGCAGTTAGGAAATACTTATGTCAGATTATTTAGCTGCTTGAATTCATTCCCTATGCCAATATGCTCAGCTTCCCATTTGCCTTATGAATATCCTGACCCAAATTTTGTACTCCTGAGATTCGTTATCCTCGTAAACAAGCTATTTATTTCCTTCATATCATTTAATTCACTATTCTACTTTCTCTTCTTTAGCAGCCGTAAAGTCTACATTCTAGCGAATTTTGTTTGCAAATTCTTTGCTTGACTCAAAAACAAATTGGGTGCTTGTCTCATGACAAACACCCAAGATCGCTTTGGCAGTAACTGACGAACTGCAACACAGCCAAATAGTGTCTTATTATGCTATGGAATAGGAACCTTGCTGTGCTGCTCGCAAATTGTTATGAAGAATTTACAAATCCCTAGTAGGTCACTACCTTAAGTTGCTGTTCATTAAATGAAAGCCATGGTATTAACTTGAATTCGACCTTCTTTGAACGCTCCCTGTGATACTTCAGAATCTGTTTACCATGTACACTGTCCTCAGAACTAAACATATTTTCACCTAGATAAATATTTTTTAGCGTTGGAGAGCAAACCATAACGAGTACAACCACAGCCGACACCAGTGAATATGAGGATTCATTTGGTAAAACATCGGGCTTGGGTACATCCGGCACCACTGAATACGTCAATGTTAACTTTGACCTTAGAGAGGAGGTAGCCCAAGTGAACTCATCTGCATCAAACTGGAGCCAGCAGTGCTCTACATATGAGAATGTGAGGCCAGAGGTCCATGTGTATGAAGATGTGCCTAATCGAGCCCCTGAACCCACCTACATCAATGCACAAGATGGTGCTCAAGCCAAACACAAAGGTATATAGTGCACAATATTTATTTTAAAGGCATAAATGTTGAACTTGTGAATGGCTCCATCATGAGATATGTCTCCTCCATGTTTCAACATCATTGCTTAATGCTATTTCAACAACATATCAATTTTCTGGGTTTATTCTAGCTCTTTCTGACCATTTCTCCTATTGTTGGGAAAGTATGTGCCTGTCCTTTTGCCAATACACTACATGGCACTAAGAACAAAAACCAGCAAAACTGATCCCTGAAATGGTTGCTAGATTTAATTCAATTACACATTTTACGTCAGGTGCTAGAACACCTTGACAACAGTTGATTACAGTATTTATGCCCATGGCTAAAATATTAGCTTTGTTCATGTAACCATGATAAATATAGAGTCGAGCAACGCAGTGGTAACTGTGAAGTTCTTGCTGGTTTATTCCTTTCTTTCAGGCTCATAATCATGTAGACCAAATAATTGCAAAAAAAGAAAAAATCGTCTAACCTTTATTGTAGTTAGTAGGTCATTATGTCAACTATCATCAGCGTGACATGGTTTAATGAGCACAACTAAAAGCTGTTGAACTTGATTCTATTTAGTTGTTGTTTGCAATACGGGCATAGTTGAGGTTTTAATGCATGCACATTTGTTCTATTTGACATTTGAAGGAGTCTTTAATTCTCTTTTCCCCTGAAAGAAGTAGACATTCTTTCCTCAATGTAAATTTGCTTAGGAAAAGACATGTTTAGTACATCTTTCTCCCTTTCCTCCCTGTGTCTTATATTTTACTCCTTCGACTGTTCACATACTTTTTCATTTTTAACAGAAGAATATGAACAGTTATCATCACATGCCATGAGACCACATCTGAGCAATGAGCCAAACACATACCAGCAGCTTGAAAGACATTGAGTAGTGAGACTTGGATTAGTTCAAAAGCTAAATGCCGACAGAGCAGGGAAGAAATCTTCAGTAGTTCTGTGCTTAACATGATTGGCTTCATTCCTTGTGGCTTAATGCTGGAGAACCTGAAGAATCATTCCTACCTTTCCTTGGAGCTAAACTAGAATATCATGCAGCTATTCCAAACAACCACTGACTGGGCATACTTCGTCATTTATATTCTGCAAGAATATCATGCAGCTCGGCCACTCAACCCGTGACTGGCCATTCTTCGTTATTTATAATTTGTTACAGTTTACAGACACTAGTTTTAATTGATAAGGACGGCCACTTGTTCAGCTTATAAAGCCTGTGTCTGGGCATACCTTGTTAAAATAATAATTATGTATGCTTTTATAACTTAAGCTATTTTGAATCGACGAGGAGTGTCTTTTGTTGATCCTATCAACAATTGCCTATCATAAGTCTGTGTCTTTTGGGATGATTTTTTCAAACTTAACTATTCACACAATAAGACTTCAAGAATGCCATGTAACTTTCCAAAGTATACATACATTATCCATGCAGAACAACGTTACCAGGTAGCACGATCTACTTTACTGTCTATCATATCAAAGTATAGGGTTACATTAAAATTGACGTGTTTACACAAGTAAATTCTGGTTATTGACACAAGTCATATCTTCCCCATAATAGTCGACATAAAATGACGGATAATTGTTTCTGAAACAACTGCAATCTATCATCCAATGTCATAACTGCACTTTTTGTGTCCAAATATGTTTCAGCCCCATACATAGCCCCATTTCAGATCTTCAGAGAGTTTTGCCAATTATTGTATGATTCATGTGTTTAACTCCTTCAGTGCCACATGTTCTATGAAGTCAACCATTTTCCTGAGTGTGTTTTGCGTGCAGTGCTCCCAAAAAGTGTTGAGGAAAGTTTTTGACCTACATTATCAGTTTTGTTGTAAATACTGGCATACTGGTACTTGCAATGAATGTGTTATTACAAGGGACATGAATCTGGCATCCTTATCATAATTCAGAGTGGTTTGTTTTAAGTATCTATACTGTAGTCACATTGGCTCTGCAAGGGGAAAGCCCAACCCAGACAAATTGTACATTTCCTCATTTTGTGACTTTACTGGTAGCAATATGAGTATTTATTGCTATTTAAATTAGAATAAACTCTGATGTCACAAGCTGTATGCATATTATAATTAATGGGGTGTTTGCTAAAGAAAGTGTATGCTTCGAGTTTCCTCCAACCGAAAGCATTAGCGCAATAACAAGACCCTTGTGCAACCCAAAAAGCATAGACATGCATGTATACTTAAATGTCCGTAAAATATTACTTTAAAATACGACATGTACGTCAACATTCCACAGTGGTTTTTGGATATATTTTCAAGATGTATGGTAATATTGGAACACTTTGCCATTCCTTGCTAAAATAATAAGAACATGGGTTATTAAAAATTCTGTACCTTCTGTCATATGCATTTGTGCGTATCCGTTGTAAATACTTGGATACAGGAAACTTCTGCGAAGAGGTAACCGGATACAAAAGTTTTGTGCCAGTCCTCACTGACTCAAACACCATTCTCCTTGTATTACGGCTATGGAAATACCCTGGGAGAAAAATTACATTGTGTGTGTGTGTGTGTGTGTGTGTGTGTGTGTGTGTGTGTGTGTGTGTGTGTATGGAAGTCAATGTTCAGGTGCTGATATCAACATTATAAATTTTCGCTTTGTCATATGCATGTGTGTGGACTGGACAGAAAGTTTTGAAAATAACCGGATGGAACATGATTTTTATATCCCTGTTTAAGGCTAGACTACTTTATACAAATGTCAATCTACCAGGAAGAAACAACTTCAAGTAAATTTCAGGTTTATCCAAGATTATGCTGGACGTTAAATTTTCAAATTAGTATATAAATAGGTAAGACCACCATAGCTGATTATGTTTAACATTTACCAAATAGATTCAAACTCCATTGTCATAAATTAATTTAAAAGAGGCCTGTGTTTCTTAAAGTGTAACATTAGATTTCTCAACAGCCTGAATAAACTTCTCTCTGCTGTTAAAAGAAGAAGTCTTACTTATTCAGCGTTTTAATTCAGTAGCACAGAAAAAGGCACGTAATATCCCTGATATTCTCCATCGCAATGACGAGAGACTGGCCACTTGTAGTGGTAAGATGAAGACATGCGTCACCTTCCTCAGTGCACCTTAGAAATAATAAGTACAACAAGGAATTCTGTTGATCTGGACACTATTTTTTGTTGTTGCGAATATGGGCATGAAGATAGCTGAAAGAAAGGTGCTTTTATGGCGTATTTAATTTCGAAATAGTCTGAATTATGTAGCATCAAAGGATACCTCTTTATTTAATGTGGCCTACAATGATAGAACCTAAATGAATAACAATAATGATGATGATGATGATGATGATAATGATAATAACGATAGATCTATTTTATTAACAAGAAGAGCCTGTGTCTGAAAGTACATTCTCAATTACAATTCTATTCAATTCTGCATGAACCATATTTTAATAACCTTGGAGAGCCTCTTGCTCATTGCCCACCCAGTATCAGGGCATACATTGTCAAATTTATATTTCTGTTTAATTTTACTCCTTCTTGCAACGGGACTTGAAGAATGCAATATAAGTTTTCCAAAGTACACGTACATGATGTATGCAGAAAATCGTTACCAATTAGCATAATCTATTTTATTGTCTATTGTATCAAAGTATTCGCCTACATTAACATTGACAAGCGTTTATATAAATAAATTCTAGATATTGACACAAGTCATATTTGCCCCTAAAAATCGTCCAAAGATTAACAATAATTGATTCTGCAATAACTGTATTTTATCATTAAAGGTCGAAACTGTATTAAGTTTAGGCATCCAAACATGCTCCAGCTTCTATACATAGCCCTATTTCAGATCATAAGAGCACTTTCCCAGTAATTTCCTGATTTATATGCCTTTCAGTGCCACATATTTTACAGGGTCAACCAGATTCCTCAATGTCTTTTCGTGCAATGCCCCAAAAATACGTAGAGGAAGTTGTTGACCTGGACTACCACATTCTATGTAACTACAGGCATACTGACACTTGAATGAACATGGTTTTACAAGGAATATGACTCTGGCATTCTTATTATAATTCACAGCAGCACGTTTTAAGCATCTATACTTTAGACCCAGTTGGTACTCCGAGACTTAAGCCCAATCCAGACCCCTTGTACATTTTCCCATTTTGTGACTTTATTTGTAGCCATAGGAGTATTGCTTTCTCTGAAACTGAAATAAACTTCAATGTTACTAGTTGCGTGCATGTTACACTTAATGGAGTGATTGCTCACGACGTCTTGTGAATGTCATCAACAAGTGTACCATGTAAAGTTTCTCAAAACAGCAGCATAACTGGAACAACAAGAGCCTTGTGCATCCCTAATGGCACAGTTATACACGTATACATCAATGTTTATAAAAAATATTACTTTGCAATATAACGTGTATGTCAACGTTCCACAGTGGATTTGGATATATTTCCTAGATGTATTATTTGTTAAAACTGTTTGCCACTCCTCTCTAAAATACTAAGAACATGGGTCATTAAAACTTTCAACTTTGCACCTTATATTTCATTTGTAGGTATCCATTGTGCATCATTGGATACAAGATAATTCCACAAAAAGGTAGCTGGATACAGGAATTTGTGCCAGTCAGTGCTGACTCAAACACCATTCTCCCTGTATTACTGATATGGAAACACCCCATGTGAAATCTTACATTGATACAACAGATTGTGTCCCTGACATTATCCATGTGACATATGATATCTAATAAATCAAATACTACCCAGTGGAATTCACCTGCCATTATAAGCGTGTGTTTGTGTGTACATATAATTCAAGGCGCTAATATTTACATTGTAAATTTTCGTTTAGTCATATACATGTATGTGCATAGAAATATTTAAATATTATTTGGTGGAATAGTAATTTTATCTGGCTTGAAGACTATCTTAATTTATAGAGATATCAATTTACTAGGAAGAAATAACTTTTTTTCAAGTAAATTGAAGGTTTCTCTCTGTTTATCCTGCATGTTAAACATTGCTAGGTTTTTCACTTAATAAAATGAGGACTGTTGTCAGGTCCCTCCCACTGCATGCCATCAGTTGCTAGGTTTTCACCTAATGAAATGAAGACTTTTGATCACTTTAACCATTGATTCTTGAGATCTCAAATTGTGAAACAAGTTGACAACAAAGTACCGATAGTGCTTCAGTGTTGTCACATTTTGGTCTACTGTATATGTGTGTCCGACTGTGCCTCTCAAGCCTCATATGACAACTGAACTGCAACCAACTGACAACTGGCCTCCTAACTGCCAGCTTCTTCTCAACTGACTTATCACTGGCAACTCAACCCCCTATACCTGCTCTTAGCCGGGGCACTACCTAGGGGCATGATCTGGGGCACTATGTAGGGGAACCATCTGGGGCACAGCTTGAGGCACTGTCTAGGGGCACCATCTGAGGCTCCATTTGGGACATTATCTAGGGACACCATCTGTGGCGCCATTTGGCCCAGAGACAGATAAGCAGTCATTTATCTGGGGCACCATCTAAATGCACCAGCTAGTCTGCTGGCAGGCAGCCAACTTCTTGCAGCTTCTATGTATTCCCCAGGTCCCATGGGCCGACATGACTATCTCGTACTGCGACTCTATACCTCTCCCTGGCCCAGCTTGCCTGGCTTACACTAACAGCTCAACCTGCACATGTAACTCTGGCTTTACATATTTTATTCCGATCATCTAGGTCTGTCTTATATCGATTTTAGCAAAAAACTCCTCAATATTCAAATTGGTATACAAATAGGTAAGAGTGCTATAGCTGATTATATTTCATATATTCACATTTTCCAAATGAATCTGAACCCTCTTTGTGATTAATTAAAACAAAAGGAGTATGCCCGTCTTATCATGTACCATGAAAAATCTCAACAGCTTGGGTAAGTCTTAGCTCAGCTTTCCCAGAGAGAAGCCTTATTTATTTCAGCCTTGTGATAAGAGTAGCACAGAACAAGGTGTGTAATATCGCTGATATTCTCCATCGCACTGATGTGAGAGAGGCAAGTAGTGGTAAGTTGAAGATATGCATCTACAGCGTGAATCAGTGCATCTTAGACCCGATAAGCACAAAGAAAAATGCTATTGTCCTGACTACATAATTTGTTTGGGAGAATAAGGGCATGGTGAAAGGTGCCTCAATGAGGAATAAAATTTTGAAATAGTCATAATTATGTAGCATCAAGGATGCCCTTTTTATGAAGCCTGAAAAATCAATAATAATTTACTTTATTAGAAAGGAGAGCCAGTGTCTGAGTGCACATTTTCAATTATAATTCTGTTCCTTTTTGGATGAACCCTATTCAGTAAACTTGGAGAGCCTCTTGCTCACTGCCCAACTAGTATCAGGGCATACATTGTCAACATTATATTTTTGTTTATTTTAATAGATGCATTCTGAATAACCAAGTCGAGCCTCTTACACAGGCAGCTAAGAAGTGTCTGGATATCGGCTATTAATTAAACGCCTGTATAATTTTAATAACACTATTTGGAATCAGCAAGGACAATGTCTTATTCAAGCAATGTCTGTGCATAAATTGTGGATTGTAATTTTGTATTTTAAAAATATATCTCTTGATAAAACAATAAGGGCCACTTGCTCACCTGCACAACCAGAACCTACTTTCACAATGTTAACTGTTTTTTTTTCTTTTTGCATTTTTAATTAATCTGTGTTGAATCAACAGGTAGAGCCTCTGGATCAGGCACCTAGATTGTGCCCTGATACATATTATATATTATAATTTTGTAATTTTTAAAATAAGTTTACTTTGAAAAAACAAGATAGGCTCTTTGATCAACGGCTCAAATATTTTGATCTTTTTAATGTAAAACTATCATAAGGAAACAATACCTACCATTGTTCACTTAAGCTGGTCCCATGCACTTCAGGTGCTATCCCAGAGCCTTTATAAAAATTCTGTGGGTTGCAAGTGGCCATCGGGAATCATTTAAGTGCCAACAGTAGCACTTCTAAGTTCATTAGGTAGAGATGGACATATAGGTATTATGGGAGCAGCATCTAAAGGAGGCCCTAATATCCTCTACTGACGCCGTTCGTAATGTGCTCCATGAAGCCGAGAATGTTCTAGTCTCATGAGCCTGGAGACAATGAACACAAACTAGCTCTCCTGCCACCTGGTAGTGAAGAAAAATGTTTGCCTTATCCATGCCAAGATAGTATAAGTTGAGATAGTTCTGGACTCTGCCTACATAAACAGGAAAATCAAATGTTTCCTCTCAGGTTGCTAACCTTCAGTCCTAATGGGACAAAAGGGCCGATCTGGCTCACATTTGGACATTTTGGCCATGACTGACCTATCCCAAAGACCGTCAATGCATAAGCAGGAAAATCAAGTGTTTCCTCTCAGGTTGCTAACCTTCAGTCCTAATGGGACAAAAGGGCTCACACCTGGACATTTTGGCCAAGACTGACCTATCCCAAAGACCGTCAATGCATAAACAGGAAAATCAAATGTTTCCTCTCAGGTTGCTAGCCTTCAGTCCTAATGGGACAAAAGGGCCGATCTGGCTCAAACCTGGACATTTTGGCCAAGACTGACCTATCCCAAAGACCGTCAATGCAGTTGCAGGGTCATGCACCACTTGTGTCTCAGACATAAATCCCACATGAGGCCCAAGAAAGGCATTCTTCCCGTCAGCAGACCACCTGATGAAGGATCTATCCAAGGGATGTATGTTCCCACGCCCAGCACCTGTGCTCAGACCTAGCAGGAACACCATCCTGAAGGTTAAGATATTGGGATTGCCTGAACCCATATCATAAAGAGCAAACAAAGGCTCATTAAGAACCCCAACCACCAAACATATATACCAGCAAGGCCCTAGATTGTGTTCAACTGGATGATCTGTATAGAACCTATTTACAAGTGCCCAGAGGAAACATTATGTACTTAAATTCTGCGCTGTGGTCTTACAGGTGGCTGCAATGGCCCACTTGTGTCCCTCAGTGGTGAAAATCCTCTAGCGCTCCTCAGAAACAGATTAAATAGGAAGTCTGCAATCTGCTGGACCAAAGCATCCCAAGGCATAAAGTCCTTAGCAGTACATTATGATGGAAACTTGTTCCACCACGAGTCATAATTCTTCAAAGGAAACTTGAAAAGCTTCTTTTGGGCAACCCGTTCAGCCGTTCCCTTCGAGAAGCTGGCTGAAGTACTGCCCTTGGCAATACTTGCCAGGCATGAAGTCTATGGGTTGTGGTTGAAATTTTTGGAGCCTGGTTGCCGGAGCAGTTGAAGGAGAAGAGGAAGTCACCAAGGTGGCTCTACAGTCAGCCCCAGTAGGTTCAAGGACCATTCCCTCTTGGGCCCACCAGGAACTCACAGGAAGGACTTTGCACTGTTCCACCCAAATCTAGGCAGAACTTTAGGCAAGAGCAGGGTTGGAGGAGAGGCATATGGCCACACCCTTTGCTACAAAACTGATATGCTGTTCCTCACCCGTGCCAACTCATCAGGAAATAAGGACACATAGGTATTGATCTTGCTATTGTCCCTGATGGCAAAAACATCAATGTGCAGTCAACCAAAAGGCCAAGATCGCATCCACTACCCTGGGATTTAGAGACCACTTCATCCGAATCCCTTGCAATCAAACAAGCACAGGTCTACCTTGATGTTCAGGCCAACCATAATGTGCTGATGGCAGATCCTGGTGCCATACTGATGGCATCAGGGCAGGATTGACATGGCCAGATAGAAAACCATTTTAATCTGGTACCTGCCTGTTTGCTGATGTACACAACCGCTGTACAATTGTCGCAAGTCTCCAGTTTTAGCCAATTGATGGCAAACTGCGTCCACTGAAAAGGCAAAGTCTTTTGTCCGAGGCTGTCACAGAATACAAATGTGCTCCCATGCCCCACAGGAAAGCATCAGTGAACAAAGTCATTTTACCATTGAAAGGACTCCCCCAGGACCATATTTACTCAGCCAGACCACAAACTCAGAATCAGCCAATCATTAAGAGGGATCAGGATATGCTGAGACAGGGGTAGGCTCTTTTGATCCTAGCAATCTCAGAAGCTGAGCTGGATGCATCGATGGTGAGATCTCCCCAGAGGAACCTGAGAGTCCAAGGATGTCAGTGTTGTGATCAAGTGCCTCCACCGACGTGTGTTTAGAGCAAACGCCCTATTCAACTGTTTCAAGAGGGCTACAAATCTTTTCCACCTGCCCTCTTAAGGCCAATAGATGAAAGGATCCGTCAAAAATTGAGTTCCAAGAAACACAACTCTCTCCTGGGGGTGAGGCTGGAATTTAGGAGATTCACTAATAGACCTCACCTCACACAAAGATCCAACACAATCTGCATGTCCTTGAGAAGCAGGCATTTGTCTGCAGACCACAGGAGCCAGTTATCCAGATAAATGTGCAACCAGGTCCCCTGCTGGTGCACAAACACTGCCACCTCACTCATGACCTAAGTAAAGACTAGCAGTGGCAGTGCTAGGCCAAATGGGAGAACTAAGAACTAATATACTCTGCTGTCAACCACAACACGCACACATTTCTGAGACCACTTGGCCATGGAAATGTGGAAATATGTATCTTTCAGGTATATCGAGGTTGCCCAATCACTGCCTTATTGCTGCCATGGTGGTGGCTGTTTCTCCATCTTGAAGTGCAACATAAGAGTTGCGACACATCAAATCTATTACTGGTGTTTGTCCTTCTCTTCTAAACACCCAAAATGAGACGAATGTAAAATCCTTGGAACTCTTCAACCCAAACTGCCTCAATGGCCTCAGTGTCCATAGGATTTTGCATGGCCTTACACAAGAGTTCATAGTCCACCTCCACGCAAAGCAGATAAGAAAAGGAAACTTCGCCCATCATATGATACTGGCCAAAAAGGAGGACAAGGATTGTAGACCAGTGCCCCTAGGGGCCAGGTGCAGGCTTCTGGCCACCATTGCCACCAGAAGAGCCTGGCTTAGTGGGTTGGCCAACCCTCTTTGTTGGATTCTACTCCCGCCTCTGCAGCTTCTGCTGCTGCCATGGGCCATACACAGCCACAGCATGTTGACAAATGGAAGACTTCCCACGCCACAGCAAAGCCTGCTCTAGAGACTTCCACTGCATCTTTTTGCCCATTTTTTCCACCCTCTTACAACTGAACAGCCCATACTAACCAGGTTCAAGGGCAGCTGGTAAGGTTTTCTCTTTACCTAATCTCTGCTTACCTCCGGCAGCGGGGAGACTGTGGGGATGAGCACATTAAAATGCACCAACTTAACAATGGCACCAAGCATAATCACTCCACTGAGCATGTGGTCTGTAAGGGAGTATCAACTGTTGTGGGAGCAATGATGTAAATAGACTGACTGGTCCGGTAGAACTTCACCTTCATCTTTGTTAGCAAGTGTCTCTGGGCTAGGTCATATTGAGTGGACCACCATCCTGTCTGTCATCTGACCTTGCCAGCTCAGCAGAAAGTTCCAAAAACTTCCCAGCCATGAAAATTAAAGAAAGGCACAGCCAACTTACTGGCCACTTCAACACCTTCAACTGAAATCTGTGTTGTCCCACCACAGTCTACCATACCACCCCTCCTGGTGCAGTTTACCACATAGGAGTGACATTTGCCTGGAACAGGGAACCTAGCCTCCCCCCCCTATAGGGAGACTGGTTCCCAGGGTCTCATAACCTCCTCAGCTAAAGCCAATGACAAAAGAGCTTTCATCCACTCAGCAGTGGCAAGTAGTACCTGAGACTCTATTTCCTTCTGTTCTGCCACAAGACAGGTCAATTGATAGTGTCCATCTTTGCCTGTGAGCCTGCATTATGCTCCATCACTCTGGGGACCTCAGGCACCAGCAGGCGTCAGAGATGCAGAGCAATACTGCATCTTTATCTCTTTGCACGCACTGAGAGTCTCCTCAGATAAAGCACTCACAAAGAGCTCACCCCCAGGGGTAGGCGACACCAGCAGGCCAGCACTCACGAGGTGAACAGGCCTAACTGCAACAGAACTGGGGGAGCAACAACTGTTGCTGCTTGCTGCACCAGCAGAGCTGCCGCCAAACTTGACCACCTCAGCCTCAGCAGGGTTAGGCTGTAGTTCAAAAATGCCCTGACCTGCTGCCACGTTGCCCAAGGTCACTGCTGAAGCGACCTGCCCAATGCAAGGCTGATTAACCCTCAGACAACCTACTATTGGGGAAGGGACAGACCGTGGAGACACTGTGTCCATGGAGGGCTGAGGTAGACACATTTGTAACCTCAGCAGGCAAGGCACACAAACCACAATTCTGGCAACACACATTTCCTTCCAGAGTAAGAGAAAAAGAGTGGCGTTGCATCATGTTCCCCTTTTCCCTACTGTAGTCGGAGCCCAAACATTTACAACCATGTGGAAGCAGGAGATTATGCATTTCTGGTGCTCTTGAATTTGCAACCAAACACTTCGGAGAGTAGAACTGCCATAAGGCTCTCCGATATTTTAACACTTTCGATACCACCCCTATCCATATCAGTACACTTGTACCGATAGATGGGGCTACCTTTGACCCCAATTAAAAAGCGTGAAACAACAAACATTGAGTCTGTTATTACTTTTATCCATAATTCTAGCTATGAATATATCTCCACTGTGTTTGCAAGCGAGAAAGAAATGTTATTTATAAAAATAAAGTTCCGATAAACAATGCGTCACGTGATCAGCCTGTGCAGAGTTCAAAATGTGGACGGTTGCTGACAGGCCACGTCGTGGGGCCGCTGAAAGAGCTAGAGTTCTATTCCTGACAGGCTTTGAAGTGGATTCTGACACAGACTCTGAGAGGAGAGATAATGAATCAGCAGATTCTGATGATTTGACTGAGTTTGACACCCTGTCTGACACGGAATCTGATCCGGAAGAGCCTGGGCCAAGCACTGCCGGCTGTGTGCATGGATCGTCTGCAGGTGGTGGTGATGCAGCGGCAGGTCAACAAACACGGTAAGTCAAAGATTTATGGAGTTGTATCCAGAATACCACTTTGCTACTTCTTAGTAAGGTCAACATGAACAAATGAACAAAGATTATTATTTATTTGCACAACTGATGTGAAAAAGTGGGCTATGTGGCCGATATGCCCATGACATAAAAATGGGCGATGGTAGGAGGGTTTGCTGATTCAGATTTGGTTTACATGTGATTCACATGACATGTTGATAGATTGACTTTGGAGTTGGACTACAACAGAATAGTAACAAACATTAGCATGTGTTGAACAGAAGGAAGGAACTGCACACAAAATTAGAACAAGCTAGGTTCTCCCCCCCCCCCCCCCCATCACATGTTATTGCAATTAGGTAGGCCTACATTTGTCAACAACAAAAATTGTATATCATATGAAGCAAAAAATGTGAATACACAAAATGTCTTTCATTGAGGTAAACACAAAATTGTTATTTGTTGTTGTTGTTGTTGTTTCTTGTAAATTAAGCATATACACACACACAAGTTTACTCTCCTGTATGATGTTAACGTCAAACAGAATCAATTTTCCAGTTTGTATAAACCCTGTACATAATGCATTGAGAAATTACATGAAACAATAGTGGGCATAAACACATGTCAACAATCATTCACTAATGTTAACACGTCATACAGTTGTATAGGACCACCCTTCACCCCCCCCCCCAAAAAAAAGAAACAAAGAGCAAACAAACTTTAGAAAAAAGAAAAACTTTGTTATTCTGTTTTCAGTAGTAATCCTTATCTTCAGTACCTCTTTCAGATGTTTTTATTTTTCATGATTTTTACCAAAATAATTATAACATTTTTTCCATGTTCTTCAAAAATAAAAAATATAAGTCTTGACTTCTAAGTTGCACATGTAGTTTTTATTTTGCATTTACTCTCCCTGATTTTGACTGAAAAATATCCCTCTAGCATTTGTTGTTTTGTGATCAACAACAAAGTGAGTACAAGTCTCCTCCCTCAATCCCACCGTGGAACATTGCTGAAAAATGGCAGCATGCTTATGAATTATTATTAATAATTCACAGCTATAATCAATGAACATGGTAATTTAGAAGAAAAATAGATGCATGAAGTGAAACCAGATCTCTCAACTCTTTCACTGCTATTATTTACTATACTGGGCCTAATATGGACTATATCTATAATGTAATTTTATATTCAAGTTCTACTTGAAAAAGCCTTTCATTTAAGTACCAACATGCGTAGGTCAAATTCAATTCCAGAAACCCTCACCTCAGTCAACAGCTTGCTTCAGCGTACTTTGCATGCATTGCACGAAAAATGCGCCTAGGCAGCTTGTGACTAAGTCTCAAATTCAACGCTGAAAGAATTAATTTATTTTCTTAGTTGGAAGCTCATTATATTTCCCCATATTTGTTTATGTTCTCAGGAATGTAACTTTTAAGTCATATGAGGATCAGGATGAAAACATCAATCATACAAAGCTACCATTCAGACCTGCTAGGAAACCAGGGCTGCAAAGGGACAAAATTGAGACCAGAAGTGACACACATTCCCTTTGAGGTGCAGTGGACTTTTTCAAATTATTTTTCACAACTCAGCTTATTCAAACCATTTGTGACAACACAAATGTGTATGGGTGGCTTCATATTCTTGAGAAGACTTCATACAGTGGTAATAAAGATGGATCCTGGACAGAAGTGACAACAGAAGAAATGTATCAGTTCATAGCTCTCATTATATACATGGGCTTTGTAAAAGTTTCCTCCATCAGCCGCTACTGGTCTACTGCAAGTCTTTATCATGGACTATGGGCACGACACTACATGTCAAGGAAACAGATTCTCAGCTTTACTTGGTATGCTGCATGTGACCGACCCCAGCACAGAAAACCCAAATGATAAATTATCTAAGATTAAACCACTTTTAGATCAAATGAAATCAAAATGCAAGGAATTGTATCAACCAGAACGAAAATTGTCAGTGGATGAAAGAATGGTTAAATCCAAAGGTAGATCTGGAATAAGACAGTATATAAAAAATAAGCCAGTTAAGTTTGGGCTTAAATTTTGGGTACTTGCAGAGAGTAAGACTGGTTACACATTGAATTTTGATGTCTACACGGGCAAAAGAGAAACTGTCGGCGAGCACGTCTTGGCATTTGATGTTGTACAATTTTCTTGATGTTTACTTTTTTTGATTTGTATACAGACGGCTGGATGATTCTTGCTTTGTTCAAATTTACACTTCTTCAAGCTTTTGTTATGTTCATTGTATTTCAGGACAAATCATTTTTGATGGCTGTTCAAATGCAAAAAATTTTTGTCACTCTGCAAGGAGGACAAAATTTGTTATACATGTCAGATATTTAAAGAATCTGTTTCTGCAGTAGACATGGAGACCAGGATCACAGGAGTGGCATAGTTACTAAAATATATATTTTTCATTGTTTGCTTTTAAGGGGTTTTTGTCATAGGGTTAGGATCACACAATGTTTTAGAGGCTTGTCTACTTATCAAATACAAACACATAGACTCAATTCCACAAATCAGTTCTGGTGCACAAAAGTATCAGAAAATGTAGCCCGCCATATCTGTGCACAATGTTTGATAAAGTTCAGGATAGTCATATATATCTTACAAGAGGCAGCACTCATGGAAATGTAAAACTTACGGCCCCAAAGACAGGCTATGGCAAGAGAACCTTTTTCTTTTTCTGGGGTTTCCCAATGGAACAAATTACCACTGGTGCTCAGAGAAATAGACATTGACTGTTTTAAACGCCATTACCACAAATTTGCCTATAAATTCTGTTACATTTTACTTATGGACTTGCCTGATCTTTTACTGTATATATTCCATGTTTTAATTACGCCTTTTACATGTATGTTTTTAAGTATGTATACCTGTTTTATTTGTTTTGTAACACTGGGCCCTGAGGGAGAACAGTGCCTCGGTACTGATCAGGCTACCCAGTATAAATAAGGACAAATAAAATAAAATAAAATAAAAATAGAATGGAAAAGTCCATTTGCCAATGCAGTTGTCTTTGGAGATTATATACTACTATATAAACAATTCTATTTCTGGAAAACCGTGAAACTGCTGTTTGTTTGTTTGTTGATTTGGTTATTTGCAAAGAATGGCTTACTTTTTTCCTTGCAAATGGTGGTGTGTGATTTGTTTTATTGGTATTCATGCCTTTCTCACCATATAGCTACATGTAGTTGTCCCTTCTTGAGAAAAATAGAGCATTGGTTCAGTAATTAACATGGCGTCAATTTACATAAAAGAGAGAAAGAAACAAAATAGTATTTACTGCATCCCTTAGTTCTTTTGATACAAAACTTATAAAAATGTCATTGGCAGAATATCATAGCCTTGATGCAATTATAATTAATCTCCAATAAGCATGATCAGGTTTGTCACTCTTTTTAAACTGTGTGTAGATCTGGTGTTTCATGTACCGTAATTCCCCGTAGATAACGCACACTTTTGGAGCCTAATTTATTTTTCTGAAGTCCAAGTGCGCATTATATACAGGTACAGAAGTCCGGACACTTATTTTCTGGCCCCGTGTTTGTACGTTCAGAACCCTGTTCTCACAAGGCAAAATCGTACCTGCGTGTTAACTTTGGGGAGTTAATGTATGTGTGTAAAGTAATTCAGAACTGCTAGTTAACTTTGGGGAATTAAGGTATATGTGTAAAGTAATTCCTTTTCAATTACAGATCTTTCACAAACATTTGTAAAAAAACTGGATTGCACCTGTATATATGCATGCACATGTATTTGTATTCCTTTTTTGCTGTGATTTTTTATGCCAGATTGTGACCATGCTGTCCACTGCTCATGCTGCAAATTGATACACATGGGTCCATAGGCGTGTAAAGCAGGATGGTGAATGGAGGCAGAAGATAGTTAGGAAACCACTGCTCATCGATGACTACAATCAAGCCATGGGTGGAGTGGACAAATCTGACCAGTTGATTGGAAACTATAATGTGCTGCTCAAATCAGTCAGGTCAGAGTGATAATTTATTTTGAGTACATTTATAAATTTTGTTTGCTCTTTGTTCTGTAAAGCTTACATGTACACACTGTGGACACTTAAATTTGCTGAGTACACATTACTGTTAACAATGTTCTTTGTACATGTCCTGAAATAAGTTTTGGTTCTTTGGTTCTAGTACAGCTGTATATGAGATTTTTCAGTGGTGGCAGGGGACGGGGATAGGGTGGTAATGCCATATGTCTATTATGCCATTTGAATACAAATGCAGTGTTGATAATATTTGTGCATAGATTCTAAATGCCAGTATAAGAAATGTGTAAACACAAAAACTATAGCAGACTAGCTTACACTTGAGAACATATGTCACCGTAGCTTGTGTCACTCTGGCTTTTCCACTTGTTAAAACAGTTTTAATTTCAATTCTGCATTTATTGTTGCTTTGCAGGTGGTGGAAGGTGCTTTTCTTCCACATGATTGATGTTGCGGTAGGTAACAGTTGGATCATTTTTCAGCAATGGCAGGAACAGCACCCTCAGCTACGAGACCTTCAGCGACCAGGTACTGTCAGAATTTTCCCCTATTATGATCTCCAAGTCAGCCTTTTCTTAGCCCTGTTGACCATGGGTCACAGAGCTCATGTTGCTGGTCAGGTCTATTCATCCATCCGTAAACTTTTTGCCTGTGATGGCAGTACCGTCCACAGTTTTGACTTCTCCTTCTAACTGTGATTAAGTTTTGAAATAAGCTTCATGTAACTTTCAGCATAGACTTTTGAATTTTTTTCCCCAAAAAAGTATTCATGAATCCAGGTAATTTTATAATATTTTCCATAATTTCATTGAACTTTATCCACAAAGAAACAAGTAAGACTGTGGTGCATTTTTAATCCTATGCATACCTTGTTTCTTTTCTGGCAGCAGGACAAGGTAAAATTGTCATTGGCTGGAACTTACAAGAGTATCTGTGCATTCAAAATCAAATAGTTATCAGCTGATGCACTTGTTATCATACATGCAAGTCCTCTATGTATCTCTCAATTATTGTTCAACTGGCTGCCACTTCCATCCATATTCTGACTTGGTATTCAAACATGTAAATGAAGCAATGGTCTGTAATTTTTTTCTGCAGTTGATGTCCAGGATAAAATATTTTGGCATTATTGTAGCTTTTTATTCCTAGTCGTATACCCATCCACAGAGAATCTATTTAAAAACCAAAATTTATAGTTTCTCCTGGGGGCAAGTTTGTTTGTTTTTTTTAAATATTGGGTTCTCTGATATACAAAAATTGTATTCTCCCATGCAAGCAGACCTATTATCCATGCATAAGCTTACATCGTACTTGTATATTATAAATATACCTTTCTGTCTATGATAAATTTTGTAGGAAATCCAATTTGAATCCGTTCTGTATTGATGTATTTCATAGGAAATTTAAATCCAAATTCACTTCAATGAAGAGATAAAAGACTTAAAGAATTTGTTTGTGATTTTCAGAGAAGTATGGTCAAATGGAGTTCCGGGAGGAACTTGTCCGTCAGCTGGCAGGAATAGAAGATCAGCCTTCAGGGGCTGCTGTGGTGCTGCAGTAAAGACCTGATGCCTCAGCCAGGGTGGAGGATGAGTTTGATTGCGAACACTTCGTGAAGTACTCTGAACAAAGACATAATTGTACTGTCTGTTATATGTTGTCAAAAAGGGAAAGGAAGGTACATTTTGCATGCACTGCAGTATCTTGCAGAAACGCCTTTTTCTGTGTCAACAAGACTCGCAACTGTTTTTCCAAGTGGCACTCATCTGACTTCAATGCAAGGCGCACAGGCCACTTCAGATAAAAACTTGGACAATGCAGAGCAGCTACTGACGACAGTTACAAGCTTGCCAAATCGTACCCAAAATCCTGTTAAGAAAAAGTGTTTTGATAACAGGTTTTTGGCATAAATGCTAATGACTTTCATTCTTTTCTGACATGCCTAAATGCACATTTACTCAATTTTTAAAACATTGCTCAAAATTGACAGTATTTTTTCAAATGTCACAAACCTGACACATTACATTGATACATTGACTCGGGGTTGGCAGTTAAATAGAGCTCAATTGTTTGAGGGGTAGGTGTCATCATAGAGTTTGTTTTACATTTCTGGTGTGGGATGTCCATTGTTGCAGTCCTTGTTAGGATTTCCCTTGGCTTGTACAGGTGGTCTAGCTGCAACTGTTTAATTCACTATCACTGGGACTGAATATAAGGCCCCAGCTTGTTTCCACTTCAATTATACACCGGCGGGTGGTTTAACTATGATAAACTGACCAGCTAGAAAGGGTACATATTGGTTCAGGGGTAAGTCAAATTGTTCTTATCTGAACTTGTACTATACAATTTAATAATTATGGTTTGTTTGACTGGTATTCTTCTTTCATAATGAAGCTCTGCATTTATAAGCAAAACTTCACGTATTAGCTAATTCGTCATTTGCCACGTTCATATTTATTCTTTATTATGTTATATTCTTTATTGTCTCTGCTGAATATTTAGCTTAGACAAGGAGCCGCTACTCAGAGAGACATGTCGGGTAAAAGGCTCCGAAACATGTTGAGTAGTTACCTGCTGAAGACCCTTTAATTTATTTGGGCTGATACAGCCTATGTCAAAATTTTACAAAGGAACGTGTGCAATATGGACATTAGTAATTCCATATGTATATAGGTTAGACAGGGACAGGCTAGCTTAGATGGAGAGTAAAGAGTTCGGACTGAGGAATAGGGTAATACCTACTACGAAGTGGTTCTGGGCAAAAAAAAAACACAAATACATAAGTGTTTTCTATAGGAAGAGTTCTCAAATTTATCATGTCTCAATCACATTTCAGCAGGGATCTGTTTTACCTCATGGAACAGTTCACAATTACTCAGTTTTAACATGAACATGTACATGTGCACATAATACTTTATAATTTTTCAAATGGATATTCCCATGCATAATGCCAAATATATATCTATTAACAATAAAAGTGTAAAACATATATAGCAGTACTACCCAAATCATTATAATAATTACATATTTGAGTTCCTCACGAAGAGCGCTTTCATTCAAGTACCTACACGACTGATCTTGCATGTAGGTTGGTGGCTTTTAAGAAGAGTGACCTATGTCAACAGCTTTCCTTTGTGCGCTCTGGGCGCAACGCGCCCAGAATGCACGAAGGAAAGCTGTCAACTCACTCTTTGTCTCAGCACTTGAATGGTTTTACTTATTTGAAAAGGCAATTATGCATTCATCTTTGTACTCTATTTGTTGTTTTCTGTTAAAAATTTAACTTCAACTTGTGTTGCTTGGTGTCATATGGAATGCCTATCATGGGAAGTATGTAGATCCCTTATTTCAGGATCCAGCTCGGTAGCCATATTGGAAATGTCAGGTCAGTTGACCTGAGGAGCTTGAATTTGCATAAATTACATTTTTCTTCATGATTTTTTACAAAAATCCTGATTAAAAAAAAAGAATAATTTTACTTCTCTAAATGTTATCACAAAATTGACTGAACACAGCTAAGTGACATGTTCATTCAGTAATATCAGCCAAAACTGCTGTTTACTGGTAATTTTTACGACATGCATATAAAGTTTTGACAGTCTGTTTTGTGACAGGTTCTGCACTTTGAAGAGAAGACTTCATTTGTGCATTCCTTGATGTACAAATAATAAAATATATGTATAAATTGATATGAAGTGTTGCTCATTTTCTTTTGCTTGGTATACAATTGAATCGTATTTTAGATCTAAATTGAGCAAAATGGCGGCCATATTGGATTGTGATGTCACAGCCCATGTGACCTCATTTGCATAAATTTGCATAATTTATGTATCATTTGATTGAGCAATCTCTGACTTTTAATATGGTATACAGAAAGTATAGTTTAAGGCATACCATGGCATATAGTATTATTTATACTATTCTATATGCAGATTTTTCCAAAAGATCACCATAAAATGGCCGGTACGCGAAGGGTTAATGAATAGATGAATTCTAACATTAATGGATTTGTGAGAAACCCCTGGTTCCTGTTGGTAATATGTGGTGCTGAATTATTCCACTACTTGGTGTGGCATCACCTTATGTAACAAATAGCAAGTGTCAATAAAAATGTTTAGCGATAACCAAATTATCGTTACCAGTAAAATTTAGCAACTACCAAGTTTAGCCTTTAGAGATTGTATAATTGGCACATAAAATACACTTAGTGAACAGATATATGTAGATATCATTTAGGAAAAAAAGACTAAATTCAGCAAAGCTACAGATGATGAAATACACCTATGTATGCATATTTACCACAAGAATACGCTATACTCCATAGATGGCACAGAAGTCAGGACACATAAATTGAACCTCGGATTGTATTGTATTATTAATTGCTTTTATTCCAAAAGTAGGCAAGGAGTCTAAATAAGACAAGCAAACTTGTGTGTAATGATAACTTTTTACTGATAGGGTCATTGTACGTTTATACAAAGAGAACATAAAACTTGCTGAGTATCTTTACAGCTAGCAGCTTTGTTTACAGGGCAAATTGAACCACTTACTGAAAGGCAGTTTGTTTGCCCGTGGGTTTGCACAGCCATAGAGGTAGCCTTTTCTAGGGCCTTGCTGACCTCTGTATCAGATACATAAAGTAGTGAATACAGCCATCCCTACGAATTAGTTGGGGCATGAAACTGTGCCGGAGTCATAAACCTCAAAATCACCTAATGGTTCATATGTCATGGAAATTTCGAGTTTTATCAACCGAATCAGGAGCAGGATAGAACTGCAGTATATCTACGACATAATAGTCTTGTTATTCCAAACACACCTGCTCAGTGTCCGGAACATGAGAATGCTGTTATCGGACTGTTTCAATTCAATGAAATGGAAAACAAATACAGCATCTGTCTATGCCCAAAGAAAGAAAGCAAGACCCATCATCCTTACCTTCTTTTACCTACATTCTAAATACCTGATTTATATTGAAAAAAATATATATGACAGGATTACATTATGGATTGTTTTCTGTCCGTCACAATTCAATACATATATTATTAGACAGTTCCAGTTGTTGTGCTAATGGCAGTAGATTCTACGGGGGAAAAAAAAAAAACTAAAACAAAAAAAAAACTCGCCACTTATGGGTCGTTTAACGATTTGGTGTATCTAGTCCGTATCAGAACCAGGAAGTCAGTGTCGCAAAGCAAGCTGTGCTCATGCGTGACTGTTTCTCTCTGCAGTTCCAGTATAACACATTTTATTGTATATATTAAAATGGTGCTGGAAGACACTGAGACAACCCTGGGAATCCTGTGTGTGTTTTTTCTCTGTTATACAAGTGAGTAGTCATACAGGATTACATTATGGATTGTTTTCTGTCGGTCACAATTCAATACATATATTATTATTATTAGACAGTTTCAGTTGTTGTACTAATGGCAGCAGACTCTACGGGGAAAAACAAAAAAAACAAAAAAACTCGCCACTTATGGGTCTGGTGAATTTAAGTCCCCGATTATGGAAATAAATGCCGACTCAGTACATATACTGCATTACCGTGTTGATATGGCACTTGCACATAACTACCTCCATTGAACTATTCTTTTTTAGGAATGGGGATTTGGTCGAGTGGATATGTGCGTTTCTCATTTCAGCTAGGCGACTGGTGCCAAAGGTTGCAGGTTCGAGTCCCGCTCGTTCCGAACATAAAATACTATGCCACATGACCACGCAGCACTGTCAGACGTTTCGTATTCACACAAAGACTACCTTAACACGAAATATTTGTCATATTGCTGGCAAAGACAGATAACACCATACTCTTTTCATAGATACTCATACGCGGAAGAAAGTTATACAGTTACTCTTTT
>OZ026628.1:10163330-10253330 GCA_964020975.1 Hermodice carunculata | reverse complement strand
TATTATTATTATTATTATTATTAAGTAATTATTTATTTATTTTTCTATCCATCTATTCACCAGCAAATTTGTCTCACATATTATTGGAAGATTTCAATACGCAGGAACCAATCGTTGCACAATGACACTGGCCTACGTGAAGTTTGTCGTTTTACAAAGAGTGTTGGTGTGGCTAGAATTCAAATTTACACCTATTAGGGTTGTCATGCCAAAAATGCCATTTTTCAAAAGATAATTTTCAAACCGCCGCTAAATCTAAAATCTCTGATCATTGACACGTGTGGCGCTATAAGTGAAGTTGAAATTTATACAAATTAAGAACAAAGAACAACAAAATACTTGTACATATTCAGATAGACATGACGATAAAGAGGCCGTGATGTGTCATCAACGGTTAATTACATCTAAAAATACATAACCGGGATTTGTAGTTTATTCTCATGTGAAACATATCGCTTTTATTCAATACCATATGGTGACCATTTCTCATCAGTCCATCAGTCTATGCAGTAGTGTCAATAGTGACCCATAAACGAATAGAATTTGGCTTAAACATTTTTTATTTTCAACGGCAATTGGGAAGTAGAAGAGGGCTTTTTTAATCCCTTTGCAAAAAAAAAAGGGGGGGGGGGAATTTGCGAGAAGAAATTATTTGAAACAGGCAAGATTTCTCACTTCATGGCTATTTCATTATTATTATTATTATTATTATTATTATTATTATTATTATTATTATTATTATTATTATTATTATTATTATTATTATTATTATTATTATTATTATTATTATTATTATTATTATTGGTGTTGTTGTTGTTGTTGTTGTTGATGTTGTTATTGTTATTGTTATTATTATTATTATTATTATTATTATTATTATTATTATTATTATTATGTTTGCTGACACTTGACATTCTGTTTTATCAAAAATTATTTCTCTCTGTCCAATAGTTTTCCTCCCTTACGTGCAGATTTTTAATGCCAAGGGCCTTAAGTTTTTCCTTTGAGTTCACGTGTTTTGACAAACAGCTTCTTAAATTTCAATTTGAATTTACACGACAACAAATTTCCTGTGTAGGCACATAGAAAAAAAAATTGCCTCAAGCATTTTTTTCTTGTTTGAGCTAAAGTTTGCTTGTATGTTGAACTATGACTTGATGTACACAGATGTTTTTATTAATTTGTGTTTGCTGTCAGTGTCCATTGCAGTAAGGATTTGCCTCCCCTTATTTTGCGGGTTAAATGAGATAGTATCAGCATCACCCTCATCCACATCATCATTAATAAATGATCTGATAAAAACCATGTATGGAAAGCTGGAAGCGGGCACACACTTTGAACACTACCACTCTTTCGAATTGGAGGTGAAGGTCATGTGGGTATTTCAAACGTGGGGGTCACAATGCGAAAACTCTTGAGAATGTTTTCCACCTCCCGATTTTTGGAGTTAGCTTATAATATAAGCTTTTGAACTTATACAGTGTACGGAAATCTACGTTGACTTGATATTGGTGGCGCCACCTAAGGTACTATGTAATATATGGGTCAAAATAGAGACATCTTTTGACCAGAGAGGCTTCCTTACTTTTTAATGGATCCGCATTAAATACGTGCATATCGATTGTACATTTGTTTACGACATCAGTGGCGCCCATATGTTAGGATACAAAGTATGAGTTAAAATGTGTTGAAAGAGATATATTTCACCCCCCCCCCCAAAAAAAATAAATAGATAAATAAAAATAAAAGGTTACACATGCTAAATATAAAGGATCTATATACCATGCCCAATGTAAATATGTTTTATAATACAAGTGACCATTACCTGCCAAAGGGAACTCAACCTGTTGATCATAAATTAACTTGGGTTTATTGTACATAAAACTCTACCTAGTGACCTATATGGTGGATCACCGCGACACAATCATTCTTGAGGCCTGCCCAAGTTTATAGTTTTTATCAAACAACTCGAAATGTTATTAACCAATTTAAATAGACCATGGATGAGCAGCTAGATGTAAGACGTACATTTAAATGTAAAATTGTGACATCCGAATTGAAGGTGAAAGCAATATGGGCAATTGAAATTTGGGTTTAAATGTAAAATTCCTGTGAATGCTCTGCTATTTGTATTTTCTAGGTTTTTATTAAGGAATTTGTTGGGATTCTGTGGGTCAAAATCTCGCTTGATGGAAATTATGTTGAGCAAGAAAACCCCCCGAAATGGCAATTAGCCACGACACATAAAATTTATATATTGTGAGTTTTATTGAAGAAACGACTAAACTCGGCAAAGCTGCATTGCAAGCGATGAAATATACCAGACGAATACGTCATACACGTACCCCCAAAATGGCAATTGGCCACGACACATAAAATTTATATATTAGATATTGGTGTATTAATTAATGTTTTCATTCCGAAAATAGGCAAGGAATCTAAGTCTAACACAAGGTTATGTGAACTGATTTTTTTTTAATGACAGGGTTATTTTACTTTTGTTACACACATTAATCTTGTATGTATTCTAGGTAAACGTAAAAAAGCACAAAAATAAAACGAAGAGTCGATCTATATTATACAAAGCACGACAGAACAAAATGTATCCAAGACATAATTGTCTTGCTGTTGCAGACACGTCTGTTCAGTGTCCAGGGAGGTGGGAATGCTGTTAGATGACAACTTCAATCGACTAATTTTGTTAATAAACGCATCACTTTTATACGGTTACAGATAAGCGGCTATACATATGATTGTCTTCTTGTTTTACCTGCGTACCAAATACCTTATTAGCATTGGGATGGAAGGGGGGAGAGAGATTACATTCATTCTGTCTTTATTTTTTTCTGTCCGTACCAAACTTCATACATATATACTGGACATTTTCAATTGTTGTACAACAGGCCGGGAATTCTAGAAACATTTTGTTTGTTTGGGGTTCAAACTAACATCGCCGTGGACAGCTACCCTGTGGCTCGTTAAGATATTTGGTATATCTGGTCTCTATCAGAAGCAGAGAGTCAGTCTCGTAAAGCAAGTTGTGTTAACATGCGTTACCGTTTTTCTCGCAGGTTTTAGCATAACACGTTACTTCGCATATGTTAAAATGCCGCGGGAAGACGCTATCTCAACCCTGATGATCCTATTTAGACAGTGCCATTACCATATCCAAACCGTAGTCCTAATGAAACAAATCAAAGTCAATTCCGACCAAAGGCAATGTTCCTTGGTATTTATAGCTGAAACACATAAATTTATAGTTCGTATTTATTCAAAAGAGACCAAAACGTATGTACAAAGGTCCATAGAGTCGAATAAGCCTTGTCTAGTTTTAACCTGACAGAATGCAATGTGTGTTTTGTCTTTATTGTGCAAGTGAGCAGACATTTTTTTTTTGTTTTTTTGTGAACATGCACCAGTGTTGCATGTTTCGTCCACATACATTCATGACATAAAAACAAAGTATTTGCCTTATTGCGGACGAAGACAGAGAACACCACACAGAGAAAGCGCATGCGCGAATAGTGAAGACGTGGAATTTTAAGGGTCCTCAGTTTGTGAAACAAAAACTTTGTTTTCATGGCTGATAATATCGGCGGACCAGCAAAGAGCACATTCGGATAGGCCTTGCTCTGAAGTATCGTCACCAGAACATAAAATGACAAAAACAGACAATATCTAAGAGAATAAGTAACAAGGAACACAGAGGCGTACGGTATGCCACACTACATGGGATATTGGGACTTTATTAGGCACCTTTCAACAGACGAGTATAGATTCGGAGAGCCAGGGTCGCCATAGTTGTGTCCCTTGTCATTTATCTATAGGGGCCAGAGTGAAGGCCGAACACAATTTTACAGTCTCCCTGTGCCCCGGATGCACCTACAGTGGTCTCCCAAGGATCCACATCGAGTCGTTCGCCGTCTTCGGGTACAGAAGGGCAGGAGACAAATTCAGCATAGGGGGTGTCCCAGCCCCTGCATGAACATTCTTTGATCTCATGGAACATTAATGGATGGACAGAACAAAACCAGTCATTGCGTTTATGTTTAATAGAGAATCTTAATGTAGATATTGTTTGTTTGTGTGAAACACATCAACGACCGGAGAATAATCATTCTATAAATGTGGATGGGTATAAATGTTTTCAGTTCAATCGTCAACAAGTTCATATTAATGCACCAAACGCTTCGGGGGGAATTGCCATGCTAGTGAAAAATGAGATGTTTGAAACTTATCATATTCAAATTATAGACAAATCTTTTGATGGTATACTTAGTGTTCAGTTTCAAAATAAATATACAGATTATGTGTTTGTGGTTTATGTGGTTTACCTGCCACCTGAAAATTCTGTATGGAGTAATTCAAGTGAATTTTTCAGCCATTTAATATCCCGAGTTGTACATGAATAGTTACGCAGATGCAGTGTATGTATGTGGGGATTTCAATTGTAGATTGGGCAAATTTTCTGATATAGATACTAATATTGATCATATTGTTGATAGACATGTATTGGATGATGCAAGACCAAACCATTATGGAGAATTATTGTCGGAGTTCTTGAAAGATATGAAGCTATGTACAGTTAATGGTCGGGTTAACCCAGAATGTGACAATTATACTTTTATTTTAGGCCGGGGAAAATCAGTTGTAGACTATGTTTTGGTACCACATGACATTTTACAGAATTGTTTAGATTCTAAAGTATGCGGCGTTTTGGATATTATGTCACATTTTGATGTAACAAAACTGGAATCTGTGTATTGTAGACGTCCAGATCATTCCATTCTTCACTTAAAATTTTTAGCAGCTAGTGTCGTTGGGAGGAGTGCTGAAGATAGTTTACGAGAGGAACAAATTGTGAGTAATGAAAGTCATTCTAAGTGGGTGTGTCGCAAGTATAATTTTGATAATGTTAATGAGAACTTTTAAATAATGACAGTTGGCGAGTAGCAACTTTAGACATTATTGATAGGATTGAACATTGTAGAGAGCGACAACATGATATTGATATGGTGTATGAAACGCTTTGTAACTCTTAATTCACTGAGATGGACAAGTATTTAAGTTTTAGAGATGTCGGTAAAAATACACGGAAACGGTTTCAGAATAAGAAACCTTTTGGGATGCAGAATTATCCGATTTGTGGAAAAATATGCACGCTAACGAAAAAAACTTTATAAATTTCAAAGGTGCAGTTCGTGAAAAGAGTAGATTAAGGCAAATTTTTCATCAGTCACAAAGGCACTTTGATAAAGTGCTGAGGCAAAAAGAAAGGGCATTTAATAGAGGTCTTCTTTTACAAATAGAAGAATTAAATACTGAAAATCCAAAAGATTTTTGGCATTTCATTAAAAAGTTAGGGCCGAGAAGTAACAAGGATATACCTATGTAGGTATATTTTGATGATGGAAATATTTCAGCAGATATTGATTTTGTTGGTGATTCGTGGATTAGTGATTTTGGAAAATTATATAACAGACCAGAGCATCTTCCAGTTGGATATGATTTAAATCTTTACCGTCAGATTTTGAATGAGAAATTACGTTTGGAAGTTGATTTAAATGATGTATTACCAGAAAACGATGCTTTAAATTATGATATTACTTTAAACGAAGTGGTTAAAATTGTTAAGAAACTTAAGAAGAAGAAAGCAGTTGGAATCGATAGAATTCCAAACGAGGTACTACAAAATGAAAATATTAGACCTGTCTTGGTCGCTCTATTAAATAAATGTTTTATATTTGGAGTTGTCCCAAATGTTTGGATTAAATCTGTTATTTTTCCTATTCCGAAAGGAGCAGATAAGGATCCTTATGTACCACTCAATTATAGAGGAATTAGTCTTTTATCCGCTGTGTCTAAGGTTTATACTGCAATTTTAATCGGGAGACTAACTGACTACCTTGAAACATTAGATTTGTATGCAGAAGAGGAAAATGGGTTTAGGAAAGGCAGGTCTTGCTTTGAGCACGCCTTTTCATTGTCTACGATTGTTCGTAACAGAATTGCAAGAGGTGAATCTACATTTGTAACATTCGTAGACTTTGAAAAGGCGTTCGACTGGGTTGATAGGGATTTATTACTTTATAAGTTAATTTCGTATAATATTGATGGTAAATTTTATAGAGCAGTGAAATCTTTAAATACAGATACTGTTGCTGCAATCAAATTGAATAATAATTTAACAACATGGTTTGAGACGGTCACTGGAGTAAGACAGGGGGACTCTTTATCTCCCACTTTATTCGGTTTATTCATTAATGATTTAGCTAATGATATAAAAAATCTGCAGTGTGGTGTAAAGTTTGATCAGCATGAAATTTCATTATTATTATATGCAGACGATCTGACTCTCATAGCTGAATCAGAAGATAATCTGCAAACCATGCTTAACTGTCTTTATGAATGGTGCTGTAAGTGGCGCATGAAAGTTAATATATCAAAAACAAATGTTGTCCACTTTAGAAAAAAGCGAAAAATGATCACAACTAGACATTTCTTTTTACATGATAATGAACTACAAATTGTGGAGAAGTATAAATATTTGGGTTTCTATTTTGATTCACATCTAGACTTCAAAGAGGGGGTAGATACTTTGGCCAATGCTGCAGGTAGAGCTTTAGGTGGTATTATACCTAAATTTAAAACATTAAAAGATGAAGGATTCAAAACTTTCACTACTTTGTATAAAAGTGGTGTTATACCAATTTCTGATTATTTTTCGGGAATTTGGGGGGCAGGTAAATATTCATCAGTCGAAAATATTCAAAATAGAGCAATAAGGTACTTTCTTGGAGAACATGCAAAGGCACCTATTCCCGGTCTGCAAGGAGATATTGGTTGGCTGTTACCTCGTAGTAGGCATTTTCTTAATATGGTACGAGCCTGGAATCATCTAACTTCTTTAGATGATTCGAGGCTCGTAAAACAAGTTTTCACGTGGGATTTAAATTAGGGGACGGGCTGGGCAAATGATATAAATACTGTCTTTGTTTACTTAGATTGTGGACATATTGTAAGTGTTGGTTCCAAACCTAAGCCAAGGCAATATGCCAAGTTTAAAACCACGTTTGAAACAGAAACATATGTCACTTCATTTTTACCAAAATATGAACGTTCAATTTTTGCTCAATTCAGGTTGGGAATTTTACCTCTCAGAGTGGAAACTGGTAGCTTTAATGGTATACCTGTTGAAAGACGTTTGTGTATTTTTTGTAATAATCAAGCTGTAGAAGATGAAATTCATTTTTTGAGTGTATGTCCTTTTTATTTAGATTTAAGACAAAGTCCGTTTGCAAGTGTGGCAAGCAGGAATGGTGGATTTAATGATATGAATGTCAATGACAAATTTGTTTATTTATTAAGTAATACAGATGTTCGATTACTCTCAAAGTTTTTGTTTCAATCGTGGACAAAACGTCGTAATTTCATGTACTCTAACGTATAGCCTTCATGCGCATCTTAATGTATCTGTTGATTTGAATTATTAGTGACTTATAAGCCCAAGAGGGCTGAGTACAATATTGTTTGAAAATTGTATTTATTTTTGATTATGTATGTACAAGTCACTTTAATAAAAAAAAAATACCATACCATACCACACTCTTTTAACAGCTTCCTGTGCTTTTTATGTGAAAGACACAGTCTTTTGAGATCGATACGTATCTGTATATGGCGGGCATGGTTAACACAGGTGAATGACTGGCAGGCTACCGCTCAGCCAACCGGTTTTGTTTATTCTGCCGGGTCACTGTGCTTGCAAGGGCTCTCCTGGCACCTTTTGGTTAATATCTGCGTCACATAAAAAGTAGCATGTAGAGATCTTTCAACATCTATGCCATCTTGAGCGAATCGAAAATAGACACGGTACAGTTGGGTTTATACTTGCACTAATACGTTATGTATGACACAAATTATGAAAAAAAGTATATGCATGTCGTAAATGAAAAGGATGATGATCCACCTGTTCTGGCATGATCTGATAATGGAACAACGTTGAGCAGGCCAGCAGGCCAGCAAGCCATTGCCACAAGTACTATGAGTTCATTTTCGTTGGAGAAGGTATACATATATATATATATATATATATATATATATATATATATATATATATATATATATATATATACATACATATATATATCATATACAGTATATTTATATGTACATACATATATGTATATATATATATATATGTGTGTGTGTGTGTGTGTGTATGTGTGTGTGTACTCAATAATATATGTAGGTAAGTAGCTTAGTGCCACCTTACGCTGCTTTCCTGCTGAACACGCCATGCAGCTTAGTTTTGTCTGTATGCCAACACAGACATATTGATTTTCTACGAATTCTTTCTTTTCTTCTTTCTTTCTTTCTTTCTTTCTTTCTTTTTTTTTCTTTCTTCTTTCCTTCTTTCTTTGTTTACAGGCAAATTTTGTCCGACATTTTATTTGAAAAGTATTACACGTAGAACCCCAAACTTGGCACAATCACACTTGTATAAATGAAGTTTCACTTTTTTTAATACTGCGAGGTCACGCTTTTCAAAATTATGCAAATGAAGGCTAATTAAAGTTTTAATTCTCCAATATCTTGTATACTATAGTAGATGTGGTTCCGAGTGTATAGGAGTTCGATCATAACAAGGCAAAGAACATCTCAAATATCAAGTTTATGTCAAGGTCAAAGATCAATTTTAGGCCAAAATGTAATTTTTGAGGTCCAGGATCACTTCAGACAGATATCATCTCCGGGTCAAAGGTCATTTCAAGGTCAAATGCCACTTTCAATGGTGACTTTCTTCTAGCCATAACTTGATTAATTCTTATCCAATTTTGACCATGTTGGGCTCAAACCGTAGCTATTGTAATCTTGCATATCTTTGAAACTTACATGTGATCTGTAAAGGTCAAAAATTAAGGTCATTTCGACCTTTGAAAGTTTCATCCAGTCATAACTTGGCCAATTTCCATTCAATTCTAATCATGTTGTACTTAAATTGTAGGTATTGCAACACTGCACATTCTTAAAGGTAATGAGAAGTGCTGCTGCCACCAGGTGGCTACTTGTACGATAATTATATGCATAGGGCAGGCTAGTATACATAATCTCTTGACAGCTTAAGAAGCAGGTAACACCTCAACCAATGGTAGCTTGGCCAGCAGGCCTGGCTCACAGGGGTCATAGAAAACCTAATTATCACATGACCATTGTAGAATAACATCACAGCTAAAGAGCCCACCCAGGAAGTACAAAGTGGCCCACTTTTCCTGCCCAGTTCCCATTACCTTTAAAGAACATGTCACCTCAAAAGGGCAAAGGGCAAGGTCATTTGGCCCTTTGAGAGTGTCATCGTGCCATAACTTAGCCAATTTTCATCCAATTTGGTTCATGTTGGGCTTACATTGTTGGTATTGTCACACTGTGCAATTTACGTTTGACCTGTAAAGGTCAGAAGTCAAGGTCATTCGGGCTTTGAAATTTGCATCCAGCCATAAGCTAAATGTAGTGTGAAGTACCAAAGGATAAAAGTGGAAGCATTTAATATTTACAACCTTTGCAGGCACACAGAGAAATTTGCCTTGAAGCAAATCTTCTTTTCTAGTTTGTTTAGTTTTCTTCTGGTATGTTCCAGGGCATAGTATTCTTGTCAAAAAGTAAAAGGAGTATACCAATTTAAGACAAATACCTTCAAAATACGACAGTGGGCACAATGCCATATATATATTTCGCTGGCATATTTTTTCATTATCGTGTATTCAACTTTACTTAAAAAAGGTGAATAATGCAAATTGTGAGCAACAATGTCACCAGCAGTCAATTACTTTTTTTGTACATTACTAGGACTTGCCTGCACTTTTATGCGACCATATGGTGATCATTTGATTATGATTTCCTGCGTCAACGGTGACCCGTAAATGAATCGTAGTTTTAATAAAAAAGAGTACCAAACCTGGTCAGATTTTTCACTACATGACTTAATCTTGCTTTTGCGGATGATCAACATTCTGTTCTGTCAATAATGATTTCTTTCTGCCTGGCATTCCTTTGCCGGTACCTATCAAAATACATATACTTCAACTGCCTTTTGCATCCAGTACATGTAGTTGCATATTACAGAGCTCTAATGTTGCTTTTCTTCAAAAATAATCGCCTCTACACATGCCTCGAATAATCACCGGAGTACCAGGTAAAAGTGGCTGTTATTTATGTCTTTTCTTCTTCATATGGCCAAAAGGGGTAGCCTTCTGTACTCAGCAGCACAACACACACAGTGCGCTTATCATAAAAAAGCTAAAAGCTTTATACCCCTTCCCCCTGCCGTATCTGAGTAAAATTCATTTCCTGATTGTAAACAAAAAATAATTGAATAAAATAAAAGAGACAGTTCTAAGCCTGTTTGTTAAATAATGAAGTACAAAATTAAAAAAAAATAAAATAATAATAATAATAATAATAATAATAATAATAATAATAATAACAACAATAACAATAATAATAATAATAATAATAATAATAATAATAATAATAATAATTATAATAATAATAATAATTATAATATCAATAATAATAATAATAACAACAACAATAATAATAATAATAATAACAATAATAATAATAATAATAATAATAATAATAATAATAATAATAATAATAATAATAATAATAATAATAATAAATTCTCGTTACTTCTTGGAAAGCACTAACACATTTTATAGAACAGTAATGTCTGCACTGACAAAACAAGTAGACTCATGTTACAGGACTTCGTGTTGGTTTCTGCGCTTTCTTCATGGTCCTTCATCCGTCATCGTCCGTCGTCAGCAATCAAATCCTCCAAAACCGTCAGCCAGTTTCACTTCAATCTTGATGGGAATTTACCTTGGGTGGGTCTCTACCAAATTGTTCAATGTTCGCGCTGCAGCAATTGTGGGATTTTTATTTCATTTTATTTTATTTTCTCTCTCCTTGTTTTGCGTGGCGGGGGGTGGGGGGGGGGTGGGGGTGGTGTGGTGCAAATCTTACCAAAATCTTCTCTGAAACCGCTCGACCGATTGCTTTGGAAGCACACAGAAACACTCCTGGGGATCCTTTAGCAGTTCCTAATCTGTCAACCAGGTGGCACTGCAATGTTTTTTTATTAATTATGATTTGTGTGTGTGGGGGGGGGGTTACTTTCAATCTCTTCTCCAGATCCGTCACTCAAATTGAGCTTGAAACTTTGAAACTTTGAAACTTTGTGGATATGTTTCTTGTGGTTGTGGAAAGGGCAGACAAAGTATTTACTAGGTGGTACTGCTGCGGATTCCTGTTTTTTTTTCCGCAGTTTTGGTTCTTATCGGTAAACTAATGTACCCTTCCTATTGATTACTATATAAGTCAAGGGGCATTCCAATATTAATAACATTTTCGACCTCATCTCCGAAACTGTGGTCCAGATTAACTTCAAAATGATGGCAATGTACCTGGTCGGGTCTCGACCAGATTTGTTCAAATGGTTATGCTCCATTAGTTATTTTATTTTTCATACATTTTTTTGTTTTTGTTCTTATTTGGGACAAATCTTAAAAATTAGCAAGGATTTATGTACATTTTAGCTGAGCACATGGCCGTCACAGTCCTCTTGTTTCTTCTTTATATTGCAAATCTTAACTATCTTTCCCCTGTTCTTCTCTGTCTCTGTCTCGAAGTGTCTGTCGGTTTACCTGTCTGTCTGTCTGTCTCTCACACACATGCACATGGTCTCTCTTTTATACTGTATTGCCGATCGCTTAAAAATGAATATAAACACTTCTTGAAACCCAATACCAGGGTACCCCTTATTATTACAGCTTCAATGTGAAGCTCAGCACAGAATGGGTTGTCCTCTTGCCTTCGTATTTTTCTTTATATCCTGCTCTATTAAAATTACTCCCCCATTATAACCCTGTTTGAATCATTCCCATATGTAGTCTTAATTTGGAGGTGTCACTGTATATATTAAAATATAAAAACTAAATCTTTAATGTAAAAATGGCCCACATTTGAATTGAAAATATATGTAATCTGTCTTTCTTTACAATAATGATTAACAATAATTATTAATACACAGGACACTTTTTGTTCTTCGTAGGTTCTGCACAAAACCAATCTGTCATTGCATACGAGAATGATGTGGCAGTGCTGCCATGTAACCATGGATCAAGGATAACAAGGTTTACTATAATAGAATGGCACCAGAACAAACGTCCCTTTTCTGATACACAGCCAAATATAATTCGTCAGAGAGAAGTAATCTCTCTCTCTCTCTCTCTCTCTCTCTCTCTCTCTCTCTCTCTCTCTCTCTCTCTCTCTCTCTCTCTCTCTCTCTCTCTTTTAGTTGAGTCGCCTGGTACAAAACCCGATTGATGAGCAGAAAAAAATTATTGTCCAGGTAAAAGTGAAACATGTGCCAGGAAACTTTTATTTATCTGCAACCACTTATATGTGGCTGCTCTTTTTTTTTTTTGGTCTGTCTACTCAGAATCTAAATTGTGTATTATTTGCTGTTGCATAATGAGCAGTTTGTTTTCATGACCTTTGCCAGGTGTATATTTTATCTTCAAATGTTGGGCTCATTATTCGATTTTTTTTTATGTCTGTTTGCTCTGACTTGGAATGTCATACATAATTTGTATTGAAGTGCGACTCTATTATTACAATTGTAACACATTCCTTATATCTTAATTAGGACGAGGGAGTAGCCCGATATCGATATATGTAACGATATATATATATATATATATATATATATATATATATATATATATATATATATATATATATATATATATATATATATATATATATTTATATATATATATATATATATATATATATATATATATATATATTTATATATATATAGTCATGACTACAAATGCAACAATCAACTTCGGCTAACCTTTTCAAATTCAGCGTTGGCTAGATCATTCACCTGTATATCATGACTTGCACATCTCTGTGGTTTATATGTAAGTATATTATATTTACCAAAAAGCATTAAGGAAAGCTTTGAAAACATCCAATGTGTGCACGACTATAACACACGAAAAATATGTTCTTTTTAATTTGCCGAATCAAATCCAAGTTGCAATGTGCAAGACAGACAGCTTCGATTTAATTGCATTAAGAGCCTGGAATAACCTGCTGGTTTGATCATATCTGTAAGTTATTGAAAAAGACTATAAGTTGCTGAAAGTGTGTGTGTGTGTGTGTGTGTGTGTCTTCAGTAAGTCTTTTGGTTCCGGTACCTTGCCTCTTCACGCCAACGAGTGCACACACGTACGAGATATGTGTTTGCCATTGTGTTTCTTGCACCTAAACCAGCCGCAGATGTTGGAGAGCTCGGACTGCGACCCCCCCCCCCTCCCCCAACCCCCGCCAACACACACACAAACTACCACCACCACGTTCGAAATACATATAGATTATATACCAATAATACATGCTTTTGTCTCGCTGGTACTGGACTCTCTGCATCGTATTTCGACCACTTACGAATCTGGTGAGCCAAGACTCGATCAGGGAACGGGTACTCTTTGATTACACGGGTTGCAGCACAATAGGGCGATGGGCAAGCAAAGTAAGCCTACTGTCAAAACGGTGTTGTGAACAGTAGCACAGAAGCTTTGGCGATATGCGACCGAGTAACAAATTTAAGTTGCCAAATAGGTCCATAATAAGAAGCTTGAATAGCTTCTGCTACATGCAAGTAGATCATGGTAGATGCAAGTTTGATTTTTTTGGTTACGCCTAGAGTACATTGACAATAAATATGAAAAAAATATAATGATCTATTTTAGACTACTGTATTCTACATGAAGCGTGATGCAATGGATGTGCTGGAGTTGCCAGGCCGGTGTGTTTTGTATAATCCAACATTTGTTCCTTTGTTGGATATCCGCGTTTTTTCACCGGCACCGAAGCGCCGCCCAACGGTTGCGACCGGAACGCGGACAAAGTTAAAAGACCCTTTCTTCACTCCTCTCCTCTCTGCTTCGCGGCCTGGCCTATTCTAGCTCGATGCTTTTACAACCCCCTCATTTGCTTTTTATAATCTCCATTAGCTACTTTGTTTTATATCAAATTAATTAAGAAAGGGTTTTGAAGAACGGGGGGGGGGGGGGGGGGGCTGGTACTTTGTTTTAAATTTTTTGTTGGTTACAATTCACACTTTTCCTATGCACAAACATGATGATTTAATGCCAAATGGTGTGACACGTTGTGCAATTACTCCCTGTAGATTTATATATATATACCTGCGCATCTCAAGATATGTTTTGCATTATGGTAAGCGTTAAGCTATTTTATTCTACTTTGACGCCTTCAATGTACTTCTGTTCTTTTTATTTTGATTTATAATGTTTTGTGTCATCTGGTTTTGCTTTGGTGTTTGAAAAATTGGAATGAGGAGATCATGCCTTTTCGGCATTTCTAAATTCACGGCCAATCAGTTAGGACAGTAGGACTGCCATGACACCACTGTATTTTACCGACCAACGGTATTTCCACATTCATGGGCAGGCGAGAAGCCCCCGGTTCCCTTTTTAACATTTGGCGTTGAATTGTGTCATTTCTATAACATTCCTTTTGTAACACCAAAAAAATGTGACAATCAAAATATGTACCGATTGCAAAAAAAAAAAAACAAAAAAAAAACTTTATTTTTAAAATTTAAGAGCTACCAACTTAACCCTTCAGAGATTTTACAGTTGTCAAACTTAATGTCCAGCAAATGGGGAAATACATCGAAAAGACTAGATAAATAAACTCAGCAAAGCTGCGTTGGAGATGACGATTTACCATTATGAGTGTTTATACCACCCGAATCCCTCATACTCCCTAAATGGCACAAAAACCACGACACATCAATTTAAATCTTTTGTAGTAGCGTGTCCGTTATTGGTTTTATTCCGAAAGTAGGCAAGTAATCTAAATATGAAAAGCAAACTTATTTCATTAAGAATGTTTATTGTTAGGTTCATTCTATATTTATACCCATAAAACATAAAACTTGCTGCTTGTTATTATAGGGAGCATGACCAGCTTTGTTCATAGCGTCAATTGAACTCCTGCTGGACTGCAGTCTGCAGTTTGTTTCCTCATGGGTTCGCATATGCATAAAGGTAGCCTTACCTCAGGTTTCGCTTAGGCCTACTTCTGTATCAGATACATACATCAGTGAATACCTCCCTCCCCCATAATTTGTGGGGGCATGATGCTGTTTGGGAGTCATAAACCTCAAAATGACCTTATAAATCACATTTCATGGGTATTTCGTCAAGTTTTGTCAATGTCAGTGAGACAAATTGTCAATCCAATGCATTTTTTGCATTTAGACTAGAGTGTTCAGACGTTACTAAGCACATTAATAATAGAACGAAAGCATAATTGTTTCTACGAAAAATATTATAGTTTGTGCTGTTTATCTATTATCACCAGAGTGTACAGGTAATGTGTTCCAATTTCAATCTAAAATACTAGCACAGACCGACAAAGGGGAATCGATCTACCGAATCAGGAGGACAGAACTGCGCTATGCAGAGGACATAGTTTTCTTGGCATTCCAGACAAGACTTTTCATTGTCCGGGAACCTGTGGATGCTGTCAGATGATTGCTTCAGGAATTAAGTATGGTGTATCGGCTCGCGATCTGACTTCGATCTCACCGCCTCCTTTGTGATAATATTGACAACAATGAATGCCACGCCATACTTAATTCCTGTTATAAATGGTTTCAAGTTGACAATCTCCCAAATGTGACGCAAAAAATGGATTAACTGGCCTATTTTAACCCGTTATCATCGCTTTTGCTTATGCCGTTCCCGGTTGCTTGTGTACTCACTCCCTTGCCAAATTTACAGTTTTGGAGATGAGCGAGGCCAAATTTGGGGGTCCGTAGGTGTGCATGGAGATTGTACCGTTGTCAATGTCAGTCACAACCTTTCAAATCGGCATAGGCTTAAAATATATTGATCATAAAAAACAGAGACCGAAGTATATCTTAATTGTATCTTAGGCCTACATTTGGCTCTCATGCAGATATAGTTTTTTGGAACGTAAAAAAAAACAACAAACAAACTCACAAGGCACCCCTAGACGAAAAATGTGATTGGTTGAATCAGGTTATGTGACAAATTAATTTATTCTATGTTTGGCAGTGAGTTATCATTTTCTGGAGTGAAATCCAGAAATAGTAACTCACGGTAGGTCACATGACCTAAACATTGTTACAAGTGAATCGTGACGCGCCTGCGTCAGTGACGTAATGCATTGACATTTAGACAAAATCAAACGTCCGCGAGCTATGCTTAATTATACGTCACGGGTGACGTTGAATAACTGCGATGAACGTCAACAAACACGGCACACCAGATTTGACATTTCCAAGTGAAAAGTCTCCGCTTCAAAATGGCGACACCTAAGCAACAAGAGCGACAATTTTTGCGGTAAATACTCGATTAAACATAGAATAAATAAAATCTTACATGGCAGTGAGTGAGTGACGATTTTTCTCTCACTCGGGATCGTTGTTGGTGGGGAAAAACACTCGTGACCTGCGGTCACTCGTGATTTTCCCCACCAACAACGATCCCTCGTGAGAGAAAAATCGTAACTCACTCACTGCCATGTAAGATTCTATATATATCACGGTTGAGAGTGAACGACGACGGCAAGCAGGCATATTCGCCGTGTGCTGGGCGATTTTCGAAGTAGTTCGTGTTCTGTTCGAATTGTTTTTACGGGACTGAGTTTTTTTTTTTTAAGTGCAAGGTCTGTCCAAATAATGACAATACTTAGCACAGTTCATTTTGGTGCAGAGCCGGGGAAATTGGGGGCTATGGCATAGGTAGGGAAGGCCTACTCTGCTCCTAGTCGTACAACGGACTGAAACTGGTTCATTTCATCTGGAGGATTATGTCTATGAATGCACTGACATCGACATGTCATTACATGTGTGAGGATCACTGGGATAATAATTGTGGAGTAATGACATCATAAGGTTTGTAACTTTGCTGCATTTTGTCGCAGCATTGGCGGCAAGTGGGGATAGGGAGCACACATGCTCCTGAATTACCGCGCCATCTATTATCGACCATGGTAACTACCATAGGAACGCTGAACCAAAAGTAATTAAAACATTGCATTTTCGTGAAAGGTATTTCCTGGACATTTGCTATGATTGTTTTATTTAATTAATTAAACGCCCATACATTTCTACATACTTTATTAATGATGGTCGAATAGAAATCCAGGGACTCATATGGGGTAGTAATTCAGTGGGGGTAAGCACAACAAAAAGAAGGGTCATTGTGATATATCAGATGTTACATCACGGCAAACAAAGACATTCAATCACATTAGCCTCGTTTTCACACCGTCTACTATACTATACTATACTATACTATACTATACTATAGGCCTACTATACTATACTATACTATACTATACTATACTTCAATGATGTGGATAACAAATACTTTACCTGTATATGCCCAGAGAAAGGAACCTAGACCTATAATCCTTTCCATATTTTACCTGCTTGCTAAAGACCTCTTTTGTACTGAAAAATGGGGGAGGATTACATTCTGAACATTTCTGTCCGTCACAATTGGATACAAATATATTGGCCACTTCTAAATGTTGTACTGCAGACCGGGAATCTACAAGAAATAGTTTCTCAGCTTCAAACAAACCTCGCCATGGGCGAAGTTTGTTTGAATTGAACTAACTGTGCAATTATCGAATTTACTAAATTCGAATTGAACTTACTGTGCAATATCGAGGCATGTGGCTGGCATGGGTAACTTTATTGATATATAACTTTTATGAGAAAAACAATAAAATTATATATATATATATATATATATATATATATATATATATATATATATATATATATATATATATATATTAACAAAAACAAAACAAAAAACTAAAACAAAACAAAAAACAAACAAACAAACAAAAAAAACAACAACAAAAAAACCCAACAAAAAATCGCCATGGGGAGCCAGCTTGCGGATCGAGCAGGGATTTGATGTATCTAGTCCGTATCAGAACCAGGAAGTTTTTCTCGTAATGCAAGTTGTGCTCATGCGTCACTGCTTGAGTTCAGTTCAAGTTTTTTCTCCATTTCCAGTATAATTCATTTTATCGTATATGTTGAAATGCTGCAGGAAGACGCTGTGACAACCTTTAGGACCTTGAGTATGCTTTGTCTTTATTTCACAAGTGAGTAGACACACTATGCTTTTTATCGGGATATTTTACACACGTGAATTATGTCATCCCCTATTGAATCCAATATATATATATTTATTTTTACTATACTTTAAGGGCACGCAAAAGTCTCACAGGTTCCGTCTACACACAAATATTACATAAACACGAGATATTCGGCAAACTGCTGGCGAAGACAGAGAACACCACACTCTTTTGAGAGCTACTCATACCACGAGGTTACAAAAATACTCTTTTCGGATCAGCAGCTATATGTACGGGGCACGGTTTACAGACGTGAGCCGCGAGGAGACTCCGTCTCGGCTTATAGGTTTTGTTACTTCTGCTGGGGTGGAAGTGACTTGTACGGGTTCCCATTGATGTTTAGGTTTACTCCGCCACCGTAAAAGCAGCATGTGCAAATCCTCCCTTATCTGTGCTATGTAGAGTGATTCGGAGTGGAAACACGTTATAGATCTGAAAACAGAACACCGGTCAGGAGATAAGCAGGTCTTGTCCCAATGTAGTACGAGTGCGTTTATATATGTATATATGTATGTATAATGTCCGTATACAAGTAGCCTAGGTACCAGCCCATGCCATTTTGCTGCTCAACGTGTCACGCTGCCTTGTTTTGCTTTGTTTCGGCTGACTACATTCTTCCATTCGTATCAAGAACGTATCGCACCAAATAGCTTCAAAATAAAAACATTTTGCTCAGTGCCTTTCATTTGGACATTTCACACATATGATTTTTGTCATTCTGTATGGAATATAAGCATGTTAAAGTTCGATTTCTGTTATAAAATTGTTTTCAATCATGAGCCCTTTTTTTTAACTTGGTCAAATACATGGAATTGCGCTCAAAATCAATCCAGAAACGAACCAACTAAATACAACCACAATTACCAACAAGTGTTTACACAATAAGACCGGGTCAATCTTTAACACTCTCACACACACATAATAACAGCAACAAAATCAACAAAAAAAAAAAACAAACAGATAAATAAAATAAAATAAATTAAAAAAAATGGAAAAACACCCCTCCCCCAATATATATATATATATATATATATATATATATATATATATATATATATATATATATATATATATATATATATATATATATATATATATATATATATGTATTTGTGTGTGTATGTGCATGTCTGTGTGTGTGTATTCAATCGGTGTTTTTCTAAGAAACCCTTCGTGTCAGACATAACACTTTCATGGTGGAATTTTGACCATGTTTTCCTCAGCCCTTGCTGTAGTGTCAACAGTCAAGCCTTTATGAATGGAAGTTGCATTAAACAATTTACTTTAAAAGGTTAGGTTTCTCATTACAGAACTAAATTAGACAGTGTGATTACCATATCCAAACCGTAGTCCTAATGAAACAAATCCAAGTCAATTCCGACCAAAGGCAATGTTCCTTGGTATGTATAGCTGAAACATATTTAGTTCGTATTTACCCAAAAGAGACCAAAACGTAAGTGCAAAGGTCCATAGGGGGGAAAAAAACCTTATGTAGTTTTCACATGACAGAATGCAAAAAGTTTTGTTTGAAATTATAGGCCTATTTCAGTAAACTGGCTTGAACAGTTGTATCATTCATGCACATACAGGACCATACAATTTATGAAAAGGGACCAAAATTTGCATCACATCAAAGAATTTGTAAGCGGAGGTTCTTAACTTGTTGAAAATGTCTATAAAATTCAGTATTTAAAAAGGTACTACTTGCAACCACCATCTCAACAATGATCATCATCCATACAAGTCCACAAAGCGACACCAACACCAACATCAATCCATCAGAAAAGCCCTCTAGGCCTAAAATGACCATCAATAAGAATCTAAACAACATGATTATATAATTCGATGTGTTTTAGGCATGTAGTTAAAGATATGATGTTGTTTTAAAGGAGATAAACTAAGAGTATTTCAAAAAGAAAAGTGTTTGAATTTCCAAATATAGTAAGTACATTGGTTCAAATGTTAAACATCAGCCAGAAGCAAGTGACATTAGGCCTCAAATCATTAAAGCGTAGTCAAAAATGCATTACAATAGTCAAAATTTGTAAGGATAGCAGTCACATTTCAAGTTGGTTTCCAGAAGTATTTTTGAAAGGACATTTAAATGTTCAAGATTGAAATGTTCCTAAAGGTAACTGTAAGTATAACTGTTTTCCTGTAACAGTTTTAAATTTTTTCATTTATAATAAGACGTAGTTCAACTTGTCAGTCAGTTGATTTAGATGTTAATTATTTATACAAAAGAGAGACAGAGAAAGAGTACATTAAACACTTTGAGCCAACCTGACATGACCTTCATAATAACAAACTATATTCATCAGACAATTATAAAAAACAACATCAGTTTCACTACACTTGGAACACTTACTGCACTGCAATATGTGCAGAAAATGCCTGAATGTTCAAATTGTTACCAAATATATAAGGGTTCCATGAAAAGAGAAGTGGATAACAGTTTTCAATGATAGTGATGAGACCAAACCAAATACCAGTTTAACCTTGTCAGATTCAGGATCATTTACGAAATAGTAAGACATGCCAGTGTTCGTCGTCAGAAGGATCCATGACCAACAGTAATGAGATTAAAACGAATGAGAGTATCTTCTACCTGACTTGGAACAGGTTACCAACATATTGGCAGTGGGTTAAACCAGTTTTACGGGATCCCAATCCTCCCACTTTGGAAAACACTCTCATTCATTTAAAGTAGGCCTAAAACAAATTTAGCCCTTAATGTTAATGTACAGTTATAAAAGGTAATTACCTGACCATAGTTCACAGACATCATCCAAACAATGACAGGACAATTAATAGTACAGAAACACAATCCATATTCATTAATTCCAAACCCAACAATGATGGCAAAGAGATTTCAGACTTGCCAAAGCATCAACATTTCTTTTCCAATATCAATGTGAAGAAACAAATTTCATTCCTGACTTGAGACAGGCAGTCACCCATAAAAAGCAACTGGTGGTTTTAAACCAATCCTCTCAACCTTAGAAATATTCATCATTAACTGCAGACACTAGTTCCTTTTCCAAAATGTATAGGCCTAACCACCCAAAACACAAATTTCATTTCTTCTGCCAAAAATCAAAAGAGACTTGTTAGGCCTATCACCTTTTAGTTCTCCCGACTTGTCAGTCAGCTAAGTTTGTTTGCTGACACTTGACATTCTGTTTCATCACGAATTATTTTTTTTTCATCGCACATGACATTTTACCCTCAATTTTTTTTTTTTATGGCAAGAGCCTTCTTTTGCTACTGTTGTTTTTTTTCTTTCGTTTTTTTCTTTTTCTGAGGGGTGGGTGTGGGTGTCCTGTATTCTCCCATATAGCTTTTTCAGTTTCAATTTGAGTATACACGGCAACACATTTTCGTAAGTACACAGAAAAACTTTCTTTTAAGCCCTTTTTTGCTTGTTGGAGTTTATATTTGCTTGTATGTTGAAATTTGACTTGATAAGCTGTGGTGTTATTAGTTTTATTTAGTTGTAAATGTTTGTTGCTGTATGATTTGGTTGTATGTTGTGCTGTGTGCTTTGTTTTCCAACTCATAGTTATAGTGGAGGTAGAGTGTGTTTGTAATGTTGCAGATTCATAAATATCACAAAAACGATGTAGGCCTACTTTACTCTTTTGCTGTAAACTGAGTTGACTGACAAGTCGGGAGAACTAAAAGGTGATAGGCCTAACAATTCTCTTTTTATTTTTGGCAGAAGTAATGAAATTTGTGCTTTTGGTGGTTAGGCCTATACATTTTGGAAATGAACTAGTGTCTGCAGTTAATGATGAATATTTCTAAGGTTGAGAGGACCGGTTTAAAACCACCAGTTGCCTTTTATGGGTGACTGCCTGTCTCAAGTCAGGAGTGAAATTTGTTTCTTCACATTGGTATTAGAAAAGAAATGTTGATGCTTTAGCAAGTCTGGAATTTCTTTGCTGTCATTGTTGAGTTTGGAATTAATGAATATGCATCATGTTTCTCTGTACTATTATGTACATTTTGCTTCCTCCAAATTATAGGGATTCAATAGTGTATCATCATCATCATCATCATCATCATCATCATCATCATCATCATCATGTGCTTCTTTTTTCAACTCCCGCACTTTCTTCGTCATGCATTCCTCCTTGAATAAGACAAATGCATATTTGGAATGTTACATGTTTTATTGCATTTATAATTGGTCCAAACTTGCATAGCACCATTTTCTTTTTAATTACACGAAGTCCTTGCACAGCATCTTTCACTACTTAACTTATGAAAATCTACAGACAAGGAAACACGGGAAGGTATTGACTAGCACTTTTCGCTACTTAACTTATAAAAATTTCAAGACATGGAATGACAAGAAGTTATTGTGCAGCACCTTTTACTACTTAACTTATCAAAATATCAAGACATAGATTTCCACGAAGGTATTGACCAGCACCTTCTCTACTGAACTGTTTAAAAATAACGTCAAAAATCAAAGGTAATACTACGAAATTACCAAAAAATATGTACACCATTTCAGATCTACATTAAAAATAATTGATTCTGATACCTGAAAAAAACACCTGAGCAAAACACAGCTTAGACAAAAAAAAAATTTGGATAGACTCCAACACTTGGAAAAAAAATCACTATCTAAATAGTCATGTATCACATGAATAAATTGCACCGAACCTTTATATTCAAGAATAAAGTGTCTCTTGAACCACATACATTGAGTTAATTGCAGCAGTAAATAGTCGATAAACGCACTTTATCGTAGTCACTGATAAACTGTCAACATCATCAACATAACGGGCAGAGGTAATTACACCTGAGTCATGTTTACCTGCAGTCGGCGTATTTTACTTTCTTTACGTAAAAAAAAATGGACCCTCTGCTTTATTGTACGCAAAGACTGGTAGTATGTTATCATTCTGACAAATTTACAGCGTTCACAGTGACAGTATTTCCAAACAAATCACTGCAGAGTAAATATATTGCAATATTGGGATGAGTCACACACCGCGACTGGCACTAGGGGCTAGGACTGCGTCAGATTCTGAGTTAAAATAGGTCATGATTATGTAACAGAAACAAGAGTACTGTGATAAATGCGCTTTTTCTCCAAGCTTTCGTAAATGAGTTTATGTCTGTCCCATTCCTGCGCAAAAAGTCACGACATGAGTACAAAATAGGAAATGTAATTTGAGCGAGACTGCAGGCACGGAAAACCCGAAAGTGAACGCAATAATTTATCAAAAAATTAACAATTCCAGGCGTGCTTGAAGGGAACCCATTTATACAAAGTTACTACTCGCGATAAATTGCGGAATTCGGTAAACAGTGCGGACGGAATGTGTATTTTTTAAATATGGTAAATGCCTGTCGCTGCAATTAGCATATGTGGTGAATTGGGATAAAGATCAGTAGGTAATGTATTATAAAATGTAAGAATTAAAAAAATATGTCAAATGATTCGTACATGCGTTTTTCTTTCACTGCATCAGAAGTTATACATATATCTTGAAAAGTCACAGGGATCATCAGTACCCAATGAATCTTATAGAACACTTTGTCAGGCCTACCTTTTAGACGTGTATATTTAAAGGTTGAAGGTGGACTTTCTAAGAAGTTGGTGATTTTGGACTGGGGGGGGGGGGGGAGGGGGTAATCACATTTCATTGGTTATTTTGGAATCTTGGAAAAGGTATCTTCGTGCATCATCTATTACCAGAGGGAAAGAATTAGCTAGGAAAAGGGATTTTCAATATCTGTTTGCATTGTATAGAATAGTGACAAAGTTGTACAGTAGGTAGTGTCTCCTTGGTATGTATAGTAACCCCTGGGGACTCCAGATTAGAGTACAGTTTGAGACTTGGCACTCAGCCAGTAACAGTCCCTACCCAGCAGAGTATAGCCACGAGGCACATCACTGGTTGGTAAGTTGAGTTGTGGTAAGACGGGCGTCGTGCAGGTTGGTAAGTTGGGCGCAGCCACATGTATATAAGAAGACCAGGCAGCACAGTGAGGGAGTTGGGAGATGGCTGTTGCAGAGAGAGTTAGTAGCTGCAGAGAGAGTTAATACCTGGTGAGTATGTTCAGAATGGTTTTTAGCTCAGCTGAGCTTTTGTGAGGAACGTCATCCCTCATCCATCTACAATTTGCGAGAAGACTCCATATAGGGCATAGCCCTTTACTCTAATCGTGGGATAAAACATGTTTAAACCATTTGCAATTCACATTTTCTACTTCTTCTCCAAAACTGCCAGCCAAATTCACTCTAGACTTGGTGGGGATGTACCTTGGGTGGGTGTCTACAAAGTTTGCTCTAATGGTGACGCTCCAGTTTTTCAAGGATTTTCTATGATTTTTTTCTTTTTGGTGGCAAACCTATGTTATTATGTAATATACAGGTCAAAATGTGAAAATATTGTGACCGTCCAGTTTCGAAGTTTGCCCAATATAACTTTCAGGGCTTATAGGGTGTATTAAAATCACGGTCCGTTTAGAAATTGGCGGCGCCACCGACAATATTATGCAATATAGGGGCCAAAATATGAAAATCCTGTGTACACTAGCAAGTTTAATTTGTGGCAGACCTTCACCAAATTTGATGGGATTGCGGGGGAGGTCAAGGACTAAGTTGCTTATGATACTAATGACACCTCCTATAATTTGAGGGAAATTATGAGCCAAAATGCGTTTAAGATATCAAATGTCATATCTTTAAAAGTAATTGGATTAGACTTGCCAAATTTATTGAATATATATAGAATGTCCAAAGCTAGAATTTGAAATACAGTGGTTCGTCTTTTGAGAGACCAACCCTACGGGGGTTAAAATGTGGTCTCTCAATACAGATGGTCTTTCAACAACATGGAAAGTATAGCGCAGTGTTTCAAGAGTGTGGTCTTAAAAAGACATGTGGTCTCTCATTAGAGGGGTCTCTCATGAGTCCTACCACTGTTATATCAGTGATCTTGACTTATTTTTGTAAGACCAATATGCATGTATAGTTGAAAGAGGTGGTTTTCTAATGACAGGGTGTAGCTTGAACATCAATGGCAATGTCTGCAAATCACCATGCTTATGGTATCACGGGATCTGGGTGACCTTGTTGTTCTGTCCCAAGGTCACTAAGGGCATAAAGATGAGGACTCACTCATTGTTGGCTTGGAACATGCAACAATATCCATCACAGGAATTGTACAAATAAGCTATAATTTGATGGAAATGTAGAGCGAAGTGCCATCTAGAGGACATTTTAAATTTTAAATGTATGTAAGCTTTATATGTTCAGAAGCCACTGGAGGACTTGCAACTTTTGAATGAAGATGCAGGTGTAATATAGACATGAGCCTAGCAGAATATTAGGCCCATGGGTCCCTTCTTTGTGTTTTTTGCTATTTTTGACTTCTCTCTCTCTTTTTTTAATCTTTAAAAATAGTTCTAATATGAAAGTATAAGATGGGAAATTCTTGTAATGGTTATAACGTCAATACTTTTGGCCACATTTGTGTCAAACTTGGTAGGGATGTACCTTTGACTAATGTCTGTTCCTTTTGTCCTGTCCCAACAGAACCACAAGTGTGATGAATCTCAGTGCCACAAACTCAGTGAGATACCCAAGTGGCCCATTTCTTTTTTGGCCAGTATATAATTGGCCCAAATGAAATCTAAGTGGCCCAAAGGGCCAAAGCAAGCGCCTGAAGGGTGTAAAGCTATGCTAGGGGGTCCCGGGGCATGCCCCCCCCTCCGAAAAATTTTGCATTTGATCATGCATATGGTGCATTCTGGTGAGTTTCGAGTGGAAAATCTGGCCTTGACTTGGCTGATGAAATTACATGTTCTTTCGGTCATCTGCATGACAAAGCCGATTCCTCAATGATCTGGAGCCAGGGCCTGCCTGTTTTCGAAGTAGGCTGTACTTTTCTTACACGCTTTGCTTCATAGCTGCAAAAGTCAGTAAAATATGAAAAGACAGTCACAAGGAAGTGTTGAATTATGCAATTAGAAATACAAATAGATTAATTGATTTGTAAGAAAAAAAGGGCTATAGAACGGTTACTACATATTTTCTCCTAGTGAAAGACAAAATTGTGTCACCAAAACTGACTTACAATCTATATAACCAGAGAACATTGCTTTAACGTAACGCTGCCATGATGTCAGGACAGGGGTCACTGTGTATTAATTACGTAATTCTCGACCACAAGCCCTCTGTGTCTGGGCATAACGCCCAAGAAATCGAGTTTAGTTGTCTACTTACTTGATCCTGAAAACCTGAGGGTCCCATGGCGCCATCTGTTGGTCCATATTGGACTGATGGTGATGTCGAGTGCACATGCGCGCCCTTAACATCCTTCCTCTTTCAGGGGCCATTACTGGCTTGCCTTGCGAGTTGAAGGTCCGTGAACTTTTGTTCACACTCACTGTTTTTGTGCTTTACACACGCTCTCAGCATTCTGGGAATCTTTGGATACCTACACAGCTGATTTCTGTGATTGGATGTCACATAAATAGTAAGCAAAAAGTTGGTTGTTTGAGGTGTACATAGATTTTAAAGATGGCTTCCTGGCAAACAGAACACAGAAAGAGGGAAAGCAGTGCACACCAGGCTATTGCTTCCTTTCAGAGAAAGTCCTTGGGTGTTGACCAATTTGTCTGCATCCTCGTCCCTATTGGATTGCAGACAAAAGTTGGATTCCAGGAATCACTTCATGGTGGCTTGGGATGACCATCCATGCTGCTATAGTTGTGGCCTGCAGTTTGGTCAAGTTTGCTCTCCTGAGTGAACTTGCAGAGACTGTCAGGATTGCAGAGAAGGCAAATGGCTGCTCCGTGAGCAAGCACGAAGAAAGTCTGACAGTGAGAGATGTAGGCTGCAGGTCGCAACAGCCACCAAGCACCAAGCTGAGATGATTGACTCTGTTGAGCTTCCCATGCCCCCCATGAGAAAAAGCGTAGACTTTCCTGTACCCTTCCGCAGTCTCACATGGCTGATGAGAAAGAGCCTAGACTTGCTTTGGCTTGTATGCAGTCCAAGATGACAGGTGTCTCTACTCCAGATACCCCTTAGATCACCACTTGGGGATCTTGCACATAAGATTGTGCCCCAACAGACCACTAGAGCATGATGCAGCAGGCTGAGATGTTGTGTGCATTGTTTAGCACCTCTCAGCACACTGTTTCTTCTTTGGTCCCTGCACCAAAGAAATCAGCCAAGCGTCGCCTGCAGCTGTTGAGATCTTGGTCCTCAAGGTCCAAGCACTCTAACCAGCAGCAGTCAGGCAACAGGTGCTTCTGGAGTGGAAACCTACAGGGGCCCACCCCAGTAGGACCTCAGCCAGTCTAAGGGCTTGGGTCGGAGCACCAGGACCATAAGTCCGAGAAGTATGGGAAGCCTGCACCATAGCCAGTGCCGACGCTCGGGTCCAGGCACTCAGACCGTAATCCCAGATGCCAGCTAAGGCACTGGTGCCCCCACAAACCCCACCAAGCTCCGAGAGCTTGGGTGATAAGTTTAGGCATAGGGGAAGTAGGAGGAAGACACCCAGACTGGTTGGGGAGCCTTGCACTGTCTGTGGACCTTTCACCTCGGCGGTGTCAGTACCTTTGGTCCGGGTGGAACCTCCTGTTCTCCCAACAGCAGTACCAGCCTTAGCTGGCTACCCTGCCTTACTCTCTCAAGTGACAGGCAGAACTCCAGCTTCGCACTGACCAGCCATTGCGTGAACAGGCTCAGTCTTCAACCGCATTGGCCACCACTGTTGTTGCCCAGTCTTAGCAGATGTCTCAGTCAGCAGTCGCCGAAACCTTGGTGTATGAGCCTCCCTTGCCTCCCCTGTCTCTCCACACATAGGAGGATCAGGTGGAGATGGCATCTGTAGCAGCGACTACTTCTGCAGAGATGCTTGCTACCCCAATGCCCACTCCATCACCCTCAGACAATACATTTTGTGACAAGGCTTTGGGCATTACAGCCCCCCCCCCCCCCCCTGAATGTGGAATCTTAAGACCTTGACACTGAGGTGAGGATGATCTTCTGATGTGGTATTCGTCTGCTAGCAGATCTGGCCCTAGATCAAGGGCTCACCGTTCACGCCATGACAGGCCCTCTCCCCATGTACATGGCACCTCCCATCGCCAAGGGCTTTGACCATGTCAAAAGTTCATATTCAGATCCTGTTTGGTGACCAAGCTGTGGTTCCACCACCAGAGGAGAGGTCAGGCACTGTCATGTAGCTGAGTTTATGACCACCTCACACCCTAGGCTTGCGGCACATGGGTTTTTGTGGAGCCACCAACATCTGGCAATTTGAGGCAACAGTGACTCCTTGTTAAGCCAGATGTCTAGGGGAGGTGATATTCTGTGCCCTGACAGATCTTTCCATCAGGTTCACTGCGGGTGGACTTAGACTGGGAGGAGTTCAATGCTGCACAGCTGAGAACCATTTCAGCATTCGCTGACGCCTTCAGGTGACTGGAGGATGAAAGCCCGAGGATTCTTCCTTGTGGTGTCCTACTCTGACGTGTCGTTGGCTGCGTCGGGGTCTCTTCTTGATGACCTCAAGGGCCCGGTTCAGATCATGGAAGCAGTGTGAGACTGGTTCTAAGACCAGACAACACTCCTCGCCACTTTGTTGTCGTGAGCTCCTGATCGCCAGGTGGGACTACTTACACGCTGGAGGTGAACCTTCGTTTGTTAAGGAGGCTTGCCTACCTCCAGGAGCAGAAACTGCCTCACCCAATCTTTCATATTGCCCGGGGCCTCTCTTCTCAGAAACTATGTTTAGAGGAGAGATGGCAGAAGTGGTCCGCCTGGCACAGGACCTTCGCGGCCCCCTCTCGGCCGACAAAGCAGGATCAAAGGCGCTGACCATATCTGCTCTGTTATTGTTCACCTTTTGCCACCACATCTACCTGTCCCTCAACTCGTGCTCCCTCGGGGGCACAGCAACCTGGGTGGGTGAACAGTGATCTCTGAAGGGCAAGCTTTCCGGTAGAGGTAAGAAGTCAGGACAGCTTGATTTCAATTCATTTACAAGGTGACTTGTATGAGAATCATGGTCCAGGATGTTGGAAATTCAATTCCAGCCTCTTACAGGATGAGTCCTATACAGGTAAGTTAAAAAAGTGAAATCAAGTTTGCAAAAATAATCATAGTGAAAAAGACGATAAAGGATTCCTTTTGGGACACAATAAAGTGTAATATACGCAGCTTTTCTGTTAAATATTCTAAACTTAAAAGGAAAAAAGAAAGAAAGGAAGAAAATGGCTTAAAACTCAAATTTGAAACCCGAACAGAAAATAGTAATGATCTAACTAATGTTGAAACTGAAAGATTAGAAGACATCAATTCTTTTTTTTAAATTATAAATAATAAACAGACTGAGAGAGCTATGATCCTATCAAGAGCCTGATGGGTTGAACTTGGAGAAAAAAACAAATATATTTGTGGCCTGGAAAAACGAAATACCAAGCTAAACGTATCACAAAACTCCGGGCTGCAAATAATAAAGAGGTAACGGAGCCAAACACATTTTATGCAAGAGTTTACTCCAGTTATAGTATAAGCACTTCAGACTTAGAAAACTGTCCATTCTTTCAACAAGATAAATCTCCCTCCTGAACACTGATTATAAACTTTTGTCCAAATCTATAGCAAGACGAATGCAGAGTTTCTTACCTAAATTAATACACAGAGACCAAACAGGTTATTTTAAAATAGATTAATTTGTGAAAATATGAGAGTGATTGATGATGTAAGATTAACCGGCATACAGAACATTCCTGGATTTTATTTTCTTTAGTTGACCAAAAAGGCATTTGATACCATGGCCTTAAATCAAAAACGTACTAGACTCAATTAACTTTTGAGAAGAATTCCGAAGGTGGGTCTCTGTCTTGTTTAATGATCCATCTTGCTGTGTTATTTACAATTGCTATGCCTCTGAATTTTTACCTTATCTACAGGAGTAAGGCATGGGTGTCCTGTTTCACCCGTCTTATTCATTTAAGCTGTCAAACTACTAGCTATTTCCATTAGGAGCAATTCCAACATTAAACAGATCAATCAGGGAGAAGAAAGAAAGATTTCTTAGCTGGCAGATGACACTACATGTTTCCTGCCAGAGATAGAATCGGCAAAGCAGTTACTCAATGTTCTTCAAAATTTGATTTTTTTTTCTGGTTTAAAATGCAACAAAGACAAGACTATTGCAAGATGGATAGGGCAAGTACATTTTCCCCATATGGTGATTTACCTGTTCTCTGGTGCAAAAACCACTTCACTGTAATAAGTATGTACGTGTAACCTTTCATAAGGAGGAAAAGCACAGGATTAAACTCAATTTTGATCCTAATCTTACATCATTTAAAGAAGTCTTGAAAGTTTCGAGAGCCAGAAACTGCTCGCTAATAGGAAGAAAAATAGTAATAAAGTCACTGGCAATCGCAAAGCTACTTTTTTTGTGCTTGCTCGTACATATTGATGAAACTGTAAATAAGGAAATACAAACTTGCATTGGAAACTGAATGTGGAGCCATGCTACACCAAAAGTAAAAACTGTGATAATGTATAAGAGCATACCTGATAGTGGTATGAAACTCTTACATTTCAAATCCCAGATTAATGCATTCAATTTTAATTGGATGAAACGTTTATTTAATAAAGTATTTAATTATCTAATAATATTTAATTTAGTAATGGAAAATGGATATTCACTTTTGCAATATATTTGGCATATAAAGGTACAAAATGTGTTTTTCAGTAGATGCTTTTTGACATTCAATCTGTCTTATCTTCCTTTGTTTTATCGAGATTAAATCAACACATGGAAGGAAATCCAGCTGATGTATATCCCCAACTCTGGAACGGACATTATGAATAAAATGTTATGGCATAATAATTTCATTACAACTGAGAGGAAGCCTGTGTTTTTTAAACGCTGGTATTTGAAAGGAGTCAAATTCATAAAGGATATTGCTGACAATGATGACATTTTCTTGTCAATTGAAGACTTGAGAAACAAATATGGTATCAACTCACACTTTTTAAAATACTACTCTTTACAATCTGCAACACCATGATACTAGAATCAACGAATTCGTACTGACACTATCAAAATTCCTGAGGAGTTTCCAGTAGTATGTATTAATGGCATGACTCATTGTATATCACATCTCTAAATTGAAAGAAATTGCAAATTGGTCAAATTAGGTGGTCTGAAACATTTGAAATCTCCATTCCTGATTGGGTAAACATTTGTAAACTTTCTTATTCCTGCACTATAGAAACAAGGTTACAAGCATTTCAATTTTCTCTACTTCATCGCTTCGTTGTACATAATCCCAGGCTGGAAAAATGGGGCTAACAGAGTCTGAACTATGTTCTTATTGCCCATTGGTGGATTCTATTATTCATAGATTTGTCGATTGTGATCAGATTCAAATATTTCAGACCAGTTTCCAAGACTGGTGGAATGATATTTACACTGGAGTAACTATTGTACTATCTCATTCCGATATTATTTTTAGTTTACATAAATCAAGGAGCATGTTTGCTTTGAATAATTGTATTTTACAAGGAAAATTTTACATTCATCTTAGAGCATGCAAGGAAATGAATATGCTGTTTGACAACTTTGTACTTTATTTGACTCATAAAGTTAAGGTTGAAAGGCAAGTGTGGTACAATCAATCAAAGCAAAACCTGTTTTTTCAGCAGTGGGGTCAAATATCTTCATTTTTGTTAACCTAACATGATGTCTCTAATTTTGTGTGTTATTTTGTTTTGTAAACATTCAATGTACATGAAGAACCAATAAAAAAGATATTTAAAAAAAAGTCAGCAAAGCCTCGGCATTCCTGACACTGGTATCCGGGAAAAGGTCTCAGGATTGCCAACCGCCACCATGTTACACTCTGCACAGCACCCAATCGGCAGCTGCCTCACCACCTATTGTACACATTGGGAGTCTATCATGGACAATTTCTTCCTCTTCAGCGTCCAGAGACACAGCTATACGCTGCCTTTCAGCAAAGACAGCCCTCGGTTAAGCCTTTAAGCATGGTGGTTTGCTCCACCCACCATCAGTGGTGGACTGTGAGGGAGAACACCATGAGAGGACAAATGCTGGATCCTTTTCATGCCTAGCTGACCACTTACACAGACTGTTCTTGGTCCGGATGAGGAGCCTACCTGGAGAACCAGACAGCGTTGGGCCATTGGCTTGCCTCATTTATCTTAGCCAGAGTTCATTTGTTACACACCTTCATTGCCTCCTGGCATCCCCTGTGGAATGTTGTGGTTCTCAACATTCTGGGGGCCTGCCTCTGGCAATGGTCTACGACTTTTGCGAAGCACTACTTGTGTCACATGATAGTAATCGAGTATGACATGTACACCTCTGTAGGGATAACTGCTCCTTTGCGTAGGTTCTGATACATGTTCATTGGGCCTTTGATCCCACCAGAGCAGTAACAGTGTTCCAGCTGATGGCGCTCTTGTGATCAGATATGATGTAGGTGTGTAGGTTGGCACCCGTCTGGGAGTGCCTGTTCAGGCTTCATGCCTAGTAGACCTAATCTTGAATGGTATCAGGCAGTTTGTCCTGACCCCCAGCCTGATGCCTGTTACACAGGAATCCGCTGCCCACAGAACCACATACCCCCCCCCTCCCTGGGCACCTGCCAGTTGCACGACTAGGTCCCATAAGATCTCCAGGCCAGATGAAGCTGAAACCAATAATGTCTACCCATGAGGCAGACTGTTGTCATGTTGGCGGTCAAGCACCGGGGGGTCAGTACGCTCCCATTCTGCTTGGTAAGGAGAATTTCTGGTTTAGGCTAAATTCCAGATTTTGTGGTCAGCAGGCTCATCTCCACGTAGCTCTGACACTTTCCCTACAGATGTGGCCTCCTCACACGGACCCATGGTTACCACTCAAGCTGCAGGTCCCACTGGTCAATAGAGGTTAGTGTGCCAGTGATGTTACAGCCACTCCCAGTACGTTTGTATATTGGCAATGGTGGTCTAGAGGTAACATTATGTAACTTATATAGGATATTTGGAGCAATATCAGTATTAGTCAGTACACTTACCTCTCGAACACCAGAGAAGCCCCCTTGACCAACCCCACAATCTCCAAAAGAGGAAGGATATTAAGGCCGGTTGTGCAATAGACATCACCATCAGTTCCACATGGACTGAGAGATGGCGCCATGGGACCATCAGGTTTTCAGGATCAAGGGAGCAGACAACTGAACTCAATTTCGTGGGCGATGTGCCCAGACACAGAGGTCCTGCCAGTGGCAGTCTTGTTTTGCAGCATTGTTTTAATGTTGCAGGTAGCTCTGAATGTTTATTCTTATCTGTCTTAAAAAGATTAAGCATGGGGACACATATAAATATTATTTTTAACATATGAAAGAAAATGTACCACTTTGAAATGCATGTGGGTTTTTTTTTGTTTTTGTTTTTTTTGACGTGTTGCTTTGGTTTTGGAATAACAGGACATTATTTATGCAGAGGACATGTGCATTTGTACTTTGTAGGTTGTGCACAAGACCAGTTTGTCAACGTGTATGAGCATGCAGAAATAGAACTACATTGTAACCATAAATCATCTGTAGGACGGCATACTTTTATACAGTGGAGAAGGGGATCACAGATTCTTGCACAATACAGACACTCAGGTCCCTCCATAGATGTAAGCAATGACTGGAAAGAGAGGGCAAATTTCACAACCCTTTTTTCAGAGGGTAGTGTCAAGATCGACAGCATAAATCTCACAGATGATGCAGTCTAAGGTTGTTTATTCACCGACTACAGTTCCTCAACAATTAGGAACTGGACTGTTAGTTTAACTGTACTTGGTAAGTGCCCTGCTTGTTTGTACAAAGGCTCAGTTTATAATTTTTCAGTATTCAAAGTAAGGAGTCTTTGATATATGTGTATGGCATTTTTAAGGGTCTGGCCCATGGGCGGACCCTTTCTGTTCTTTGGGTTGTCCGTCCTTCTGGATGTCCGGCTGGATGTGGATGCTCTCGATACTGCGATATCTACAAAATGCCTCCATTTTTTTAGCTTAAATTTGGCAGTATGCTTTCCTTACCTAGCAAAATGAACTGTTTAAATTTTGGTGTCACCATGACTTTATTTGAGCAAATGGCGGACCCTTCAGTCAATGCTTGCGTTGAATGTATGTCTAGTTAATTCTATTGTTGCATGCCTGGTAACTATTGACCAATGTATACAGTGAAATGTGCCATTAAAAATTTATACAGCTCCTGCAAGGGGAGAAATAAAGAACGTATATTTGGATAATATATGTCAATGTGTAGACTGCAGACAAAGGAATAGTATACATGAAAGTGTAGAAACACAAACAAATCAAGAATGATGTATTAACAGAACATCCCCAGGTGACCTTGACATTCAACCCATAATAAAAATTATGGGTTGAATGTCAAGTAAAATTGCTACAAAGCTACCTGTCAGAAAGATGGCAGAGGGTAAAAATTGGCCACATTCATAGTACATGGCAGCGAATATCTAAAGGCGTACCTCAAGGATCAATATTAGGTCCGGTGATGTTTAACCTGGTCTTAAACGATATTTATATGTGTGTCAAAGGCTGCGATATATACAACTATGCTGATGATAACTCTGTGAGTGTCAAGCATTTAGAGAAAGCACACATGGTACGCCAACTGCAAAGCAAAACCACAGAATGTGTACAGTGGTTTAAGGTAAATTACATGCAGGCTAGTCCGACCAAGTTTCAGGCCGTCTATCTTGGTCCTAATAAGAAAACAACCAAGGAGACTTCCTCTATTACGCCATCTCATATTGAAATCAATGATACAAAAATTGAATTTCAGGAGGAAGTAGTATTACTGGGTATAACTATCGATGACAAACTTAGATTTGATAAACATGTCGCTAATCGCTGTAAAAAAGCTGCTAGACAGCTAAATGTACTTTGTCGTTTAAGACATTTGTTGGATGAAAAGACCAGAATGATTATATATAAAACAGACATTATTTTAAATTTTAACTATTGTCCTTTGGTGTGGCATTTCTGTGGAGCCACTAATTTAAACAAAGTGGAAAGTATCCAAAAAAGGGCATTAAAATTTGTTTTTGGAACTTCTACAAATGTATCCTATAGTGACTTACTGTCAAAAGCCGATATGTCATCTTTAACTACACACAGACTACGTGCTTTGGCACAGCTGGTTTTTATGTCTGTTAACAAGATCGACCCAGAGTATCTTCACAATATTTTGAAACCAAAGTTGCAGGCGATAAATCTTAGAAATAAAAATATTATGGCTATTCCTAAGTTTCGAACTGTAACATTTGGGAAACATAGTCTGCCCTACTTGGGGGCAAAAATTTGGAATAGCCTACCACAACATTTTAGAGACCAGATGAGTTTTAAAGATTTCAAAACATTACTAAACTGCTGGGATGGCTCAGAGTGCAGTTGCAACTTTTGCTTTAGGACATAATTTTGACAGTATTCTTGCAAGTTTTTTTTTTTTTTTCTATAATTTTATCTTGAGTCATTATACTGTGATATTACATGTACTTGCATCTGACATTCATGTCTTCATTTGATCATTGTATTATAACTATATATGTACCTTGATTAATTTTATTACTGGAATGTGTATATGTTTAATTTTATGCAGTGGAGCATGATTTTACATTTTATACATCGAGTGTCAGCAAAGAGCCTCAGTTGCTCACGTTGTTCATTATGTAAATCCCACGGAAAATAAAGCTTATCTTATCTTATCTTATCTTATCTTAATAAATCCCATCCTGGAATTGGGGTGGCCAGAAGTTTGCCAGGGTAGCACTATCCATTTTCCAAAGTGCCAGTGGCTAAAGTGTCTAATATTATTATGAAATTTATTAAATTTGTCATGCGTATTTACTCACGGAATTGTACAGAATTGTTATATTTTATTCAGCATCATTTCAAAATGTAAAAATGGTGAAAACACACAAATTTTCAGTAAAAAAAGTGAAAAACTTAAGTAAAACTAGGAGTGAATAGTAGGGCAGTCTAGTAAACAAAAAAACGATAAGTATTTGAATTGAAATAAATCATTTAGAATCAAGGATAAAGAATGACGCTGCCTCCGCTGCCTAGTGAACATTTGTTTGCCCCGTCCACAAGCTGCATGTACATTTCCACTAGGTTTCAGCACAATATGAATGGTACTTTTGGAGATAAAATTCAAAAAGAGCCAGAAAAAATAAATTTCAGTGCCACCAGTTGAACAAATTAAGGTGTATGGGCCCCCAGCATAGTGCCTACGTAATTTGGAAACAATTGATTTAGCATTTCTGAGAAGAGGTTTTTAAAAGACTTTCAACGAATTCGTCTTAAAAGTGACCACCACCACCAGCAGCCCTAGAACAAAATGGAATAGAAAATCCAAAAATTATTGGAGTTTGGCCATTTGAACAAACTTGGACGGTAGACCCTCCTAAAGTATCTTCCTATGACGTTAAAAGAGTATCTAGCCAATGGTTTTGGGGAAATAAATAATGTCAGTTGTAGATGGATGGCAGACAGACAAAGGGCAGACCCACAACATAACTTGCTGACTGATAAATCAACTGAGGTAAACAATACAAAAGACAGTTGATTATGCACCAGAATATGGTAAACGGTGATATAAAATATGTATTTGAGGGTCCATGTTTTTCCTGCACGTCTGATAAGGCAGAAAACTTAGGAATGCGCGGCCCCATCCCTCCAGAGGGAAGGGACCTTAACCCTGCTGCCATAATTCTCAAGATTTTAGAAATAAGCAGTAAGAAGGTAGCTAGCTGGTGTTGAGGTTTGTTATAATCAGGGTGGGATAAAAGGAATCACCAGGAGTTGCCAATGTCATCAGGGGGAAAGGCATACCCATCAGTAGAACAAATTTGTAATGGACTGATATGGCATACCAATGGAAGAGGTGAAATACCATTAATAACACAATAAACCTTAAAGGAGAGCTCTGACACCTAAAAATCCCATTCAATCGATCATAGCTCAAAACGTATTAGCATTAGGATAACAAATCAATCCAGCTGCAACTGTTTATTTTACAATCACTGGGACTAAATATAATGCCCCAGCTTGTTTCCACGTCAGTTAAACATTGGCGAATGGTTTAAATAGGATAAGCTGCCCAGCTAGAAAGGGTACATATTGGTTCCGGGGTAAGTCAATTGTTCTTATCTGAACCTGTACTATACAAATTTGATAATTATGGTTTGTTTGACAGGTATTCTTCTTTCATAATGAAGCTGCATATATCAGCAAAACTTCACGTACTTAGCTAATTCATCAATTGCCGCGTTCATATTTGTTCATAATTATGTGGGTTGTCTTTGCTGAATATTTAGCTTAGACAAGGAGCCGCTACTCAGAGAGACATGTACGGGTAAAAGGCCTCGAGGCATGTTGAGTAGTTACCCGCTGAAGACCCTTGAATTTATTTGGGCTAATATAGCCTATGTCAAACTTTTACAGAGGAACGTGTGAAATATGGATAGTAGTAGATAGTAGATATATAGTACTTCTATGTACATGTATACAAGTTAGACAGGGACAGGTAAGCTTATGGAGAGTAAAGAGTTCGGCGTGTGGAATAGGGTAATGACTACTAGGAAGTGGCTTTGGACAAAAAGACACAAATACAAATATAAGTATGTAATCGTCAAAAATAATACTCCAAAAAATTTATAAATACACCCCATGTTTGGGTGTCCATGATGTTAATTGTTGAGTGAGCAATTGAAAGTTGACCACAATGCACCGACCCTATAAATATCCATATAAGACACTAATTATTTGTGACAAAAACCATAATCATCACAAACCATCGACCCTGTAAATGTCGATATATGTCACTAATTATTTGTGTCAAAAATCATAAGCATGCCCCTCCTCCGGTAAGAGGGGCATATAGTTATTGCTTTTCCGTGTGTCCGTCCATCTGTCTGCCTGCTTTTCGTGTCCAGACTATAATTTGCTTGTCCTTCAGCTTACATTAATGGAACTTTACACACAGGTTCATCTGGCCATAAGAGTGTGGCATGTACCAAAAGAAGGTCACTAGGTCAAGTTCCTGGATCACAGTGACATATGCCTTAAAAAAACATGCCTGGGCTATAATTATTTTGCTATCTAACTTAGTTTCATGAAACTTCAAACGCATTTATATTGACCTAAAGGTGTGTCACGAAACAAAAGTAGATCACTAGGTCAATATCTGGGTCATGGTGATACAATCGTGAAATTATAGTACACTTCATCTCCGGGCTGTAATTCTGTTGTCCTTCAAGTTAGATTCATGAAACCTTACACACAGGTGCATCTACAGATGAGGGTGTGTCATAAACCAAAAGTACGTCGTTCGGTCAAGTATCTGGTCCACACTGACATTTTGTTGGGAAATTGTATCCAAGTTATCATTCCTTTACTATTTCACTAATTTCAAGAAACTCACCATTCAGATATATCTTGACGTAAAGGTGTGTCATGGAACAAAAGTTGGTCACTAAGTCAAGTATCTGGGTTTCCGATATATGTGCCTGAGTTACCATTCATTTATCTTTCAACTTTGTCTGATGAAACTTTACACTTAGGTGCATCTCGACATAATGGTGTGTCATGTACCAAAAGTAGGTCAGGTATCTGTGACATATTCATGTAAAATCGTGTATGGGCTATAATTCCTTTACTATGAAACTAGGATCAATGACAATTCCACACAGATCTATGTTTCTATACATAGGGGTGTGTCATGTAGTAAAAGTGGGTCAGTAGGTCAATCATCTGGGTCACAGTGGCATATCCTTGTAAAATTGTGTCTGGGCTATTATCCCTTCACTATTGAACTTAGGTTCATGGTACCGACACATACACTCACATATATCTTGACCTAAATGTGTTTCATGAAACAAAAGTAGGTCACTAGGTCAACTATCTGGTTCACGGTGATACATTCATGAAAAAGCTACAAGACTCTTTATGTCCCGGTTGTGATTCTGTTGGCCTTTGACTTAAAATCATGAAATTTATCACATCTGTATATCTGAACACAAGAGTGTGTCATGTATAGAATTAGGTCATCAGGTCGAGTGTCTTAGTCTCGGTGACAGCCTTTGTTTAATTGACTATGGTCATTCCAAAATTAGACCTGCGATTAGCAAGGTTATAAATGAGGCGGGGGGGGGGGGGGGGCATGGATCCAGCAAGCTCTGATTAAATTAAATTACACTTGCATCCTAATCCTTACATATTCGTAACAAAATCATAATATCGCAATTTTTTGTTTGGTTTAGTTTATCTGTTATCGATTCTCAAAGTTTGACATTTCAATTTTCCGTTGCATTCCAGGGTGTTCATTTTTTTGAATTCATAGAAAAAGAACGGAGCAATATTTGGACAATCTCTGAAGCATTTTGCAGTTCAGACATTACAAAGTTAAAGGCAGTTTACCAGATTAAATTTCACAAAGCTGTTTTCTTTGAATAACTATTCATATGTTGATTGTTATTAATCCTAACATCATTTCTGGGAAAATGAGCTTCAAAGGCTTTTGTTGTTGATCATTTGACTTGAAAACAATACCGCTTTCTCAAGTTGAGCTGATATTTGTACAAAACATAGTCAACATTGTCCCAAAACTTTTGGTGAGGTTTTACATTCAGTTTTGGCCAGTCACATGAAAAAAGAGCCTTTAAAGTAGCGAAAATCATTCTTCATCAATCTGTCAAATGGGAACAGTGACAGTCTGATTTCAAAGTGAAGGTCATGGAGGCGGGCCTTCTGGGCTCTGATGCCGTCTTGTTTAGATAATAAATGCAAATTTTGCAGGTCAGATGGTGACCTGCTTTCTGATTGACTGTTTATAGCCGGTGCACATTTCCACCGGTCTGCGCCATCTTCAGGATGCGGGTGGAACTTTGTTAACCCTACCAGTCTGGTTCGTCCCCTTCGGCGACTCACTGGTGCCATGTCGCGGTTAAACATTTGCCGCCTTCGGCGACTCATTGGACCCACATTGCCGCTAAATACCCCTGTGTATTAACTCCTTACTGACAGATATGACAAACCAGACGACAGCCAGTCTAACAGGTTTGTGATATCTGCCAATCTGATGAACAGTGACCAAAAACTGTACACATAGCAAATTGCTAATTAGGAGCACTTGAAACATTTAAAAGTTGAGGATCTCCAAAACTATTATAGAGGTGCCAATGCAACTTTAATTCATAGGTTTGTGACATAGCCGCATCCAATGAAATGTAAATCAAAGTTGTAGCACATACAGTACTGTTCCTTAATCACTGCCCTCTTATTGTGTGCCCGCCTTTTCCTGATGGAGTAACTTCAGATCTACCGCAAGGAACATCCTGTACCATTGAAAAATCATTACAGGCAAGCTCAGTCAGCATATATGCCAGACAGATAATTATTCACCTGATTCATGGAATATGTCCGTGCTTAAGGGAAGCAAAGTTGTATAAAAGAAAACAAGTTATTTACAATTAGTGGCTAGTTTTATTGATGGGAAAACTAATATGTCTGAAAAAAAAAATCCTTCTGGTGGGTGCCAGTTACAAGATGTTGCCTTCATAAGTACCAAATGCGGCTATACAGCAAATATACTTCCGTAGGCCTATGTCTTGCAATCGTAACAGAAAGCTTCAAAATAACTATCTGAGTCCTAATCCTATCAAAATACAAGTAATTTGCAATTAGCTGTTTATTTTATTGAAGGCAAAACTAACATGTTTGAAAAATGCTTCTGGTGTATGTGCAAATGGAGGGCGGGCACAAAGTCAAGTGTCGGGATGTTGCTTTCAGTCGTACCAAATGTAGTAGCACAGTGAATATCCTTGCGTTTGTCTTGCAATCATAACAGAAAGGTTTAGAAGAACTATCTGAGTCCAAATCCCATGAAAATATCAAGACTTAAACAGCATCAAAAGAGCCAGATGTGCCGCTTTAATTGGGCCTAGCATCTATGCTTTCATCAACAACATGTTGTTGAGACCTGGGTGGAAGCCACAAGGAGGAAGGGATGGCCTGGCAGTCTCCATGATCCTATTGGTCCACGAGACTAACATCTTATAGGTTAATCATTCAAATAGGTCATGTGACGATCTGACTACGTTATCATCAGCCAGTAGAAACGATCGTTTGAGTAACATTTCTGACCTTTGAGACAGGGATGTTTGGCATAAATTAACCGCATTGCAGTCACATTTTAGCCAATGAGAAAGGATCTTACTGATGTAAATGAACTTCTGAAACCAAACGTGGTGTTTACCTGCAGTGATCCAGTGCGACGTAGGGCAAAAACGAGCAAAATTTTACTGTTGTTTTTACATTATTTTGCCAATTTGCAATCGTGAAAGTGCTAAAAAGAAGATTTGCAAGGTACATTTGTCCTCAGTCTATTTAATTTTAATATTTGTAAGTGTCAGTAAGAGATCAACTTGAAAATACTACAACATTTGTCAAGCATAAATCATTTTATGGGTGACTGCCTGTCTCAAGTCAGGGGTGAAATTTGATTCTTTACATTGATATTGGGAGAGAAATGTTGATACTTTGGCAAGTCTGGAAACTCTTTGCTGTCATTGTTGGGTTTGGTTTTAATGAATATGGATCATGTGTTTCTGTACTATTTGAAAATTACTTCATTGGCTATGTTGTGCTGTGGGCTTTGTTCTCCGACTCATAGTTATAGTGGAGGTAGAGTGTGTTTACTATGTTGTAGATTCATAAATATCACAAAAAGATGTAGGCCTACTTTACTCTTTTACTTTAAACTTAGCTGACTGACAAGTCGAGAGAACGTAAAGGTGAAAGGCCTAACAGGTCTCTTTTTATTTTTGGCAGAAGAAATGAAATTTGTGTTTTGGATGGTTGGGCCTATACATTTTGGAAAAGAATTAGTGTCTGCAGTTAATGATGAATATTTCTAAGGTTGAGAGGACCGGTTTAAAACCACCAGTTGCCTTTTATGGGTGACTGCCTGTCTCAAGTCAGGAGTGAAATTTGATTCTTTACATTGATATTGGGAGAGAAATGTTGATACTTTGGCAAGTCTGGAAACTCTTTGCTGTCATTGTTGGGTTTGGTTTTAATGAATATGGATCATGTGTTTCTGTACTTTATAATAAACGCCAAGTTGTACGCTTTCTTTCAGCATTCTGTTTTCCAAACATTACAAATTGCTTTGATAGAAAACAGTTTGGAAGCAACAATGAATGTTAACAAAAATTAATGTGGCTTTTAATTTAAAGAGTTAAAAAGTGAATAATATTTTAGTCAACGTTATTAATATAAGAATGAGTGGGAAAGACCATATCATGGCTTGATGCGTGTGATTGACAGATGAGTCCGCAAAGCAGCCCAGAGGCGGGTGCGCGCACCCTGGACAGTTCCACTGAGATTAGGCCTTTTTTATCATATGCGTGCAAACTGTCCCGCATTTTGGACTGTTAAGTTAATTTTAACAGAGTGCATTGCGTGCAACTTGATTCCAAAAAGCCAGCAAATTGCGAGCATTTTAATAATTATGTAAAATGTGGGTTCAAATGCATTTGCGTGTTTGCGCCTTGTGCTAATTGTGCGCTCATATGTAGGCAAAAAGAGCAGTTATTAATGATCAGCACTGTATATTTATGCAAATTCGACAAAGACACAAAACTTTTGATGTGGAATTATTTAAAAATTATGACAGATACAGGTGCCATTTCCACTTCAATTGGTAGGTTTGTGACATAGCCGCATCTGATGAAACATGAACCAAGGTAGTAGCACTTTATTTTATGCAAATACATACAATTTAAATCCGTAATTACTTCAAACTATTACAGATAGTAGTGCCATTTCAATTTCAATTGATAGATTTGTGACATAGCCCTGTTCAATGAAACATGGGCCAAAGATATAGTATTATTAATGCACATTAGATGAATACACAAAACATTAATCTTAAATAACTTCAGAACTATCATAGATTGTGGTGTGAGTAGCTTCAAAACTATAATAGATTGCCTGTTCAGTTTCAGTTTATAGGTTTTTGACATAGTTGTATGGAAACATTATTGTTGATGGAGTTGAATAAATAATGGATAAGCAATCTTTAGCAGTTTTTGCACATCATATGTTTTAGTTTTCTCTGTGTTATGTGGTTCTTGCTGACATGCTAAATCCAAAGTGAGTGCCAAACTACACCAAGTCTAGGGGATTACATGTCACTTTTTCTGTCCCCAAACCAGTCACTTTTTACAGGGAAAGTGCACTTAATTTGGAGGTTCTATTTATGTGAATTTATTTGAGAAGTTGAGAAGGCAAAGTGAATATGGATTGACTGTCTCCCATCTAGCATTTTATTTAGTGGCCTAAGAATGTCAGGCTGAATGATACTTACCAGTTCCCCTGGGATTTAGAATGAGTTGACAGCTTTCTGTGAGGTACATTGCTTGCCACGTAGCCAGCCTGCCTCAATGAAAGTTGTTGGACTGGGATTGCTATCCTCATAGGACATGTCTACAATGCTCATTCAGATTGTGTTTTTGTTTACACAGCAAACTATATTTTCCCTGTAGCCAGTTTTGGCCTGTTATAAGGGAAAGGTAAATATACAGGTAGTACACAATGATAGTATTCAACCATGTAGCTGGCAACCAGTGCCGGCTGAATCAATGTAGCAGCCACAGTCCTATTCCCAGTCTGTAGAAGTCATTATGTGAATGTCTTTATGTTACCAGTCAATCTGGCTTGTGGCAAAAGTGCCAATTTCAAGTACTTTCTATAGGCTTTCTTCATAGGTTTTTTGAATTGACACACTGCAAGCTACCAGCATTTGCCCTCAATGTCCATGTATAATAATCATTTTAACACCTTATAGACCACCTTAATTCTAGTGAGTGACCTGATCAATCACGATTGACATTTATCAAATGTTTGTAGCCGCATGATTCGTGTTTTTCCCCTCCAGTGAAACCTAACCAGCCTACCATCAGTGGAGCAGATGCTGCCGTCAAGGAAGGTGATCCTGTCTCTGTGGCATGCACAGTAACACGTGTCAAACCTGTTAATTTACAGTTCATCTCATGGGATGTGGAGGGCAATGGTCCAATCAGAGGTGTCACAAGCAGCACACAAAATGCTGACGGTAAAACCTTTAGGCTGGAGAATGCTGTCATGCTAACTCCAGACCGTCAGCAGGATGGCAAGACACTAGCATGTCATGTCAGGTGGAACAACACAGCTGACTTCAGGACGGTCACCAAGGCACTGAATATCAACTGTAGGTATCCACTATATCTGATTCCATTGCCCATGAAATATACATGTATGTGACATGTTTTTAATTATTTAAGCCCTTGAATGGGAATGGGAGCCCAAACCTGTAGCATCAGCATTGAACATGACAGGCGAATGTCTTCATCTCTCAACTCAGGCACTATATTTTAAGGTATTGGTTTAGTGTCAGTGGTCAAAAAGAAGTCTGACATAATGAATGTTGGCAAAGCCTGTGATCAACTTTAATAATTATTAAATTATTCAATAACTAAAGTTTTTATTTCTAGACTGAGCAATAGTTTTCTACATTGTTTGGGCAGTGTATGTCGAAAGTACTACAAGAAAAAGGCATAGACCATTAACTTCCTCTGGAACTACCGTATTTATACTAGACATTGTGTTACTCAAATGAGAGGCCTCTCAGTCTCTCGACCTGGATGGGGGATTTCTTGATTGTTTGTCATAAAAATCACTCAACATTTCACATTTCTCACATTTTCTGTGCCTTAGCTAGACGTTGCAATCACTGGGGATTAAAGTGGGATCATTTATGCAGGTAAAGCATATTAGCCTGACTCTTCATCGGATCAGTGCTCAATATGAAATCCAACAGACGTTCCTGAAATTGACATATAAAAATATCTTTATATGCGCGCAGATCCACCACGATCAGTCAGGTTGACACCACGTTGCGTTTCTAGAGTAAAACAGGGTACCTCAGTCACCATGACCTGCCAAGTAGGTGAAGGAGGAGCCAAGCCTTTACCCACAGTTTGTATTTAAAGAGGGCTTCACAGAGCCAGTCAAATCACAGCACAACACAGCACAGATGACACACACAATGTCTATACAGAGAGAAGACAATGGCAAGGTATTCAAGTGTAAGGCTACAGGTGGAGTGATAAGTGGCAGCGTTGACTCTCAGGGCATCAGTTATGATGTACTGTGTAAGTATTATGGCTACAGACAGTAAAATGTCGGCATCATGGAATGTATTTTTTTTCGTCTTGTTGGTGTTGTGGCTGCATGTGGAAAAATGACTGATAGTGTCAACTCTGTATGCAGTATTTGTGATAATCACCTGAAGTCAGTTGATCCCACAATGTAGGTCAAACATGGACATATAGAACTACGGACCTAACTGTGACTTAAGAGGTCTCTCAAACGAAGGAATGCCGTACAATACATTGTGCAGCTGCATGTTCATATTTAGAATGGTCATAGCCCATGGCCGTGATGGCATTTTTGACGTTTGTTTGTTTCTTGTTTTTTTTCTTTTTCTTTTTTTTTTTTTTGTGTAAGTACATCACAAATACATGTAGTGCAATAACACAATTCAAATGGGATTATTTCTTTTCCTGAACAAGTTCAAATTTTTAATTGTTGCAGCATCAATCAGCCACGTATTGTAGGTTTGAAGAGTCTGACAAAAGTCTAACATGGACACTTTTGCCAAACACATACATGTTAAGAGCAGACAGGATCTACTGTGTCTAAGTATGTATGTGCCAAACATGGATGTCTGGGATTCAAAAGGATTCTCTGTGAGTGTGTCTAATCCAAGGTCACCCATTTAGATAAAATATCAATAACTGTTTCACCTTGGTGCTTCAACTGAGATGTTCTCACTGGCTGGCAGATTCTGTTACGTATGATAAACCCCATATACCATGATTATGAGCCAATGCAACTGGCATATTGTGGCTGTGGTCATAGAACTATGGCCAGCAATAACTGCAGATAACATCAACTTTATTGAACATTGTCATTCAAAATAGATAAACGTAAAGTAGTCCTTCCTTTGAGAGACTACCGGGGTGGAGAGAGGGGGAAGGGAGGCCAAAATTGACTATATGAAGCAGCTGGGTTGTGATAGAGATGTCAGTGAAAAGAAGATGATGGACATTGAACCTAAATGTTATAAAAGGCCTGCCAAAGGAAGGAATACTGCACGGTGTCTTTGAAGGTATTTCTCAGCTTTGGTTTTGTTCTGTCTGGTTATATTGTATGCAGGGTGACTATGTAATCTTACGTTGCTTAGTTCCTGTGTAGCTTTAAATGTGTATTGCTACTAGTACCTCAGCCAGGCAGCCAAGGAAGGTGTATTGAAGGTGAAGGTGCTCAGACACCAGTCTAATGTGGGCGCTTTACCCTGCACAAAGATTTTGGCAGCAGACAGGCTTCACTGTATCTAAATCCACCTTGGACATTGTAGACCCAGCATCAAGTTGTAAAGATCACTGCCTGAAGATGTAGGTGGGAAAGAGTTAAGTTAAGATACTGCGCATAATGTTTGTGAGTCATTAAAATATCAGGAAAGAGTTAAAATTATGTTTGCTGCTTACGCTTGCTGTTAAATAACCCACAGATGTGTGAGGCTCATCAACATACCTAAAGTCACTGCTAGTATGTGTACCTCTATCAAGTTAATTCCTAAGTGCTCTGAATAAACTAAGTTGGGAAACATTGAGTAACCATCTGTTGAAGGTAGTACGTCACCTGTGGAGTCATGTTCACTAACAGGCCCACCATGCGAGTAGGGCCAGGCAAGGAATCCTTTAGATGCTGTAGTATTGAGTAACCATGGCAGAAAATAAGAACTTATCCCTATCATTTGCGTAAGCCGTTATGTGTGTCTTGCATAGCTTTAATGGATTAACTCTTTCTCACCCATATGAGTGATGACGTGTACATAGATATATATACTGGAGACTGGAGGAAATAAAGCATTCTGAGTCTGAGTCTGATTCTGATCTGAGCTCTGGAACCATTGAGTTGAGTTGTCTCTACTGAACAGCAATCTTCTGACGCATGTCGACTGGGGTATCCTAGCCACAAGTCCACCCTCACCCACAAGGGTAGGGGCTTTCCAAATGGCGAGCTTGCCAGGATTTATTTCATATTATCACATTTTTTTTGGACTTCCAAGAAGAATGGTGGACCAAGGAAAGATTGACCCTGCCCTAACTACAACCAACAAGATACAAAATGACACAGAAGGCAAGAAGTAGGAGAAAAAGAGAAATGTATCGCCCCAAGGAACGCCAGGCCTTCTGACAGATTATTGGGTGCAATAATGATTGTTTTAAGGTGGGATTTTCCTTTCATTGTTGTTTCATCTCTTAGTTGATGAACGGACTTTTATTACCTTAAGGGTAGTACTCAACCAACCACCATGCGGCTCCGGGGTTTCATCACGGCTAACCCTGAATTTCAATCATCCAGGCTGAGTCCCTTTGTTGTTTTTCGGATTGTAATTGAAAAACAGTCATTCAAGTTTAGACAGGATGAAGCAAGCTTCGCCAAGCTGCTGCATGACTTTGGCGAGTCATACTGGTCTGATCAGACATGGAAAGCTGCCAATACGGATTTAGTCCAAGCCATCCAGAACATTTCATTTTTCTTGAAACAACACAGGGAAGACGTGTACCTGATATGGCGTCTAGTAGAAATGCACTCGATGGAGAAAAATCATTTCCTCAGACTTAGTAATACTCTCATTGACATCGGAAGGCAGTATGCGAGGGCTGTCCAGGAAAGGATACACGAACTAAATGGCTATCACAGAAAAAGATGGGACAGAGTGGCCAGTGAACGCCAGGCGGGTATCGGCAAGAACTTATCCCCGATTGACCACTACAACTCCTTACGTGGGTAAACTGTGGACTGAATTTAAGTGAACGCAGGTTTGGAAAAAAAAAAAAAAAAAAGGGTGGCCTGCACCAGAAGTTAGTACCTGAGACTATGTCGTGTTGTGAATGTCAGAGTGTATTGGCCAGTATTCAAGAAAGGTTAGTGTTATTTTGTAAGTTTGTAATTCAAGGATTGTCGATTATTAATAAACCATGAAGTTAAATGTAATCATGGAGTGAAAGAACATTTGTATTGTATGTTGTTATAAAATTAATATACTTGTTTTAATTGGGAATGGGACATCTGGTGTCCAGCCAAGTGGCCAGTCATGCTTGTAGGAGCCTCAGCGTGAAGGTCTCCTTCTTTGCAATATAATAAGAGTCAATGGGATTTTACGTATGGGTCTCAGAAGATGTGTTTGGCTTGAGCCTAAAAGATACGTTAATTAAGCTGATGTAACTAACCCATTAACAGTAATCCTGTGTCTGGTGCATTTGTGAACTCCTTTGGGAGGGGAAACATTGTGAACTCCTTTGGGAAAGGAATATTATGAACTCCTTTGGGAGAGGTATGAGTTCTGATCAAACTCTGTAAAGTTACAGCCAACAGCATGGCTGTGAAATTGTGAAAAAGTACCTAGATGTGAGTTTTAGGTGAAGTAACAGGTCTCATGGAACATGTTAAAGAGGTCGCAGACGAGGCCTTAGACGTGTTTTCGGTTCACGTCCTGAGTAGAATTAACTCCTAATATGGGCCTGAGGGGAAGCAACCCAGAAGCAATACCACAGCTCACTTAGGGGAGTCGTCACATGGGGTTGGGGATAACCCTGAGTGGGTGACGGCACTGCCGGAGTGCTGTCACGTTGGTTAATGTTGGTGTGTTTTCCCTGCCCTGATGGAAAAGAAATGATATTCTGTCAACGATAATGCATGTTAAATTTCATGAGTAACTCGACCTGTTGAAATGTTGATGCACCATTACTTGCATCACTGCTTCAAGGATATATAAGAGGCATTGAGGTTTTTATCAAGCAAATTTGTTATTGTTATAAGTTGTGCAACTAACCGGTTGTAACAGAAGTGCCACAAAAGCAAAAATATACTGGCACCGTAGTTTAATATTATTGCCATGATAAAATATAAAAAGGTTCATCTAGTTATTCACTCCTGTTGGTGAATTTCAATGCTGGCATTAATTGTACGGACTGGGCTGTGTAGATCCCTTAATGGCCTAACTAGACACTTTCGAGCCAGGGTCTTGTACCACGTCTGCAATAATGCCAGGGATGTTATGACCGGCGGTAAGGAGAGACTGTGAATTTGGCCTATTGTAGATTTGTTATTGTAACTTAATTGTCGCATCATGGATGGTTAAGTATGTAGATTAATTAGAGTAACTCACTAGTTTTAACAGTTGCACCACAAGAACTTTGTGTGGGATTTGGTGCCAGTTTGAATTGTGTGTTTTGCCAAAGGTAAATTGTATGTAGTTTAATGTTAAGTTCAATGGATGAGTGCTGAAGACTCGTCCGGTCCTCTGTTGAAGTGCTAGCAACCTCTGGTCCGTCTTGAGTACTATTGTTTGTATATTCAATCCAAATATACTGGCGAGCTTGTACTGTGGTGCCTATTGGGCTGATGATATGAATTAAGCACGTGGAAGAATGTTTCCCGCGGCTTGAATCATGTTTAAAACTTTTGCTGATCTAGGTCCCGGTGTATCAGATGGGTTCGAATTTGAGTTTTGATAATTTTTGAAAATGCATCAAAACTGAAGGAATGGCACGAATATGTAAAGATCACTGCCTGAAGATGTAGGTGGGAAAGAGTTAAGATACTGCGCATAATGTTTGTGAGTCATTAAAATATCAGGAAAGAGTTAAAATTATGTTTGCTGCTTACGCTTGCTGTTAAATAACCCACAGATGTGTGAGGCTCATCAACATACCTAAAGTCACTGCAAGTATGTGTACCTCTATCAAGTTAATTCCTAAGTGCTCTGAATAAACTAAGTTGGGAAACATTGAGTAACCATCTGTTGAAGGTAGTACGTCACCTGTGGAGTCATGTTCACTAACAGGCCCACCATGCGAGTAGGGCCAGGCAAGGAATCCTTTAGATGCTGTAGTATTGAGTAACCATGGCAGAAAATAAGAACTTATCCCTATCATTTGCGTAAGCCGTTATGTGTGTCTTGCATAGCTTTAATGGATTAACTCTTTCTCACCCATATGAGTGATGACGTGTACATAGATATATATACTGGAGACTGGAGGAAATAAAGCATTCTGAGTCTGATTCTGATTCTGATCTGAGCTCTGGAACCGTTGAGTTGAGTTGTCTCTACTGAACAGCAATCTTCTGATGCATGTCGACTGGGGTATCCTAGCCACAAGTCCACCCTCACCCTCAAGGGTAGGGGCTTTTCAAAGTGTCACAGTGACAGGAGTTAGCGAACCAGTCCTGGAGGGTACACCTGTCACTCTGTGCTGTCGGGCTGTAGCCGGCAACCCCAACACATACACTTATAAATAGACACATGAGCGTAATGGACAAAGGTCAGGTCTCACAGAATCTTCCAGTACACTGACTTTGAGTGACATCCAGTATACAGCTGCTGGGCAATACAAATATCAGGCCACCAATGAATATGGACCAGCAGAGGGAGTCAAGGAAGTTATAGTTCACTGTGAGTATTTGTGAACTGACAACAAATTAGGTGAAGAAATAACCTGTCTTTAGGACCAATCAAGTTATTCGTTCAGTCAAGTTTCAAGCACACAGTAACCATGAATCCTGAAATACAAAAAACTACAACAACACACACACACAAAAAAAGGTTTGCATATTGGGGATGGAGGATGAATGTTTTGTAGGAGTGACTGTAGTTTAGAAATCCCTATCTTTATGTGTCTGAAACTGATACATGTATATTTTGAAAATAATAATAATTTATTACAACAAATGATCATCCCCCTGAAAATCTGTGTCATATTACTTGGTTATTGTGGGTGAGCGAAAATCCAACTATCTGACAAAAATCATCAGCTTCTGTTGTGCCCGTACCAAAATAAAGTGTCAAGGAAAACTGAAAACTGAGCCTCCAAATGGTTAATAATCTTGAAAAATCAGTGTGTACTAAATTGTGTTCCTGGTGTATTAAACTGGCTCTGTCTGTTGAGAGTTGATCGTGAGGGTAACATAAGTGCAATAAATATAAAATGTGCTGTAAGTGTAGTTTGCTGAGTCAATCTTGAGACATTTAATATTGTAGTAATATAAGTGTACTGAAGGTAGATTGAATTCCTGGTTCACCATGTTGAATCAGTCTTCAGTTGGTTAATCATTATGGTAATATAAGTGCAGTAAATGTGAGTTATGTTGTGGGTGTAGTATGTTGTCTTAGTCTTCAGACTGTTATGGTCATGATATTACTAAATGCACAAAATGGTGTTGCATTACATGTATAAAGCAATGAATTTCTCATCATACTACTCTTTCAATGATGTAAAATACCAGGCACGTAAATAGCGGCTTCGGCGCCCAAACGAAAAGATTTTTTTTTTTTCAGGTGAGTGGAGTGAAGGTTTGATCTGTTTGCCACTAGAGTGGGCTCATCAGGAACTCAAAATCAGTAGCTAAAAAAATGCAGCACGTTTCCGTAAACTGTGTTCTTTGAGACATGCATCACATTGAAGGTGCAAGTTGACATAGTGAAGTACTCTGGTACTGAGACCGACCCTGCATAAACGTGGCCAGTGGTTTAGTCCAGAACATTTGAATTTGTTCTTGTGTTAGAAGCGACTAACGGGAAGGGGGAGGGGGAAAATAGTTTTCCCCTGAGTAGAGTAATGGATTGTGGTTTTATTCATTATTTGTTTTGTCTGTGTTCCTTGCATAAATAAATGGGTAATCTTATTTGTCCAAAAGCATTTAAAAATATATTTTTTCATGGGTTTTATGAAAAGAATGGAGATTCGGCTACCATTTCATGGCCAGATAAATCTGCATCTGCCTGCTGCCATTTTGTCACTTTGAAAAAAAAAGGCAAAAAGCAAATTTAAAATTTAGCATAAGACTAGGCAAGTTTGTCTATTTCCCCATGACATTGAGACCAAACAGTTCCATTGTACATAAATGGTGGATCCATTAATATCCTCTTTGTAACCTGAGTGTTTCTGTTTCTTCAGCTCAGGTGGGGCAGGGAGGTGTTCTAGGATCTGGATTTTTAAGGCAAGGGCCTTCTGATCTGGTCTGGCAAAATGTTTGCCCGCTCATGGCTGGTTAACGGCCCCTTTGTTGATGTAAAAGAAGTCTTCCCAAAGCTATGCATAAATAGATGGTATGTTCGGCCCACATATTGCTAGTGACGAGATTCACAAGTAAGTGATTAAAACAGGTTATTGTACTGACAGCAGCCTCCTCTGGCTGTCGTGTAGCTGCGCCCAGTTTTTGTGCTGAACACCATGCCGGTGCTGTCCAATTAATTGCAGTATCTGCAATCTTCCTTTTCGCAGAGATTTGATCAGTGATTCCTGTATTGGATGCATGGGTTTGAGCTTTGGGGTATTTAGTTCTGGATCAGACCAAAATATCTTCCAGATTCTGTGATCGTCTGAATCCCATTGTAGGCTGTTTGTTTTCAAAGATTGGAGCATACTTTGAGGTTTGAAAGGTTTTCCAATGTAAGGCTGACGTAAGTTTTGTAGCATCACTCATATCCATCGTTCCATAAACTTTTGGTCGTGAGCGCAATACCATCCACAGTTTTCAAATAAGCTCAATAGAACTTTTTGGACTGGTAAGGTGTATGAAAATCTAAGTTCCTTCCGGATTGGTGATGGCACCTACAATATTATGTAATACAGGGGTCAAAGAACGAAAATCTTGTGAACACTGTAGCATCTTTAAATGTTTGGTGGATCTTCACCAAGTTTGGTGGAATTGTGGAGGAGGTCGAAGTCTAAATTACTAGTGATACTAGTGGCGCCACCTATAATTTGATGGAAATTATGAGCCAAAATGCGTTTTAAGATACAAAATGCCATATCTTAAAAAGTGATTAGATTAAGCTTTCAAATTTATAAGATATATGGATAATGACCAAAGGTAGAATGTTGTGTAATATCAGAGACTTTGACTTATTTTTGTAAGATGGGCCATGCTTGTAAAGTTGAAAAGGTGATTTTGTAATGGCAGAGTGTAGCTTGGCCATAAATGGCAAAGTGAATTGAGCCTGCAGATCAAAATTACACTTGATTACATAATAGAAAAAACTATACTTGGTGACCTACTTTTTGGGTCACTATGACCCAGTAATTATGGGGTTGAGTGCTTGTCCTAGCTTACTGTTTTTTCGTAAATGACTCGAGAAGTTATTAGGAATTTGAACAAACAGAATATATATGGAAATTTAGATGCGTCGCACATACTTTGAACAGAACAACTATTTAATCCGAGTTGAAAGTCAAGGTCAAATTGCCAGTTTGAATAAAGGGGTCATCTTGTGAATGCTTAATACCCCATAATTTTTTAAATAGGACCATACGATGTTTAAGAGTTATGATGTGTATAAAAATCTTTGTTGATATCAATGTTGGTGGCGCCACTTATGGTATTATGTAATATACTGGTCAAATTATGAAAATCATGTGACTGCAATTCAGTCCACAGTTTTCAAGTTAGCCCATTATAACTTTCAGGTCTGATAAGGTGTATAAACATAAAGGTTCATTTCGATATTGGTGGCACCACCCACAATATTATCCAATATAGCAGTTACAATTTTAAAATCTTGTGATTACTCTTGCATTTTTAAGTTTTGGCAGATTGTCACCAAATTCGGTGGAATTGTGCGAGAAGTCAAATTCTAAGTTACTAATGATACTAGTGGTGCCACCTAGAATTTGAAGGAAATTAAGAGCCAAGCTGTGTTTTAAGATAAAAAATTCCAGGGTGTAATTTGGACATCAACAGCAATGTCCGCACAGCACCAGTCCTATGAACCTCTTGAATTACATGATCTGGGTGACCTTGAACTTCGCTCCCAAGGCCATTGAGGACATAAAGTGAAGGACTAATTGACTGTTGTCTTGGCACATGCAAGAATATCCATTACAGAAATTGCAAAAAATAATGTATGATTACATGTGGGGCGAAGTGCCATGTGGTGGATATTTTATACGCCAAATGTACATGAGCTTTGTATGTTTAGAAGCCACTTCAGGACCCGCAACTTTGAAATGAAGAGGAGTAATATAGGCACAGAGCCAGCAGAGCATTAGGCCCATTGGCCTCTTGTTGGTGTTTAAATCCCTCAGAGGTGGTATTGATGGATATACCTTGTGATTAGGAACAAATTGTCACCACTCTGGTCAGACATATTTGGACCCTGAGTCGGTTGCAAAAGAGAATGTCTGTTTAACCCTCTGATCACTGTCAGGGCTTTTTCTAATTGTTTATATTTACTCTTTCCAATAAACAACAATGATAATTAGGAACGAGGACTTTTGTCTCATTGAGAAAGATGAAAGACATATCCTTTTAAATTTCATTTTTCAGATTCTCCCAAAGAAGACCCTGATAAAACACCAATCTTGAAAGTAGCGGCCAAAACTGGAGACACAAAGAACCTTACTATGTATGTTATTACTCTACCTGTAAATGTGGAATTGTCTTGGCTTCACTTAGAAAAGAAGGTGAAAGCAGAAAAGATCATAAATAATGGGTTAACCTCAACTTTAATGTTGGTGAACTTTTCAGAGGTGCACTTTGGAAATTACACATGTATTGCAAATAATAGAGTCAACCAAGCTGGCGAATTTGTGTTCCAGGTGTTGGGACAACACTCACCACTAGCACCTGAAGATATAAATATTATCAGACGGACAGCTGTCTCTTTGACGGTCAAATGGAAAAGAAGTTTTGATGGTGGATTTAAACAACATTTCAAGGTAAAGTACAAGGAAACAGGATCATCTGAAGCAAAAGAAACAGATAAAATAGAAGATCCATTTCCTGGAAGGAAATATGCCCAAACCAAAGTGACACCACTGGATCCAAGCACAGAGTATGACTTGTATGTTGTGGCTTTCTCAGACTTTAATGGAGGCAGTGAAACCCCAAGTGACCATGTGACAGTACAAACCCCAGGTAATTGTTTATTTATACAGTATACTGCAACCTTTAGAAAATATACTCCATCAGTATTTGGGTAAGTAATTAACCCTCTCCTGCTCAAATTACTCAAAAGATCCTGCATGTGAAATGTGATTTACTTACTCTTTGTACATAAATTCATCATTCACAGAAAACGTTTAGAATGAAATGTAGAAAATATGTGTGAAGACTGGATGCCCCAGGTCAACATCTCTCTTGAGTGGGGATTAGGCACATTACCTCCATCTAAACCAATGAAAAATGTCAATTCAGTCTATTCACACCAAAGGAGGGCGGAGCTTAATGTTTGTAAGTAACTGTGCAGCAAGATTAAAAAGAAAATCTAGCACTAAGCGGTAGTTGGTTGGAGACATTATTTGTCGCACGAGCTGCCAGAAGCCTCCAGAAAAAGGAGAGAAACTGACCACAGTGTTTGTGGCTGCCACTCAATGCTGGATTTCTTTCCTCACATACCTATATTTGACAGGAATTGCAAAATCTCTGGATCGGAGAAAAAATGCATATTACGCTTTTACCATTTTGTATGCTTTTCCAGTAATTGATCAATGGGATATAAAATTCATCTTTAAATATGCCATAACATTGAATATAGAGACTAGCATTAAGTGGCAGTTGTACACATCATTTGTAGCATAAGGTTTTGACTTTGGTTGATCTTTATGAAATTGGTGGATAGTGAAAAAGGTGAAAATCTTGATTATGCCCTCTCCTAATGGAGGAAGGGCATATAGAAACCACTTTTCCGTGCGTTGGCATTTCGTGTCCATGCTATGATTTGCATGCCCTTTAACTTATATTAATGAAACTTCACACACAGGTGCATCTGGGCATAACGTGTATCATGTACCAAAGTACATCACAAGGCCATGTATCTGTGTCAAAGTGACATATTCTTGTAAAATCGTGTCCAGGCTATAATTCCTCTAATATTTAACTTATATTAATAAAACTTTTGAGACACAGATGCATCTACACATAAGGGCGTGTCCTGTACCAAAAGAAGACCACCAGGTCAAGTATCTTGGTCACAGTGTCATATCCTTATAAAATCCTGTCCAGTCTATAATTCCTTTACTGTTTAACTTCTTTTCATGAAACATCACGCGCACTCATCTATCTTAACCCACATGTATGTCATGAAACTAAAGTAAGTCACTAGGTCAAGTATCTGGGTCACAGTGACACAATAAATTAAAACTACATAACACTATATGTCCTGGCTGTAATTCTGTTCTCCTTCAAGTTAGTCATGAAACTTTTCACACAGTTGTATCTAGACAAAAAAATGTGTCATGAACCAAAAGTAGGTCGCTAGGTCACGTATCTGGGTCACGGAGACATATCCTTTTTAAACAGTGTCAGGGCTATAATTCCTTTCCTTTTTTAACTTAGTTTCATGAAACGTCACAAACACACACACACACACACACACACACACACATGTATTTATTGACCTAAAGCTGTCTCATGAAACAAAGTAGGTCACCTGGTCAAGTATTTGGTCCTCTGCCATCCGTGTCCGGGATATAATTCGTTTTCCCTCCAAATTAGATTGATGAATCTTTGGACACAGGTGCATTTGGACATAAGGGTGTACAATGAATCAAAAGTAGGACAGTAGGTAAAACATTTGGGGTCACAGTAAAATATTCCGAAAAATTCGTGTCCAGGCTATAGTTCCTTCAGTATTAGATAAATGATACATTACACACAGATGCATCTACGAATAAGGGTGTGTCATGTTGGAAAAGTAGGTCACTGGTTCAAGTATCTTGGTCACAATGACATATCCTAGAAAAATTGTGTCCTGGCGGTGATGGTCATCAGGTTATACATATATCAGCAAAGCATCAGGTGCATTTAACCATTTTGGGCGAATCTAAATCTTCTTCTCTGAAACAATTCAGCCAGTTGCTGTGTCATTTCATGATAGCTCATCTGGGCAAATCGATGGTAGAGAGCCAACAGTTTCTCGTCAAGAAAAGCCAAACCATTAAGTTTCCATTCTAACTACATACAGGCATCAAGATCACGAATAAAGACTGTATTACAACATACCACGGTGGGAGTGGGTGGGAATAAAATAAACGACCAAGTGAATGCAGCCCAACTCCGCTAAAACATGGCACTATAAAGCCACGCCCCCCACCGCAAACGTGTGCCTGAAACATAACTGATATGCTACTGGACGAAGTTGGCTTGTTATAAGTGAGATACACTATGCCTAAGAAAACCGTATTTGGCCAAGCAAGGACAAATATGTCCAAGTTGTTCCTTATTGTAAGGAATAACCCGAATAGGAGACCTAATTGCGAATTGTGACTGAAATGTGAATACTGTATTGTGCACCTATAAACTGTACCACCAACGGGAACTCATCCTCATGGGAACTAAAGTCCAATTACAGTACAATTCTTACATTAATTCCCTCCTTAAGACCCCTTAGCTAGAGTAATGACCAGAACAACTTGGTTTTGCTACCAGAGTTATTATTGGCTCTCTCAGCAGCTGCTTTTGATATAACATTTTAAGTACCTGCATATGAATCGATGGTGGAGAGCCAGCAATACCTCCCCAAAATAGTGGTTCTAAACCTGTCGATGTTGCTTAAAGTGTCTGTTCTGATAGCACCTGCTTAAGCCTGAATTTTGGTGCGGATGCAAAATATTTTGGATGTGTCATTTGCCCTGTCACCATGTTTCTTGACCAGTTCAGTGGGGATGTTACTGCTGAGGGCCAATGTGGCTTCTCCTCAGCACAAACTGTTAAGAATCACACATCTGGCAGACAACTGTAGATCCCCTCTTTTCACAAAATGCTGTTGAAGGTGGTGGTCATAAAATAAATTCGATGTACATAAAAAGGAAAAGAAGGCTATCTTACATGTATGCTAAAAACAAATATCCACCTGTGAAGTCACAGCAATCAAATGAAAAAGTTGCCTCATGATTGTCACTGTGATAGGTAGGTTTGGCTTTGTCCTATCACCCGACATATGATGTATGCCCTTAAACAAAGACATTGATATCAAGCTGCCTTGTAACAGGTAATCCCATTTCTCCATGTACCATGTTTACAATGTTCAAATACTGTTTAATTGAAAGATATGCTAACTTTGATGCTAAAGATGCATCATTAAATACCAAGTTTCTTTCTGCTATTAGCACTGGGGAATTGCAGTCCTTTTGACATAAAGCAAGATGTGTAGCTAAACGAGATTGATGTCGGCTTTTAGACAAAAAGCAAGATATGTAGCCAAATGAGATTCATAGGTTTTCCGTGTGAACTTGGCAAACGCTTGTGCCCTGAACTTTGCTACTCATATGTCCAGTTGTCGGAGGAGTGGGAAACACTCTTGGTTTACTCGTGAAACCAAACGCAGAAAGTGACTAGACGGACATGTGATATAGGTAATTGTCCTCAGAAACAAAACTCTGTAATTGGTTAAAGAACTTTCTCATTTGTAACGTAGAGATACAGTCAATTAAGAGCTATTTTCCCGTGAGCACGAATACTGCTTTTCATTTGTACTTGATTGAGGCTGTTAACCAAGCAACAAGCTCAGTGCTTTCATGACTGTTATTTCTACAGGAGCCCTTATTTAAAGTGGAAACTGTTGTCATGTTATCACAAGTGATATACACTACATGATATGCCCACCTAGGAGACCATATATATCCTCCTTGATCTCTCCCTTGATTTTCATGTATTCAGATATGCATAATGGTGTTGATTGCTCAGCGGAGATGCTCTCACCCACCTGCCACCACTGCCACGGCGAAGTTTAGCAGGCCTACTCAACTTGGAATTTATCTCTTTAGACCCCATCACGTATTGCCAACTAAATCTAACTTTGCCTTGATTTTGTCGAGCTCGGCTTGAGACAACTGCAAACTCATTTCTACCATATTTATTTGTGTGCCTTAAAACGCTAGGCATTGACTGGGGTCTACCACTTTGTTCCAGCTGATCATAAACCCTAATTTCCTCATTGACCAGATCAAATGATTTTATGGCTTCCCAACATGCTTGTTTAAAGGTATAAATTGTCACTTACAAAATTATCGATATACACGTAAGCACATATGTTGTGACCTCTCCTGAGCATCATATGTTGAATGGTCTGGGTGATACGGTGGAAAATCAAGGGGCTCAGTTTATCCTCAGATCGGAGCTTTCGATTAATTGAACAAACTTCCTGGCCGTCAACATTCCACTTAAGTTCCCTAACTTGCTAACTCCGTTGACATAATTATTTCTTTGGCTCTGTATGCTGATTTTAAATCAACCTTGCTTAGCCACATGTTGGGATCCAACATCTTTGACATACTGTCCACTGTCTCAAAAATATAACATTCTGTGATTGTTGCATAATCATTTACTGCCACACCATGTGGTATTCTACTATCATGGGTCAATCTGATTCTGCCATCTTGCTTTTTGATAGCCCCTAGGGGGGCTCACAATTAGCCGGTATGTCACTGAAGGCACATGGATTCCAATTTCACTTTCTTCAATTTCAATTTCTTCGATCACCTCTTGATCAATTAAATGTCCAATATCAATGTCACAATGTTCACCTGTTCATCAATAATGTCAAATTCGTACTTTATACCATGCAGAATGAAATCAGGGTCACGATCATTCTCCAATTCCTCCCCCCGAGCTACCAAATTAAGGCCACTACTGGGGTTAATCGTCAGTTTTTTAAGGCATTGTGGTGTAACGCCGATTGTGTCTTCTAACACTTCGGCACAGAGCACAAGTGAATGTACCAGCAATCAGTGTAGCTGCAGCATTTTCCACTGTTAAAATTTCTGCAAATCTTCTGACAATCTTGGGTTAACAGCCCATTTCTGAATTTTCCGATTGTTCCTGTCTGGGCCTATACTTTGCCATGACTGTTCTGTCTTGTGGTTGAACCCTTGTGCATGGCTGTAGGAAGCAAAGTGGGCATTTCAGTTCCCCAGCAGAAGCCCTGGCTACTTTGCACTTTCCTGTATGCATGATCATAAAACATTACTGAAGCTGCTTGGGACTTTTGAATCAATTGATATATTCTTCTCGTATGCATGTCCATTACCCGCTGCATTTGCCAAGTCTGTTTGGGGGTCTTGCAACGTCACTGGATGTATTCCATTTGCACCCTCAGGTGCACGTAAAACTTGGAGAGCAGCAAATGTGACATACTGGCCTGTACCTCGGTAATGGTGGTTTCTGGGCCTATGGCTACTTTTTAACACTAATAGGAGAGTCAGTTACCAATGTGTTTTTTTATGGTTGTTAAAGTGTCACCTTAACTGATCTTGAAAAGTCAATCTAACCTATTGGATTATGTCCTTCTAATGGAGGATCATGGACCCGTGGTTACTTTTGAACACTGGTAAGAAAGATACCTGTGGGGTTTCATTTTATGTTGCTAATGTTGACCTTGAGTTACATGTACTTTGAAAGCTGAAACCAACCTATTAGTTCATCTTTGGTAATCGTGGATCCTCTGCTCGTGGTTACAATTAAACACTGCTAGAAAAGTACCTGTGGGTCTTCTTTTGATGTTGGTAATTTTTACCTTGAGTGACTTTGATTGAAAGTTCAAACTGACATATTGGCATGTATCTTGGTAATAGTGCATCCCGTGAGTCCATTTCTTTTCAAAATGTGACTCCAGGACTGTGTGAGAAGTAAATTGAATGTTGAACATCCAATGATGATGGCAAAAAATGTTGACCTTGATATTATTACAAATGTCACAGTACCACTTCATTCCTATTTCTGTAAACTGCTGCAGCTCGTCCTCAGTTCAACGTGGACATGTTCATCATTAGAAGAAAGCGGAGTGAAGCCAGACTGACTTGGATCAGACCAACTGGTCAATATACGCACTATGTGATGGAATGGTGTGAGAAACCTAGTAAGACTAACTGTCAAACAGAAAACCAAGGAAATGAAACAACAAGCATGACAGTCACTGGTCTGCGGGATGACCACGAATACAGCTTTGTCTTAAAGGTCTATGACAGGGATGATCTTGTCAGTGAGTCACAGGAGTTTAGTTCTCCAGGTAAGTAAAATGAACACAAGACACACTTTTTGGATTGGTATTACTAACAGCAATAAATGTGTGTTTTATATCTATTTTAATTTGTTTCGTTTTATTTTAACTCATGTCATTTCTCTCACCTTAAGTTATTTTATTATACAATGGGCAAACAAAGTTTAGGAGTGTATTGTTTTCAATTTGTCTGAATGACTAACAGACTCTCTAACTCCCCTGTCCGCAGCATGCAAAACATCTCACCAATCAAAAGTAAAATCAAACTGACAGTTACCTTTATTGTTCCTGAATATTGTTTCTCGGCCAGATTATATTTGGTGAACATAACCTCAATTTAAAGGTCATGGGACATATGTGTGCTCAAAGTAGAGATTATGCTGTCTATGAGTTTGTTATACACAGTTTTATTGTATTTTGTTCAGTTAATTTCATTTCAATTCAATTAATCTATTAATTTTGGTAATGGGAGAGCAAAAACAATATTTATTCCATTGCATTGGCCTGTGGTTGAATCAGGAACCAGTTTGACCGCAAGCCAATTAGCTGGATGGTAATATTTGGTGAACTTGACAAAAGAAATTTGTATGCAGCTAAAATATCTTGAAGTGTAATATTAAGGGGATGAGAGATAGTCTCTGTTACCTATGTCTTTATTTCCAATGATTAAGATTTTTGATGTTTAGATAGGTATAGGTGAATTATTTACATATTACAGGTGGGGCATTGGACTTATTGCCTGTTGCCATAACAGTGCCCCTTATCCTTATAGTTATTACCGGAGCCATTGTGCTTGCAGTCCTGCAGAGAACTGGTAAATGTCAAGTCTCTACCAGAAAGAAGACAAGTGAGTTGAGTGCTATATTAAGACACCTTGTTTTCCTGTTGAATAGAGGCGAAGTTAAGGCTAGTTAAGACATAATTTGAGTGTGGGCTATGTTGTATAGCTTGGTTTTATCCATAATTCTCACTCAAATATTTTACATTGATAGAGAAACTTGCCAAAAACACTGAGGCAGACATTTAGGCAGCAGCCTATTTTGGTGGGCAAAAAGGGGAGTAGGACAATTAGTATGGTGAGAAAGATGGTGTTAAAGATGTAAATGACTACTACAAGTCAGCAGTGTGGTCACATTGTCACAAAAAGTAGCTGTCTCTTGTTTTCACATGGAAAACGTCCATTTCTGTTGGCACCCCGTCCCACCCACCCACCCATGAACATCACCCCTCAATGTGGACCATGTTCTGCTTAGAAAAAGGGCTTTGTAAGACGATGCCTCTCTATTTGGGATAACAGATTTCTATGATTAAAAAAAAGGGTAGCTTTATGAGACGGCACCAGTGTACAGTATTGACAGTTGTACATAGAATATTTCTGATATCCAAAAATATGATGCTATTTTATTAGTGTAGTTTATGATGAAATAATTAGACAATATTGTCAAATTAAAAACAAAATGGACAGTATAAAAATACTACCTTCAAGTTGGTATTTGTATACTGTCCACTAATATGGGCTATAGTCTAAATCCATATGATGAAGGTGGATAAAGTGTCCCGCCAACCATATTACCCCATTGGCCAAAGGCAATAGTCCAATTGGGACACGTAACGAATCAAGGTTATGAGCATTTGGACTATTGCCTTGCCAACAAAATCTGTACTTGTTCTAACTTTTGGATGAAATTAGCAACATATTGAAGAAGTGACAAGGGTCAGTAAGCAAGAATACCTTGGTGATATCAATCGTCCATCTATGTTTAAACTGTGTACATACCATTTCTTCCAACCAGCCAGGTGTAAATAGATCTATCCAATGCACAATGCGCTTCTGGAGCATTGTCAGGTACTTGCATTGGAATTTGTTGAACAGAAGGATGCAGTTTTAACCAGGTACACGCATTCTGGCTTGTGACGAATTATGTGCAAAAATAAAGGTGATTGCCCGTCCAGAGAGTTCGTATAGCACAGTTTTAAAATCATAGGCTCCAGGACCAAACTAATAGTGATAACCAGCTTGTTCAGGGTCACACAGCTATTTCCCAGACATGTCAAGGAAGGGCAATAGTTAATTTCTGAACGATGAACACATTACACAGTTAATCAAGTCAAATACACACATACACATATATATATATATAAAGCCACAGCTTTGCTGTGTACAGGAGTGTGCCACTGCCCTTTGGCCAAAGCTATCTGCCTCTGACTGAAGTTCTCTACTACCCACATGCAACTTATGCTAGTTACAGCTTTGAGAAGTGAGACTTATGGGCATGTGGATTTGCAGAATGTTTTTTTGTTGCTCAGGCACAGTCATATGCTTTGAGGAAACTTACATGCACATGCCACTTAAAGGTTTTAAAGGTAGCATCTGTAGGGATGTGTCGATTTTTAAACAAAAAAAGGTACTTCAGACACAGTCATATGCCGTGAGGAGAGTTACATATGCAGAATGTGTGTATGATACGGTAATATATATATAGATATGGATTTGCAAAATATTTTTTGTTGCTCAGGCACAGTCATATGCTTTGAGGAGACTTACATGCACATGCCACTTAAAGGTTTTAAAGGTAGCACCTGTAGGGATCTGTCGATTTAAAAAAAATGGTACTTCAGACACAGTCATATGCCGTGAGGAGAGTTACACATGCAGAATGTGTGTATGATACGGTAATATATATATATATATATGTGTGTATATATTTATGTATATGACACCTGCCTGCATTTGTATATTGATAATCGCATGTCAAATCGAGTTCTAGCTTGAAACAAAATGTTGAATGACATATAGCATACATTTTTTTGTCTTCCAGATGCTGATATCAAAGGCAGCAGGTAAAATGCTTATGCCTTGCTGTGTGCCCATTAGGCCAATATCACTAGTTTTATTGAGTGATAGCACTTTTTTCAGTCTACTTAATTTTAGAATTTGCATAAAAAGCATGCCAACGGTTATAAAAGCTGTACATGACAATAGGTTGGCGAATATTGTCTTATCTACAAGCCAGATGATTTCAAGAATGCTATTTTGACTAGACGGCAATTTTAGTGGGTCATTGTCGTAGTATTAACAGGTCACCTGAGTTCTGTTCCAAAAGTTTGCCAACCAAATTATGAGTAACACTGGAGTTCCTCAACAGTCAGGTCCATGAATTTTCATGAGTCAGCAAGAACTTTAACTTACCTTGCACATTTACATTCTCATTGTGGTTTTTTATATAAACATAGCCTCCTTTTATGGATAAGCTTCCATTCACTGGTTCTCACCAGGTGGTGCGGCATTACCCTGTTAACACAACATTTTCAATTACAGTTAGCTAACTATAACATGTAAACCTACTTGAACAAACACGGTATCAAGTTGGTCAGTCTTCCTAACACTGACAATAGGTTTTACGTCATGTCCACATTGTTGAGAATTCCCCCTTGCTGGAGTGCCCCTCCCCCCCCCCCCACACACACACACTAAGTAAAAAAAAATAAATAAAAAGAGACCGAGACATACCACGTATCTGCAGAGCAGAGCAATGCTGCAGACGTCAACAACTGATCAGACAGATATATATTGTGTATTACTTGGTTATCTCTCAGACTTTCGTGTACAGCAGAGATTTTGTTTTGAAATAATAGTATGATACTTTGCACGTCTATTATTTTTTTCTTCTTCTAACATATCTCGAGGTGGAGGACGTCTAGGACGAAAACTGTATGATATGTTGCAAGTAACTGGGAGATAATAAAAATCGGCATCTGTGCCCTTGCTCCCTGTATGGGTTTTCAGATTCCTGTAATTGGTCAAAATTAAAGGCAAATGTTTCCTTATTCTCTGAAAATTAATAGTCATATTTCCATGATCTCCAATATGCATCTGTAGGCTGCAGTTAGTAAATACTTATGTCAAACTGTTTAGCTGCTTAAATTCATTCCCTATGCCAATATGCTCAGCTTCCCATTTGCCTTATGAATATCCAGACCCAAATTTTGTTCTCCTGAGATTCGTTATTCTTGTAAACAAGCTATTCATTTTTGTTATATCATTTTATTCACTATTCTACTTTCTCTTCTTTATCAACCGCAAAGTCTACATACTAGCGAATTTTGTTTGCAAATTCTTTGCTTGACGCAAAAACAACTTGGGTGCTTGTCTCATGACAAACACCCAAGATCCCATTGGTAGTAACTGCAGCACAGCCAAATAGTGTCTTATTAAGCAATGGAATGGGAACCCTGCTGTGATGCTCGCAAATTGTTATGAAGAGTTTACAAATCCTCAGTAGGTTACTGCCTTAAGTTGCTGTTCATTAAATGAAAGCCATGGTATGAACTTGAGTTCGACCTTCTATTAGACAGTGTCATTACCATATCCAAACCGTAGTCCTAACAAAACAAATCCAAGTCAATTCCGACCAAAGGCAATGTTCCTTGGTATGTATAGCTGAAACACATAAATTTATAGTTTGTATTTACCCAAAAGAGACCAAAATGTAAGTGCAAAGGTCCATAGGGTCGAAAAAGCCATATCTAGTTTTAACATGACAGAATGCAAAAAGTTTTGTTTGAAATTATAGGCGTATTTCAGTAAATTGGCTTGAACAGGTCATCATTCATGCGCATACAGGACCATACAATTTATGTTAGGGACCAAAATTTTCAGCACATCAGAGAATTTGTAAGCAGAGGTTCTTAACTTGTTGAAAATGTTAATAAAATTCAGTATTTAAAAAGGTACTACTTGCAAGCACCATCTCAGCAATGATCATCATCCATATAAGTCCACACAGCGACACCAACACCAACATCAATCCATCAGAAAAGCCCCCTAGGCCTAAAATGACCATCAATAAGAATCCAAACAACATGATTATATAATCCGATGTGTTTTAAGCATGTGGTTAAAGACATGATGTTCTTTTAAAGGAGATAAACTAAGAGTATTTCAAAAAGAAAAGTGTTTGAATTTGCAAATATAGTAAGTACATTGGTTAAAATGTTAAACATCAGCCAGAAGCAAGTGACCTTAGGCCTCAAACCATTAAAACGTAGTCAAAAACTGCATTACAATAGCCAAAATTTGTAAGGATAGCAGTCACATTTCAAGTTGGTTTCCAGAGGTATTTTTGAAAGGAAATTTAAATGTTTATGAACGCTTCCTGTGATACTTTAGGATCTGTTTACCATGTACTCTGTCCTCAGAACTAAACATATTTTCACCTGGATCAATATTTTTAGCGTTGGAGAGCAAACCATAATGAGTACAATCACAGCCTACACCAGTGAATATGAGGATCCATTTGGTAAAACATTGGGCTTGGGTACATCGGGCACCACTGAATACGTCAATGTTAACTTTGACCTTAGAGAGGAGGTAGCCCAAGTGAACTCATCTGTATCACACTGGAGCCAGCAGTGTTCTGCATATGAGAATGTGAAGCCAGAGGTCCATGTGTATGAAGATGTGCCTAATCGAGCCCCTGAACCCACCTACATCAATGCACAAGATGGTGCTCAAGGCAAACACAAAGGTATATATAGTGCACAATATTTATTTTAAAGGCACAAATGTTCAACTTCTGAATGACTCTATCATGAGATATGTCTCCTCCATGTTTCAACATCATTGCTTAATGCTATTTCAACAACATATCAATTATATGTCTTTATTCTAGCTATTTCTGATCATTTCTCCTATTGTTGGGAAAGTATGTGCCCTTCCTTTTGCCAAGGCGCTACATGACACCGAAGACAAACAGCAAAACTGATCCCTGAAATGGTTGCTAGATGTAATTCAATTACACATTTTATGTCATGTGCTAGCACACCTTGATAACAGTTGATTACAGTATTTATGCCCATGGCTAAAATATTAGCTTTGTTCATGTAGCCATGATAAATATAGAGTCGAGCAACGCAGTGGTAACTGTGAAGTTGTTGCTGGTTTATTCCTTTCTGTCAGGCTCATAATCATGTAGACCAAATAATTGCGAACAAGAGGAAACAATCTAGCCTTTATTGTAGTTAGTCGGCCATTGTGTCCACAATCATCAGCGTGCCATGGTTTATTGAGCACAACAAAAAAGCTGTTGACGGGAATAGTATTTAGCTGTTGTTTGCAATAGTGGATTAGTATAGGTTTTAAGGTGTGTACAGAAGAAGTAGACAACTTTTCATTAATGCAAAGGTCGTTAGGAAAAGACATTTTTAATACATCATTCTCTGTTTTGTCCATGTGTCTTATATTTTAGCCTTTTGACCGTGCATGCACTTTTTCATTTTTAACAGGAGAATATGAACAGTTATCATCACATGCCATGAAGCCACATTTGAGCTATGAGCGAAACATATAGGCCTACCAGCAGCTTGAAAGACGTTGAGCGGTGAGACATGAAGTGGTTCGAAAAATTTATATGCCGACAGAACAGGGAAGAAATCTTCAGTTGTTCTGTGCTTTACATGCTTGGCTTCGTTCCTTGTGGCTTCATGATGCAGAACCTGAGCAATCATTTCTACATTTCCTTGTAATTAAACAAAAAAATCATGCAGCTCTGCCACTCAACCACTGACTGGGCATACTGCGTCATTTATAATTTCCTACTTTTTTCTGAATCTAATTTTAATCGATAAGGAAGGCCTCTTCTTCAGCTGATCGGCCTGTATCTTGGGATACCGTGTTAATAACAATTATATATATATTTATTACTTAATTTGTTTTGAATCAACAAAGGAGTGTCTTTTGTTGATCCTATCAACAAGTGCGCAGGTATATATCGCCTATGGTAAGTCTGTGCATTTTTGGGGTGATTTGTTCAAACTTACTCATTCATACAACAGGACTTCAAGAATGCAGTTTAAGTTTTCCAAATACCCATACATAATTTATGCAGAAAAACGTTACCAATAGCATAATCTACTTTATTATCTATTGTATCAAAGTATTTGCCTATGTTAACATTGACATACGTTTACACAAATAAATTCTGGATACTGACACATCATATTTGCCCATAATAATCAACCAAAAATTAATGATAATTTTTTCTAAATCAACTGCATTGTATCATCGAAGGTCATAACCGTACTAGCTTTCGGCATCCAAACATACTCTAGCTTTAATGCATACCTCCATTTCAGATCATAAGAGCACTTTCCAAATTATTTCATGATTTATGTGTTGAACTCTTTCAGTGCTATATTTTGCATGCAGTCAACCACATTCCATCAGTGTTGTTTTTTTTTTTTCACGCAATGCCCCCAAAACGTGTCAAGGTTGACCTGGCGATCACTTTCTTTGTGACTACAGGCATCCTGATGCTTGAGTGAATGTGTTTTTACAAGGAAAATATATCTGGCATCCTTATCATAATTCACAGCAGCCCGTTTTAAGTGTCTATACTTTAGACACAGTTGGTACTGCAAGAGTTAAGCCCAATCCGGACCCATTATACATTTTCCCATTTTGTGACTTTATTTGTTGCAATAGGAGTATTTCTTTCTGTTAACCTATTATGAATTGCAATGTTACTACACATAATGGAGTGATTGCTCCAGACTCCTTCGGGATGTCTGCAACAAGTGTACCATATGAGGTTTCACCAAAGGGTAGCATTACCGGAACAAGAAGAGCCTTGTGCATTCCTTATAGTACGAATATATATGTATACATCAATATCCATAAAATATTACTTTAAAATACAACATATTGGTAAACGTTCCACATTGGTTTTTGGATATATGTCCAATATATATTATTTATTCAAACGTTTTGCCATTCCTCGTTAAAATAATTAGAACATGGGTCATTAAAAATTTTGCAACTTTGTACCTTCTATCATTTGCATTTGTGGGTATCCATTGTGCATGCTTGGATAGAAGATAATTCTCTAAAGAGGCAGCCGGATACAGAAATTTTGTGCCAGTCTGTGCTGACTCAAACACCATTCTCCTTGTTTTACAGATATGGAAAAAAACAGGAGATATATTACATTATATAACAGATTGTGTCCCTGACGTTATCCATGTGGTATATAACAAACTAAATGCCAACCAATGGAATATACCTGCCATTAATATGTGTGTGTGTGTGCAAATAACTTTAAGGCACTGATATTTACCTTGTCATTTTCATTTTGCCATGTACATGTATGTGCATAGAATATTTTGGGAATAACTTGATGGAACAGAAATTTTTTATGTGTCTTTAGGGCTACCCTACTTTATACATGTATCAATCTATTATTTGATTTGATTTGACTTTATTTGGTGCTAGTCATAAAATACAGTAGACAATACATAAAATCAATACAATAAAGCGAAATTAAGACATTGACAAATATACGACTTCAGTAAAAACATAATACATACAATATCACAGAACTCAAATCACGTTTTACAAAATAACATAATGATGAAATTAAAGTAAATACAATCACAGAACTCAAGACATACATGTGACACAGTAAACAGACAGGGTAGTAATGGTATATTTAAAAAAAAAAAAAAAAAAGTTCATATTCAGGCTAAAATCACATTATACAACAAAAATTTTGACCAGCACCAGGATAACCCAAGAAAGCCAGTTTGACCTGGCTTATTTCCATTGGGGTCCTTAGGAAGAAAGAACTGCTTCAACTAAATTTAAGGTTTGTCTCTGTGTATCCTGCATGTAAAATAATCAAATTGGTATACATATGAGTGCTACACCTGATTATATTTTACACATTAACATTTTCCAGATGAATCCAAATTCCATTGTGATAAATTAATTCAAAAGGAGTCTGTGTATCTTATCGTGTAACAAAAAAATCTCAACAGCTTGGGTAAGTCATAGCTGTTCCAGGAAGAAGTCTTACTTATTTCAGCCTTGTAGTAAAGTAGCACAGAACAAGGTGTGCAATATCTGATATTCTCCATCGTAATGATGTGAGAGAAGCAAGTGGTGGTAAGTTGAAGATATACATCAACAGCGTTAAACAGTGCACCTTAGACCCGGTAAGCAAAAAGGCAGAATGCTATTGATCTGGACAATATATTTTGTTTTGGGGGAATAAGGGCATAGAAAAAGGTGCTTTTATGAGGATTCTGATTTTGAAATAGTCATAATTATGTGGCATGAAGGATGCCTTTTTATAAAGTTAGGTCTAGAAAAAAACCCTGAAAAATCTATAGTAAAACTATTTTATCAACAAGGACAGCAAGCGTCTGAGTGTACTTTTTCAGTTATAATTCTGTTCCTTTTTGCATGCACCTATTCAGTAACCTTGGGGAGCCTCTTGCTAACCACCTACCCAGTATCAGAGCATACGTTGTCTAAATTATAATTCTGTACATCTTTAATAGATTCATTTTGAATAACCAAATCAAGCCTTTTGCACAGGCATTCAAACAGTGTCTGGAAATAGGTGATCAACTGTACAACTGTATGCTTTTTTAATAAATTTATTTTGAACAAACAAGGAAAATGTCTTGTTTAAGCGATCAACCAGTGTCTCGGTATACATTGGCAATTATAATTCTGTATCAAAAATAAAAATAAATAGATATCTTGATAAAATAATAAGAGCTTCTTTCTCAGCTGCACAGCCAGTGGCTAGTTTCACGTTGTGAGTTATATTTTTTTTTAATTTTTAATGAATCTGCATTGAGTAAACAGGAAGAACTCAGCAACCTTGACCTAGGTCACTAGGGGTCATGAGAATTGTTCACTTGGAAAAAATATCTTGTAAGAATTGGAGCAACCAACAGGAAACTTATACAGTTGGAACATCTCATTAGATTCTTGATAGGGTTCGACATTCACTGATATTGACGTTTTATTAAGATCACCAGGGGTCATCATCAGTCGTGATATTGTGAATGCTGGTGTACGGAAAGCTTTGTTTTAAGGCACATAGATGTTGCTTGGGCTAACATTCATCAGATGTGTGAAGGAATGGCCAAGCAAAACCGTGTATCTTTTGACAGTGAATGTTTAGTAGAGTTCAAGCCTATTTTTCTCCTCTCTCCAGGAGTATTTTTTTTGGCTTATATCTTGGTATTTTTTGATCTTAGGCCGATGACTACTACTAAGCACTACTAGAAATGTACATATGGTGCTGATTTTGATCTTTAGTGATCTTGGAAGGCCAAACAGACACAGAGGCTTATATCTTTGTGATGGTGGATCCTCAGCCCACTGTTATTCTTGAATATTACTAGGAATGGTTTTATTTTTGCATTTTTTTGTTGGCCTATATCTTGGTAATAATAAAACTTTCAGTCAACCATTGATAAGCAGCAGTACAGTTGATATATAGATTACAAGTAATTATATCTGCACCTGCGGAAGCAGATTCCAGTCAGCAGAGCAGAGAATTATCATGATCTTCCTGTTTTATGTTTTAACTCCAACATGCATTTTTGCGGTTTTAAATGACCATCTAGACTCTAGTTTTGTAACACGTTTAAAGATTTTTTGACAATTTGAAATTTGTCACTTTGTGTAGTGTTGGCACTTTTATAGTTTGTTTGGGTTGACAATCGGCTTGCCCAGTCCCCCAACATGTATTCCTTGACCTTGGGGTCATGTGATGGTTAAGGTCACTTCGGGTACAAATGGTTAAATAGATCCCACATACCCAACACTGCAGTTTTGTGGTGCATGGTTGTCAATCGCAAGCTTACATATCATCTGGTTTTTTTTCTTTCCTTTTTTTTTTGGAATGTGTGTGTGGGGGGGGGGGTGTAAACCAGGCAAAATATCGAAATACTCAAGGGTGACAGGATGTCACCTGGCATTTCTCGGAAGTACAAACAAAGGTCTCTCAAACTCAGTAATAAAAAAAATTAAGACAACAAATGCAGGTTCAACTAAATTTTTCATTTATCTGCCAAATTACTCGGTCTGAATTACTTGCAATTGCCATGAGAGCAGGTCCGCCTTAATGTCCATTCAACCTGAAATGTGCTGACAGCATGTCCTGATGTCATACTGATGTCACCAGAGCAGGATTGACTTGGCCAGAGAGAGCAAACTTTTTAATCTGGTACCTCCCTGTTTGTTGTTGCCTGCAACAGCTGTACAATGTCAAAAATCTCCAGTTAAAGCCAATTGATTAGAGAGAGTCATTACCATATCCAAAACATAGTCCTAATGATGGCCAACTGCCTCCATTCAGGAGGCCATTAACCTGAGGGTGTCACAGATTCCAAGTGTGCTCTGCAGCCCCACAGCAAAGCATTGGTGAACAAAGTTACTTCGCCATTGAAAAGAACCAGGGACACCCCTGTCATCATGTTTACCTGGCAAGACCACCAACTCAGAATCAGCTGATAGTATGCCTGCATCACCAGATGCCAAGACAAAAAAGGCTCTTTTGATCCCAATGATCTCCAGAGCTGAACTGGATACACCAATGACGAAGCCTCCCCAGAGGGCCTGAGAGTTCATGAATGTCAATATCCCAATCTGGTGCATCTACAGATGTGCTGTTGGAGCAAACGCCCTCTTAAACTGTTTCAAGAGGGCTAAAAGTCCCTTCTATCTGTCCTCTGAAGGTTGATAGATAAAAGGGACTGTCAAAAATTGAATTCCTAGAAACACAAACTCCCTCACCGGAGTAAGGCTGGACTAAGGGAGATTCACAATTAGCCTAACTCCACAGATCCAACACGAACTGTGCATCCCTGAGAAGCAGGCCATTATCCTGACGCCATGGGAGCCAAATGTCCAAATAAATGTGCAACTGGATTCTTTGCTGGTGCACAAACACTGCCACCTTACTCATGACCCAAGTAAGGACCAGCAGTGCCAGCGCTTGGCCCTATGGGAGCACCCAGAACTGATAAGCTCTGCCCTCAACCACAAAGCAAAGAAACTTCTGAGACCACTTGGCCATGGAAACGGTTCTTTCAGGTCTATTGCCCAATTGCCTTTTGTCATCGCCACCATGATGGTGGACATGTCTCCATCTTGAAGTGCTGCACTAGAAGATAAGAGTTGAGACATGACAAGTGAATTACTGCTCTTGTCCATCATCCCTTTTGAGTACCAAAAAGAGAGGACTGTAAAAGCCTGAGGACCCATCATCCAAAACTGGCTGGATGGTCTATCTGTCCACAAGCATTTGTATGGCCTCAAACAAGAGTTCATGGTCCACCTTCCCGCAAAGTAGAAACAAAAAGGGATCTCTTGGGAGGGGTGAAGAATTGCCTACAGCAAATTCCAAAGAGGTAACGTGCCAGATGATGTTTCTCACGAAAACATTGTCCATTATAAGGTCCCAATCGTCCGTGAACAACAGTGGTCGGCTACCATCCAATCCTGGCCAAGAAGGCGAACAGGGATCATAGACCGGTAGACCTGCGTAGATGTCAGATGACCAGTGCGTGCCCCTAAGGGCAAAGCACAGGCTTCTGGCCACCCTTGGCACCAGAAGAGCCTGACTTAGAGAGCTGGCCAACCCTCTTCACCTGCTTTTTCTTCCACCTCTGCAGCTACTGCTGCTGCCGTTGTAGGCTTTGCCCAGTCCTGGCATGCAAACACCCAAGACACAATACCTTTGTCAACTTTGCCCTCTGCAACAAAGCCTCATCAATGGAATTCTGCTGCTTCTTGTTCCAAAAACTTCCCAGCCTCGAAAGTGAAGAATGGCACTTCCAACTTGCGGGCCACCTCAACACCTTCAACTAACATGGGCACAGCCCTAAGCTGAGCCAAAATGGTCTGTGGTACCGTTTCTCCCAGGAGGGTTTCCAGTATAAAAGCAACATTTGCCCAAAATAGTGAACCCAGCTTCTCTGCCTTACAGGAGACTGGTTGCCCCAGTCTGCAACCTTCTCAGCTGAAGCCGGTGACTGAAGAGGTTTTGCCCACTCAGTAGTGGCAAGTAGTGCCTGAGACTCTGCCTCCCTCTGCCGTGCTGCCCTACAGGAGAAGCGAGCATCTCCCTCTTCACCAGCACATCTGCATGTAGCACCACCACTGTGGTGACCTCAGATGCCAGTGTCACAGGAGTCAGAGACACAGAACAACACTGCATCTGTAGCTCCTCACACACACAGAGTGTCTCCACAGGGAAAGCGCCCAATGCCCTAATCTGCAGGAGGAGGTGACACTGACTGGATGCTATGCACAAGGTGAATGGCTCTAGCTTCAACAGAACTGGAAGAGCAACAACTGTTGCTGCCTCCAGCACTGGCAGAGCTGCCGCCAAACATGTCCAACCCATAGCATCAGCAGAACTAGGCTCAAGTGCCAAAACACCCCGACCTACTGACACATTGGCAAAGGTCATCGGTGATGGGACCTATCCAACAGGGGTGCTGGTCGACTGCCAGACAACCTTCAATCAGGGAAAGAACAGACAGTGGATACCAGGAACTGTTCCAGCAGTGGGGCGAGCAGCCCAGAGTACCCTCCATGTGTGTCCCCACCAACATCCTGAAGTGGGGTGGCTGAGGTGCACGCATATTTAACCTCAGCAGGCGAGGCGCCAGAACCACAGTTCTGGGACCACACCTTTCCTTCCAAAGAAGAAAAACAGTAGCAGTGCTTCCCTTACCTTTTTTCCCTCCCGTGGTGGAAGCCCAAACACTTGCCACTGGAGGAGGGAGGTCAGTGAGAGATCAGCAGCAAGGGCCTCTCGTCTCCCCCCATGTGTGACAATGACGGCCAAGTGCTCACCATCGAAGACTACCAAACAGTCAAAACCGTGGCCCTTGAGGGGCCTGGCACCAGCTGCCGCCACCATAGGAGGCTTGATGGGAGCCATTGCCCCAGCCACCTTAGGCTTTGGTGCAGTAGCCTCCTAAAATCACTCTACTCCACTCGTACTAGAAGGAACAGGCACCTTAGAGGGAGTTGGGAATGAAGAGCACCGGCAAGATCCACAGAGGAAACCTTGCACTCCAATCTATCCAGCAATTCACCAACAGCATCAAACAGTGTCTCCATTATGCCTGTCAACACTTGGGCAGTCACCTCATCCTGGACTGCTTTAGCTTGCCCTGGCAGGGAACAAGAAGTAAACCCTGGAGAAGCCACAGAGAGGGATAATGCCAAAGGCATCACCGAAGCGCTGCCTGCCTCTCTACTCCCTACCTCCCCTGGTGGTTACTGCTTAGTGATAACCAAGGTTCCATCCTTACTTCAAACTACCAAAGCACATATGGCCACAGGAGGAATGGGATGGGAAAGGCCACTTACCACAGACCTGCTCACTTGAGCTCCATGGACGGGACCCTTGAATTTGAACACCCAGCCACAGTCCATGGAGAATCCTTGATAGGTTTGCCTCCCAAAATGGGGCCTCAATTCAAGAACAAGCCTTGATTCTAGTACCAATCTGAGCCTGGGTACGAGGCATTGCCTGACTGGTACCGCCCCCCCCCCCCCACACACACACACACCTCCATGGGGACCTCAATTCAAGGACCAGTTTGCAAACTAGCTGCGGCATAGGACTCAATCTTGAGTGCAAATTCCTCAAATGGAGGACCAGTGCTCGCATGTTGGAGCCTACATCTAGCAGATCTCACATCTGCCCAACAGACTTTCTGCCACTCAGAAGGCATCCATCATCGGCAAATATTGCATGGACCTTCCTTACTGCAGAAAACACCACTCCGATGCATGCAGAATGGCCATCCTAATTGGCCATCCTGTGGTGGTTGGCATCCCAACAGATGTCCAACTCCACATCCATGACTTACAAACCTGGACTGACTATGCTGGTGATAAGACCAGCGGCCGTATTTATAAAACTTACTAAGCACAAGATTTAACTAATTCTAAGCACAGAACTTTAGGTCAGATGTAAGCCTTATTCATCAAAAATCTAAGTGCAAGATTCATCTTAGTTTAAGATGAAAATGTAAGCAAGGGTCTTAACAGTCTTAGAAAGACAAAATGGCAGTTCTCTTGCATCTTGTGCAACATCGAAATCACAACGTAATTCGCTGAAAAAGGGTTTTCCTGAATCGAGAGGATCCTCTTGAGTGTCTGAGCAGGTAGCAGATATGAAGTCAGTATAGTTTCCTGAACATCCAAGCCTTTGCCTAGCCGAATAAACTCAGACTGCAGTCTGTACAAGCACAGCTCTTGTACAAGTGGCGGGCTAGAGACTGTGTCAGTAAGTAGAGTTCTGAGTAGTGCCCCTGGACGAGCTATATAGGCCTAGTGTACACGGCAGTTTCCATCATGATGTCCTGAGGGATGATGCAACCATGTTTTTATTGCTGGTTGTAGGCTTACGCCTTTTTAGATCTACACACTATTATACAAATTTGAGTGTTTGCAGCAAAACTGTGAACTTTTGAGCTTCAATGGGATTGTCCAGTGCCTCCATCATGTTGACTACAAGGTCAAGGGAAAGGTGGTGGTAAAATAACGAATGGGTGAAATGTTGCATTTATTACTGGTTATACCGTAAGAGATATAAACAAAGTACACGTGCTTTAAAAAAATATCCATTCTTCTTTTCATTATGGATGTTAATTCATCTTGTTTTGGATATTAATTCATTATGATTTACATCTACTTTTATCAAGTAACTAAGGGATGAACCATTAGAATCTTAAGGGGGGGGGGGGTATGCATTTAAGTAAAACAAACATTTTTTTTTCAGTTGTCCATAACACCACATTATTTTTTCTACCGTACCACACAGTACTTTTTTTAAATACTGAAACCCATGGATGCATATATTTTACCTACCATTGTGTAAAAAAACACAACATCAAGAGAAGCATTTTAGAAGCCTTAAATATGTGTGGTCCGTTTGAAAGTTATGTGAGCACAGAGGTTCCAAAAAGAAATCATTTGAGGGTCCAGCGGACAAAACCCCCGGAAGCCCACAGGTTATGACAAAATAAGGCTCCATTTGGAGGTTCTACCTATTTTGTCACAAAAATCCAATGTTCCTATCCTAGAAACCCTGCCAAAAAGACCCAAGTTTATGACACAAAACATACCGAATTCTAGTTAATTTATACGGAATATTAAAAGGGTAATATTAGCTACCAAGAGTTTTCAACATTGCTAAGTGCTCAACATTGCTCAATGCTGCTGCTCCTATATGTATCTTTGGTAAATATTAACCAGGATCCAAAAGGGACAATGGAATCCAGTGACAGTCCCTGAATACATTTCCTCCATGATTCCACAGCCTCTCCAGCTTCTTCACAAACTGGATCCAATGCCATTGGCAATGGTGGTACATCTCCTTCGCTGTCTGGTCTGTGGCTTGTGAACTGCAACATACAATGATGAAACATTTTATACAAAGACCCTCCTGATCAGCTTAAATAGTGGGCCATTTGAAAGTAAGCTATTCATCCCTAGGATTGTGATCAGTACCTTTCCTTACATCATAGATGCAATGTTTTCCTCACAAGAATATGTCTATCATAGCACCACAAAGATTTGTTTCATATAATATCTAAAAAGCTGTGTGGTAACAATTAAGCAATCACATGGATGCATGGTTCCCCTGCCCACACAGCCCAGCAAATACAACAAATTCACCTTTGCTGCAAAATTACTAATGAATATGTGACACTGAAGTGAAATTCTAATATATTATCTTTTTTCTGATAATATTGATGCATCAGATATAATCAAAATCCATCAAGGCATTTGAAAATACTGTATTTGGGCAAAAAAACCTGAATGCACTATAACCATGATTCACAACAAAATATAAAGTTGTCGTGCCATATGACACATTAAATTCCTGTAATACAAAGTGTTATCATCATGTGTGATGCACATGACAATTTCTGGTTGTATGTCATATAGTCAGCCCATCTTTGTTTTATAATGCACCACTGTATCTAATTTTGACAAAAATCCATCTGAATTGTGGCAGCAAAGTGAACCTTTACCTGTATGGTGAAGATATCTGATTACCAATATACTAACATGTAAATGCACTGAAATTTTCTTCTAATATTGAACATGAAAGCAGAAGTATGAAATATTAAATCAGAGAGAAAGATAACATGGAAAGAAAAGTCAAATGTTCATATTCACTGTGACTGTCATTTAAGTTCCAGGAATTTACATCACCCTCAGCTCCCCCCCCCCCCCTACACACACACACACACACACACACACATCATTAAGAATCCATGATACATTTTTGTGCATGACAGATGAATGGAGTGTGATAAAAAACAAACGAAACTAATGATGCAAATTTTGATCTATGTAGGCCTACTTTCAATTAATTTTTGTTGCTTTGTTCAATATTCTGTTTTGACAATTGGAATGAAGCAGGATGAAAATCTATTTAATTCAATTTAATGTAAGCCTTCCTGACATTAATCAGTTCTGCTAATTTCAATGTTTGTTTCTGGACAAGAAATAGATTGTGATGAAAAAAATAACAGAATTTATTTAATGATACATATAGGCTTACTTGTCAATGTAACTGCTTTGAATGTGTTTGTGTATGAAATGAAAAAACAAATACAGTATGACAAAAACCAAAACTAATTCAATTCTTTATGTAGGCCTATCTGCAACTGACTATCCCTGCTATTATGTTTCTTTGAATGAATGTGGAGAGGAGTTTGATTAGATAAATAAAGACCAACTCAACTGTTTTAATTTCAAATTAAAATTTTTTAAGTAGTTTTAATGTCAAACAAATTACATGAACCACAGGCATACAAGAAATCGAAATATATGTTGATAACAGAATTCTGATTGAGAGTTTTTGAAAAGATCTAAATTTTTACATGCAGATACATTAAGATTTCTTCAATGCACAAAAAAAATAAATCATTTTTTTTCTTTGGGGCAGGGGTTAGAGAGTTAACTATGTCTGTGATATCAACTTCAGGGTTTTCCTGAGTTTTGGAGAGCAGAAATGTGGTGAACATGATGGCAACCTAGAATTTCTTGTTCTGGAACAGATATTGACCAAATGTTGCATAAATATTACCAAAATAACTTACTTTTTAATGAAAAAGGAGAAAGTGGTAAAAAGGTAAAAGGTGGCGAACAAAAGATGAAAAGTGTACCATCTTTGAGCTTATAGTTATAAAGTGGGAAAAACACTGAACTTGAAATTTTGATATTGGCAATCAATGCATAATTTTGCATTTAGAAATATTCTTTCAGATCTCAGGCTTTTCAATTTCATGTTACATGATTATATTTGGATCATTTGTTTCTATTGCCACAGTGTTGATTGAAATTTTCTTAATTGATTATCATTATTATCCATTTGAATACCAATCAACTCGAGCTGAAGAGTTAACAAACAAGCTGTATTTTTTTTCTGAAAACAAGGTAAAAATAGCTTCAGTATAAGAACCAAACAGGAACCTGGGAAAAAAAGCACTGTTAACACCCCTTAGCCCTGCCTATCCATAATCACATTAACTTTGGAAATAAAATTTTTGAAGTTTCAACAGCAGAAGAGGTGCATTTTACTTTATAAAAACTCAAAATAGGCCTACACTATACTAGTATAACACTGAATTTAGTGATACTGATAGTAAACAAGTTGAAAATGTTTATGCCTGAACAACATTCATGGACTTGTTCCTCTTACTTTAGCCTCAAACATACTTTATTTGGTCTGAATATCATTGCATATGACAAGCAAAACATCACCTGCTGTCTCACTTCCAGTGCTATGCTGCTTGATTAACGGTGTCATGAGTGCTTAATTATCGCTCACCTTCTAAAGCCGGCATGTACAGCGAAGCGAGTTGGGATTATAATCCGTCATCATCTTAGCTAACTTGAAGCCATCGGTGATCAAACATCATACTTAACTAATCTAATTAAATACTAGAAACATTCTGGGATAATAGTTTTCTGCTTCAAACAGAATTTATTGTTTTACAGCTCCTTGAAAATATGGCTTGGCTTTTTTCCGTTAGGCTGGTAGCAGACGTCTTTTCCGTCAACATCAACTTAATGTGCAGCCTGTATTTTACACTTACCTGACGCTAAACTCTAAAACAATTCTAGGGACCTTCACTTTCAAGTTTTTATTGAACAAATGGGTTGTTTGTGATCGTGTACGATGCAAAAAAAAAAAAAAAAAAATCGATAGCAAATCTGAGTGACGAAGAGCGGACTCACCTCTCCAACGGACGCCATGCTGGGCAGCCCCATTGAGGCGTCACTGCTAGTGCTATTTATACGGACATGGTCTCTTCAGAGCTTCTTCGCATCGGCGTTTTTTATTTTCGTTAAAGGCGGTTTTTACCACTACAAAGATGAGATTCTGAGCTTTAAAAATCCGTTTGATCCTAAATTTGTTGACAAAATTTACAACTTTTGCGAAAAGTTTGAAGTTTTAATTAAAATTTATTTAAGATTCGAAATTACTGGGAAAAAAAGGATCAAACGGATTAAGTATCTTCACGTTGCTAGTTTTGTAATGACATGTCAATGATGACAAATGATCCAGTCTGTGCGATGAGAAATTCCGTGGAAAATGGCATGTTTTTGTGTGCCACGCTCGAAAAAGTTGTCCCGCGGTCGCGGCAAGGCGTTTTTTACCCTTTTTTTGAGGGTGGAGTAGGTTGAGAACGGAAACCTTAATATTTAAATGAGTTATGTGATTTGAAAGCAGATGTTATGCTCTTTCTTACAAGTGTAAACACGAGAAGTGTTATTTATGTTTATTGCAAAGAAAGTACTCCGCATCTGCACATGCATCAGGAAATGTTGCAATCGTTTTAATTTAACATGGTGCGACATGCAGACAGCATCAGCGTGCTGCGCCCTAGTCTTCTTAGGCCACGTATACGCAAGCTAAGCCTATACTAAGGCTAAGGACAATGTCCGCTGATTTGATCCAGACGGCATTTTCGGCATCTATAGCCTATACTATAGGCATTAAAAAAAGGGTAAGAGCAGCGAGGGGTTTGCCTCCCCCTCTTCCATGCGCGCCTGGCAAGCAGTACTTTATTTTTTTTTAACGGTAAAGGTGGCAGCTAGCACCTTATTATGTCTCCCGGTGGAAGCCGGGGGACATATTGGTTTAGTGCCCGTTTCTTCCGCTTGTTGTTGTTGTTGTTGTTGTTGTTGTTCAGGTTCTTCAACACTTGGTTACTTTCCGTGCCATAAGTCTTGAAGGATTGGACGGAATTTGATGAAACTTGGTAGGATTATGTATCTAGGCAAGACCTAGGTTGGGATTGTATTTGGGTGACCTTGATCTCATTTTCAAGGTCACAGGGTCACTTATGTGAAACTGGTTTCCGTTCGATAAGTCATGAAGAACAGGATGAAATTTGATGAAGCTTGGTAGGATTATGTATCTTAGCAAGACCTACGTTGGGATCGTATTTGGATGACCTTGAGTGAATTCTCAAGGTCACAGGGTCACTTATGTGAAATTGGTTTCCGTGCATTAAGTCTTGAAGAACCTGATGAAATTTGAAGAAACTTGGTAGGATTATGTATCTAGGCAAGACCTAGTTTGGGATTGTATTTGGGTGACCTTGACCTCATTTTAAAGGTCAAAGGGTCACTTATGTGAAGTTGGTTTCTGTTCGGTAAGTCATTAAGAACTTGATGGAATTTGATGAAACTTTGTAGGATTATGTATCTTGGCAAGACCTTCGTTGGGATTATATGTGGATGACCTTGAGCGAATTCTCAAGGTCACAGGGTCACTTATGTGAAATTGGTTTCTGTTCGATAAGTCATGAAGAACAGGATGGAATTTGATGAAATTTGGTAGGATTATGTATCTTGGCAGGACTTAGGTTAATAATTGTATTTGGATGACCTTGAGGGAATTCTCAAGGTCACAGGGTCACTTGTGTGAAATTGGTTTCCGTGCAATAAGTCTTGAAGAACTTGATGGAATTTGATGAAACTTGGTAGGATTATGTATCTAGGCAAGACATAGTTTGGGATTGTATTTGGGTGACCTTGACCTCAATTTATAGGTCAAAGGGTCACTTATGTGAAGTTGGTTTCCATTCGATAAGTCGTGAAAAACTTTATGGAATTTAATGAAACTTGGTACGATTATGTGTCTTGGCAAGACCTAGGTTGGGATTGTATTTGGATGACCTTAAGCGAATTTTCAAGGTCACAGGGTCACTTATGTGAAATTGGTTTCCGTTCGGTAAGTCATGAAGAACCTGATGGAATTTTATGAAACTTGGTAGGATTATGTATCTTGGCAAGACCTTGGTTGAGATTGTATTTGGATGACCTTGAGAAAATTCTCAAGGTCACAGGGTCACTTATGTGAAATTGGTTTCCGTTCGATAAGTCATGAAGAACTTGATGGAATTTGATGAAACTTTGTAGGATTATGTATCAAGGTGAGACCAAGGTTGGGATTGTATTTGGGTGACCTTGACCTCATTTTCAAGGTCACAGGGTCATTTATGTGTAATTGGTTTCTCTGCAATAAGTCTTGAAGAACTTGATGCAAATTGCTAGAGTAATGTATCTAGGTGAGAGCTAAAATAGGATTGTAATTTTCAAGCAAACTTGGTCATTTGTAATGTTTTATCACCTGTAGCTTATTCAGAGACGTAAGTGTTCCACCGGGAGACATTTGATTTTCTGTTGGAAAATCAGTCTGTTTTAGTTTTTTTCACTGATTTTGAGACGTACACCATTTATTAAAAAAAAAAGTGCGTTTTGCCATTACGCCAAAAGTCCGGACGTTGAGCGCGAGGGCTCAACACTGCCTGGCCCTCACTACATTTTCAATTTCATGAAAGGGAGGTCATTTCCTAAGCCTGTGTCTTGGCTTGGTTGGTGACTCTAGCTCTCTCTCCTCCTCCCCCCCCCCCCCCCCCCCCCCCCGGGTGCTCCGCAGGCGCCTTCGATAATGTCCAGGCGCCGAATCATTGAATGACCTCCTGCGCCAACAATTCGATTTCCGTTTCTTGGAACGCAGAGCTCCTTTTTGCTCTTTTGCCGCTGCAAGATCCATTAATTTTATTTGCTTGTGACATTGTGGGGGTGTTTTTTTTACAACTCTAAACACTCTGAAGACTATACTTTGTCATTTCAAACTCCATCTTGACACAATTTGACTAATGTTCTTGAGTTAGTGTTGTATTTATTAGGCATTTGGTCATATCTCTGGAAATATTTCAACAGAGTTTTGTGTAGTTGTTGTTTTTTATAACCTTTGTGTTGTAGTTTATGCAACAAAGTTCTAACCCTATTGACAAAATCGCGAAAAAGTGTCGTGTTTCTAGCAATGCGTATGACTTGTCCGAAATTAACTCCATATGCTTGTTTCTCTGGAATGTTTCCTGTCAGATCAGGGTAGGAGATATCAAATTTGAACTGGTCTCTCTTGTCAAATATTTTTGTTAGGCCTACATACTGGTTGTTCTTTATCTAAGAAATAGATACTTCCTCTCGCTATTTATCGATTTAGGCATGGCCCGAGTGCCATGCCTAAATCGATAAACAAACACTAAAACAGCGAGACGCCGAGAAGAAGTAGCTATTCCTATTCTAATAATATGGGTATCCTCGCACTTTACCGAAATAATAAAACAATTTTCACACTGCAAAGTAGGTCTAAAACCATCGGGCCGGATGGCTCATGCTCAGTAACGGGCGGTTCAAAGTTTATGTTTTCGGTTGTCACTAAGCACCTTTAGGCTTTACCGTAACCAATCAGACAGCGTCATTCCAAATATGGGAAGCTGAAATTGCTTTAGCCAAGGTGACCTGTTGTCAGCTGAAACTATGATGTCCGTAAGGTGAATTCTCAAATCCCAACATTAGATTGTCTTCATAACTAAGTTTGTCTGAAAGAAATAGCATGCAAACAAACCGTCAAACGTACATTCTTGACAATGACATATTTTATTGTGTGCTTTTACAAGCTGTAAAACAGCATATAGGGGCCTATACATGTGTAATTTACATCAATGACCACAGTAGTCAGTACAATGATATCAGTAGTACTGGAAATTTACAATGGGTCTCAAATCAAACTATTTATTAGGCCTAGATATTTTGGCTATCAATAAAACATCTAATATCTATAACATTATCAACAATGGGCCGAATAGACCCAATAACGATAATTGTGAAGTTCAACAGGCCTAGAATAGTATAGGGCTAATACTAGAGTAATATCACACAAAATTATAGGCCTACTGCAACTCTCTTCATTATTGTGGATGGTGACTTTATAAAAGTATCAACCAGAAGCTGGCAATAGTATTTAGCACTGCATAGATATAGTATTACTCGATGGCAATAATGTTATTAATATTGAACTAAGATTATAAAATTACATGTATCAACAGCCCCGGGGGGGGGGGTACTTCCTATACCTTGCTATACGGGTAGGCGCCGCGGAAAAGACCCCCTATTTTCGGTACTTGTCGCTCTCTAAGACCCCCCTTTTTCCTGCTTGTAGCTCTAAAAGACCCCCCTTTTTCGCTTGTCTCACCCAAAGACCCCTGTGTTTTTCAATACCTGTCTCCAAATTGCCCCAAAATACACCAAATTTTATGTAAAATTTCATTTTTTTTTCAATACAAGCTCCAAAAGACCCCCCATTTTCACATTGGTTCCGCTCCCGTTGGGTCCGGGTTTTGTACCCTCGGTAGAGCCTACCCACCAAAAATTCCGGGGAGTACCCCCCCGGGTCAACAGCAGGTGATAAGCCTAAATTTAACCTATCACAGGGCTGCTAGAGATACGATCAGACACATGATTAGACCTATTGCCACTATTATTACTTCTACTATATTAGCACTGTAGCAGTGACAAACGTACATGAAATTGAAGGCCTAGGCCTATCCGTTAGTGGTGAGCTTTTAGCCTTTGTTGGTTATAGTTGCCATTTGGTCAGATGTCACAGTGTGTGTCGGGCGGGCCTTGCCTCCAAAAAGTACAGTACCCCGACCGTCCAACCCAACCCCACCCGTAATACAACTTAGACGATTCGAGACTGAGTGAGAGTTAACATGCCTCATGACGGAAATTTCAGTTGAACTTGAAGGTTTCCCACCGATGACGCGTTTATTAAATTAAAGGTGTGACGCAATTAATTGAATAACGTGACTCTTTTACGTCACATCCTTACATTTGCGTTTCACTCCGTCAGGTAGGCCTAGTCGGGTCTGTTGTAAGACCAAGCGCTGTAGGTAAGTATGGGGTTTATTATTTTATTATTCAATTTTGGCAGGCCTAATCATGAGTGTTACGTGTAGTTTCATCATATCTATGTCGTGTGGGCTACGTTTTTAAGTATACTCTGTCCCATTGAAAATTGAGACAGTCATTAACGTCCCGTATGGAATCATAATCAACACTCAAGACATCTTTGAACACATTAATTATGTGTTACCTTGTTACTGGATCCAGGTCATCGTATGGAATTTATATCGTATCCTGCGCTGATATCGCAGACCCGTGAAATAAAGTAGTTGAAGCGGAACAAATCGACTGGATTTTCCCCCAAGGGATTGCTCATTGTCATGAGTATTCGGAGAGCCGCGATTTCCATTTTTTGACGTCATTGTATCGTGCCCGTCTCGGGAGCCCACCAAGGCTCGGGAGTGATCTGTGCAGTTTGCAGTTGTCAATTTTGCAAACAAGGTCTTCAGAAAACGTTCCTGGGAACAAAACCAGTTCAGTCGAGTTCGATATTTCATCTTCAATATCAAAATGGATAAAGATACCATCGTTGGCAATGTTTACAATTTGTAAGCAGGAGGCCAGCCGTTCCAAGGTAATGCCATTACTAATGGACAGGGTGCAAGCAATGTTGAAAATGAACAGGGCAACTGTCTATAGGTAGGCAATGAGAGAGAGAGAGAGAGAGAGAGAGAGAGAGAGAGAGAGAGAGAGAGAGAGAGAGAGAGAGAGAGAGAGAGAGAGAGAGAGAGAGAGAGAGAGAGAGAGAGAGAGAGAGAGAGAGAGAGAGAGAGAGAGAGAGAGAGAGAGAGAGAGAGAGAGAGAGAGAGAGAGAGAGAGAGACTCCCAACCAAGGAAAAAGGTTGAGTAAAGACACAGGGATTAGTGAAAATGTTAATTTTTGTGACATATTCCACTACATATAAAATGCAATCGCATCAGATTAAACAGTAAAAGGTTGTTATTTAATTGAAGTCCAAATGTGTGTTCTTGAATACGACAAAACAAAGAGTGGAATTCTTTAACATGTTGTGGAACACTTTTTATTGCAATAACTTAAATGACATTTAGGCATTTACTTTATTAAAATTGGATAGTGTTACACAGGGATTCAAAGTTGGATTAACCCACGCACAAGTCTTGCGCTGGTTCCCCGCTGATGACGGGATTTGATAAAGGCTAATAATGCTTAAAACTTTCTTCTAAATTTCCAATTTTATGAATATGATTTGTTCCTTTCATAAATTAATTTGCTATTATGATTTAGAACAATGCAGTTTTTCAGCGAATGGTACGGAATAGGACTTTGCTCTTAGAATATTGGACTTGATAATGTTCAAACGGTATATGAGCTTACAGAATTAGGTTTGTTAAGTTTCTCTTTGTATTAAATATGTATGAAGTGCAGAAGAAAGACTCTTCCGTTTGGCAAGGGGTGGGGCATCCAGGTACAAAGCCAAGCTCGAGACATGTTTGTGGCCACTAACACTAACAGTTTGTGTATCCTTGGCTTCATACCCAGCTGCTGACAAAGCGCTGACACACGTTTTCCTCAAGCACAGGTTTGTGTAATTTTTTGACAGAGCAACATTCTCTGACATTGTTTTTATGAAAGTGTACAGCTTGTTAACTCCCACAGGATGATTTTCATACCATGGACTGTTTTCATCAAGTGGTTTATTACAACGTGGCCTCTGATACAGTGCATCACATTTAGCCTTAGGATTTAGTTTGCTAATGTACTTTTTCAAGGGGACTGCTCAATAGTCCGACGACCCATTGGTCCGACAGCCCATTAGTCCGACGACCCATTGGTCCAACAGGACAGACAACCTCCCAACTATTTTTGGGTAGCTGGTACAATTTGAGGCCGATAAATGGAAAAATATTGTGACAAAGATATAGAAAGTATATATTTTTGGAAAGGTCATGATCCAAAGATTTCAAATCCGGAAGAAAATTTAACTTTTTGAGTTAATTGTTAAATAAACTTCCAGATTTGTCACACGCACACGAAAATTTATATGCAAATACAAATGCCGAAATACATGTAACTATGAACAGGTTTAATGAAATTCTGATTTATTCCCTTTAATTCCATGTGAACTTATAGGGCTACAAAAATGACTCCGGGTATTTTTATATCTATTTAAGATTTATAGGCCTAATAAGTTTTTAAAATGCGGGCCCTCAACTTTGAAGCCACCCAAAATCACGGGAACTTGAAATTTGCATGTGCGTTATTCCAAAACAAAGAAAGATAGGATAAATCTCTGGGTCACTTTTCAAGACATTTAGGTCTGTGTTACTTCCATAGAAAAAAATCAGATTTTGATGAAATATTGAAGAGTTATTTCTACATTTGTATACGCATGTAAAATTTTAAATGTTACCCAAAAATATTTGTGTTTATTTAACAATTAGGTTATAAATGTCTAATTTCATTCAGATCTAAAATCTTCGGATTATAAGCTTTCCAATAATATATGCTTTTGATATATTATCATTAATACTTTTCCGTATATTGGCATCTAAAGATAGTGGTCTCTCAGAAAAGCTTTTGGCTTATGTACATACATACATGCATACATACATACATACATACATACATACATACATACATACATACATACAAACATACATACATACATACATAGCATTACATACATATATATATATATATATACATGCATGCATGCATACACATACATACATACATACATACATACTAGTACATATATACATACATACTAGTACATATATACATACATACTAGTTCATACATACATACATACGTACGTACATACATACATAAATACATACATAACTACATACATACATCCGTACGTACAAATATTAGGGGTGAAGGACCCCACAAAGCGACTTCACTCCTAGGTTAAAATCATAACAAATGTTCCTAATATATCAAAACTATATACCAATTTGAAGGTAAGGGTTTAGAGAATCTTTCTGTGTGAAAGCTTCAAACCTATATTCAAAATTGTTAAATAAACATGACGATTTGGGGAAAAATCTACTTTTTCTGATATTTTTGGCATCCTCTCAAAAATATTTAAGATAAATTTTTCATTTTTGTTCTATAGATATAACCAGAAGACCTATAGCTTCATAAATGTATCAGGGATTTTTAAAAGGTGTTTTTGTTTTTCTAAATTAAGACACAAAGTTTGAAAAACTGCCACTTTTCATAAAACTTGCAAAGTTCACCACTTCTGAGAATCTTTATTTTTACTTCTCACTCAAAACAGAATGGAGTACTTTAAAGAAAATCCCTGATACATTTATACTCAAGAATCTTCAGATTATGTCATTTTTTATTTGATCAAAATCTGACAATTATTGACAGAGTTTATACGATGGAAAGCTCAACCTCTTTGCCTCCATCCATTGTAGGAAATCCAAGGATAAAGGTTAGCACAGTCCATTGATCACCATGTTAGAAACAAAATCTTCTTAGCTCTTATCTTGAGTTGTATTGGGGTTGTAGCTTTTAAACTTTAACACAATGTAGATAAAATATACTTCTACAGAATTAATAAAAAAAAACAACTCAAATTGGCCAATTTTTGCAAAAGGGGTCTTTCACCCCTAAATGCTGTGAGCGACGTCAGTTAAACAGACGATATTTTTGATCTCGTAAATAAACGGCGTCACTGGGGCCAATGAGAAGATACATTTACTCTCCATTGTATTCGCGCAACTCATCAAGCCTTAAAATAATATAGGAAAAAAATTCTCAATTGGGAAAGACGAAATCACGTCTTCTATGTAAAGTGACACATATCCTAATTACAAGGTCACACAACATTTTTAATAAACTCCCAATGCCTTATTTATTATTACAAGTTTTTAAATTATAGACGTGACATGACCGGTCGCTGCTCAAAGGCGTCACGGAGCCAAAGTCCTACTAACTCCCTTAGGATACTGTTCATTGTATTCGCGCAACTCAAATTTATGAAAAAAAAATCTATCTAATTAGGAAACAAAGAAATGAGATTTATCATGTAAAACGACGCATATTATAATTACTAGTTCCTGCGACATTTTTAAGAATTTAAATCCCAGTGTCACATTTATTGTTTTATAAATTAAATCCCAATGTCACATTTATTGTTTTGCAAACTAAATCCCAATGTCATATCAGCTTTTTTTTTATTCTACACGTATCTTTTAATCACGTGAACGATGGCTGCCCAGTACTCTTGCAGGTTTCTGTCGCCATTATTGTACTCCCTTTTGAAGCGGGAAATTCTGCGCTCCAGGTTGCGCCATTTTCTTTTTCTTTGAATAGAAAAAAAGCATAATAGTTTCAAATTGTTTTTGGATCATTTGTTGCTTTTGAAATTTCGGAATACTTTGGCACGCATGTTCGTAAAAACACCAGTGTGTATGTGGTA
>OZ026628.1:9614130-10163130 GCA_964020975.1 Hermodice carunculata | reverse complement strand
GTCGTGTCTTTAACTAAATACACAAAACATTGCTAATTTTGACCTCTCATATTGAAGGTCTGTTAAATGGTTTGTATGCACTAGTCATTTAATAAACTTTCAACATGCAGGGAATTATCATACTGGTATAAAGTTGAAGTTACTAAAATGTTTTCCTTGTGACTACTTGTGCTCAGTGCATGATATAAGTCCATTTACATAAGTTCAGTATAGACAAACAAAATATAAAATTGGATATATAGTTCTAATACATATATGTGAAGTTATGCATATTTTAATCATGAACATGATTTATGATCTAGTACAATAAAATGTCACTGATGTTAGAAGTTCAACATGTACAAATTACATTTACATAGAATTACCCCCCCCCCCCCCAAAAAAAAGAGTAACAGACTTCCATTAAGTACTTCTTTTTTCACTTACTCAATATTTATGCTGTTAAGGCTCCGGTATTTCATTACCTTTGCATCAGCAGAAAGCTGATCATTTTTACTAAGAGGCACTTCGCTTTCATATTTTGCACCTCAAAATGCATGGGCACCATGGCATTACGCAAACTATCCATGAACACATAGAGTAGCTTTAGACCTTTTCTCTCCTGTTGCCTGTCCCAAAATTGTTTACAAAAATTTCCTCAAGAAAAATGTTCAACATATACATCTAACACTTTGTGATTTTGTTTTGCCAGCACCGGGGGGGGGGGGGGGGGGGGGGGGGGGGGGGGGGGGGGGGGGGGGGGGGGGGCTACATGTCCCCTGCACTGCAGCATGAGCCATGAAGTTTGCTTCAAGTAGATAGACAGGTGTGCCTTCAGAACTGCCAAATGTTTACCAAATTGCATAGAAGACAAGAGTGAAGCATGACACAGTATGTCAATTATGCTGCACTCTGGAGAATAATCCATTTTGGACTTCACATTGAAAAGGTTCAAATGTATCAATATAATTTTCTGATTACCATTTATATTGGCAGATTAAAGTCCTGTGGACATGTCACACAAATCAGTTCTACAGAGCAATTTCTGGACATACCAAAATAATTTAATTAAATTTAATACTATCTTCATGATAATCAAACAAACATAATTTTCAACACATAACTACATGTACCAGGTTTGTATATGTACATTGTAAATCTGCATGTACATGTACCAAAGGTTCACCCAGATGTTAGATTCACACAACCACATATAAAAGTAGCATTTACAAATTGGTGGACAAATATCAATGGTAATTTGAGACATCAGAGCAAAGCTCACTTTTTTCCTTTGTGGATCTATAAAAATTGCTTGTATGCATTGGTAGAAACACTATTGTAGAATTGCTCAGAATAAAAATCTGATTTTGCAGTATGTTTAAAACTAAACTTCATAGGTTCACATTTACTGGGTTTTTCAGCATTCCCATGAAAAAAAAAACTACAAAAAGTTGCACACTCTGTCAGCAGGCTGTTTATGCGGTTTTAAGTTAGGTCTGGACATCAACATACACCCATTATATAATGATACCATACTATGGCATAAGGATTTTGTCTGTCCCTTTAATGGAAAAAAAGTTTTTCCAGTTTTCAACAGCAAAAATTATTTACTGTGAACACACTACTGAAATGTAAACTGTGACCTCTTGGAACAAAAGAAGAAGAAAAGAAAAAGAGAAAAGATCAAGGCAAACACAAACTCTCTGTGTACCAAAGTTCAACAAAATCATGGGCACAGTTTTTAAATGCGTGAAATGTTTATGGATGACTGGCAGAAAAAATTGAATGTCAGATGATGACAATGGACCCCAAGATGAACACACCCAACTGACCGGTCACCTCTGTGGAAAAAAAAAAAATGTTCTATATAGACCTGTAATGATAAATTTGATGTCTGTGTTGTTGCAGAATAATTCCCATTATACGTACATCTTCTATATAAATCTGAGTTACATGTATTTGAATTGTGGTCAATGTGCGACATTTGAAGGAAAGGGACTGTGCTTGAACACTTTTCCACAAAAAAAGTCTGCAGTAATCAGCAATTATAAATGTTTTTTGCTTCATTCATTCTATTAATTCCGTTCTCGAAGTATTTTCAATGCATATTCCATGGAAGACTTACCAGAATAACAAGTCAACAGCTTTCCTCTGTGCACACTGGGCACTTGAATACAGCCACTGAAAGTTGTTGGCCTGTCCAATAGTATGACCTTGTACAATATGAAGCAGATACACACTACATGGCAAACTGAACTGTATGGAGACTTGACATACTTGAAAACTGGCTGAAACAACATAGCAGTAAATTGGGACCATAGGAAGACTTCACATACAGGGAAAATGATTGAAATAAATGTTCCTGTAAATTGGGACTGTGGGAAGACCTTACATGACATGTTAGTTTTTTTTACAAGGACTTTGGGATAAACTTACAGGGTGTGAAGGAGTTGTTCTAAGTACATACCAAGTAAATTTCAAGGAGAAGACCTTTTTTTCTTAAGTACATGTACATTGCACAATCTTCAGCAAGACTTACTTTATATTTCGTTTCATGAACTTTGCTCACTCCATATTTGCACATATCAGAAAGAAAAAATGAAAAATTATATTTTTTGTATTTCTGCACTTCATGGCTAGGGCATCTAATTTTCAAAATTTCTATGAATGAAATTTGTACATTTCTTGACAGTTTCTGTTCCATCTTCTACCTGCTTCCACCATGAAAAGGTCTGACACCACAACACAAAGAGGCTGGCATACAGAGAGATTTAACTCTTTCAGTGCCAATCACGACTAAATTCAATCTACTCAAGTCAAACTACACTGTAGTCTGAATTATCATTCGGATCCTAGATTTGTATCCCTTGCAAAAAGACCTTTCATTCAAATACCAGCATGCATATAGTTCTACAGAGAATATCCCAGGTCAACAATTTTTCTCAGCAGGCACGGAGTGCAATTGTATCCAATGCGTGCCGACAAAAAGTTGGTGACTCAGTCCAAAATTTGGCACTGAAAGAGTTAATGTCAAACACACTGGATGGTATATAGGTGTGTTCGTTTGCTAAGTTTTGTTATGTAAGAAGTGCAAAGCAATGACCATTGTGTCAAGAGTAATTTTTCCCACCTACCTTTTATTCTTTCATTTCATTTCTACATTTATTCTTCCCTCCTACCCAGAGATTTTGTGGCAAAGGTTCATAAAACTAAAATTAAAAATACTGCACATGGCCTTACTTAAAATTGAAAGTTCATCAGTATTTCAGGGGCTTTGATCATCACAGGACACACAGAATATTTTAGTACACGCAGAAATTTCAGGCACAACACTTACAGTGTGAACTCATACCAGATCAACAGCTAAACCAGTCAACACCATGCCTTAGGGACAAAAAACAAAACAAAACTTTTCCTTGGGGAATAGGGAATGTATGGTAATTCATGACCACATATTAAGTGGTCTTACAGATGCATTTTGGGACACCATACACTTCCGGTGGTCACATAACAACCAATGTAACCTTTACTATTATAAATCACTTAAAAACATGACATAAACTATCTGTTCTGAATAATAACACTTAACTTTCAATGCCAATATAATTTTACGCACATTCTCAATTAAACATAAGATTCAATGTAAATTAATTTGGTTCAGACAATGGCATAATTGGTACGGTACAGGCTTCACAATGAAATTAAATGCAATCTTTAATCTCAATTTGTATGCTTCACAGTATTTTAATGCAGGTCAGATTGCTATTCCTCATCACTGCAAATCACTATCTGATCCATATGTGGACAGATTTGTTGACAGATTTGTTGGTATCTTCTTTGAATTACTGGCCATACTATAGACAGCTGACTCCATTGCTATTGCCTGTAAATCACTTCCAGCCAGTTCATTTACAGAACGTTTTATTGGTACTAATTTTGCTCCAAAATGTAGGCTGTTCTACAGAGACAGATTTCATGGATATTTCCTCTAAAACAATGGCTGTTCTCCAGAGAGGCACTGCCAGATTCACTGGTATTTCCGAAGAAACACTGCCCAGTCCATGTGCAAAAAAACTGATGTCTTCTGAGGAATGTCCTCTGAAATGTTTCATGCATTCACTTGCATTTTTATATCCCATTCCATTTTAAAATTTATACTTGATCTGGTTTCACTTAAAAACATTGAAAAAATATCAACATCAATGGATCCATTGATTTGCTTCCATTACAAAATGTACCATACATGTATGTTATGCTCATTTTCATAGTTTCGGAAAACCTCTAGTGTAAAAACATTCAACTCTTTTTGCCTGTCCTGGTCATTCGTATATTTGTGCAACTTTGTTCAGCTGGTGTATTTCAAGGTTGTCCAGCTTGTTCACTCAAAGACACAAACCATATTAATTGCACCAAAAGTTTCCTAGGCACTGAATAACTATAGAACAGAACTGTGGAAATAACTATTTTAGTTTCTAAAAAGAAGAAAAAAATGGTTCTGATTCAGCTTAAAACACCAAGAAATGTTCATGGAAGTGTAGCTTTGTGATCTCTGGACGGCTCTTTAGGAATCTACACTCTCTGGAAATTCATTAATTCAGTACCAGAGTATTATGTACCATCAATGTTGCTATAATGCCTTAGTCAATTGTAAAAATATAGTCTCTAGATTATGATGAAAGTTACCTCAATGATATAAGCTGGTACTGTCCTCTTTCCAATCATGTACATTGCTCTGTACAAATTACTCAGCTAAAATGGAGATACACTTTCCAACTTTACAACATAGTCAAGCTGGTAGTAATATAGTTATTATAAAACTCTGGAATAAGCTTCAAAATTGATAAATTTGTAATCCTTTCCAGACAAAAATATCAAATAAAATATATGAATATGTAAAAGCTATTTACATTTTAAATGCATATACAGTGTAATTGGGTTCATAATTATAATTCTGATGTCAAGCTAAAATAAATGTGTGTGAATATATATATTTCTTTTGCATAGTTACTTCAGTCATTCTTAATTTGGCACCTGTGAATGACATAGAACTCAACATGAACCATTGCATAAGTGAACTCTGTCTTAATATCATCCATATATACTCTTTTCATTTTGCTTTAAACACCTGTCCACAATCAAATTTTACCAGAGTTATTCACCACAGGTCACCAAAATTATGACAATTGATAATAAAAATGTACATGTAACACACCACATAATGAAATGATAACATGATGTGATACATGTTATGCAATGGAGACATTATGTAAACATTCTGTAACAGTTGCACAAAACAATAAATCACACTATGCAACAGTAACATAATATACGGCATTATACTATGTAATGGCAACATAATGTAATTAATATTATGTAACAGTAACAAAGTAATACTTCACATTATGCACCAGCTACACAGTATAATGTGATATATGTAATGGCAACATTATGAATATATTATGTAACAGCAACATCATATAATGCTAGCATATGATGTAATATATCATGTAACAGTAACATAATATAAGGTATCTTATACTGGTTACATAATGTAATCCATCACATATACGCATGATCTAATACACCAAATGTAACAGTAACATGACATACTCATTTATAACTGATGTTGTTTACCAATATTTTTCGACATCAACTGTGTATAGGTCACCATTATCATGGGACCCATATATGGAACTGCCCTTTAAGGGATTAGCAATTATAAACAAACAAAATTTTCATCTGAGTTTCAATTTAGAAATGAAGGTATGCCTTGCATAAGGAAAATCAATTGTTTCTAACCATAAAACCTGGGCCCATACAACTATAACATGTTTCAATTCAAATGTCATTCAACAAGATTTTAAACAAAAAAAACAAAAAAATAACCAACGTAGCTCGCATGTTCATGTGATGTTTCAGAAGCAAGGCCTATTAGCAATGACCAAAAGATTATGGACCCACTTGTACCATTTCACTCTGGAAAGGAAAGTAGAGCACAGTGGTTATCTACAAAAAGGCTGTTACACAGCTGCCATACCATATGTTGTCTAAGGCACAGATGATGTCTGGGATTATAAATGGTTGTGATCCTTAGAGCATCATCATCATGGGGACGGCAAATGGTAAGTTTGATGAACTCGTAGTCAGTCAATGGCCAGGCGACACCATACTGATGTCCAAGGAAGACCCAACAGCTTATGGCTCTGTATGGCCACCAAGTCTCACAGTTGTCACTACTGGAATACAACATGTGTATATAATAAAGACAATGGATATAAGATCATGTAAATCAACACAATCCTCTTCGCACCAATCAAGTAAGGCATCAGAGCAATAATAAAATGTACAATAGGCTGTCACTCATTTGTATAAAAATAGAGGATTTCAACTGGAAATTGTCCGTCTGTATTTCTGACACAGACCTATATCAAATTGTCCTTCTCCTCTGCTTTCTCATTTGCTTTGTTTTCTGCTGTTTCCTCCTGTAGTGGAGGTGCCTTCTTATTGAAGTCGATGGCAGCGTATTCTACTGGTTCCTCTTTTCGATGCACTTTCTGGTTGTCACTACTTCCAGGAACCGGTTTCTTCAAGATTTCAACCTCTGCATACACTGTACCATCAACTCCGACATTCTGTTAAAAAATAAAAAGTAAAAAAAAATTAGCAAATCTCTTTCATAACTAGATATACAATTAGGTTATTAAGCATTTTGGCATCCATGTGTCCTGATACACTTGTGTTTAAACTGTTATGCATCTAAGTCAAACACCAATCAAGTTATAGGCCATGAATGAATGTATAACAGATGGATGTAAAAAACAATTACTACATGCATATGCACCTCCAGGAAGGCAGGTGAACAATTTTTCTTCTTTTTTTTTTTTTTCTTTTGTTCAATTTCTCTAGATTTTTATTGTCATTTCTCTTGTTTTTTTTACTGAAAATTGCTTGATTGTTTGCGTGTTTAGGCACAAAAGGGGGGGGGGAGGAACACAATAAACACACACACACACACACACACACACACACACACACACACACACAACTTTCAACCCTCATAAAAGTGAGATCAGAGTAAATACATGTTTTGTTTCGTTTTATGGTTCTGTGAAAAGCCTACATTTCAGAATGGATATTTAACCTTTTCCCTCTGACACCACTTAAGTGTTTAGGACCAAGTCAAAATTTTTACTTGGCCAGGGCTGGGCACTGAACCTAAACCAAGCAAAGCTGCTAGCCTGTTGCATGTTATCCTGATAGGTTTCCCATACAGTTCCCATTCTTTTGTTTTCATTACTGGTAAAATTGTCCCCCAATTTGAAGCGCGCAACATTTGACCACCAGCTGATTTTGGCAGGTTTACAGCACACAGGGTTGTATGCACATTTTGCCTTCACCTGGTTCTTCAAATTTTAGATATTCACAGCAAACTCTGATAAAACATACCCCCTAGAAAATGAATGCTGCATACAGATGATAAGAAGTTGTAAAGTGACAAGCCCATACCTGTGGCCTGCCAGTGCTCTCCTCTACGTTCTGGTAGGGATTCTCCCCCTCATCACTTGCTCCCGTCTTGTTCACATTTTCATACAGCTCCTCTCCTGAAGATTGTAAGGTAAACTTATCACATATATATGTCAATGTATTACATAATTTGAATTATTATATGATAATAAGTAATACTTGTATGTCATAATGTCATTTTCCACATGGTAACAATATATAAACTGTAATACATTATGTAGAAATATTATGAATATATATATATATATATATATATACAGTAGTCCCTGTCACGAGAGACCCCTGTCATGAGAGACCACCCTCTCATGAGAGACCGCTTTTGAGATTCTCAAGTCTTATACTTTCCATGTTAATTTACCTGTCATGAAAGACCACCTGTCTCACAAGACCACTTTTTTGTCGCTGTAGGGGTGGTCTCTGGTGACAGGGACCACTGTATATATATATATATATATATATATATATATATATATATATATATATATATATATATATATCATTATATGATATAAAGTATTATACAATGCCACAAATTTGTACATACATCAGGTATATGTGATTATAAGGGGACTTCAATCTGAAACAAATATTGCACAGGATGTTCATGCCAATAATTTTAGCAACTCTTTTAATTAAACATGGCAAAGGCACAGAGGCTCCCTCTATACGTAAAGAGAAATGACTGTTATTTTGAAAAGGTGGGCAAGATAATTGTTTGAATGATTTGGTTTCAATCTAGAATGAAACAAATAAAGTTGCCTGCCTGAGTAATTTTTCAGGAAAAGTCATACTACATGTATACTGTCACCTAGTGGCTGTTATCAGAACTAAGTTCATATAGTTTTCTCTTGTAAATGAACAGGGTAATCTCTGCGTTTTCCTAAACTCACAGCACACACACAAATACTTGTAATGAAATATACCCTATCATACATGATACTTTACATTCATATTTAGCACATTTTATAACTCCTGAGTGACTATAATTCAAGCTGGCATAAAAAGGGTATATTAATGACCAAAAGCACCTTTTAAACATCTGAAAAGGAAATTAGATCATGTAGTTATAGTTAGAACATAACCTGACACTCTTTGATATATTACATGTCTTCTATCTGATAAATTCCAACCACATCATTCCCTGTTTGTGCCTTCAAAATATTAATTATCTACTGCCTATTATACATAATTCTATGTACATTATGAGACTACCCTTATCCTGGAAATTTACTGTCTATTGTATCAAAGTGCTTGTGTACATTTAAATTGACAATCAGACACACAAAGCAACCCTGAATACTGACAGAAGTCACATTATTCATGTTATCCCATACTAATCACCATAGAAGAACTTTGTGACAATTGTTCCTTAATCAACTACATTGCTGCATGCGGGTTTCTCCATACTGGAGCAACCTTGTAATAATTAAAAGCCTTCAATGTTATGCCTCTTTGTTTTCAGCTTTGTTATACACTACCTTTTCCTGCTCCCCAGGACACTGGTTTAACTATCTTTTAAGCCCCAGTGACGATCTTACCACCATGCTGTGTAAGGTAACAATTGGCCATCAGGTCAACTCTGGAGAGAATACACTTTCTTCCAAAACCGTAGGCATGGTTTAACATTTTCAATATCTTGGAATCAGTACTTACACAGGGCTATATCACATGCCCTTTGACTACAACTGTCACAAGTACAGGAGGATACGGACAACTTTATTTTTTCAGGTAGTATTTTAAAGATTTTTTGGAAGATACAGCCATAATTACTGGATAAATGATCCTATCTGCATGCATGTATGCTGTTACAGCATGATAGTATCAACTTGCTTGGTCCTGCCATTGTGAGAACAACCCGTGACCTTCCTGTTCAGGTTCGCATCATATGACCACTTCTCCGCATTTGACTGGATTAGATCAGAAGTATCGATTATTTCGAATCGAAATTGCTTGATTCTCAAATTTCTGCTGTTTCTTGAGGATCTCCCATTGTTTAGCAAGATCAATGTGAAGACTATGGACAATGTAATCCAGATCTTCACCATGACGCATCCAACAGACTGAGTTCTGAATTACTGCCTTAGTTTATGGAATCCACTGTTTTTATCTTGGAACTTTTGAATTCGCGATCCAACATTTTACATCTCTTGTAAAGAGTGTCCTGTGCAGAAACAATGCTTTTGTCCAAGTTGAAGTAACTGGGAACCCTTAAGTCCTGAAGACCTGGTCTATGTTGGGATCTGCGCATAGCAGGTGAAACACAGCCAACAGACTGAGTTCTGAATTACTGCCTTAGTTTATGGAATCCACTGTTTTTATCTTGGAACTTTTGAATTCGCGATCCAACATTTTACATCTCTTGTAAAGAGTGTCCTGTGCAGAAACAATGCTTTTGTCCAAGTTGAAGTAACTGGGAACCCTTAAGTCCTGAAGACCTGGTCTATGTTGGGATCTGCGCATAACAGGTGAAACACAGCCAAAGTCCAGGAAGGTGAGCACTGGAATGGCCACCACAAGTATATCAAGCCGCAAGTCTTGTGTCAACAAATAAGCCAAAATCCAGGGAAATTTGTGAGTCAACCCTGCTTTTTTTTTTTTTGAAACCCAGAAAAAAAAACAAAAAAAAAACAGGTCATCAGGTCAAGACCACAAATGAATGTTCAACAAAGAACAAAGAAACTGGCAGGAAAAAGAAACAAAGAAACGAGATTCTTGAAATTAATCCTTCAAAGTGAGGGAGCAGTCCTTAATTGCGTCAAAGCCATTTGATCCTTTTGTAAAGCAAACTGTGAAAGCGATTCTATCTACATGTATGTATGCTGTTACAGGATGAATACTCCACACTTATACTTGATAAAATATTGGCTGGTCTCCTTAGACCAATCATGTTTGCAAATAATAGCGAGTATCCTTTAACTGAAGAATGCCATTAAGCTGTTCCAAAGGCCATTTGGGGGGAAGCAGTGATATATTCAAGAGTTATTCAGTATTGTTTATGAGTACCAATATCCGTCTACTCATTAACAAGCTTTCAAAACAGCCACTTGAAAAGCAGCTGAAATATTTCCTCAATTTACTGACATCAAAATATGAAGTGGGAAACAATGGTTTGACTTGTCATTATCACTGTTTGACTTTGCCATAAGTTCAAATCATTGACAATAACATGCCACTGAATAAAAAGGAGGAACAAAAACCCCTGCAATATATATATATATATATATATATATATATATATATATATATATATATATATATATATATATATATAAAGCTGATTAGCTATAATAGTGGAATAGAGTTGGTAAACATTTGGCCAAAACAGTTTACCAGCTTTTATGCTCATACTTTGCCTATCATTTCTAGATATCTGCTTTTTCTTCCAAAAATATAGACACATTTCGGCTCATAGTGCACAGGTTTGGCTACAATCTTTTAATTAATATGTACTGTATGCAATATGTATGTATGTATAATTTATATATATATTATATATATATATATATATATATATATATATATATATATATATATATTATGATCTTCATTATTATTCTGTTCGGAGAATATGCTATTAGACAATATACAAATTTATTTCAATTGGCAGAAGTGGACTAATTAAATGTATAAACAAGCTTTGCAACATGGAAAATACTGAATGAAAGTTTGGTTCATGTTTGACACTGACCCCTCACTTGAACTGAGCCATATTTAAAGACGTTTGGTACACTGGTCAAAAGAATTTAGAAATCTCTGGTTTTTGGTGTGAACCAAGATATTGGCATTTGAAACAAAATGCAAGCAAAAAATTGGCATGTCATGGTGCTACTTTTGTCGCTAGGTGGCGCTACATGTAAGGACTACAGAAATTTTATAGCAAACATTATATATGCGGGTAAAAGCAAAAAAATAAATTAAGGATGCAAAGATATGCATAAAATAACTCAATATGAATGTATGCAATGTATATCAAGCCTTTTAATAACAAATATGTGAACAAAACATGCTGGAATGTGACTTTAAATTCATCTCGTCTTGCAAAAATGTATAAGTGCTCACATTATTTTTCAAGTTTGAAGTAGAAAAAATATTTACAAATCCCTTACAAATTGTAGGGGGTTTCCAAAATATGCACTGATTTCATTGATTAACAAAAAAAAGATATCATACGGTGCTACTTTTTCCGCAATTGTACAAAATATTCATGCATGTTGACTGAATTTGTTCTAAGTTCATAGGTACAAGGTATCCATTCATTGTCTAACTTCGATACCATATCAATATACATGTATGTAGGTTAAATAAACGGCAGTACGTCGTTAATTTTATATTCCAGTCATAATATATACTTTCATAGTTTTACTGAGAAGAGGCAAACATTGTAAGATTCTTTCCATAGTGCAGTGCAGCAATGTGGAAAAAGAGGTAAAAATAGGAATATCAAAATTATAGTTGCCTTAATACATTGTCGAATAGTAACACAGGCAGCACATTGTCAAATATGCCTGTGCCACCTTTTGACGCTGGGGAATTACTGCGGCCCCCCCTCCCCCCCCCCCCCCCCCCCGGGACAGCGTTTATCGTACCACATTCACAAGAAATGTAAAGTACACTGGCCAAGCCATATCGTTTTTCTGATTCTGTATTTTTAGGGACAATGTTTTTTTTTACATTCCTCGCATACAAGATTATCGGCTAGTACACTTAGTTCCACTATTCTACGACCTTCGTCCCAGTTTTTACTGTCAGTGTTTACATGTGCATGTGGCATTGGGGAAGTGGGCGTGGCACTTTCGACGGTGGCTTGGTCAGCGTTCGCTGATTGTGTACATGCTTTTGGTCTACCACTGCCGTGTTTCGACGTATTCTGCCTTGTTTTAAAGCAGTTAGTCCTTTGTTTTGGCACTTGTTAACAAACCGCCCATTCTTTTTCCTTTTCACTCTTCGCAAACAATCCATATTTCTCAAACGGAACTGTGCAAAATAGGAAAAGCGAACAGCAGCTAGTGCAGGTATCGACAAATACCAGCTCTAACTGCATAGAGGCATTGGACCATAAATGGTTGCGCATAACGCGGTGTACCGAACGTCTTTAACTGGGAAAATGGATTTATATCATTTGCTTGGAAAGGGTCGAATCACAGCCTTGTTGTGAAAAACTTGACATGATGCTAGAAGTTCTACATATATAATTCTGATCCATAGCAATAAATTATTTTAAAACTGTTCAGCACAAATGGAAAGGCGACATACATTCTGTAGATATGCATTTTTCAAATCACAGAGTAAGCTGATTGGCAATCCAGGATCAATGAAACTAAAAGTCTGTTGGTTGTAACTAAGGGCCATATGCTATTTTCCTGCTTAACTATATACAATTATGGCCTTGTGAGGGAGGCAATATGGATTTTATGCATCCTGAAGGACCAATATTGCCTCAGGCCATTAGGCTAAAGGCAACTTGGTGCCGAAGGCTGCATACAATCCACACTGGTCCTATCACAAGGCCACCATTTCTTAATTCTCTATTGCCTGTTAATGCAAATGTGAATCTGCATTTTCCACAATAGTTTTCTCTACTTCTCTTCATCATACAAAGCAGCAAATCTTTTCCACCTGCTTTCTGCTATTTTCTAAACATCGTCTATAAAGGCATTATTCTGTGCCTTTCTTGATGAAGGGTACCATAGGCCTATTAAAATTGTGTGGTTCCTTGCCTCAACATTCTGTGTGTGCCTGCCTATGATCGAGGTGCGCCAGTCAGGAGAGGAACCTAAGCTATGCTATTGAAATTGAGGCACAATATGTCCAGGCGCCTGCAAGACGGCATGCGGTCAAGGACGCTTCAAACCAATACTGCCGAGCCATATTCATTTCTCCAGGAATATTCATTTTATGGACGGTCATGTGACTATGCATTAACCAATTTTGTTTGAACATTAACAGGTAGTACAGAATAATGGTCTTTACTTTGAAAGTGGCAAAGCCAGTGATGTCTCATGATCAGTCTGAACCTTGAGCAAATACAATCACACAGCTACACAAGCATATAGAATCCTGCAGCCCAAAAAGGCAGAGTTCACACCTGACCAAAACATTTCAAGTCTGCCTGGTGGGTGAGGAGAGATCCCCCTACGTATGAACATGGCCGACCAGGGCAGCGAGATCCTCCATGAAGGTGGCCATACTTTTATCCACTAATCACAGCTGCACTGTATTTCAACTAATTTTCAATTAAAATTGAGTAACAAAGTTATGTGGATAGGGGCTGCATTATTTCCTGGTCCCTATTTTCATCATTTGGAGGCAAATACAGCTATAACTAGAACAGACTGATTTTCCAACAGAAAATCAAATGTCTCCCGGTGGAACACTTACGTCTCTGAATAAACTACAGGTGATAACAAATTATAAATGACCAAGTTTGCTTGAAAATTACAATCCTATTTTAGCTCTCACCTAGATACATTACTCTAGCAATTTTCATCAAGTTCTTCCAAGACTTATTGCAGAGAAACCAATCTCACATAAATGACCCTGTGACCTTGAAAATTACGTCAAGGTCACCCAAATACAATCCCAACCTTGGTCTTACCTTGATACATAATCCTACCAAGTTTCATCAAATTCCATCCTGTTCTTCATGACTTATCGCACAGAAACCAATTTCACATAAGTGACCCTGTGACCTTGAGAATTCGCTCAAGGTCATCCAAATACAATCCCAACCTAGATCTTGCCTAGATACATACGCCTACCACGTTTCATCAAATTCCATCAAGTTCTTCATGACTTATCGCACAGAAACCAATTTCACATAAGTGACCCTGTGACCTTGAAAATTAGGTCAAAGTCATCCAAGTACAATCCCAACCTTGGTCTTGCCTAGATACATAATCCTACCAAGTTTCATCAAATTCCATCAAGTTCTTCAAGACTTATCGCATGGAAACCAATTTCACATAAGTGACCCTGTGACCTTGAGAATTCGCTCAAGGTCATCCAAATACAACTCCAACCTAGGTCTTGCCATGATACATAATCCTACCAAGTTTCATCAAATTCCATCACGTTCTTCATGACTTATGGCACGGAAACCAATTTCACATAAGTGACCCTGTGACCTTGAAAATTACGTCAAGGTCACCCAAATACAATCCCAACCTAGATCTTGCCTAGATACATAATCCTACCAAGTTTCATCAAATTCCATCAAGTTCTTCAAGACTTATTGCATGGAAACCAATTTCACATAAGTGACCCTGCGACCTTGAAAATTAGGTCAAGGTCACCCAAATACAATCCCAACCTAGGTCTTGCCTAAATACATAATCCTACCAAGTTTCATCAAATTCTGTCAAGTCCTTCAAGACTTATGGCACGGAAACCAATTTCACATAAGTGACCCTGTGACCTTAAGAATTAGGTCAAGGTCACCAAAATACAATCCCAACCTAGGTCTTGTCTAGATACATAATCCTACCAAGTTTCATCAAATTTTGTCAAGTCCTTCAAGACTTATCGCACGGAAACCAAGTGTTGAAGAACCTGAACAACAACAACAACAACAACAACAACAACAACAACAACAACAACAACAACAACAACAACAACAACAAGCGGAAGAAACGGGCACTAAACCAATATGTCCCCCGGCTTCCACCGGGAGACATAATTACTGGATATATAATAACTTCTTTGTTACCATGCAAAGAGCAAGTTTGGTTTTTATAAGGGTTGCAAGTTACAGAAGTTACTTCAGCCAATGATAAGCTACAAACGGGCAATAATATGTTCCAGGAATTTAACATCAGATATATTTGTATAGTTTACTGCACTTCAGCTGGAAAACATTGTAATTATTACTTGTATTTTAGAGAATTTTCATCAAAATTCAGCTGAAAGGTTACCCTACTGTTATGTTAAAATTTACTATTTCATATCGGTACAAAACAAAGGTTTCATTATTCCGTTTTTGATATGCAATAGTAACTTTGGTATATGATGCTTATAATCTTTGTATCATAAAGAAAAATAAATATGGCTTCAGTATTTAGTATTTTACATAAAATAAAAAGAATAAAAATCACGAGACACAGGCTGCAAACCTTTTGAAAAAGCTTAGACTTGAACATGTTAACTCATTCCATACCAGTCCCTGATTTTTCTGTATATTTACCTAGATTCAATACGACAACTGCACATTTAAATTCTTCATGAAAAGAGCTTTCATTCAAGTACCAACATGCCTATAGTCTTTTTAAGCCAGTGGTTCTGGCACTGCCTGGCAAGTCATGCTCCAGCTGCCGCATGACTTTCCAGGCAGTGCCAGGACCACTGACCCAGGCCTGTGAGCATAGTCATTCCTAGCCAACACACATTCTGGCACCCCTACACAAAGACACAATGTACACTAGCAGTTTTGATGAATTATTTTATGACAAAATATAACAGGACGACAACCTGGTAAAGAAAAAACAAAATTAGTTCCAGCATTGTCATCATGAAGCTGCTTCCACATACTCCTTTCTTTGCAAAATGGCAATACAGTGGTCCCCCTCTTATAAGGCCCTTCCTGAAGAGAGGCAACCCCCTGTAGAAAGGCCACTTCTCCAGGCAACAAGTATGAAATTTCCATAATATACTCCCCCTCGAGAGGCCACCCGTCTCATAGGGCCACATTTCTGGTACATTTGGGGTGGCCTTATAAGAGGGGGGCCACTGTACATGCAATTGACTGAAAAAAAACCAAACACTTGTACGAATCAGAAATTCCAACGTTTGAATATGGATGTTGTCATCATTGACAGGTAAACAAGTCAGACTCCAGCTTAGAAGTACAGTGGAACCTCATTAATCCAAACACCTTTGTATCCCAGTGAACTGTTCAGATTAATGAAGCCTCTGGATTACTGAATCACTATTACTTGAAATGAACAATTCTGTTTCAGTAGAAGTGTTCAGATTAATGAGACATACAGATTAATGAGGTCCGTTTTAATGAGGTTCCACTGTATCCCAGTCCTTAAGTCATACGATTTTGACACTTGCAGATCAGATGCAATCATCATACTGATGCTAACATATTTTTCAGTCCCAAATCTACTAATCATTCAGTTATCTCACCTGGCTTACCAGGAACATTGCCATAAAATGCCTCTTTTTTCTGTTTTCCTGCAAAGAAGGTAGAAATATTATGTCGATCAGTTGTTCACGACTTGAGTGGACGTAACCCGGCAACCCATATGCAGATAGGACACAGCAGCCAATCAGCACCTTTGATACTATATGCAGGTAAGCAAAAGCCAATGAGCACCTATGAGACATACATGTTCATAAGCAATTCATTAAACAAGGATCGAGTCTTTTTTCTTAGTCGAAGTTCGGAACCATATCATGACCTTCATCAGGGACCACGTCATGCATTTTGTGCACAGGTAGACATCTCTCCATCTTCCTCCACACAAGTTCTCGGGGCCCTTACAGCATTACAATGTCATACGCTTTCAGTTTACCACCCAAATTTGCACATTACAGGTCAAAACTGTAAAACAGATCACTAAATGTGGAACTTTTTGTATAATTTTTGACCATTCAGATTTCAAGGGGGCAGAAGAGGCTCTTATTAGAGCAGAGATCCTTATTAGGAGGAATCTAGTACTTAGTTTCTACTTGAGCTTTTCTTGTCATATAATTTGCCACCGATTTTTTTTAGACAATTAACTACATGTACATGTACCAGCCAGATATCACCACAAAAAAAAAAAAAAAAAAATATATATATATATATATATATATATATATATATATATATATATATATATATATATATATATATATATATATATATATATATATATTACTTTACTTCTACTTCTAGGAGAAATCCACAAATGTCTTCTATTGTCAAAATTTTTGCATCATATGTGATGATAAAGATTATTTATGGTATAAGTTATAGATAGATAGACTTTATTCTTTAACCAGAGTACCTGGCTCAGTGCAAAAGCTCTGATCTTCCACCAGGTCCAAGTTTTGACACAGGCAGTGAAAGCATTGGCCATGGGACATTATTAGACAGATTGAATTTTACTTTTTTCTCTGTCGCTCTTTTTTTTTTCTTTCGGTTCAGAACCACTGTGGAGATGAAGCACTGTTGTACACATTTGTGTAACTGGCAAAAACATTTGGGCAACAATAGGTCACTGGCTGGTACACCAAACAATATTTGTCAATCTGGCGCATACGTGTAGCTTGAAACACCTTATGGTCATCAATGCAAGTTATACAGAGTTAGTACAGCATAGAAGCAGAGATATCTACACACATTTTTCTTCAAATGAACAGCACATTTTCACTATAGATGGAGCCACCAGTGCACTTCCACCTAGTAACCAACACATGCAGGTATCACTACAAACTACTAAATAATTTTATCTGACTCACTTGCTGACATGACTAACTCAAATTTCAGTCGGCTTATATCCAACAGCTTAAAATTGGCACAATTGCTCAGAGACAGTCATTCTGACAAGGCCTTAGGAACGTGTATGAGGTTTATTAATTGCTGAAATATGAAACTTTCCCCTGCACTATGTATGAACACAAGATTTCTTGCTCAAAAATACCACAATGCAATAAAACCTTTTCACATGCACCATGCATGATTTGAAGACAAGATTCCTCCTTTTCCAAAACACTGCAATGTGATGAAAACTTTCCCAATACACAATGTATTTGAAGACTCATGATCAATCAGTTCGCTGGCAGTAAACCTGAGATAGTCAGCCAATTAAAGCTCATCCATTACATAACACAAGCACCCTTCACCAGAGAGGTTGCCACAGAGCTTTCTGTCAGCCCTGCGAGGGAGGCTACATGCAAGTCCTCTTTTATGAGACATTGCTCCATATCCATCAAAAAATTTTTTTTGCCTGGATGCCCCATGAGTGATTAGTGATCACTGGAGTGTCATTTTCAAGCAAATTTTCACTGGCTGTCGTCGGAGAACTTTACTGAAAGTTTTCATATGCTGGGCACACAGAGTTGGGACTGTCTTTTGTGGCTTTGTTGGTGTGCGTAGACTGTGACAAGTGCTTTCCACACAAGGGGTCATTCTGACATGCTGCTTCATGATGTAAAGTTTTGACCCCTTCATACCCAGGACAATGGATGGCTGATAATGGACATTTATTTCACACAGGCAAGTGACATATAAATCATCATGACCTCTGAAATGGCCACTAGATCGAGATCCAAATCAACAGGTCTTGAATCCATAGATCCTAACCTATTGGATGCTATACGTTTTGTAGTGAGGGAGGAACTGAATGAAATGAAGGGGAAGATCAATGATGTTGTGTCGCAACTTAAGTCCCTGAATGAGAAGTTTGATCAACTTGAACGTGGTATCCAAGACTGTAGTGATCGCATTGACACTGTTGTAAATGACCTGCTACCAAAGCTCGCCACAAAAACGACAGAGATCTCCACTGCCATAGTAATGAAAGCTTTAGATGAACAAATGCACAAGCGCAAATGGTCTCTCATTATACAGGGCTTAAATGGTTCACCTGGTGAAAAAGCAAATGAAACAAGAAAACGCGGTATGGACTTTGCAAAAACCCATTTGAAAGTGTCAAATGCCGAGTCCACTGCACTGGCTGCTTGTCATCGATTGACACAACACAAGGACGCCGGTATCATCAGCCGCTTTGTGGACCTAAATAACCGCAACGACTGGTTGGCTGGTGCCAAAAATCTACAAAACCACCAAAACAAAATCTCTATATGCCCTGATATTCCACCTGTCCTCAGACCTGTAAAAAAAGACATCATGGATTACAGGCAGAGTTTGCCACCAGAGATTAAGAAGAGGTCCAGACTCAGATATTTGAAATCATGGCCATACCTCAAGCTAGAAGTCCCCGGTCAAGATCCACATGTGACTAGATCTACGAAGGAGGCTGTAGCCAAAAATTATCTTGAGATGGACCTACATTGTGACATCAACATGAACTAGTCTGTAAACCTCAAGACACGTCTTGTGGGCCACTCTTCATCACTGCCAGATATAAACTGAACTTTCCACTGGCCAATAAATACCAGCAACAATTACTTTTAGTTTGAGTAAAACGGCAAATTTGCCATCTTGGTGTATAAACACCTTTTGACCATTGATAGACACTGATCTACTTGGTGTATTTGCATATATTTTCAGTTGACTTCTTTTGAAATCTCACCAGAGAGTTTTCCATCCAATTTTTGTCCTATTTGTCTTTTCCTTTGGACTATGAATTCAAAAGCACTTGTTTTGTGCTGCTTCATATATATTTTTGGTGACGTTATGTCAACTGTCACCCCAATTTTTGAATTTTCCTTTTCAGCTTTTATTTTCCACATTTTACCAAAATCAAGGTATAACATTGAGGTGTATCAGCTGCATTCATGCAGCACATGTATCATTTACTTCTGTGAGCAAGTACCTTTTGCCAGGACAAGGCAAATGGTACAGTGGCTTACTGTTTATGTCAATGCTTATGCTCACATAACACATTTATTATATTATGTTTATCCTTATTATTCTAATCCTCAGTACTCAGAACCTCATGTCGTCATCTACAAGGTTATTACTCTCAGATTTAATATCCAATTTTCTGTCTTTCCTATGGATGAGTCCTCGAATATTTGTCAGGCCTGCAAGGTGCATGTAATGAATTTGCCTGTAATATATCATGAAAACATACATCTTTCATATTTAGATAACTCATGATCCCTCGTTCTCTGGAACATGAAGTACTTAGAAATTTTGGTGGTGTATCTGTAAACTGTTTAAATGATTTGTTGAACAATGAAAATGACCTTGAAAATGCTATTTCTATTGCAGCTGACTCTCCATATGTAGAGACAAAAGATCTCTCAGAATATCTTAAGCCATTGATGAACACTTTTTCAGCTTTGACTCTAAATATTCAGAGCCTAAATGCCAAATTTGATAACTTTAAGGTGATGATTGAAAATCTAGCTGAAAATTATTTTGAATTTAGTGTTATTTGTCTTCAAGAGACCTGGATCGAAAATCCATCGTCAGCTGACTCACTTTTTCACCTTAATAACTATACACTGATTCCTTTGGCTGCAACATGTAGTTCCCACGGTGGTTTGATGATTTATTTACGTAAAGATTTTCAGTTTGCTATACGAAACTTCTATTCTCCTAGCAGACATTGGGAAGGCCAATTCATAGACATAACTGGTGCAGATATGAAGCAAAAAGTAACATTATGTAATATTTATAGACCCCCGCATGACAGAAATGATGATATCGATGCCTTTATACATGATCTCAGTCCAATAATTGAAACGATATCAAGGGAATCATCAGACAAAATTATTGTTGGTGATCTAAACATTGATCTCCTTAAGGTAAATACAAGAATCAAGTATGCTGAGTATTTAGATACTTTACTTAGTAATGGCTTCCTACCTAAAATCACTTTGCCAACAAGGTTAACCGATAGGACTGCTACTCTCATTGATCATATCTTTTGTAATCTATCTCACAGTTTGAAATGTTCCACATCTGGTATTATCTTATCTGACATTTCTGATCATCTTCCTTCCTTTACATGTATCAAAACTGAACTTGTTGTTAGTCATCCACCCAAATATGTTAGGAAAATTACAAAGGATCCTTACTCACTTCAATGCTTCTATGATGAGGTAAAAAACTCAAGTATGAGTCAAACTTTTATTCAGAATTTACAGTGTGACCCAAACATTAATTACGACAAATTAGATAGTATAATAAGGAAAGCCAAAGAAACACATCTTCCAATAAGAAATGTCAAATTTAATAAGTATAAACACAAAAAGTCCCCATGGGTTACAGATGGTATTCTCACTTCGATAAAATTTCGGGACACATTGTATAAAAAGTTAAAATGTACTGAAATAGACAACCCCCAACATGATACCTTGAAACAAAATCTGAGGGTCTATAACAACATACTAAATAAAAGTATCCGCTTACAGAAAAAGAAGCATTACCATTTTCAATTCGAAAAATTTAAAAATGATACCAAAAAGACTTGGGATGTGATAAGAGATGTCTTGAATCTAAACAAAAACAAAACAAATTTCCCTTCATTCTTCCAAATAGAAAATAATAAGATAACAAATAAACAAGTCATTGCTGATCGTTTTAATGAATTTTTCACAAATATTGGTCCTAAACTGGCGGCAGAGATTGATCCTAGAAACAAGCCTTCTTACAATTCCTATCTAAAACGTCCAACTGATCACATATTTTCTTTCACCTCAGTTGGGCCGCAGGAAATAATTTCAGATTGTACAAAAGTTTAAACCAAAAACCAGTACTGGGCATGATAATCTATCAATGAAACTGCTTAAAGGCTTAATTCCTTCAATTTCAGAACCACTGTCAATTATCATAAATCAATCCTTAACCACTAGTATATTCCCAGATAAATTAAAAATAGCAAAAGTGATTCCCATTTACAAAAAGGATGATAAGTCCTGTTTAGATAACTATAGACCTATTTCCTTACTTCCAGCCTTGTCAAAAGTTTTTGAAAAAGTTGTCTACAACCAGCTGTACAGTTACTTTGAAACCAATTCATTATTTTATCCCAGTCAACATGGTTTTAAGAAATTACAAAAACAGCCTCTTTGGAATTTATAGATCGAATTTTCAATGTTCTTGAAAAAGGCGAATTACCCATAGCTATTTATCTTGATCTGTCAAAAGCGTTCGATACATTAGATCATCAGATTCTCTGCCAAAAATTGAAATACTATGGTGTCTCTGGCATTGCTTTACAGTGGTTTAAAAATTACCTTACAAATAGATCACAATTTGTTCAATATGAAGAATTTTCTTCTAAAAATCTAACAGCTAGTACTGGCGTCCCTCAGGGATCGATACTTGGCCCACTCCTCTTCATAATTTATACAAATGACATGCATCTTGCCTCATCTGTTTTTGAATCCATTTTATATGCTGATGACACCACTCTTGTAAAGAGCCTTTGTTCTTTCAGCTTCTGTCCTACCCAAAATTTAAATGTCCAAACTACATCTCTCTCTATTAATTGTGAATTAAACAAGGTGTATAATTGGCTGGCAGCAAATAAACTTTCTCTAAATATCGCAAAAACAAAATATATGATATTTCACTTTCCTCAAAGAAAAACAAATTTTACATTAGATTTAAAAATCAATAATGTTCCCATTTTAAGAACAGAAGAATTTGATTTCCTTGGTCTCCGAATTCAAGAAAATTTAAAATGGGATGCTCATATAAATAAGATTGGTAATAAACTTTCCAAACTTGTTGGAATTTTCAAAAGAACAAACAGTTTTATACCCACTGAAACTATGCTAGTACTGTACAACTCTCTTTTTCTGCCACACCTAAATTATTCTCTCCTTGCCTGGGGTTATTCATGTAAACTAATTTTTCAACTTCAAAAAATGGCCATTCGTCTGATATCTCATGCCAGGTACATATCCCACACTGATCCTCTATTTAAAAAACTCTGTATTCTTAAAGTTGAAGATTTGTTACAGTTAAAGGCATTAAGATTTTACTTCAGATACACAAGAGATGACTTACCAAAATATTTTCAAAACATGTTTTCAGTCCCTCCACCGTATCATACTTACTTCACCCGTGGTCGTAATAATGCACATTTCCCAGTACCTACGAGAGCTAGATCCAAACAGTCTATCAGGTATTACATACCAACTTTACTCCAAAATCATCCCCCTTGTATCACTGATAAATTACATACTCATTCACTCTCAGGGTTTTCAGGATATATAAAAAATTACTATGTAAATCTATACTCAAATGTATGTACCATACCCAACTGCTATGTTTGTAACTCTTAAATCGATTATGTTTTATGTATGTGTTGACTGTGCTTTACTAAATTTTGAGTGAGTTTACTTAATCAGTTATTATCTCTCAAAGGTGGCTCCTGTGATAGCGGAAACTTATTTCCTTAGCAGGAGTCATCCTGACACATTACTTTTCGTAATTTTACTAAATAATGGTAACTGCTGTGATATAATTTTGAAAATTGTATTCCTTATGTATGTATTGTTATTGATGTGTCAAATAAATGTCATCTGAATCTGAGTCTGAGTCTGAGTCACTCCAAGCGGTGTGACAGGGGAATAGCAACCATTCCAAAGCTTTTGGCAGGAACTTTCTCATGCTAAGATGCAACACTATATCAATTATGCTTCCAAGGTTGAATATATAATTCTTGGCATTTGCAGTTTATATTGGCTAAACGACAAAATATTTATGGGACCTCTTTCCTGTGGTGAGTATTTTTTACGCTTGTATCATATGATTTGATATATTCTGTTACATTACATGCTGCAAGATACATGTACTATGTATAATATTAAGTACAACTGACAACAGTAGTTGCCAAAAGACTGAATACCATCACCCTCCACTTTGCACACACACGAGTCCTGTGACCTTGAAAATGAGGCCAAGGTCACCAAAATGTATAATGTGAATCATGAGATATTTTGTTTCCAAGGATTCTGCCACAGAATGACAGTTGGACAAGCTGACAACAGTGTGCCCCCCAACTTTGTTTGTTGCAGATGAGGGTGAAGTTGGGGGTTTGTAACAAGATTAACTGAGAACATGATGTTTGCAAGTACGTCCCCCTCACCCTTTGGTGACATACCTCTCAGTCTCCCTACTCCATCCACTCTTGGGAAAATTTTGGTAAGAAAGATATTTTCCTTTTTTCAATGCCAACTGCGACTGAAGTCGAACTACTTGAAATAAGCTGCTGTCAATTATAATAATGATGCTGGATTCACATTCCATGTAAATAAAAAAAGATCTTTCAAGTACCAGCATGCCTATAGTTCCAGAGAATATAATGGTTCAGGTCAACAGCTTTCCTCGGCACGCTATGCATTGCACCAACAGCTTGCCCAGGAAAGCTGTTCATTTAGTCACCAAAGGGCCATTAAAACACTTAGGCAACAATTAAAGACTGTTACAGAGAGGCCTGCCTTACAAGACTATCCACAGGTCGGACCAATCAGTGGCCTGCCTTACAAGACTATCCACAGGTCGGACCAATCAGTGGCCTGCCTTACAAGACTATCCACAGGTCAGACCAATCAGTGGCCTGCCTTACAAGACTATCCACAGGGAAGACCAATCAGTTGTCTGTCAGCACAGGTGGTCTATCATAGTACGTATAAATAGGCCGGAAAGCACCATGCAAAATATCCTTAAAAGATTGGCTTTCAAGACAGGTACTCTCTAATTGGAGTGGTCTCTCACGACAGGGACCACTGTGATTTTTATGTTGTTTTCAAGAAAACACATGACAAAGCCCTTACCTTTCTTGTCCTTCTTGTCTTTTTTCTTTTTATCTGGCTGTGCATAAGTATCATTTGCCCCTGTTAAGACACAATTTTCATCCTGTTTCAGATTTGTGTCTGCATAGTTCTATTTTACTCTAGCCAGACTATATATATATATATATATATATATATATATATATATATATATATATATATATATATTTACATACATATATATATATATATATATATATATATATATGTATATATATATTTCTAAGGAAGCAGATGGTGTCATTATAACAAGTTTTCACCATACATGTACATATATATGCATGTATATATATATATATATATTATATATATATATATAATATATATATATATGTGTGTATATATATATATATATATATATATATATATATACATATATATATATACATATATTCATTTATTCAATTTGAGCCCACTAATAATAATATAATCAACATACAGCAAGTTTTGTGCAGTGTCATATGGCATATGATATACCCAATACATGTGTGCCTAAAAGAGGGTTGCCAGTTGTAGTGGAGTATATCCAATACAAGAAATTAAAATGTTTCTTTATTAAAATATGCCCCTCAATGCCATTAAAAATTACATTTCAAGCTCCTCTGCACAAAAGAGATAACAAAACTTAGTGCTTACATACTACTGCATCATTGAAATCAAGTTGGTGATACACAAACTACAGTACACATGTGGCTTTATCTTTTGCCTGGGAGAGCACAAGGAGATCCCTAATATATTATCATGCTGGTGCTGCCACCTGTGTGAAAGCCTGGGACAACATACCTGTTTTTGCTTTGCCTTTATCTTTGTCAGTGTCTTTTTTCTTGTCTTTTTTGTTAACCTCTGCATACACAGGGCCAGGATCCTGGGCAGCCTTTGTCTTGTTTTTCTTGTCCACCTGCGCATATACAGGGCCCTGTGGTGTGCCTTCTGGTTTTGATGCTTTCTTTGGCTTTTTGACTTCAGCGTACGTGCAACTTTCTGATGGTTTTGGTGCCAATGTTGGTTTTGGTTTGGTTGGTTTGGGTGGCTTCTTGTCACCTGCAAATGTTAATCACAAATGTGAAAGAATAAATTAGCATAAACATGTGTATGGTTGAGCCATTGGTCTTGTTTTGAGAGGTGGCACAGCTGCAAATTAGAAGGATGTCTATATATATATATATATATATATACATATGTGTACACACACACACACACACACACACACACACACACACACATATATATAGCATGCCACTGTGAAAAAAAGAAGAAAAAAAACTGAAAAAAAAAAAAAAAGAAAAAGAAAGTTATACTTACTTCAGTAATACTTATACATGCATGCAGACATGCAGTTAAGCCCACGTTAAACTTAACAGTCACCAAATGTATCAACCTTTTGCAACCTTTTTCCAACCATTTGAGTAAAAGGCAAACCTTTCTCAAATCCATTTCCAACAATTCCAAACCATTTCAAAACCATTTCTTTTTATTGCGTTAAAACCCTTTTAAACACTTTTAAACCTTTCTCTAATGGTTAACAACCATTTCACGCACTTTCTCAACCTAACTGATTAAAACGTTGAAATGGTTTGCAACTGTTTCAACCATTTGGAACCCTTTGTCAACCTTTTGCCAACCTTTTACAAACCCTGCCAACCTTTTGAAAACCTTTTACAATGTTTACAACCCCAGTACAACACTTTGCAACAGCAAAAATACATTTGGCTATTAAGTTTTAGACGGGCTTAACTGTATATATATATATATATAACGAGTTACAGTAGCTGGAATCCTAATTAACATACACATCAGCTGAAGTAACTCACTGTACTTCCTGAACATATATCAGCAGAATATATCCATGTGAAGTGGAACTCCCTTAGAATGAGGCTCAACATGTCTGCATGCATATGTGAATATTACTTGAGTTAGTACAACTTTTTTTTTTTAATTTTCATTTTTTGGCAGCTTTTTTGCTTCCTTTTGCAGTGGTATGCTATATATATACATATATGTATATATATATATATATATATATATATATATATATATATATATATATATATATATATGTAATTCTTTCAGTGCCACATTTTGGACTGAGTCAACAGCTTTCATCAGCATGCTTTGAGTGCAATGTTCCCAAAGCAACTGTGGGAAGCTGTGGACCTGGACTACTATATTCAATGTAACTACAGGCATGCTGGTACCGTCATTTCAAGTCTGAGCAGTTCACTCTAGGTTAAATTCGATCCTATAGGCAGTTGGTATGGAAAGAGTAAATCTACGACAATCAACCCCTGCTTTTAAATTACAAAAAAGTCTGGTACTTGTTTCTATTACAAGAATTCCTCAGCATGATTTCATGCTACCTCTCGAAGAGTAGGGCAAATTCTCAACAGACCATCATTTTCGCTTATGAAGTGAATGGAGATAAACCAGTAGATACATAGGATTTTATCTTTATAAGTTCCAGGCAGTTCTATGCTTTCAAACTGCCTGTGCAGAACTGAAACTTTTTAAGCTGCTATATGCAGACAGCAGGAAATTTGGAAAACTAGCAAAATACCCAGTTTATACAAAAGTTTCACAGACCCCAACATGAAGGGTGAGCATGGCTTAATATGCACCAGGTGCAGTAGCATAGGATGTGATTGGCTGTGCATGTGTTTATCACGCCAACAACAAGCTTGGAAACGACTTTCATTAGCTTGCTGTTAAAATGCCTTATTATATCATTGTAAATTTGCTGTGAGTTTATACAACATAATTGCATGTGCATGAAAACAAGGAAATTTAGGTACATAGCATGACATATTTCCTCTGTATCTACCAGCTTTACACAGAATGATGACAAGCCTGTCACGGTATTAAAACAATTCATAATAATAAACATGTGTTGCCAATATTTACTATAACTTAAACATGTGGTCTAAAGTTCACTTTAATCAATTAATGTGCAACACAAATATTGATTTCAAATAATTCTATTTAATACCTGCATATACATTTGAAAATTTTTATATAAACATGGGCTAGGGAATGATGAGTCTGGGATCCAGACTACACTTCCTATTTGCAGTAAAACCTGTTAACCGGGCATCTCGGCAGAGTAAGCATCTGTCTTCAGTAAGCTGATTTCTTTAATCCTACTTTGATTTGCATATGCTCTTAATGTTGGTGGTCCCTCCACTAATTTGGGTACAGAGCTCTATAACTATTGTCATCTGTGGTAGTCCTCAACGATAGTTGTTTTGCCATGTTACCAGCTCTCCATTCAAACTGGTTTGCCCATCTTTTGCAAATCTCATTTAGAAAACCAGGATTCCTGGTTGCTCCCAGGACCAGTGCTTTGAGATTGTAACTTGCCCTGATTGGAATTTGACTTGTCCAGGGCAAGCAGGCATACAAATTATACAGCCCTGGCACAATGGCCTTATGGGGCAGTGGACGCTTGAGGAACAAGAGGTTTTACTGTAGTAGAATCTTGTCTACCACCAGATGTCCCTGCAGTCAGCAGGTGCTATCATGATCAGTGTAAGTCTCTGGTATTAACCCTTGTGTAGTAAGCTAAACTAACACAGCAGCTTTCTTGAGGCAATCTTAACTGTCTCCCGAAAGTGGGCACAGTACATATACTGACAATTAATCCAACTAAGTTAATTCATATTCAAACAATTATTCAACCTACTGAGATACATGTACTGTATATAATCTCAATATGGTGATAACTTGTAAACTTGATGGCCAAAATGGCATTGAATTTAACATGTTTAAGACTGTGTCAAGTTCATGTTCAAGGATAACATTAGAGAAGTCCCAATAAAGATACATCTGTGATGCTGAGTCAACATAGCACATGTGCACATGTGACTGGCCCCAGGCAGACATCATGGCTGCAGGGAATGGAAGCACTTTACTATGATATTGTGGGCCACGCTTCACTGACCAACCTTGCTTCTCCTCCGTTTTCTATACATATTCTTTATGTAAGTAAATAAACAAGGATGACCTGAGAGGAAATGGCTGCAGAGTCCATGTAGACTGAGATGCACTCATCCTCACAGATACTGTATTAGGTGCTGGGGAGGACAATGGATGGCCACAGTAACATTATTGTGGGGCTGTTTTTCTTCTCTGTGCCCACAAATATAATACACCAAACAAAACACAGACATCAACTCCATGAAAATTACACAATGCACGCATCTAATATTTTCTATGACAGTAAAAACTGAAAAACGTTTTCCACTCGCAGTATCCCCTGTGCCATCATACTCTGCACCTGCATATTGGAATACAGGTAATGCCAATATTTTTTCAATACATGAATGAAGCACACGTTAGGTTTCCTGATTTCATTGGACTCTGTTGAATTATGTATTATTGCTACAGACACAGTTTCGCTGCATTTGCACTGTGTGGACTTCATTGTAAATTTATTATCAATCACCTGTTTCCTTTTCTCTGTCTTTTTGTCTGCTTTATACCTTGGATACAGTGCTCCCTGGTCATGACAATGTTGATCAGGTCTGTGGGATATACTCTGTTATTGTAGAACTACCTAATGATGAGGGGAAAGTTAACATAGAAGGGACAAGAAAAGTGCCACGGTGGGAGTCAAAGAATATCACCTTGATATATCAGAATCCACGTTTTTGTTGAGGGGCTTTATAACGAGGGGGTACTATAGTGATGCTGTGTGTGTGCTGAATATGCACCTGTGTTCTAAGCCAAAGTGACAAGTCATTACATTTATACCAGCTCCAATTCTTCTGCTTTTGGTCCGACAACTCCAGTTTTTTGTGGGAAAATTTACAACCTTGCTGCTCTGCCTATCCTGTGCTCCCATAAATGTTAAAACATGCTAGCAAAAAGTTACTACTGTACGTTTTCACTCCCAAAATTCACCATTTTAACTTTAAAGTCAAATATATATTACCACAATTTTGTTTGAAAATTGCACCAGAGCACACCATTTTAACCACAAACAAGAGGGTTGTGTGAACAGCCCGTGCCTCAGCTGATCTTGACATTCATCACACTTGCAGCTCTATGAACTTGGGAAAGGATCAAGGACACCATGTTCTGAGTAAGTCTGACCTTTATAGAAGAACACTTACATGTACAACATCAAAGTTCCAGTAGTTCTCAAGTTATAATGAAGAGTAAAATTCATGTATGTTACACTGTGACCCCACAAACGAGGTCAAGGTCATTCATGTACTGTCTCAGCATGACCTTCATACAGAATAATTAACATGTGTAGCTAACTCGAAACAGATCTCAAGTTATCAAGTAAACAGTAAATTTCGTGTCAGTTGTCCTGTGAATTAGCATTAGAATGCCCATCGACTTACATAGTAATCAATAGGAAAGCTCCACTGACTGGTAAGTACCGTAATTGAAAATCCTTAAAAATCAGGAATCCAAAGCAGTGCCACCTAGTAAACAACTGTTTGACCCTTCCACAACAAAATATCCATCACATTTCAGCTTAATCTGAGGGACAGTTCTGAAAACAAGTGAAAAATAGCAAAACCATACAAAAAATTCATTAAAAAAATTGCAGCGCCACCTGGTGAACAAATTGGGAACTATGTGTCCCTGGGAGTGTCTATGAACGAGATCAAAGCAATTGGGTGAGCGGTTTCAGAGGAGAAGAATTTTGAAGTTTTGCCCCAAAAAAGAACAAACAAATTCATAAAAAATCCAAAAATCAATAGAGCACGACCATTTGAACACACTTGATAGAGATCCACCCAAGGCACATCCCCACCAAGTTTGAAGTAAATCTGGTCAATATTATTAAAGTTATGACCATGACAAGAAATTCCCATGTTAAACTTTCCTATTAAAACTTTTGTAGAGATTTCTGAAAAAAAAATCATAAAAAAATCCAAATTCATTGGAACATGACCATTGGAACAAACCTGGCAGACACCCACCCAAGGTACATTGCCACCAAGTTTGAAGCAAATCTGGATGATGGTTTTGAAGAAAAAGTCGAAAATGTAAATTAGCATTACTATGCCCATTGACTTAAATGGTAATCAATAGTAAAGGTGCATTCAAAAAAAATATAAAAATCAATGGAGCGTGACCATTTGAACAACTTGGTAGAGATCCACTCAAGGTGTATCCCCACCAAGTTTGAAGTCAATCTGGATGACGGTTTTGGAGAAGAAGTCCAAAATGTGAATTAGCATTAGAATGCCCATTGACTTCCATAGTAGTCAATAGGAAAGCTGCATTGACCGACAAGTGCCAGAATTGAAAAAATCGTTAAAAATCAGGAATCCGCAGCATTCCCACAATGTTTCAGCTTAATCTGAGTGACGGTTCTGGAGAAGAAGTCGAAAATAGCTATAACACACAAAAATTCATAAAGAATTAGGAAAAAAATCGCAGTGCCACCTGGTGAACAAATTAAGAACTAGGAGTCCCAGGAAGTGTTCCTGTGTGATATCAAAGCAATTGGGTAAGCGGTTTCGGAGAAGAAGATTTTTTAAGATTTACCCAAAAAAGAACAAAAAAAATCATTAAAAATCCAAAAATCACTGGACCATGACCAATTGAAGAAAGTTGGTAGAGACCCACCCAAGGCACATCTCCATCAAGTTTAAAGTGAATCTGGCTGACGGTTATTGAGAAGAAGTCGAAAATTGTGAATTGTGGACGACGGAAGGACGGACGACGGACGGACGACGGACGGACGGACGACGGACGGACGGACGACGGACGACGGACCCTCAAAAAACCTCAGCTGACTGACAAGTCAGCTGAGGTAAAAATAAAGAAAATGTCTGCAGGCAGCTCCCTTCACGCTTTGTCACAAGCCTTCAATCAGATTTATACTGTCCAACATAACAGCGTAACATAAAATTGATTGGATGTTGTCTGTGAAAATGTTTTCACTTAAATTTTGTGTCAATACAAAATTGTGGCTGATTGTTGACAAGACGTTTCATGATGGCATGCGGCAGGTTAATAGCTTTGCTTGGTGCAGGTTGGGAATATCGCACCCAACCTGCACCAAGGAAAGCTATATCGACTCCGTCTTATTCTGACCAGGATGATAGCCCTGCCATCTCATATCTCCCTCTCACACCCAGCCTGGTCTGCAGATTATCCCTCTTTCGGCAAGTGCCAGGTTCAAGCTTCTGCATATAGAAATTGGGCAGTTAAGCTACCAACTGCTATAAATGCATAGAACCAAACAGGACTATGAATAATGCATGAAATGTATTTAATCTGATTAAGTTTAAATTAGGACTTTCCTTTCACAGTGATCACAGGTACTGACCTTTTTGCAGATCACATGAGACCTCTTGCAATTGTCATTAGAACTGACTAACATTAAACAAGCACTGACATGATAAATATGACATGATACTTTTTAAATACTTTTGATATGTTTACAGTCAATATATGTAGATGTGCTTGACCCTATTCAAGGAAACATAAAGTGAAAGAACATTGGAACCTTACTGTTGCCACACAAAAAGGCCCCATATGGATAAGATATCAACATGATCAAAAAAAGGGAATGTGAATCACATGTCAGTACTTTGGTACAGTGGTATTTTTGGCTATACATACATGTACCTGACAGAATCAGTTCAATTGTATAATATATCAATGCTATCTACCAGGAAGTTACCCAGATCACACAATATTCTTGCACCATTCTGGTCACTAACTACTTGAGTTAAACGTATTGAACACACAAGTAAACAAATATGGCAGTAGACAGCGACTTCACTTATTTTTCGCACTGAAAGTCAAGAAATCGATAACTTCAAACATTAATTTTTGAAGGGGAGAGGCAACAGAGGACAAGTTACATAAAGAATACTTCCTTATACAGTTGTCCTTGTTACCCTTTTTAGCAGTCGTTCCAAACTTGCTGAAAATTTGCCCGCTATACAAACTAAGCTGTGTTTCTTGTCACACTGTAGTGTCTTGAGAATCCAAGGAGCTCTCCTTCCAAATGGAAAATCCAGTTTCCAATGTTTTCCAGAGACAACTTTTGTTCTTCCTTTTTTAAAGAAAGCTATATGTCCAATATTTCTCAAGTTTAAAAGTTCAAGTGTGAACTGAAAAAATGCAAACATAAAATTTCAAAGTTTTACTGTACAGCATACTTGTTAAAAGTCAACCAGTTTAGAACTTTTTCAGTGTCATGTCTAGTAAAGTCAACTGGTTTAGAACTCTTTCAGTGTCATGTCTAGTAAAGTCAACTGGTTTAGAACTCTTTCAGTGTCATGTCTAGTAAAGTCAACCAGTTTAGAACTCTTTTAGTGTCATGTCTAGTAAAGTCAACCAGTTAAGAACTCTGTCAGTGTCATGTCTAGTAAAGTCAACCGGTTTAGAACTCTTTCAGTGTCATGTCTAGTACTCAGTCAACTGCTTTACTTGCCACACTTTGGGTCAATGCACCCCAAGTGCACCAAGGAAAGCTGTTGACCTCGAATATTATATTCTATGTAACTTCAGGCATGCTGGTACTTGAGTGAAAGGTCTTTTTACAAAGAGCATGCATCGATCATCCTCATTATAATTCAGAGCAGTTCTTTGATGTCAGTCACAGTTGGCACAGCAAGAGTTAAAGGAGGCCAGTCCTGCGAAGCCTTGGCTGACCAAAAGGAACACACAAAACATACTCTGTTGTGAACAGGATTTCCTTTCCTGGCAAGTATGTTTACAGACGAAAATCCTATTGTGGTTTTCTCTTTTCTAAAATAATTACGGTCTACTTCCAGTAGGTCCTGATAATGTTAACAGATTATCTCATTTGTCATACAAATAGCTAATATTATAATTACAGAACTTGGTAATCAACTTGTCAGTTCTGACAGATATATGATATAGTATAGTCAAAACTTTTACTTCCGGAACTCACCATTTGTACACAAGTAGAACAGTTCAGTTATGGAAATTATCATGATTACAGGGACCAAGAAATAAAAAAACAACACAGAATTGTCAGCTATTTCAGAGAACGGATTACCTTTGGCGCCCATAATTTTCATAACTTAAATTTGGACTGGCATAATATGCTGCTATTAATAACTTAAATTTGGACTAGAGAATCAGGTTTCATGTCAATTGCCATAAACAGAGGTTAACACAATGTTCATGCTTAAAGGGAGTATGTGCAGAGCACTCAAAGCTATGGTGAAAGAGCTTGTACAAAGGTGAGAAGAAAAAGCACAAAGCTCTAGACAGAAACATGTCTAGCCATGCAAAGCTGTGACTTTAATAGTGCGTATTTTCTATAATATATAAAAGTTTTGTTTTAATACATAGAATTATTTCTCCTGATCTCTACTTAGGACAGGTGCCATAATACGGTGTAACAACACCAAAAATTTGATGAAGTTGTGATGAATCCTTCTAAGGATATTATGGTAACAATTTTATTTGTGCGCCACTCAGACAGCATTAAAATAAATACTTCAGAAGTTTCATAACAAGTTTAAACATAACAGGAGGATGCTGCTTTTTGATAGGAACATGGTACATTATAGTGTGCATTTCCAAAACTTTGGTGAATCTGTGATGGATCTTTGTTCAGATATATAATGGTAACGTTGTCCCCTTAAGCACCCCTCAGAAGGCCTGAAATAAATACTTTAAAGCTTCATAAAAAGTTCACAAATAAAAAGAGAAAGCTGATTTTAAATAGGAACCTGGTCCATCATAAGATACATCTCTGAAAAAAAAGGTAATTCTGCGAATAAAATATTGCGGTAACATTGTCAGGGTTGACGCCACTCAGACAGCCTTCAAATAAATACATTACAAGCTTCATAAAAAATTTTTAAATGATCACGGTACGCTGGTTTTAAATAGGAACCTGGTCCATTATAAGGTACATCTTTGACAAAAATTTGGTAAAGCTGCGTTCAATATTTTTGAAGATATCGTGGTAACATGATCAGGGTTGAAGCCATACATTAAAAGTTTTAAAATAATCCGAGAAGCTGGTTTTCAATAGGAACCTGGTCCATCATAAAGTCCTTCTGTGACAAAAATTTGGTACAGCTACAGTGAATATCTTTTGAGATATCACGGTAATGTCGACAAGATGGGCAGACAGACAGATATCTCTAGTATGTTAGACTTATGTACTAACAATGATCGTGAAGTGAGTGTGTAAGGTAATTGACTATAGTCACCTGTACACCCAGGTGATAAAATAGGAGGACCCAAACATGAATGATTGTTTCTGACTGTAGACAGACAAGAGAAATCTCTAGGTGGGTTTAAGTTAACTTTATGGTATACCAACTACCACCCTACCACCACTTCTATGACCTACCTAAATCTACAGATTAATATAATCTATTAGTGCCTTGGAACAAGGGTTGTATTTTGTCAGTATTGTTCCATATCTATAGAAACACTTCAACAGAGTATTATACAGCTTTTTGGTGTCATAGGTTTTGTGGCATAGCTTTTTCATCAATATTCTTATTCACCTTACAAATTCACTTATTTAGTGATGTGTTTCTGCTAATGCGTAAAACTGGTCTAATGACCACACCATAGGCTAGGTTCTCTGGAATGTTTACAGTGAAATCAGGATATGACACTATGTCAAATCTGAATTGTTCTTGTTTGTCAAAAATCTTTGTCACATACCCTTTGTTGTTAATCCCTATTTCAAGATCAAGGAAAGCTGCCTCATTGTCAATCTCATTTTCTTTATTCAAAATGAGTTCTTTTGGGTAAATTTCCTTCCTTTTTTCTTGATCTCATCCTTGTTGTTAAGAGTACATAGATCATCAATGAATCTTCTAGTATGTGGATAGAATCTTCTTGCAGTGGTGCAGTTTGTTTTTGCCAATTCTTCCATCCATTTGGATTTGTAGATATAAATTGGCAATATAAGGAGCTGGATCAATTCCCATGGGTATTCCAACTATTTGTCGAAATACTTTACTACCAAAGCTAAAGTATGCATTGTTAATGACATACTTTCTCAAAAAAAGAACATTATTCTGTAGTGTAACACTTTCTTTTATCCTTTTCTTTGTAAAAATCTTGCACCAGTATTGGAAACATTAATGTATTGACATGTTCCTCCTTTGATTGGCTTGTCCAGCACTGAAATTACCACTTGCTTCACGTCTGTTAAGTCAATCTTTGTATACAATGTTGAAAAATCAAAGATTTGGCACCTTCCTTCTTGTTGATCTTATGCATGTCCTGTGAGACATCCGTGGTACTTGTAGTGATCCACATCCTATGCACCCTTGTGTATGTATGGAGTCTTTCACAGATACTCAAACCATCCCATTTTCGGTGCGAGATCTCCCATTTTTTGCCCCTTTTCCAAATTCTCCCGTTCTCCCGCTTAGAATATGTTTTCTCCCGCCCAGATAAAAACAAGAGGGCTGTGTGAACAGCCTGTGCCTCAGCTGATCTTGACATTCATCACACTTGCAGCTCTATGAACTTGGGAAAGGATCAAGGACACCATGTTCTGAGTAAGTCTGACCTTTATAGAAGAACACTTACGTGTGCAACATCAAAGTTCAAGTAGTTCTCAAGTTATAATGAAGAGTAAAATTCATGTATGTTACACTGTGACCCCACAAACGAGGTCAAGGTCATTCATGTACTGTATCAGCATGACCTTCATACAGAATAATTAACATGTGTAGCTAACTCGAAACAGATCTCAAGTTATCAAGTAAACAGTAAATTTTGTGTCAGTTGTCCTGTGAATTAGCATTAGAATGCCCATTGACTTACATAGTAATCAATAGGAAAGCTGCATCGAACGATAAGTACCCGAATTGAAAATCCTTAAAAATCAGGAATCCAAAGCAGTGCCACCTAGTAAACAACTATTTGACCCTTCCACAACAACATATCCATCACATTTCAGCTTAATCTGAGAGACTGTTCTGACAATAAGTGAAAAATAGCAAAACCATACAAAAAATTCCTAAAAAAATTGCAGCGCCACCTGGTGAACAATTGGGAACTAGGTGTCCCCGGGAGTGTCTATGTACGATATCAAAGCAATTGGGTACGCAGTTTCAGAGAAGAAGATTTTTTAAGATTTGTAGAAAAAAAACAACAACAAAATTCATTAAAAATCCAAAAATCACTGGAGCATGAACATTAGAAAAAAATGGTAGAAACTCACCCAAGGTACATTGCCACCAAGTTTGAAGTTAATCTGGATGACGGTTTTGGAGAAGTAGAAAATGTGAATTAGCATTAGAATGCTCATTGACTTCCATAGTAATTAATAGGAAAGCTGCACTGACTGACAAGTACCAGAATTGAAAAAATTGTTAAAAATCAGGAATTCGCAGCATTCCCACATGGTGAACAACTTTGTTTGACCCTTCTACAAGGAACATATCCACCATGTTTCAGCTTAATCTGAGTGACGGTTCTGGAGAAGAAGTCGAAAATAGCTATAACACACAAAAATTCATAAAAAATTAGGAAAAAATTGCAGTGCCACCTGGTGAACAAATTAAGAACTAGGAGTCCCAGGGAGTGTTCCTGTGTGATATCAAAGCAATTGGGTGGGCGATTTTGGAGAAGAAGATTTTTTAAGATTTACCCAAAAAAGAACAAAAAATTCATTAAAAATCCAAAAATCACTGGACCGTGACCATTTGAACAAATTTGGTAGAGACCCAATCAAGGCACATTTCCACCAAGTTTGAAGTGAATCTGGCTGACGGTTTTTGAGAAGAAGTCGAAAATGTGAATTGTGGACAACGGACGGACGGACGACGGACGGACGACGGACCCTCAAAAAACCTCAGCTGACTGACAAGTCAGCTGAGGTAAAGAAAAAATAATCAAAATACACCGTTTTAACTCCTTTTTTTCAAAATTTTCTCACCCCAGGAGGCTGCGCTGCCATCTCAGACCCATCCCCTAGCACAGTCGCTGCGCTTGGGCACATCTCCAGTTTCAATTTTACTCCAGGAGGGAGAATCTCCAGTTTGTATGAAGCTGTGGGTTGGAGTCTATGGTCTTTCACAATAATTAGTATGGGATTTTTGGACAAGTTTCAGAACTTTAGCTAGTATTTTAGCAGCTTGTTTTGAGATACACTTAAATGCTGCAATAATTTAGTACCTAAATTTGATGGGTTTCTTGTGCATTTTGACAATTGCATAGATGGTCGGTAATTTACTGTGTTTATTTGGTATAACGCATTTCAAACTTTGTTCTTGTAAACTTGTTTGTCAATAATTGCATTAGTAGATTCTGCTTGCTGATTAGTTTCACTATTCAATTCTTGCAGTATGTTGTTGAAATACATGTAATATGTCTTGCAAGTAAGTGCAATGTTATTACTTGCTTTGTCGATAGGTGTTATGACATATTTGTCATGTAGATCAAGTAATTCTTTGCTGCAATTATTATCTAGATGCACTTGTTTTGTTTGTCTCCATTTTTGAAGAGGTCCATTCCTCAAGAACTTGATTTTTGTTATCAACTTTCTCCCATGATTCTGACATTCCGTTCATTAAATACTTACTACTTATGGATGGACGACAGAGGGTAGTGCAGGGTCCACAATACCCTCCAGCATTTTATGTGCCGAGGGTAAAAGTGAAATCAGGTCAAGAAAGAATGTCCAGGTAGAATTGAGTTAAACTTGTGTTCGATGTGGCCTGTGAATCATGAAATATTTTACTTGCAATGAATCTCCTGAAGATGTACTGTTGGACAAGCTCAAAACAGGTACCTCCCAAACTTTCTTTGCAAGTGAGTATAATGACAGGAAGGTTAATGAACATGGGAAACGTAGAAACAAGGAATGTGTAAAGCAGTCTCTGATGAGGGTGGCCTCTCGTGACTGGGGTAACTGTAATGTGGTCCTTGTATTGCTACCCATCTGCCAGAACTCTGAGCATATTTGCTTGACACACACACAGATTAATACATGTACAGCATATAAAACCTAAATACAGACAGAGGGCCATTGTTACAATATTATTACTTTAAGGATAATGCTAGGATAAGCACTGTAAGGGAAATATTTGGTCTGCCATTTAAGCCACCGGGAAGAATTGAGCCCCTGCTAAGCTTTCCCAGTGATAAGTCTTGTATATAATTTTATGGCTGAATCTACATGCAATGTTTCACTTGGCCAGGCTAAAAAGCAAAGTCAAGTTGGGATCCTAAGAGGATCAGTAGTAGGACCGGTTTCGCCTATGACTAGGCTCATCAGCTAGTGAAGTAACGGTCAACCGCACGTAGTATTTATATTGGACGTAACACCACGTTTCCAACGTAAATTGGGTATGTGTGTTGTGCGAATCTACATGCAGCTTGCAGTAAATATGGAGCATTCATATTGTGGTGCTGCTTGCTTCATATTATATTTTTATGTTCGGAACAAGCAGGACTGGAACCTGCAACCTTTAAATTGGCACCAGTTGCCTAGCTGAAATGGGAAACCCACATATCCACCCAACCAAATCCCCATTCCTAAAAAAGAATGGTTCAATGGAGGTAGTTATGTGAGAGCGCCATATCAACAGTTATGCGGTATATGTACTGAGTCGGCATTTATTACCAGAATCAGGAACTTAAATCCACCTGCATTACGGAAATGCCAAAAATATATATTTTTATGTTCCTAATGAGCGGGACTTGAACCTGCAACCTTTGAAACCAGTCGCCTAGCTGTAATGGGAAACACACATACCCACTCTACCAAATCCCCATTCTTGTGTAAATTTTGCCATTTTAAGAAAATGTATTGGGTCTGTCTCAATATAAAGCATGGTACATGATAATGCTGAATTCATTATTTTGTTAAATACTACTCTGAAAGGTATTTAGAAATTAGGCCTAACATATTGAGCAGGTTACAACTTATTTCAAGCATACTGTTCTCGAGAATGGCCCTACATGTGTTGCACGCATCTAACGTAATAGTCAAGTACAGTGCGTACACTGTACAAAGTCCCGCAGATAAAAATTGTATGTGTTGACACATACAATTTGTAGCTGGGTGCACAATGTATTTAATTTTACATCCTCTAAAAACTCCAAAATATGAGCATGTATATTTGCATCTACAATACAAGGCAGTAAATTATGGACTATAAATCGGATGCAATATGTACCATCACAACAAATATGGCGTTAACTTTTTCCCATCCAAATCACCCAAAAGTGTCCACATGCAAGTTGTTGTCTGCTTTAATGCCTTTACTAACATCATTAACATCAAATACTTTTGTTGGGAATTGTGGAGAAAACCAATAATGATGACATACCCCAGGTCAATAGCTTTCCTAGACATGCACTAGATGCAACACACCCAAACTCATATCAAATAAGCTACTTACTGAGTCCTATTTGTGACATTTATGAGTTACACAGCCTTGTTATCTGTAATGCCCTTCTGTCACATGGGATGGCATTCAGCCAATATTTACTCTCTGTTATTGCATTCTACATTTGTGTATTGTAGATTATTGAATCTTGATTGCAGGAAATGGGACCATTATAGTTGTGATACAGCAAAAGCAATTTCAACATCCATGCACATTTATACATGTATGTTGACGGGCAAATACTACGACTAGGCGAGTATACTAAGGAATACGTGCCCACACTTTAACAGCCCACCCTTAGAGAAGGTCTGTGTGGTAAGATAATAACATGGTCTATCAATGGCAGTCAAATAGTATGGAAAACTGGCACCTGGCTCCTAATATTTTGTAAATGTGGTCTTAACTCATTCCATACCAGTCCCTGATATTTATGTATATTTACCAAGATTTAAGACGACAATTGCATATTTAAATTCTTCATGAAAAGAGCTTTCATTCAAGTACCAACATGCCTGTCATCTTAAGTCAGTGGTTCTGGCACTGCCTGGCAAGTCATGCTGCAGCTGCTGCAAGTAGGTGGTCTCTCTTTGAACCATTGGTCCAATTCTCTTAATCCACTCATGGAAATTCACACGCAGTTTCTTTATCTGCATGCTTTGCTGGTGTCTGCTCTTTTCAGACAGGGCACAGCAATTTAAATAAAAAAGGCCACTTTTAATGTGGATAGAACACAGAAAGGGCTCATGCAGAAACAAAACTACAGAAATTCTACATGAAGAAAATGGTAGTCTGCAAAAGGTTTATGAAACTAAAGTAGAGTGGCTTTGGAATGAACTCAGTCATTCTTGTTAAGACAACAAATATGAAAATAATTTGCACCGTGTGCCAAAAAAAAAAAAAAAAAAAAAGACAAGAAGAACCAAGAGTACACAAAAGTTACTAATTTTGCCACAAACAAATCTCATATCTCCTGGTGGGACACTTAAGATAAATGCAATACAATATGCGTTTGGAGAGCAGCAGCAAGACTGATATGCCTGCAAACAAATCATCACTTGAATTCAGCTTATCAATACTTCATAAGGCAGTTTAGATCCTAAAGGCTTGCCTATACTAAGGTTCAATTGCCTGGTAAGTAGTCTCATGTACGTCAATAAGCTGTTGCTCAGTGGAAAATAAAAGTTCATGGTTTAGCCAGCCGGAAATATGACCTAATGCAGCCAGCATATGAGCCACTTGAAGTAATACAAGAGATGCTGTAACACTTGGAAAGTTTACCACGAGAATTAGGTAAATTTTAATATCCACATAAGTGACCTGTAAACTTGAGAATTAGGTCAAGGAAACTCAGATACAATCACAGCCTTTGTCTCACCCAAATACATAATCCTACCACCTTTAATGAATCTTACTTGAGTTCTTCAAGTGTTTTCGCATAGAAGTTAATTGATTTCACATAAATGACCCTGGGGCATTGAGACTTAAATTAAGGTGACCCAGAAACAATCTCTGTATAGGACTCACCGAGTAACACAATCCTATCAAGTTTCATGAAGTTTTGCTGATTTCTTCAAGACTTATCACACATAAACCAAAAGTGTTAAAAAAACAATAAAAAGCAGGAGAGACAAGCACTAAAACAACAGGTCTCTCCACTTTCAACTGGACACATAACAATGAGGCTATGTAAAAAGCCCATCCTCAGTTCACCTTGACATTCAACCCATAACAAAGTCCTGGTCTATGGGCTATCCAGAAGTGTTTCTGTGGAATTTTGAAGCAACTGGCCCAGCTGTTGTAGAGATTTTTTAATTTTTAAAATAATCATAAAAATATGAAAAATCACTGAAGCACAAACACTTGCGCAAATTTGATAAAGATTCACCCAAGATACTTCTCAATCACATTTGAAGTATATTTGGCTAATAGTTTTTAGAAGTACCACTGCAATCAATAAGAATACAGTGAAAACTCCATACAATGACACCATCGGTTCTCTTTGAAATGTGTCAGATAACTGAATATGTCAGATAAATGAGTCAAACAACAAAAGAAAATGAACTTTTGGCATTCAAAACTTGTGTCATTATAATGAATATGTCAGATACATGAGTGTCGTTATAATGAGGTTTCACTGTATGTGCAGTAAGCCAAAAATATGAAAATCAGGGATCTACCTCAACACCAGGGAACAACATTAAGTGAACCTAGATGACAGTTTTTGAGAAAATGTCCAAAATGTCAATTGTGGATGACAGACATACAGACCACAAAACCTCAGCAGACTGACAAGTCAGCTGAGGTAAAAAAGGTAAGGGGAGCAACATAAAAAGGACAGGAGTAAAGAAAAGTAGCAAAATGCATTGGCATATATTAGAACACAGTTTACATTTTGCCTTAATTGTGTAAGCAAAGTGATGAATTTGATATTGTTGACTGAGCCCAATTGGAATATCAACTGGGCATGGCCAATGAGGTATGTTCTCTGTTCCAGTCATACATCACCAGATACAAATTTCTGTCAATATATATGTGAAAATACACATCTGTCACAACTTATTACAAGAAAACTTGTAGAAAGAACTGTTTTTGATCATAGATTGGATCAGGTGAATGAGGAAAGGTCACTTCCTGTATTGAATGTCCTTTGACCCAAATCAGACTGGAGTTGGCTTCATGTGCTGACATAGCAACTTCCCTTATATTTGAAGATTCCTTTGTTTATTCTTTAATTTGCATACGAGCCACTCCTTCATTCATCCTTTGCATATGAGTCACTATCAGAGTTGTTTGGCTCACACCTGATTCACATATGCATCCAGGAAAACACCCTTTCACTACTGAAAATTCAGTTCAGTTAGCATGCTAAAAAATCTAATTGACCACTAGGTGGCATACCTGCAGACCGACGGGGTGGTGCTACAGGCAAGGAGTTGCTGGCAGTCTGCACTTTGATGATGCTGTTCCTGTGGGAAAATAAATAAAAACAATTTTAACTTACCATTCTTTTGGTTGACCTGGCCTATTTGTTCATAAGTGCTCCCTAGGAGATCAGGGCTAGACGTCTGAAGTGCTTGGTTATCAATTCCATCCGCTCCACCATACTCTTTACGCTGTCTCATCAGATGACTTCACATGCACATGCAAAATAGGCAAACGTGTTAGTTAAGAACAAACAATGCAATCAATTGGATGGCAGGTAGGAACAGTATTCTATATGACATGCAATGGTCTTCATCTTATAAGACCCCTCTGAGGAAAGGTCACCCTGCCTTCAGAGGCCACTTCTCCATGCAGCAAGCATAACAAGCATGATATTTTCATTTTATTTAGCCCCTCAGGACAGGTCACCCCTCTTATAACATAAGGGTTGATATATTTCTGGTTCACTTAAGGTCGGGATAAAGAGGAGGATTCCAAACATTGTACTAAAGTATATACTTTTATTTCTATTTGTTTGGTACTTTTGTGCACCCAACCTCTCCAGTCCCTAGCTTTACTTCACGAGTACCCACTGTAAGCAGCCTTCCCACCATTGTCATATTAAGTAGCAGGGAACCAGATCAAGCCGTCACTACACTACCACTGAAGATCTGCCACAAATTACAGATACAAGGGTGCTCACAAGATTTTCATATTTTGACCCCTATATTGCATAATATTCTAGGTGGCTTCACCAATATCAAAATGAACCTAGATTTTTATACATCCTGTAAGTCCTGAAAGTTATATTGGGCTAACTAAAAAACTGTGGATGGTATTGCAGTCACAAGATTTTCACATTTTGACCTGTATATTACATAATACTATAGGTAGCGCCACCAACATCGATGTCGACAAAGGTTTTTATACATTTTATAACTACTAAACATTATGTGGGCTTATCTAAAAAATTCTGGCGTGAGCATTCACAAAACGACCCCTATATTCAAACCGGCCATTTGACCTTGACCTTCAACTCGGATTAAAAATTTTTATGTTCAAAATATGCGCCACACATCCGGCTTTCCATATAAAGTCTCTTTGTTCAAATCCAGTAATGACTTTACAGGTTATTGCCGAAAAACAATAACCTTTAATAAGCGCAGAACTCGCTAATCACTGGGTCACAGCGGCCCCAAAAGTAGGTCACCGTGTACAGTTTTATATATTATGTAATCAAGTGCAATTTTGACCTGGAGGCTCAATTCTCTTTGCAACTGATGTCCAAGCTACACTTACCCATTATAAAATCGTACTTTTCAACTTTACAGTCATGATATCCTCACAAAAACACGTCAACAGTGCATAAAACAGTACATAAAACTTACTGGTCCAGCTGGGCCGGTAAGTTTTAATATATAGTGGACCAGCTCAGTACTTAGTGGTCCAGAATTCTGATATTGCGAGTGTCAAGGGGGTCCGAGGACATCCGCCCCCTCCCCCTCCCCCCCCCCCCAAAAAAAAATTGAAATCTAGGTGCTCTCTGGTGGCATCTCAGGTGATTTTTGCCACATTATGAATACAATATTTACCTTGGATAACTAAGGGAAACAGGGTCAGTCTTGAAGGAAAGTGGCAGTTATTGAGCTCATATGCCCTGTTCACAACTTCAGTTAGCTCTCGGAGTATCCTGCAGCCAGACTTTGACTCAGACTGCATGGTCCCGCTGCTAGGCCTTCTTCTCTTCACTAGATTGAATCTCCCTCTTGGGGGTCTTTTGAACGTTTAACCCCCAAGCACACTGGGCAGTTTTGGGATCCGGCACAGCCAGCCACTGGACATTTTTTTGTTTTGTTGCGCAACATGTGACTTGCTGGTGTAATGGTGCCATAACTTTTTAAATTTTTGCAGTTCATGCAAAATGATCAACATGACTTTTGTTGAGTATGACCTTCTCTGCATTTCTATGTGGTTTCCTTGTCAATTTAAACTAAAACTCGTGCCTCACACAATAACAAAGTGAATTTATCGATCCCAATAATGAATAGATCAAAGCGGTCAAGCCTGTGTGAATACAATTGGATTGGCACTTGTCCGGGCATTTTCCTTGGGTTGCGTCACGAATGATCGTTCCTCTTCATTTTTTTTTTTCTAAAGATCAGTTGTGTGTCAAAGTTGTCATTAAATTATAGTGGTCAAGTTTGTTTGTTGCTGCAGTAAATAGTTGTTAAACCCACTTTATCCCAGTCATTGATAAACAGTCAACATGACCAACACATGCAGCAGCGGTATTTTCATCCGAGCCATGTTTACCTGCAGCTGGCATATTTTACTCTCTTTCCGTTAAAAAAATTGGACCCTCTGCTCTATTGTATGCAAAGACTGGAAGTATGTTATCATTCTGATCATTTTTCAGCGTTAAATTTTGTTTCTTGCTTTAATAAATTGTCCATAACCGTCATTTGTGTTCATACAAATGTCGCCCATCCTTCGAGCCAGACTTCACAACACGAGGCAGCAAGTACTCCCGAACAAAACAGCATGTAGAAAAACGACGCATTTGATTGGATGGCGAACACCATGTGATCGATTCTGGCCCCCTGACTGACCTAGAATATTCCGGAGAATCGCCTTCGGTAGTTTCCAACTAAAGTAATGACGTGTCTGTTTGAAATAGAAGCAGTTTTGGTGGGGTTTCCCCTAAAATACTTTTGTTTCAGCCAATCAGAGAGCTTGTTCTTAAAATAGATAAGGTTCTCAGCATGCTGACGATGTGAAGCACATGGCAGGTAGATGAAAGAGAGGTCGAGACCAGGACGATGAAATCACCCTATTTTTGCAAAGTTACATAATGCAAATTGTCATATACAACGGCCAGATCATTAATTTAAATCACCGAGGAAGGAAAAAATTCATTTCTAACGCAAAATCGAAATAGCCATCGGCGAGAACTGACGTTTCTCTACAGTAAAATGTGCGTCCTTGCATGTAAATAAACAACAGCGGGAATTTGGGACGGCCTTGAATCAGCCACTTCAAAAGTTATATGAATGACGCTCATGCTGTCAGATAGTCCAACAAAGAACATATATACAAAAAAGACAATGTACAGGATTATTCTTGTAAATATTTCTTATTCCTAACACAGAATATCAATAACAATCATAAAGCAGACTAGAAAAAAATTAGAAGTGCCTTCTGATTTTTTTAACTCGACCACCTGGTCGACTTGATCAAACAATTCGATCGCCCACACGGTAATTTAATCCACTCAGTCGACTGGGCGACCATCAATTTTATGCACTGCGTCAAGGTCATACAAAAATATGTCAAGGTCATTGATATCACACAATTTTCTACCTTTGGTCATGGTGTTTTTATCCTATAAATTTAGCAAATCTTATCTTATTACATTTCCAAAGATGGAACTTTATATCTTAACCCTAGTGTTGCGGGGCCCATGTTTATACGGTCCAAAATGCAGGTTAACAAATCAATTCAGCAGTCCTAGGGTTAAAACATATTTTGGCTCATAATTTGTCAAATTATAGGTGGCGCCATTAGCATTATTAGCAACTCAGACTTTGACCTCCCCACAATCCAACCAAATTTGGTGAAAATCCGCCAAAAATTAAAGATGCTAATTTATTCACATTTTTCACATTTTGACCCCTATATTACATAATAATGTAGGTGGCACCACCAATATCGAAAGGGGCTTAGATTTTCTTACACCCAATCAGTCCTGCAATTTATATTGGGCCAACTCGAAAACTGTAAACGGTATTGGGCTGAAGAGCAAAAGTTTATGGATGGATGGACGGACAGACACGAGCGGTTGCATATAAGCTCTGCAACTTTCAGTCAACAGAGCTAAAAAATCTCTTGATGTTAATTTCTTTCTAAAACTGCACGTCAAAAAATACCAAGCTTTATCAAAAGCACCACAAACATCATAAACAAAATTGAAGCATTGCTTCTTCTAGATACTCCTTCCTCCAATGGAGGAATGCACTAATCTCCAGGTAAAACCTACAGAAACCCACACATGCCTACACTGGATGTCAACACACCCAAAATATTCTAGCAAACAACAAGCCCATGGGCCTAATGCTCTGCTGGCACTGTGGCTACATTGCACCTGTTGATTACAAAGTTGAGTGGCTTTCGTAATTCTGAACTTATAAAAATTATGTGCATTTAGTGTATAAAAAATCCACCAGATGGTACTTCACTCCACATGTAATCACCTGTGATGGATATTGTTGCATGTGCCAACACAAGAATGAGGTAGTCCTCAACTTTATGTCCTCAGTGACCTTGCGACACAATATCAAGGTAAAAAGTACGTCAAAGTCACTGATATTATATCAAATTCTAGCTTTGCACATTGTCTATATTGATGTCAACCAAGATTATGCAATCAAGTGAAATTTTGATCTGGATCGAGGCTCAGTTCTCTTTGTCATTGATGTCCAAGCTACACCATGCCATTACAAAATCACCTTTTCAACTTTGCCTCACAAAAATACGCCAATGTTGCTGATATTATATAACTTTCTAGCACTGGACATGGTCTATATATTCTATAAATTTGGCAAGTCTAATTCAATTACTCTTTCAAATATGAAATTTTACATCTTAAAACACATTTATGCTCATAAATTCCATCAAATTATAAGTGGCACCACTAATATCACTAGTAATTGAGACTTTGACCTCCTGCACAATCCCATCAAATTTGGTGAAGATCCATCAACAATTAAGGATGCTAGACTGTTCACAAGATTTTCATATTTTGACCCCTATATTACAGAATATTGTAGGTGGTGCCATTAATATCCAAAGGAACCTAGATTTACATACGCCGTATTGGTTCAAAATATTATATTGGGCTAACATCAAAACTTTTAAAGTTATCGTGCTCACAAACCAAAAGTTTATGGACGGACGAGTGGACGGGCAGACATGAGTGATGATATAAGCTCTGTGACCTTTGGTCAGCAGAGCTAAAGCAATAGGACTCCTAAGATCAACTCTTGAGGCTCATGCATCTCATCAGACATGAGGACAACTCAAAAAAAACCAAAAAAAACCCAAACAAACTCTGATGTACTTTACTATCTCAGCAGCTATTGTATTTTCTAGAGGACTTTAAGTATAATCCTAGGTCAAAGTGGATTCCACCTGCTTTTAAACTTACTCCCCTTGTACAATTAATAGTCATTCTGATCAATGTTTAGAGAAACTTCCCAGAGCCAAGAATACACTGAGTTACTTCTTGCATCAATTCAGTGATCTAAGATGACATTACTGCTGCCAATGCACGTATTGTGTTTTGGGTGTCAAGTCGGCTTCATGCAACAGAAAGTGTTTGTATCACAGGGGCTTGTTTCCTTACTACAAAACCGAGCACAGCAAGGGGGCCCCCAGTCTGTCACATTTGGTTTGTGTTTCTGACAGCCGGGCATAAAATGGAAATTCCCTGTATCATTGACGGATAGTTGCCAACAACGTCATATAGTGGAATATCAGACAATGAGAGTCAACTTCTGCATTTGGTGCGGAGAAGTCTGACAGAGCGAAGCGAAAATGGTGCGGGAGGTTCAGAAAACTGTCAGGTTGTCAGAAAAATTAGGGATTATATGTGTTCTGAAGTATCAGAAAACGGTTTTGTGTATTTGAATATCAAAACTGTGCATAGGACATGGATCAGTCAAGTTGTATGTGTAGACATAGGATTATTATGAACTTCAACAACAGATCTATGCCACAGTATAGCACTATTGTTGTGGGGGCAAAATGCAACTTTGGATTCTTGATACAATTTAAGCGCTTTATTGCATCAGGATGCAACGCATTTACAACACAGGGATAGTTTCATAACATTGATCAGTAGAAAAATTATTTTTGCAGAGATTTACCAATTAAGTTTTATTGAAGACTGGGGGCACCTCTCTCTGCTCGGTGTTTGTGGTCAGGAAACAAGCCCCTGTGGTACATATTAACTGTGAACCTGTGCTCTCAAATTGGCCACAGCAAGGAACTTGACAGGAATGAGGGCAGATCCTTGTATTAAGCGTGTTAAGTGAGTTTCTATGATAAAAGTAACAAACTGAGAACTTCAAAGCAAATGCATTAGGAAAAGTAATTCACTAAAATTCCAAAAAATTTATTGCTAAACATATTTAGAATATTGCATTTGTTTGTTACAGAGAATATTATTTCTGGAAGGTAATGTAACATACATATAGTTGGTACAAGTGCCCTGATCATCATGGTGGAGCCACCGCTTGGTTGCCTAGCAACTGAGGTCAATAGAGCAGGTCTGCAGTTACTATATATTTAAAAACATGCATCAATGTACCATTAATTACCAAAAATTTGCATTTTGTTCAACAGACCATGACAAATGTGCTGTCTAAGCAGACAATGCATAGGGAATTCAACTACAGGTACCCAAGTCACTACAGGAAAACACCAATAAAATACAAAAACAAGAACAATAGCAAACAATAACAAAAAAAAATAAATAAATAACATAAGGATTGTAACATTCCTGTGCTGAGCTGACATGTACATACACCCTTGCAATTTTTTAAGATTTGCCCCCCCCCCCCAAAAAAAAGACCAAAGAAACCTATCCAAAAATCAATGGAGTGTGTCTATTTGAACAAATCAGCTAGAGACCCACCTAACATACATTGCCACTAAGTTTAAAGTCAATTTGACTGACGGTTTCGGAGAAGTCAAAACTGTGAATTATAATTAGAATGCCCACTGACTTACTTAGTAATCAATAGCAAAGGTGCATTTACCGGTAATAACCCAAATTGAAAAGAAAAAGTGAAAAATCAGGAATCCACAGCATTGCCACTTAGCGAATCATTCTGTTTGACCCTTCCACAAAGAACATATCCACCAAATTTCAGCTAAATCTGAATGTAGGTTCTGGAGAAGAAGTCCAAAATAGCAATAAAACACACAAAATTATTAAACATTGGACAAAAATTGCAGCACCACCTGGTGAACAAATTAAACACTGAGAGTCCCTAGGAGTGTCCCTGTGTGATGTCAAAGCAATTGTGTGAGTGGTTTCAGAGAAGAAAATTTTTTACGATCTGCCCAAAAATGACCCCCCCCCCCCCCAAAAAAAAAAATCCAAAAAACAATGGAGCTTGACCATTTGAACAATCTGTTAGACACCCACCCAAGGTACATTGCCACCACGTCTGACGTCAATCTGACAGACGGTTTCGCAGAACAAGTCAAAAATGTGAATTAGCATTAGATTGCCCAATGACTTGCATAGTAATCAATAGGAAGAGTGCATTTACCAACAGGTACCCAAATTGAAAAAAATCCTTTAAAATCAGAAATCCACAGCATTGCCTCCCAGTGAACAAATTTGTTTTACCCTTCCATAAGGTACATGTACATATGCAAAAAGTTTCAGCTTAATCTGAGTGACGGTTCTGGAAAAGAAGTTAAAAATAGCCATAACACACAAAAAAAAAAAAAAATGAAAAAATTAGAAAATATCAACAGCGCCACCTGGCGAACAAATTCAGAACTAGGAGTCCCTGAGATTGTTCTTGTGTGATATCAAAACAATTGGGTGAGTGGAAGAGAAGAAGAATTTTTTAATTTGAACAAAAAAAAAAGAACAAAAAGAATCATAAAAAAATCTAAAAATCACTGGAGTGTGACCAATTGACCAAACTTGGTAGAGACCCACCCAAGGTACATTGCAGCCAAGTTTGAAGTGAATCTGGCAGATGGTTTTGGAGAAGTTGATTGTTGACAAGGGACGACAGACGATGAAGGACGAAGGACCATAAGATAAGCTCAGTGACTGACAAGTCAGCTGAGGTTAAAAAAATGCAGAGACACAACAAAAACAAAAACAGAAAGAAAAAAAAACAACAAAAACAGCAAAAAACTTAACAAAAAACAGAAACCCCCTTTTGGTCCCAAGCTGAAATCAGTCTGTCATTCCATCAGACAAATTATCCAAGATAATTGGACACTTCCAGAGCCATAGTGGTGGCAGACAAGGAAGTAAACAATACTAAACATATGCTTCAGACACACAATGATCCAGGACATGCTGGTCCATTCCACAATCAGATATAATTGTAACCCAGATCAAAACCCAATGACATGGGCATGAAATCTACCAACTCTAGCAATATCACACGAAGCTAGTATTATAGTAACCATCAGGTGAGTCATGAGCACACAAACAAGGAGATTATATTGGGGCTGTAGATGGGTACAGTGATGAGGTCACCAGGTCACTCTTTTTTAGGTATCCAGGTCACAAGTTCATAAAAATCTAAGTCACTGACCTTCATTGTGTGGGTTATTGATCCCCTAAATTAAGGTCCCAGCTAAGCCACTTTTAAAGCCCTTCCAGGTCACAAGTCATCATATACCCATCTGGGGCCCCTGTATTCTGGCCTAAAAACATGGTTGCTCTGAGATTTCAAATCTAATCTACCTGCTCAAACATGCCATAAACAACAAACAGTATGTTAAGCTGGCCTTGCATAATGCACTTTTACATGACAGAATCCATCAACATTGTTGTTACCCGAGTACCCATAATACAGAATAACTATTGGACCTACATTTTGCCCAACCAGGCCACAATGGGCTTAATAAATATTCAAGCCTGTATACAGTATTGAATACATCCCCATATCACCCCATCTAAATTGTTGTTAGCTAAGTACTATGTCTAGAAAAGGGGTAATTCTAGATGCACCAACACTTCTCCATTGAGCCCTTCAGCCTCAATATCATGGGTATGTGAGCTCACACAGACTGTACATGTAGCACTGCACTGCCACAGCACATTTATCTCTATTAACCCTTAAAGTGCTACTCCTGGCTACAGTCGTTTTCTCATTTCCATTAAACATATCATGGTAACAAGATTCAAATTCCTCATGAAGATAACTTTTATACAAAAACCAGCAAGCCTAGTCTAAAACAAAAAGTAGTCTTAGTCAACAGCTTTCCTTGCGCACCAAGTGTCCGGATCACTGTCACAAGTTTTTGCTGTACCAGGAAGAATGAATTTGACAATGAGTGTTACAAATCTAGCTACTAATCATCAAACCTAGTATTTGCAGATGTCCAGTAGTAACAGGACCCAGAATATTTAGAAAGATCTGAAAGGGTTAAAAAGCATGTTCACTGGAAGTAATGACTAACACTTTAACTTGCTGCTAATAAGGGGACTTTCCTGGAGCCATTTTAATGGAAAAGGAACTGTGGGCCAGCACCACTAAGGAAAGTCTGCATTTGTATAACACCACTTTATGAATGAGAAAATAAAAGAAAGAAACAGTACTTCCTTGTTGAAAAACTGACGATACATTAGCAATGTAGTTTCATGGAGTAGACTCGACAGTGAGAATGCTCCTCGGCAAAACATTTTGACATCTTTGAAATTTTAAACATTAACAATATAAATTAACTACTTATTTGGAATAAAATCCACTGAAATCTGTGGACACAGTAAAGATTCTCAGCCCTGTTTACTGTGTTATACTTATAGTAAAATCACCTTTAAGACAGGGAATATTTAACAGAGAAGTTAGGCTTACTTTCCACATACACTGGCCGCCGCCCTCCTGAAAGACATTACTTTTATACACAATTATATCATCCCTTCTACAGAGGCCATCTCTCTTACAAGGCCACTTTTCAGCTGCATTGTCTGATAAGAGGGGGACCACGGTACTCATTAAAAGTAAGACTGTACTTCAGTACAAAGCCTGGCAATACAGGTATTTCCTGTTTAGACCGAAAACTCTTGTTGGTGAACCCACTCAAGAATTTATGATAAATTACCAGACTGTACACTATATGTTGCTTGAATATGCATATGGGTAGAAAGCCTGTAACTTCCTGGTCCATGATCGCCTATTTTTACACACACTGACTTCAGTCCCTACCCCCCCCCCCCCCCCCCCCCCCCTGCGTTTTTTGTATTGAGCCTATTTAACACACAACGGAACTGGGCATTATGTGTTATAATCATGAATAACGCATTCATCAAATGTGTGTATGTGCATATCCCAATCAGAACTGGTACAAGCAGGCCTAATTGTAATGGTATTTCAATACAAAATTGGCAGTAATCGGTCCCTGAACATCAACATTTCCGTCAAAGTATAGGGACTGCCACTAGTATCATAATCAACCAAGATTTTTACCTCTTCTACAATCTCATTAAATTTCCTGATAATACATAAAAAGCTATAAGTGTTTGAGAAAAACAAATCCTAATAGTGTTGAATATAATAATTTAATAGTAAATCTATCTACCTATAATAAGATCCTTAAGAAAAATATAAGACTAGCAAAGAAAAGATATTATGACTTTATTTTTAACAAACATAAAAATGATATGAGAAAAACATGGTCAACTATCAATAATATACTTAATAAAAATAAATCAAAGAAATCTTTCCCTGAAATATTCAATTTAAATGGAACACCTATTAATAATAAAAATATAATTGCAAATAAATTTAATGAATTTTTCATAAATATTGGACCTGGTTTGGCCAAAAATATCAACAAACCTGAGGACATTAGTTTTGATAAATACTTGAACAATATTGAAAATGATAATTTTGAATTCCAGGAAGTTACAAGTGAATATGTGAACAAAGTAATAAATAGTTTGAAAGTCAAAACTAGTTTTGGATATGATCAAATGTCTATGAAACTTTTTAAACAAATTAGCTCTGTCTTGATTCAACCTATCACTAAAATTATAAATCAAAGTTTAAAAAACGGTATTTTTCCAGACAAACTTAAAATAGCTAGAGTAATTCCCTTATATAAAAAAGATGATGATGGATTATTTACAAACTATCGTCCTATTTCTTTACTTCCTGTTATATCAAAAATCTTTGAAAAAATAATATTCAATCAAATTGTTGAATACTTTGATCAATTTGATTTATTTCATAAAGGGCAATATGGGTTTAGAAAAGGACACTCAACGGAATTTGCCGCTATAGAACTTGTAAATGACTTGATAAGCAAACTTGATAATGATGAAGTACCTCTATGTATTTTTCTTGATCTTTCGAAGGCGTTTGATACTCTAAATCATAAAATCTTGTTACAAAAATTAAATCATTATGGAATCCGAGGTCCAGCCTTAAAATGGTTTGAGAGTTATTTGAATAATAGGAAACAGTATGTGGATCTTGATGGTGTTAACTCAGAACTGTTAGAAATCAAAACTGGAGTACCTCAGGGCTCTATTTTGGGGCCGCTACTGTTCATTATTTATATAAATGATATATCAAATGCCAGTGATTTATTTAATTTTATACTGTATGCAGATGATACTACCTTATCAACTACACTAAATGTCAACTCATCTATAGATGGTGTGACAGAAGCTATTAACAGAGAACTTAAAAAAATTTGTGTTTGGCTTCAAGTTAATGAATTATCATTAAATGTTGATAAATCAAAATTTATGATCTTTCATCATTCAAATAAAAAAGTTAATAAACCACACTTAAAAATGAATAATATCCCAATAATCCAAGTCTCATTTTTTAACTTTCTAGGGCTTACAATTGATGATAAATTGTCATGGAAGGAGCATGTTACCAAAATTTCAAGTAAATATCAAGAGTTATCGCAATTCTAAATAAACTTAAACATCAACTTCCGCTGAAAGTTAAAATAACTATGTATAACTCATTAATACTTCCACATATAAATTTTGGAATACTTCTATTGGGATTTAAACTTTCAAAAATTGAAAAACTTCAGAAAAAAGCAGTACGCTGTATAAATTGTAGTAAATACAATGCCCACTCAGAACCAATTTTGAAAGCTCTCAAACTTTTAAAAATTCAAGACATTTTTACATCAGCTAAATTAAAATTCTATTATAAATTTATCCATAATGATCTACCCTTAAGATTACTCTCTTTTCAATTCATCCCAATAAATGAAATAAACAACTATAACAACAGACATTATGATAACCTTTTTATTAATAGAGTCAATAAAATATTTGCAAAACAGAGTTTAAACTATGATATTCCAGTCACAGTGAATCACACAGATAAGAATGTTATAAGGAAAATACATACTCATAGTTTACAAGGGTTTTCCTTGTATATTAAAAATACTTTTTTGAATAATTATGAACAGAGTTGTAATATATACAACTGCTATGTTTGTCAAAATAATTAACAATTATATTTTCCCACCCATGTTGTGTGTGTAAACTGTATTATATCTTGAAGTTTATTTCGACATTTATTGTTAAAGTAACTGCCATCTATATTGTTTCAAATGTTTAAGACTTAAAGGTGGCTCCTATGAGAGCGACATGTATTTGTCTTAATAGGAGTCCCCCTAGCCACATCAATTTTTTATCATTATGTACATATTTCTCAATATTGAAATCGTCATTGTATTGATTGGCTAAAATAAATGAGTTTTGAGTTTGAGTTTGAGAGTTTGAGCTAGAACAGGCTGACTTTCCAACAGAAAATCAAATGTCTTCCCATGTGCCCTTATCAAACAAATGCCCATGAGATCTTGAAAAATACCTCAAAGGTCACCCATCTGCAATCTGAACCTAGGTTTTACATTGGTGTGTAATCACACAAAATTCCAACCTGACTAGTCAAATCCTTCTGGATATATCACGTGTGCACTGATTTTGGAGAAATTGGCCACGTAACCTTGAAAAAAAGGTCAAGGTCACTCATCCACCATCTTATCTTATTTCTTATACTTGTACACAATTATACAGGATTTCAATCTTTCAAGTCAAAATCATCTGAAGTTATTGTGTCTGCAATAATTTTCATGAAAATACAAAAAATAGGTCAAGGTCATCCCATCTTAAATCTGAACCTAGCTCTTACACAGATACATAATGACAGAATTTGAAGCTGCTACCTTATCCCTTAAATGGTCAGACTGGTCGTTAATGACCGGTAATCACGTGATTTTATGCTGGGCTCACAATAGTTTAGCCTTATTTGTGTAAACAACTCATAAATCATCACTAAACTGTACACAGACAGCTGTTGTGTTTCCCTGAAGAAGAACATCAATCTATTTATGTATACCACTCCCTCTAGCGTCTGTGCTTGTCATTAAGGGGATTCCCAGGTGATTCCCTTGAGGTGCGTGACATCACGAAGAGGGCAGCATCCAGCACCAGTTCAGGTGCAGGTGTCCGTCAATTATATAAAAATGCCGAGGCTATTAACCTTAGTCAGGAGTGGGCAGGGAGGGATTATGTAGAGGAGGGGGACAGTGAAGTCGATGTTGGGGGTGAGGATGTAAGCATTTTGTTTATAATGAGGCTGGAGCCCACAGAATTCAAGCGTATCAACGGACCATGTGGTTCTGCGGTGGCTCCCATAGCCAGTCATTCAGCTTGTTGCACCAGATCACTCACTCAATCACTGAGTCATGCAATGCCCAAGTATCCCCTGATATGTTTCCTTGTCAAACCTGTGTTTATCAATAAACTTTATGAACAAGACCTTTTGCCTTGGCCCAGTTATGGAACCTTGCATTCCAACCTAAACTGTTTCTCTGCATGCACTCAATTTACACGGGGGGGGGGGGGGGGGGGGGGGGGGGGTTGTCAGTCTCAAAGACTGTGTTAGGCAGCCAACAGGCAGGGCCTACTTTGCCTTTTGCACTGGAACTGATGAGTCTATAATTGCATGTACACTGTATACATGCATGGTGTCATCCACATTTGCAACCTACATATCAGTATAAGGCCTGGCACACATGATTGTGGATCCAATCACACTTTGTTTCCATGGCAACATATTAAAATGGGGGAAAACCACAAATTTTCCATACAAATACTGCAGTGTTGTTTTATTTTAGTCATTTTCCTACATAATATTTAACCTGGAACATAATCTATGAATAGTTATGGTGATTAATTTTGTTATGCAAAGTAACTGCCTGTTACCGGTTCTGCAGACTTATTTAAAAAAATGCAGTTTTTTCCGGTTTTTAGCCAAGTACAAGCAATATTTTAACAGTTGCTATGGAAACAGGTCATGTGATCTATGTTTCATTTTCAAAGTTAACTGAAAGTTTATTTCTCTAGTTATCCAAATACCATGCATATGTGGAGAAAAGGGTGCTTCACATAAAATGAGGAGATACTTTGTTCTCTTATTTAGCAGATTTTAAATGATTTTTTGCCATTTATTAGTGATTTAAGTGGTTGCCATGGCAACCAGTTACATGACTATTAGCAATTTATTGCACATAATGAAACTTGGCATTCCAGGTATCACAATGGTATATACTTTTGGTATGCTACAAAGAACTGCAATGTGTTCAATGAAAGTTGTTACTTTTATTCTCACCGGTACAAAAAATAACCTGACCCTTTAAGGGTTAAGTCTTTCTTGCCTTTAAGGAAGTGCTTGTGACTTTGAAAAGTAGGTCAAGGTTAAACATGTGCAATCACAAGCAAAGTCTTGTAAAAGTCTTATACAGAAACATAATCTTACAAAATTTCAACCTCCTAAGTCAAACCCTTTTCACATGCCTCTGCAATGATTTTTAAAAATGGTCATGTGACCTTAAAATAGGTCCAGGTCACCCATCTACAATCCCAACCTTGTTAGCATGATGGTACATGATCATGCAACATTTCAACCCCGTAAGTAAAATCCTTGCCCAGTTATTGCATTCACGTCAATTTCAGAGGAAATGCCCACGTGACTTTGAAAAATATGTCAAGGCCACAAGCTTGCACTCCCAAGCAAGATCTTATGTAGGAACATACTCCCAAAAATTTTCAACTTCCCAAGTTAAATCTTTCTTGAGTTACTGTGTTTGCAAAATGTGTTGAAGAGGAGGAGGAGGAGGAGGAGGAGGAGGAGAAGATGAAGAAGAAGAAGAAGAAGGAGGAGGAGGAGGAGGAGGAGGAGGAGGAGGAGGAGGAGGAGGAGGAGGAGGAGGAGAAGAAGGAGAAGAAGAAGAAGAAGAAGAAGAAGAAGAAGAAGAAGAAGAAGAAGAAGAAGAAGAAGAAGAAGAAGAAGAAGAAGAAGAAGAAGAAGAAGAAGAAGAAGAAGAAGAAGAAGAAGAAGAAGAAGAAGAAGAAGAAGAATTAATTTTGCTTTACAGCAAATCTGCCTGGGTGCCTTCAAATGATAACAGTTTGAAATGCAACACTTTGTCATTGTTCAACACAATCTAAATTTTTGTGTTTTGTTCTTGGATGTGGCCATGTCTTGAGTTTATAAACTGAACTTTGAATGACATTGAATGACACAACTGTCTATAATACTTTTTAAGGTATTAAAGATCTGAGTTTTGTGTATTTGTCTGATTTGCATAAATGAAAAGCCTACAACTTTGGTACATGGTTCATTGGATGTGGTTATGTCACAAATCTACAAATTGAAGTTGGAATGGTACCTCTATGTATAATAGTTTTTAAGTTATTCAATATTTAGATTTTGTGTATTCGCCTTATTTGATTAATTAAAATCCTACAACTTTGGTTAAGGGTACATTAAATGCACCTATGTCACAAAGCTATAAAGTAAGCTGAAAAGACACTGCTGTCTATAATAGTTTTGACGTCATTCGAGATACAAATTTTATGTATTCATCTAATTTGCAAATAAGGTAAATACAAAATTAAAAATGAGATACCGGTAATATATGAATTAAAATCCTACAACTTTGGTTCACCATTCATTAAATGCAGCTACATCACAAACGTATAAATTAAAGTTGGAATGACACCTCTATCTATAATAATTTTAAAGCTATTCAAGATTTAAATATTGTGTATTCCCCTAATTTGCATTAATTTAACCCTTAAAGTGCTGATTTAAAATTGAGTCAACCGCCTTCCTTAGGACACTTTGTGCGCATTGCATGCAAAGTGTCCCCAGGAAAGCTGTTGACTAAGACTATTTTTTGCTTCAGACAAGGCTTGCTGGTATTTGAATGAAAGTATCTTCATGAGGAATTTGACTCTTTTTAACCATTATATGTTTAATGGTAGTGAGAAAGCAACTATAGCAGTGATTAGCACTTTCAGGGTTAATATCCTACAACTTTGGTTCATGGGTTCATTAGATGCGGCTTTGCCAATATACCTATAAATTGAAGTTGGAATGGCCCCTCTAGCTATAATAGTTTTGGAGATATTCAGCCTCTAATTTGCATAAATTAAATTCCTACAACTTTGGTTCATGGTTCATTACATGTGGCTTTGCCATAAACCCATAAATTGAAGTTTGAGTGGCACCTCAATCTACAATAGTTTTGGAGATATTCAACTTTTAAACATTTTGATGCCTCTTATAAGCATAATTCAAAATTCTACAACTTTCATTTACTGCCCATTATATTGGCAGGTGTCACAAACCTATACATGCACATTGACATTTTGAGTCTATCTGCGATAGTTTGGAAGACATGGAGAGTTTAAAAAATTTATTGCCCCTAATTTCCATAATTTTATATATCACGACTATTCCAAATGAGATCCATATAAATGTATCACTGTAACCCAGATACTTGACTTAGTGACCTACTTTTGTTTCATGACACACTTTAAGGCCAACATGTATGTGTGTGTGTGTGTGTGTGTGTGTGTGTGTGTGCAGTTTCATGAAACTAAGTTAAATAGCACAGGAATTATAGCCCGGACATGATTTTACAAGAATGTCATTGTGACAGGGATACTTGCCCTAGTGACCTATTTTGGTACATGACACACCCATATGTCCAGATGCACCTATGTGTAAAGTTTCATTAATCTAAGTTGAAGGAAAAGTGAATTAGAGCCCAGACACGACTAGCAGAGACCCAAATGCTTGACTTGTGACCTACTTTTGTTTCATGACACACCTTTAAGTCAAGATGTATGCGTGTATAGTTTCATTTAACTAAGTTACATAGTAAAGCAATTATAACTCAGAAGAAGAATATATCACTGTGACCCAGATACTTGACCTCCTTTCAGTATATACACACTTTTAGGTCTGGATACATGTGTGTGTCAAGTTGGATAAAACTATGATAAATAGTAAAGGAATTCTAGCCCGGACATAATTTTACAATGATATGTCACTGTGACCCAGATACTTGACCTAGCCACTTATTTTGTTTCAGGGTGCACCCTTATGTCTAGATGCACCTGTGTAAAGTGTCATTAATCTACCTTGAAGGACAACCAAATTAGAGCCCAGACATGAAGTGTAATATAATTTTACATGATTGTATCACCTTGACCCAATTACTTGACCTAGTGACCTACTATTTTTTGATGACACACCTTTAGGTCAACATATGTGTGTGTGTGTGTGTGTGTGTGTGTGTGTGTGTGTGTGTGTGTGTGTGAAGGTTCATGAAACTAAGTTGAACAAGTTGCAGCTGACACTAGCTAATCCCTGGTCCACAATTTCTTCTTATTGGTACATTAATGTGCAATTACCAGAGATCAGATGACCAGTAGCCACATCAAACTACGCTAATGCACACCTACTATATGAGACCTACCCACCCTGGAAGTTGCAAAAGGCTACCTATTACATTTTCCAAGATATTGGCAATCAAATCTAAGGGGAAGATTTTGAGGCTGCGTGACAAACTGTGTTAATGAATTAATGAAGGAAAATAATGAGGCAAAAAATGTGCTTATATACCCCTACTATATAAGATGTGCCTGGCCTGAAAAATTTGAGAGGGCCAGCTGAGATATGTAGGCTGGACAAAATTGTGGGGAAGATATTGAGGCTCCTTAACCAACTTTGTCAATTAATTAACAAAGGAGGATAATTAGGCCAAAATCAATATGTCCATGCACACTTACTATATAAGCTGCACTTACCTTGAAAATTTGAAAGAGCTGGCTCTTATATTTTTTGAGATATGGGCAAGAATTTAAGGGAAATTTTTTTTTGGCTGCTCAACAAGCTGTGTTGATCAATTAAAGATGTGCCAGGTACATTCATAGCTGTTTAGAAAATAAGATTTTATATATTTTGAAAAACCATGTAGACTCTGTGTGTTAGTTTTTTCAGTGACTATCTGATCCGTGCTATTTATACGTTTCGGAAAGTCAAAACTAAGACTTTGTTGAGCAAAAGTGCATCTTACTTGGTTAATGAAGACACATGTAATGACAAGTCTATGCAAGTGTATTCATAGACACACTCAGTGAATAATCCTCCAGATGACCACAACCACTGAACCAGTGTCAGTGAGTGGTACTACTATTAGGGCCTAGGCCTAGAATTTAAAGTAGGCCTACCCATGCCATGACATCCAATTTCTCTGGCTCCACACCCACAATGAACTCTGCTAAGTACTGTCATAATTGTTGTATAGACCTCGCACTTAAAACCTGAGTCCAGTGAAAATAATCGAAACAGAACACGAGCTGCTTCAACAATCGCCCAGCACACAGCGAATTTGCCTGCTTGCCATCGTCGTTCACTTACAACCGTGATATATATTGATTTATCATATGACCTCATTCAGCCAATCACTATTGTTGGACATCGTTTGTCTAGGGGTGCCCTATGAGGTTTTTTTGGCATTCCAAAATGCTTCCCAAAACTATATCTGCTGGATAGCCAGATGTAGGCCTAAGACACAATTATGAGAAACGTCGGTGTCTTTTAATTTTTATATGATCAATATATTTTGAGCCTAGGCCTGTTTGGAAGGTTGTAACTTATAGTGGTACAATCTTCAAATCTACACACACACCCCCCAAATAGGGCCCCACCCATCTCCAAAATGGTAAATTCTGCAATGGATGGAGTACGCAAGCAAACGGGAATGGCATAAGAAAAATAAAAAAGATAACAGGTGAAAACAGGCCAGTTAATCCCTTTTTTGCTTCAAATTTTTTCTGTGAGCTGTGAAAACAATTCTTTTTCCTGTGAACTGTGATCAAGACTCCCCCCCCCCCGCCCCCTCCCTCATGGTACATTTCACAAGCAAATCATGCAACCTGCACCAAGGATAGCTGTTGACTCAGCTTAACCTTGGCACTGACAGAGTTAAGGTCTCATCTGCAATGTTCATTTAAACAATGAAGATTGTGTTTTCTTCATTGTTGAGATTGTCAAAATGAATGAGGCAGACAAGTGACCAGCAGCTGGGTCTGGCCAGTTGAACGGTGTAAAGGTCAATACAGTGGTCCCCCACCCCACCCCAAATGCTGCCAAAAAGTGGCCTTATTAGAGGGGTGGCCCTTCTTGAGGGGGTGAATATAATGGAAATATCGCACTTTCTGCACAAGAATGGTGGCCTTTCAAGAGAGTGGCCTCTGGTGACAGGGGCCTTACAAGAGGGGGACCACTGTAATTGCAAATAGAACCAGAACTGTAGAGAGATGGCTGTAAGACGGGAGTGGTCTCTAACAGAGGAGTGGTCTCTATTGAGAGTGGTCTCTAGTAGGCAAGTGGTTTCTAATAGGTAAGTGGTACCTTTATACAGACATCTTAATATGAAGGTTCTCCTGTATATCTTAAGAGTAATAAAGCAGCAATAGTGTCCTAGCATACCTTACAACATCATTCATGCACAACAAATCTTGGGAGTTTCTTGCCCAGATAAGAATCAGGAGAAAAGGCCGCAATATTACACAGAATCCACTGACCCTGTGTAGCTCTCTTTCTCTGCTTTCAGACATAAACCAAACTGCACATCACGGCAGAAAGCCTAAAATGAATGTGGGTCTGTAATTTCACGCACTAAAAGTTTTTTTAAAATGAAAATAACAAAAAAAATAAATAAAAACATACAAAAAAAAGCCTGATTGAGGAACTTGTGCTGTGGTACAAATGGAAAGTCCCAAATGGAACTTAATCTAGGTACATGAGTGAAAGTAACTACATTTCCCAGGAAAGAAGAACAAAGTTTGCGACTATGTGAGCCATATTTCTTTCAAATTTGAAAGTTCATTGCAAACAACAATTACTGAGAACTTTCCTGTAGCCTGAATTTTGTTCTGAAAATGAGAGCTCACTCTTGAAGTCACAACTTGTATTGAACAACCTCTGATATGTGTGTGTGTGTGTGTGTGTGAGAGAGAGAGAGAGAGAGAGAGAGAGAGAGAGAGAGAGGAGAGAGAGAGAGATGGAGAGAGAGAGAGAGAGAGAGAGAGAGAGAGAGAGAGAGAGAGAGAGAGAGAGAGAGAGAGAGAGAGAGAGAGAGAGAGAGATTCACATAAATTCATCACTGAGTGGGAATCACTGAAACACAGAGAGAGAGATTCACATAAGTTCATCATTGAGTGGGAATTACTGAAACACAGAGTCAGATTCTGTGTGTGACATCTTTGAAGTACCAGGACCAGTCTAGAGTTACTTGTCCCTGTACTAAAACAACAGACACAGGTGGTAAACCACTCATCCTGACGTGTCCATTCCTCACTGCAACAGAGGTTTTCTTTACCCCAAGGGTTAAAGTTCATGAATAATTTTAATATCACAAAATGACTGGTACCTGTTTCTATGAACAGGATCATTCAACACGATCTTGTGGCACTGTGCCATACAATGTCGGGATTTTGAATTTAATCATTTGTTCACTTACCAGAGAATCTATCTGAGTAATTCATAGGACATTGTGTTAGCATCCTGTTCACCCTATATAAAATAACCATGCATGACTTAATTTGCCCCCATGATAGCTGGGAGCACACATCCGCCAACACGAAGTTTCAACCTTATCTTTTTTTTTTTTTTTTTTTGAGTTTCCAGTGAACAGCTGTCTGGCTGTTACAGACATTATTTCAATTACATATTTTAAGCATAACTATAGTGCCCCCCCCCCATCACACTGGCAATGACCATGTTAGACAGTTCTTTCCTGAGGGTGACAACAATATAGGAAAGGGGACTTTCTGTATAAGGAAATGTAAGGAGCAATTAGAGTGGGACGGCCCCGGGCATAACGGGCCTTACAGCATGCAAAACAATCCATAAGCTCTGACTAATTACAGATCACATCGCAACAACTGATTGTGTTGTTGAACTTTCTCCTTCTGTGTCAGATATACTTCTGTTATCAAAATTATCATTAACTGCAAGCTTGACACACTCCATAAAAAGACACAAGTATGGAAAAGACACAGATAGTGAGACTTGGTAAGAAAGGGTTAAGGCTGCTGGTAATTTGCCAATGTATGAACGGTTTCACATCAGACAGGTCTCTAGACTTCACTGTGTCCATGGGGGGGGGGGGGATGTCCCTTTTTGATTATTTTCATGACCTGTAAGATGAATTATCCACGTTAGTGGAACTTGCTTACTCACAATTGACCCTAGAGCCAGCAAACTGGCCATATATTAAAGACATTCTTGGAATTCAGGTAAATCTTACAGAGAAATATATTCAAATATCTTCACACACCACTGCAGTCTTACAAAAACACAGGCCTACTTTTACAGCCTGTGGTCTTTATGGCAGGTGGGACTGTACCTGCTAGGTCTAGTTACAAGTGTTTATTTGTAATACATCAAAGTCTGATACAGTGACTGGTCCTAGATAATGGAGTGCTGACCTGGGTCCCATGCCCCATTTCAGTCCACGTTACTTTCCAAATAACAAACTACAGTGTAATCTGTAACTTCCTGGTTCACGTTGGTCACGACTGTAATGTTGTCATACAGTAGTACTGTTGTAACTCAATATAATGGACAGGACGTGTCTGGACAGTTGAGTGGGGGTGGGGGTGAGTTAAGGTCTTTTCCTTGTCTGGTACACCACCTGGTGGCTGTGCCCAGACTATGGTACATGTACCAGTACCTGCCATAAAGACCACCTCTCAAGACAAACTTTGCATCTTTTTAAGACTGCCCTTTTGCAGAACCTGTACTACAATCTATTTTTCTGATCAATTCACCTGTATTTTAAGACCACTTTAGTGGACATTAGTATGGTCTTGCTTGGAAAGCAGTTACCTGGTTACCACTGTACTAGATAAAAGCACTTTATTTCCCAGTCTTTGCAACATATCCAGGCTTTTGTACAGAGTCAACAGTATTTGATTTTCAGCATATTAGTGTCATGCTGTGGTCCCTATTGGCAAAAGGTCCCTCTCTCCATGAGAGACGGTCCTCATCCTGCAAGCCTCACCAAAAGCAAGATATCCTACACCTCATGCCACCAGCACCTACAACAACCACTCAGACAGGGCTAGAAACAAATAGAATTTAACAATGCTAGACTCTCTTTGTCTGAAAAAAATCTTTCTGTGCTTACATGGTGTGAGACAAACACCAGGGATGTCAGAAATAACATTTTCTGTGTACATGGTGTGAGACACTCCTGCTTTGTATTCTCCCTGTTTGTCTACAGTGTAATAGGTGCATCCCTCCCCACACATAAAACCAGCCGATGGTTTGCAGGACACAGCTGATATTATCAACTATAATAGTGCAAGTCACAAGTAACTTTAACCCTTTAATCCCAGTTCAAACAAGTCGACCATGGGCCTAATGTTCTGCTGGCACCGTGGCTATATTGCACCAGTTCATTTCAAAGTTGCGAGTCTTCAAGTGGCTTTTGAACATATAAGCTTACATAAATTTACTGTATAATACGTCCATCTGTTGGCACATCATTCCACATGTAATAATAGCTTATTTGTGCAATTCCTGTGATGAATATTGTTGCATGTGCAAAGACAGCAATGAGTAATTCCTTAACTTTATGTCCTCTGTGACCTTAGGACAGAACATCAAAGCCACCCATATTATGTAATACAAGAGGCCCATAGGTCTCATGCCATGCTGACATTGCCTCTGATGTCCAAACTACATCCTGCCATTACAAAATCACCTCTTATAATCATACAAAATTCTAGCTTTGGACATTGTCTATATATCCCATAAATTTGGCAAGTCTAATCCAAATTACTTTTCAACATATGGAATTTTATATCTGAAAACACATTTTGGCTCATAATTTCTGTCAAATCAGAAGTGGCACCACTAGTGTCATAACAAACTTAGACTTTGACCTCCCCCACAATCCCATCAAATTTGGTGAAGATCTGCCTAAAATTAAAGATGCTCCAGTGTTCACAAGATTTTCATATTTTGACCCCTACAATGCATAACATTGTAGGCAGCGCCACCAATATCAAAATGAACCTAGATTTTTATACTCCCTAAAGTTATATTGGGCTAACTTGAAAACTGTGGACGGTATTACAGCCACATGATCTTCACACTTTGAGCTGTACATTACATAATACTATAGGTGGCGCCACCAACATTGATGTCGACCAAGATTTTTATACACTTTATCACTCCTACATGTGAAATGGGCCTATCTAAAAAATCGTGGGGTGCAGAGCATTCAAGAGATGACCCATATATTCAAACTGGCCATATGAACTTGACCTTCAACTCAGATTAAAAATTTTTTATGTTCAAAATGTGTGCCCAGCTTTCCATATATAGTCTGTTTGTTCAAATCGGGTAGTAACTTTTTGAGTTATTGAAGAAAAACAATAAACTTGGACATGCACCAAACTCCATAATAACTGGGTCACAGTAACCCATAAAGTAGCTCACCAAGTACAGTTTTATGTAAATAGTGTAGTCCAGTGTAATTTTGATCTGGAGGCTCAATTCTCTTTGCCATTGATGTCCAAGCTACACCCTGCCATTACAAAATCACCTTTTCAATTTTATAAGCATGGTGACCTCACAAAAATTGGTCAAGGTCACTGATAATAATAACATTCTAGCATTGGACATTTATACATCAAAGAAATTTGGCAAGTTTAATCCATCTACTTTTCCAAATATGGAATTTCATATCTTAAAACGCATTTTAGCTCATAATTTCAAACAAATTGTAGGTGGAGCCACTAGAAACTTAGACTTTGACCCCTCCCCCCCCCACCCACACACACACACAATCCCAACAAATTTGGTGAAGACCCACCAATGGTTAAAGATGCTAGAGTGTTCACAAGATTTTCACATTTTGACCCTTATATTACACAATATCGTACGTGGCGCCACCAATATTGAAAGAAACCTAGATTTTCATGCACCCTATAAGTCCTGAAAGTCATATTGGGCTAACATCAAAACTTTTAAAGTTATTGTGCTCACAAATCAAAAGTTTACAGATGGATGGACATACAGAATGACGAAAGGATGAACATGAGTGATGCTATAAGCTCTGCAAGCTTAAAACAGCAAATCTAAAAACCTTAACCGTTTGCTGCTAAAATTGCCCAGGAGGAGGTGTACGTAAATTGTTGACCTGCCTCAACATTATTACTTCAATTTCTCATTACAATGTACTAGAATGCATTTTTGTTGCCATGTATATGTAAGACGATTCATGATGGCACACGTATGCTAGGTCAATAGCTTTCTCTGGCATGGGTTGGTTGTTATGTATCCAACCTGTGGCAAGGAAAGCTATTGACTCAATCATACCCTGACCATGAATGGGCTAATGCAGAGAAATTTACGTCAGTGTGCTTTTGAGTGTTTTGTGCAGGAATGGGTTAGTTAGAATGCAGGTTGTATTAATTTGCAAGAAGTCGATAAGTGGATAAAACAATCTTTTGCCATGGCAACCATTTTGAAAACACTTTGGAAACATATTTTCATGAAAAGTTACTTAGATGATCCATCATAGGGTAGGTATAATTTGACACTTCCTTGCTATTAATGCCCTTGCCAAGGGACTAAAGCACATTAACAACACAATGATATTCAGAAGACGTGCTTTCTTCTGACAAGTCTGTTTTGGCAATCTGGATGAAGTCTCTTTTCCTTTTAAACATCTTGATTGATGTGGGATTTACAGAGTAGCCCATACACAATGAGCCATTTTGTATTTTTTGCAAAGCCCAGACACAGAAAATCATTGTCCGTAAAGTGTATTGAGAGCAAATCCCAAAACCCATACTTCAAAGAATTTATTTTCCATAGCACACACATGACACAAGTAATAAATGATATGATATACTGTCTATGTGGCTAAAGAGTATGACATGGAATTACATCAATGAATTTCACATCTTGGACTAGTGTGATCACAATTGTCCAAAACCCTTTCAGTTTCGCTGCATGGTATATATGTACGTTATTTACTGTAGTGTGTACCAGAGTTAGTTTATCCCTGTGCTTTATAATGAAAAATTCCACTTCATGTACCAGGACCCCCACCCCCACCCATTACCCCACTTTATGAACTGAAGTCTTCCATTTTGTGCCTTAATTTGCTGATACATGTGGACATAACATGTGAGCACTGATAGTATAGCCTTTGAACAGTGACACCTTGCATATTGCACAAACTACCACAATTGCCCACTCAAACTGACGCCTAGCTCTATTAGAGTACTTAACATTATCTGTCTAGTATATGGGACAATATTAGCCAGCCCTATGACAGGTACAGATTATACAATGAGCGATATGTTTTACTCATGCAACCCCTACATAGGAGCACAGAGCCAGGACCCAATAACGCTAAGGATATCAACCTCCCATACACACAACAAAACATTATCATCATCTTACCTGCTGCCATTCATTTCAGTATCTGAAAAATAAGAGAACACATTATATATCTTATAACACTTTGATTTATCATGTTTTAACATAAATCGCAACTTAACATGATATTTTCCCATGTACATGTAATTAAGAATTAAACTTCCTCTCTAGTTTAATTACGGGCGCATGGTTGCAGTTTGTGGGACAGGCATTTCTTTGATGTGACAGGCATTTCTGATGACGCGCTACCGCGCGTCATCAGAAATGCCTGTCACACAAACTGCAACCATGCGCCCGTAATTACACTAGAGAGGAAGTTTAATTCTTATATTTACATTTACCATCAATTTCTATTGACATAAGAGTAAGTATTGTCATTGATAGTTGATTTAAAATCGTTTTTACCTTGTTAATTTACAAAAAATCACCTTTTTGTTTACTAGTGGGAGGAGCCAAGTAACAATTGGGAAGTGAAAATAGTCCCAGGCCAAGCATGAGGATATTATTGCGCAGCACGTTGGTTGCACGAGATGCTCTAGTGTAACCATCGCCTCATGAACTACACTACCGCTCCTATTCTTTCAATGCTAACAAAAATAACAAATGTAAATATATCCATATAATCACATACACATAACCACACAAGACGTGTGTTTGTGTGATTCAAAAAATGTGCCCCCCCCCCTTCTTGCATGGCCCCTCTCACTAGAGGCCACCTCTCTTAAAAGATCGCCATTCCTATGAACAAAGTGTGACATTCCTATTATATTGGCTTTCTCTGCAGAAGCCATCCCTAAGAAAAGGTCTCTCTTGGGCTATATTTGGGGTGGTCTTTCAAGTGCGAGAACACTGCACAGGCATAATAGTTTACTGTTCTGATCAACACGAGATATAATTTGAAAACTCCTGGTGCCTACAGGCCTCACTAGTAACATGGTTTGTCCTTCTATCATGATGTTATCCGGTAACTAATTAAGGAGTAACCAATAGGAATCCTGAACATCAGTGCCTTATAGGGGTGCAGCAAACTCCAGAAATGTACAATGCGCTGTTATGTCCCCCCCCCCCCCAACCAAGGGTAGCCAATAGAAGTTGGACTTCAAAGAGTACAACCCATTGCCAATGTAGAACCACTCTGTCACTTGAATACAATATTTCAACTAGAATAGGCTGATTTTCCAACAGAAAATCAAATGTCTCCCCGTGCACCCTTACTATTGTCACCCTTATTTTAATACATAGGCATACCGATTCCAATGATCTACAGATATGGTGAAGGTACACTCTTTATTGACATTTTGAAACATTAATTTTTGACGAAATACCCACGTGACCTTGAAAAATATGTCAAGGTCATACATTTGCAGTTACAAGCAAGGTCTTACAACAGTCTAACATAGAAACATAATCACACAAAATGTCAACCTCTTTAAGACAAATCTTTCTCGAGTGCATCTACAATGATTTTTAAAAAGTAGCCATGTGACCTTGAAAATAGGTCAAGGTCACCCATCTACAAACCCAACTTAGTTGGTATTATGGTACATAAACATGCAAAATTCCAACCTCATTAGTCAAATCCGTGCAGAGTTGTTGCATGCGAGTCCATTTTAGATGACATGCCCACGTGACCTTGAAAAATATGTCAAGGTCACCCACCTGCTATCCCCAGCAAGATCCTCTATTGGAACATCTTCACATACAATTTCAACTTCCCAAGTCAAATCTTCCTTGAGTTATCACGTCCACATTGATTTTAGATGAAATGGCCACGTGACCTTGAAAACTAGGTTAAGGTCACCCATCTGCAATCCCAAGCAAGGTTTTACATAGGAACATCTTCACAAAAAAAATTTAACTTCCCAAGTCAAATCTTTCTCCAGTTATAGCGTCCGCAACGTACAGAAGAAGAAGAAGAAACGGATGCTAAAACAATATGTCCCCCCACCCGTTACACAGGGAGATATATGATAAAGATTGTGTGAGTGTTTCAGTCCAAATAAATTTAAAATGAACTACTCTAAATTATAATGAAGGTGCTAAATTCAAGTTTCTTGTAAAACAATCTTTCGTTCATGTACCAGTAGTAGTTTTAACACAGAATATAATAGTCCTAGGGAGACATATGATCAAGATTGTGTGAGTGTTTCAGTCCAACTAAATTTAAAATGAACTACTCTAAATTATAATGAAGGTGCTAAATTCAAGTTTCTTGTAAAACAATCTTTCATTCATGTACCAGTAGTAACACAGAATATAATAGTCCAGGTCAACAGCTTGCTCCGTATGCTTTGGTGTGTTGCACCCAAAACATGCTGAAGAAAGCTGTTGACTCAGTCCAAAATGTGATATAGAAAGAGTGAAACAATTTAAGTGAGAATTATAGGTGATACCTAACACAAGACCATGCCACACGCCACAGAAAGCTGTGGACTTGAGTCTTAGTCATCATAATAAGCCAAGTTGATATCTCAGAACAACTAGCCAGCAGAATATGGGTCACAGGTCATTAGAGACAGGAATTGACACTCTCCATTCACTCACTGAAGTTTCCTAGGTAACCATTGCCTGACTTTCCCTTTCAGAAAATTTGTGGATATTTTCCTGAAAGTAATCTCACAGAATTTTCAACTGACCAGAGAGGCTTCTACCAGGGCAAAATGTTTCCCTAAACACATTTGTTCACAGTTTTTTGGTTTGGTCATTGGTACCTTCTATGGTAATTCATTAGAATTTATCCCTAGTGACCTCTGACCCAATTAGGGGTCAAACTAGTGACTGAGCATGCTCAGCTGAGGTAGGGACTTGGCTTATTCCCTGGGAAAGAGTTTAACAAAGTGTTCTAAAATAGAAAGACTCACCTGTCTTGTCCCTGGCAGTGCTCTTATGACGCCTCACCATGATTGTCACTAATACAGCTGTGATAATGGCTATAAGGACGACAGGTACTCCTATGGCAACACCCAACATATCGACTCCCCCACCTGTAATAAGTGAATAATTCACCACAGATCTAGTCTTCATACATAATGGCTTATGCCTTAAAACCCCTCCGCCACCGACAACAAAGATCTGGTTCTCCTGATATCATGCACAAGAATTTCAACGTAAACTGAAGCGGATGACTTTTAAACTGAGTCACGGTCATTATTCATCAAACTTGAATTCACCTTTCGGAAGGGAGATCAACTGTGAAAAGTTTTGTGATCATAGCTTGTCTGGTTCTTTTGATATTCCTTGCATTTTTTTTATTTGAAGTAGATTGATCCTGGTGACCTTGAAATCAGGTCAAGCTCAGGCCTTCAAATCTGAGCTGGACTCTTACTAGGGTGGTTAACTGTAAAAGTTTATGATCCTATCTTATCCAGTTCTTAAGATCTCATGCACAAGACATTTATTAAAGAAAAAAATTGTTTCTGGTGACCTTCAAATTAAGTCAAGGTCACTGTCCTTCACATTAAATTTGATGAAGACCCTTACATTAGGGTGATTATCTGTAAATGTTTCATGATCCTAGCAATTCTGGTTCTCCTTATATTGTGTGAAAGAAATTCATACAGAATTGATCTATGTGACCTTAAAATTGGTTCGAGGTCATTGTCTTTTGAACTTAATGTAAACTTCAAAAGGGTGATCAGCTACAATAGTTTCATGATCCCAGCTTATCTGGGTTTTTTTTTTCTGAAATCGCACTTGAGAAGGGGCAGAGGGATAGACAGACAGATTCACACACCGAAGCAGGCAACATAAATATTACCCCTCCCACCCCATATAGGTCAGGGGGTAAAAATCTGTTGCTGAATTTGAAATACAGCTATTAGTAACAAAGATTTTGTCTTGTCCATTTGGTATTTCATCCTACAACATATTGGTCCTTTACACATTTCTTAGGACAAACTCAAGAAACATTGGCATTTGGCCAATTGGCTAATGACTAGAGTAGTCTGTGATTCACCAAAATGTAAATAATAGGAAAAATATGTTTCTCGTCCTTCAAAAACAAAATGTTTATTTACAGCCATAAGTAATACCAATCCCAAAAATGTGCCTTATGTTCATTTTACTTACCTAGAGATCTAAACTCCTGAGACTGGACGACAAGATCATCCCCGTCATAGACCTTCAAGACAAAGCTGTACTCCTGGCCATCACGCAGACTACTGACCGTCGTGCTTTCTGTTTCATTCCCTTGGTTTTCTGTTTTACAGTTAGTCTTACCAGGTTTCTCACACCATTCTATCACATAGTGTGTATACTGTCCTGTTGGTCTGACCCAAGTCAGTGTGGCTTCACTTCCCTTACGTTTAACCATGAACTTGTCCAAGTTGAACTGGGGACGAGCTGCAAGAGTTTACAACAAGAGACTGAAGTCACCATTCTTGTTTCAGTTTTTTTCAACATTCAGTTTACCTCTCATACAGTTCTGGCATCATATTTTGAAAAGAAAGGGACTCATGGGATGCACTATTACCAAGATACATGTCAATATGTCAGTTTGACCTTTCAATCAAGGTTATTCCAGGTCAAAATTGACATCAAAAGGAAACCCACAGGTACTTTTCTATCAGTGTTTACTGGTAACCATGGGCAGAGGATCCACAATTTCAAATCATAATCAAATATGTTCGTTTCACCTTTCAAAGTAACTCAAGGTCAAAATTAATAACAACAAATGAAACCCCACAGGTACTTTTCCACCAGTGTTCAAAAGTAACCACAGGGGGATGATCCTCCATTACCAGGACATAAGCCAGTAGGTTACTTTGACCTTTCAAGATCAGTCAAGGTCACAATTTAGCAACCATAAAAGAAATGCATTGGTAGCCCACTCTCTTAATTGTGTTAAAAAGTAGCCATAGGCCTTGAATCCCATTACCCAAGTACAGGCCAGTATGTCACATTTGTTGCTCTCCAAGTAATTTCTATGAACAAAGTTTCCACTAACCCATGAACAGCCATGATAAAATTATGATGAGTAACTAGGGGCACAACAAATGGAGAAAAAAACAAAAAAAACATTTGCATATGAACATTAAATGTAGGAGACAACAATCAGTTGGTAGGTTAACCAACATCCACTAATGCACTGTTGAAAAAAAAAAGTGTTAGGGAGTACCCAGAAGTGTCCTGATGCAATTTCAGCCCGATTGGCTGAGCACTTTAAGTGGAAGATTTTTTTTAAGATTTTGCTCATAAATAGAACAAATTTATTCATTAAAAAAAGTTAAAATTATTGGGGCACGACCATTTTAAGAAACTCCACACATTGCCACCGAAGGTGCATCCACAACAAGTTTTGCAGGATGAAGTGTGAGTTACCATTAAAGTCCTCATTGATTTTATGTTAATATATTGGACTGTGTGCATTAATCCATAAGTACCCAAATTGAATAGTACAGCTAACAATCCAGAACAAAGGTTCTTTTTGAACAGGTGAGTGTTTGACCCTTCAGAGATGTACATTTTCAACAGGTTTCACCATATGAGTGACAGTTTTGAGAAGACATTAAAATATATTAACACACAAAAAAGCATGTAAAAAACTGGAAAAAAAAAATGCAGTGTCACCTGTTGAAGAATTCAGATCTTAGGATACACAGATATGTTCTCATTAAATTACAAAGCAACTGGCTGAATGGTTTCAGAGAATAAGATTTAGATTTGGCCAAAAAGATTCTGAATGCGAGATCAAAAATTCACTGTAAAAACAAGAATCCCATGGACCTATTGCTTTGCTGACATATGTCAGTATAACCTGATGACCATCAACAAAAAATCCAATTCCTGAAATGTATTCCCTCCATGACTCTGAAACATTAGTCAAGGTCATCCATATCAATCAACAACATCAAACTTTCACATGCAACACACTTTGTAGTACATTTGGTATTGCTTCTCTTATTCTTAATCTATTAAATTTACATTGTTTTTTTTTTTCAAGTGTTAAATGACCTTGTAATATATATATATATATATATATATCAAGGTCACATCACATATTAAAACTTTGACTGTTGGCTTAATGCATATTTGATAAAGTTTTGCAGTTCCATCTCAATTTATTCTGTTATGGACATCATCTGATCATACTAAAATAATTTGCTAATATGCATTCTCTATGTGACCCTGGGAATGTAGGTCAAAGATATTAATTTTATGCAATATCAAACTTCAAATTATGATACACATTTGTGGTACATTTGGTACTGTAATTCTTCTAATTTCTCAACATGTTGAATTAAGTGTCCTTACTGCTTCTGTAATGACCTTGAAATATAGACTGGGGTCAGCTACAATTTGATAATTTGCCTTCTACATATATCTTGTATAAATTTTCAACGTCTATCTCAATTTATAATTAAAGTAATGAATTTCATATACTTTTAATATTTGTCATGCCAGTTCCATTTAATACCACTAGTGGTGCCACCTTGACCAGTGTTTCCATCAGGAAATTTTTCAGGGGGGTCACAAGAAGGGAAATTCAGCGAAGAGTTTTTACTTATTTTACATGTAAATAAACAAGACTTGTGACCCTTTATAATTTTCTCACAGGGTATCAAAGGTTTTGAAAGGGTGATATATTCCCATTTGGGGGTTACTGGAAACACTGTTGACTTCATATACCACAGACTTTTATCTGCTAACTGTTCTTGTAATGATATATTGATACATGTGCACAAGTTCAGACTAATGACCATAACCCAAATAAACAAAATTATGATAATATTTTCCTAACATGTATTTCCTCCATGACGTTGAGAAAATAAGTCATGGTAATCCATAATATGCAACATAAAAATTTTAATGATACGCATCTGTGGTTTATATGGTATCATAAACATTATTCTGTCTCAACATATTGATGTTCATGTGTTTTCAGTACATTTAGGTCCATGACTTTAGTAATCCCACAGATGGCAAGACCAAATTTCAACACATTTTCATCTTTAAGCCAGACTGTCATTCCTGTCAAGTTTTGTGATGATTCAGTAAAAACTCTTCAAAAAAAAGTATTCTCAACATTTTTACATCTTCACCAAATTTTTGGCACCATAGATGGTGCCATCGATAATGAACTTGACCTAGATTTTCATACACTTGAAGTCCTGGAAGTTATAAGGACCAATTTGAAAAATGTGGACTGCATCACATCCACAAGTGAAAGTTTTAGGGCAAATGGATGGACAGACATGACGGATCACATAAGCTCTCTAATATTTGGTCAGTAGAGCTGAAAATGACCCTATTTAACATGCTTGGTAGTTTCTCTACTTTGCCGGGAGGATTCCAACATCTCGTGCTGCCACTTAGTGCTAGATTCTCTTTTTAATATACTTTTATGGCATATTTACTTATGAACATTAAGCGCCAGCCTCCTTTGATATGAAAAAGGCTGAATTAACATCTGTCCTTGGTGCAGATGGAAGTAATGTGCCCATTTGGCCCCCACCAAGGAGGATGTTTACCACAGAGCCTTGATATGTCTCATCTACATTTCATTCCAAATGTTTTCTGTTAATGATGAGTTTGTGTAAAATGGATAAGTAAACCATATTTCCACCCAGGCCCTTTCGGGTAATTTGAGCAGGAAATGGCTAATTACTTACCCAGGTACTGTTGGAGTATATTCTCTAATTTACTGTTGCAGTATACATGTACTGTATAATAAACAATTACCTGGGGTTTGTACTGTCACTTGGCCGCTTGGGGTTTCACTGCCTCCATTAAAGTCTGAGAAAGCCACAACGTACAAGTCATACTCTGTGCCTGGATCCAGTGGAGTCACCTTGGTTTGGGCATATTTACTTCCAGGAAATGGATCTTCTATCTTATCTGTTTCTTTCACTTCTGATGATCCCATTTTCTTGTACTTTACTTTGAAATGTTGTTTAAATCCACCATCAAAACTTCTTTTCCATTTGACCATCAAAGAGACAGCTGTTCGTCTGACAATATTTATATCTTCAGGTGCTAATGGTGCTTGTCGGCCCAACACATGGAACACAAATTCGCCAGCTTGGTTGATTGTATTATTTGCTATACATGTGTAATTTCCAAAGTCCACCTCTGAAATATTCGCCAACATTAGAGTTGAGCTTAGCCCATTTTTTATAACCCTGTCTGGATCCACCTTCTTCTCTAAATGAAACCAAGAAAACTCGACATTTACAGGCAGAGCAATAACATGCATAGTCAGGTTCTTTGTGTCTCCAGTTTTGGCCGCTACTTTGAAAATTGGTGTTTTATTAGGGTCTTCTTTGGGGGAATCTGAAAAATAAAATTCAAATGGATAACATGTCACAGCGACTTAGTCATTTGTCTTTCTCAATGAGACAGATGTTCCTCATTTTTAATTCTCATTGTTGTTTATCAGAGAGAGCATTATGATGACAAATTCATTGTTATATATGTAATACAACACATTTTAGTGCATTTAGTATTATCATGATCATTAAGTATCAAGACTGATTGATAATTACCATGATGATTAATCCTCTGAAGACTGAGTCAATATAGTAAACCAGGAATTCAATTTACGTTTAGTATACTTATATTACTATGATATATACTGTCTCAAGACTGACTCAGCAAACTACCCTCACAGCACATTTCATATTTAGTTGCCATACCAAATAAACGTCCACAGACTGAGTCAATATAATACAACAGGAGCACAATTTAGTACACATAGATTTATCAAGATCATTAACCATTTGGAGACTCAGTCTGCAGTTTTCCTTGACACTTCATTATGCTAAGAGCAAAACTGAAGCTCATGATCTTTGTCGGATAGTGGGAGTTTTGCTCACCCTCAATAACCAAGTAATATGACACAGATTTCCAGGAGGATGATCATTTGTTGTGACAAAATTTTATTACTTTCAAGATATACATGTATCAGTTTAAGATAAGTAAAGATAGGGATTCCTAAAGAACAGTCACTACTAGAAAACTTTCATCCTCCATCCCCTCTATGCAACCCCCCCCCCCTTTTTTTTCAGTTTTTGTCATTTCAGGATTCATGGTTCCTGTGAACTTCACACTTGACTGAAAAAAAATGCCTGACTGGTCCTAAAGACAGTTTATTTTTTCAGCCAGGTTGTCCTCAGTTTATGAATACTCACAGTGAACTATAACATCCCTGAATCCCTCTGCTGGTCCATATTCATTGGTGGCCTGACATTTGTATTGCCCAGCAGCCATATACTGGATGTTACTCAAAGTCAGTGTACTGGAAGATTCTGGGAGACCTGACCTTTGTCCATTACGTTCATGTGTCCATTTATAAGTGTAGGTGTTTGGGTTGCCGTCCACAGCCTGACAGTGCAGAGTCACAGTTGTACCCTCCACAACTGGACCATTGACACCTGTAACTGTGACACCTGATGCTGGGTCTACAATATCCAAGGAGGATTTAGATACATTAAAGCCTGTCTGCTCCCAAAATCTTTGTGCAGGGTAAATTGCTCACATAAGACTGGTGTCTGACCCATTTCACCTTCAACAACCTTACTTGGCTGCCTGGCGGAGCAACTTGGAAGCAATACACATTTAAAGCTACACAAGAACTAAGCAACTTGAGATTACATAGTCAGCCTGCATACAATATAACTAGACAGAACAAAACCAAAGGTGGGAAATACCTTCAAAAACACAATGCAGTATTTCCTCCTTTGGCAGACCTTTCATGATAACATTTAGGTCCAATGTTCATCATCTTTTCACTGACTTCTCTATCACAAGACCAGCTGCTTCATTTACTTATTTTTGGCCTCCTTCACCCCCCTCCCCACCCCTGTAGTCTCTCTAAGGAAGGACTACTGTACATTCATTTATTCCGAAAAACAATGTTTAATAAAGTTGATGTTATCAGCAGTTATTGCTGGCCATACTTCCACGACCACAGCCACAATACAGCAGTTCCAATGGCTCATAGTCATGGTACATGGGGTTTATCATACCATCAGATTCTGCCAGCCAGTGAGAACATTTCAGTTGGAGCACCAAGGTGAAACTGTTATTGATATTTTATTTAAATGGGTGACCTTGGAATAGACAAACCCACAGAGAAGGCATTTTGAATCCCAGCCATCAATGTTTGGTATAAACATACTTAGACACAGTAGATCCTGCCTGCTGTTAACATGTAGGTGTTTGGGAAAAGTCTCCATGTTAGACTTGGGTCAGACTCATCAAAGCTACAATACCATATGTGGCTCATTGCCTGTAAAACAATAAGAAGTTTGAACTTGTTCAGGAAAAGAAGTAATCCCGTTTAAATTGCATAATTGCACTACATGTATGTGTGATGTACTTACACAAAAATTGAAAAAAGAAAAAGAAAAAAATGCTGTCAAAGCCATGGATTATGACCATTCTATATATGAACATGCAGCCTCACAGTATATTGTACAGGATTTCTTCCTTTGAGAGACCTTTAAAGTTCACACTTAGGTCTCTTGTTCTATATTTCCATAATTAACGTCCATTGGGCGATCAACTGCTTCAGGTGACCACCTTCGGTCCTGTTCATGGGGTAGTCTCTCAAAGAAAGGACAACTCATACTTATCAAACTTATCAATTTTGAAAATTAATTGTCAGTTCAATTGATGTGGTAAAAATATATCTAACTGCAACTAGTCATTGTTCTTCAACTCTAGTAACCATATAGCAGGGAACATGGTTTGTAATAATATAATATCGCGTTTATTGCACAACTGTGTCAGGCAATGAGAACGTCTGGGTTAGGGCCCCAAAGTGAAACAAATATTCGATTTAATGCAATTGGGTCACGTTAGAACAGATAAAGCCACAGAGCAGGCATTATAGATCACAGACATTCATGTTTGGCATGTACATGGTGTCTTATTATAGTACAAAAAGCTAAGAACAATAAAATATTAACATGTACTGAGTAACAAAGAAACTGGAAAGGGACACTTCAGAGTCAGTGTTGTCAGGGATTATTCATTCTCTACAGATATCATAATAAATGACGTCTTCAAATGCTGATGCAGCTAGTAATGGTCCTGTCCATCATATCGTACAAAGAAACAGGTAAGCAATAACATTTGAAATCCCATATTTCTAAGGATCATTCCATACATTTAAACCCTACACAAACCATTATCAATGACATTCTGGGAGTCATTGCTGTCTGGTATATTTCATTCTGTAGTCATAACACTTACACAGAAAATCACAAATAATGCATACAGAGTTGACACTATCAGTCATTTTTCCACATGTAGATACAACACCAACAAGACCAAAAATATATGTATTGACAGATCATGATGCCTGATATTTTTACTATCTGTAGCCATAATACTTACACAGTACATCATAACTGATGCCCTGAGAGTCAACACTGCCACTTATCACTCCACCTGTAGCCTTACACTTGAATACCTTGCCATTGTCTTCGCTCTGTATAGACATTGTGTGTGTCATCTCTGCTGTGTTGTGCTGTGATTTGATTGGCTCTGTGATGCCCTCTTTGAATATAGACAGTGTGGGTAGAGGCTTGGCTCCTCCTTCACCTATTTGGCAGGTCATGGTGACTGAGGTACCCTGCTTAACTCTAGAAGCGCCACTTGGTGTCAACCTGACTGATCGTGGTGCATCTGCGTGCATAAAAAGATATTGGTATATGTCAATTTCAGGAACGTCTGTTGGATTTCATATTGAGCACTGATGTCATGAAGAGTCAGGCATATATGTTTTACATGCATAACAGATCCCACTTTAATCCCCAGTGATTGCAACGTCTAGCTAGGGCACAGAAAATGTGAGAAATGTGAAATGTTGAGTGATTTTTATGACAAAAAATCAAGAAATCCCCCACCCAGGTCGAGAGACTTAGAGGCCTCTCATTTGAGTAACACAATGTCTAGTATAAATATGGTAGTTCAGAGGAAGTTAATGGTCTATGTGTTTTTCTTGTAGTACTTTGGACATACACTGCCCAAACAATGTTGTAGAAGTCGATTGCTCAGTTTAGAAATCAAAACTTTGGTTATTTAATCATTTAATAATTATTCAAGTGATTCACAGGCTTTGCTGACATTCATTATGCCAGACTTCTTTTTTGACCACTGGCACTTAAACAATACCTTAAAATGTAGTACCTGAGTTGAGAGATGAAGACATTCGCCTGTCATGTTCAATGCTGATGCTACAGGTTTGGGCTCCCATTCCCATTCAAGGGCAAAAAAATTAAAAACATGTCACACACACCTATATTTCATGGTAAATGGATAAACAGAGATAGTGGATACCTACAGTTGATATTCAGTGTCTTGGTGACTGTCGTGAAATCTGCTGTGTTGTTCCACATGAGACGACATGTTAGAGTCTTGCCATCTTGCTGACGGTCTGCAGTTAGCCTGGCAGTATTCTCCACCCTGAAGGTTTTACCGTCAGCATTTTGTGTGCTGCTTGTGACACCTGTGATTGAACCATTGTCCTCCACATTCCATGAGATGACCAGTAAATTTACAGGTTTGACTCGTGTTACTGTACATGTAACAGAGACAGGATCAGCTTCCTTGACAGCAGCATCTGCTCCACTGATGGTAGGCTGGTTAGGTTTCACTGGAGGGGAAAAAACATGAATCATCCTACTACAACCACTTAATAAATGTCAATCGTGATTGATCAGGTCACTCACTAGAATTAACGTGGTCTCCAAGGTGTTAAAATTGGTAAATGTTTCACCGGATGCAGCTATGTCACAAACCTACCAATTGAAGTGGAAATGGCACCTGTATCTGCAATAATTTTTAAATAATTCCACATTAAAAGTTTTGTGTCTTTACCTAATATGCTAATAACTGCTCTTTTCGCTTGCATATGAGCGCAAAATTAGCACATGGTGCCATCACGCAAATGCAATTTAACTCGCATTTTACATGTTAAAATGCTCGCAATTTGCTGGCTTTTTGAAATCAAGCTGCACGCAAAGCACTCTGTTAATATTGATTTAACTGTCCAAAATGTGGGACAGTTTGCGCCCATATGACAAAAAAGGCCTAATCTCAGTGAAACTGTCCAAGGTGCGCGCACCCGCCTCTGAGCTGCTTTGTGGACTCATCTGTCAATCACACGCATCAAGCCATGATATGGTGCTTCCCACTCACTCTTATATTAATAACGTTGACTAAAATATTATTCCCTTTTTAACGATTAAATTAAGAGCCACATTAATTTTTGTTGACACTCATTGTTGCTTCCAAATACTTTTCTATCAAAGCAATTTTTGTAATGCTTGGAAAACATAATGCTGAAAGAAAGCGTACAACTTGGCCTTTATCATGATTGACAAATGTTGCAGTATTTTCAAGTCGATATCTAACTGCCACTTAAAATATTAAATTTACTTAGACTGAGGACAAACGTACCTTGGCAATCTTCTTTTTAGCACTTTCACGATTGCAAATTGGCAAATTAATGTAAAAACAGCAGTAAAAATTCACTCTTTTTTGCCCTCCGTCGCACTGGATCACTGCCAGTAAACACCACATGCTTGAGCTCAGAACTTCATATACATCAGTAAGATCCTTTCTCATTGGCTAAAATGTGACTGCAATGAGGTTAATTTGTGCCAAACATCCCTGTCTCAAAGGTCAGAAATGTTACTCAGACGATCATTCCTATCGGCTGATGTTAACATAGTCAGATCGTCATATGACCTATTTAAATGATTAATGTATAAGATTTTAGTCTCGTGGACCAATAGGATCATAGAGACTGCCAGGCCATCCCTTCCTTCTTGAGCTTCCACCCAGGTCTCCACAACATGCTGTTGGTGTAAGCATGGATACTGGGCACGATAAAAACGGCAAATCTGGCTCTTTTGATGCTGTTAAAGTGTAAAAACTTTGATATTTTCATGGGATTTGGACTCGGATAGTTCTTCGGAAGCTTTCTGTTACGATTGCAAGACAAACGCAAGGATATTCGCTGTGCTGCTACATTTGGTACAACTGAAGGCAATGTTCCGACTCTTGACCTTGTGTCCGGCCTTCATTTGCACATCAACCAGAAGTGTATTTTTTTCAAACACGTTAGTTTTGCCTTCAATAAAACTAACAGCTTATTGTAAATTACTTGTATTTTCATAGGATTAGGACTCAGATAGTTATTCTGAAGCTTTCTGTTAGGGTTGCAAGACAGAGGGGTATGGAAGGATATTCACTGTATAGTCGCATTTGGTACTAATGAAGGCAACATTTTGTAACTGGCACCCACCAGGAGGATTGTTTTTTTTCCCAAAGATAATAGTTTTCCCTTCAATAAAACTAGCAGCTTATTGTAAATAACTTGTTTTCTATTATACAACTTTGCTTCCTTTAAGCACGGACATATTCCATGCTTCAGGTGAATAATTCTCTGTCTGACATATATGCTGAGCTTGCCTGTAATGATGTTTCAATGGTACAGGATGTTCGTTGCGGCAGATCTGAAGTTACATCATCAGAAAAAGGCGGGTGCACAATAAGAGGGCAGTTATTAATGAACAGTATTGTAAGTGTGCTACAACTTTGATTTATATTTCATTGGATGCGGCTATGTCACAAACCTATAAATTGAAGTTGCATTGGCACCTTTATAATAGTTTTGGAGATACTCCACTTTTAAATGTTTCAAGTGCTCCTAATTAGCAATTTGCTATGTGTAAAGTTTTTGATCACTGTTCATCAGATTGGCAGATGTCACAAACCTGTATGTACTACTTAAAATTTTATGTCTACCTATAATAGGTTGGAAGCTTTGGAGCTCTTACTATCTTAATTGCCACCTAATTTGCATAATGTCAAGCATCATGACTGTTCCAAACAATATGCACAATTTCAGTACCAAGTCCATTACCATGCCAATTTTGGTACTTTTCTGAACAATAGTGTCAGAAAAAAACCTGACCACAAAATTCACACAGAAATAAATAAATAAACAATTAAATACCTGAGAAAAAAACAAGAAGTCTGTATAAAGCAAACTGCAGTGCACAGTGAAACTTGTTTTCAAAGATTATCCCCACGGGGATGACCAAACTGTGAACAGTGGTCTCAAGACATGTTGCCTCTTGTTGGTGGAATACAAACTATGAACACTACTATGCAGATTATAAGGGAAAGAGTAGTCTGTGAAGGTGGGGCAACTGTAGTATCAGAGTGTGAGCTTAACCCAGAGAGTTCTAGAAACAAGAAACAACCAGAAGAGCAGAGGTTCTAAGTTATTTTCTTCCAATTCAGGAGATTGCACAGATGATGGGGGGGGGGGGGCTTTCCCCCTATTGACGTGAGACATTTTTGTAAACACAGTGGCCACACTCTTATAAGGTCCCTCTCACAAGAAACCACCCCTCTTGAAAGGCCAGCATTCTTGTTTCCATTACATTCTACCCCTCAAGAGAGGCCACCCCTTTTATAAGGCCACTTTTTGGCTGCATTTGGGGTGGCCTTATAAGAGGGCACCACTGTACAGGGTTAAAATGGTGCATTCTGGTGGTTTAAAACTTTAAAATCAATTGTAAAATTAGGAATAGGAAAACACAATTAAAATGCTGTTACCCAGTTAGACAGCAGTAAATACACAAAAACAATGTCACAACACCAATAATTTATGCAAAATGTCAACTTTTATAAACGGAAAAAAATTTATAATTCAGCAGGAGTTTTTTCAAGATTCGAGAGATCAGGAAACTATTAAAAAATTAGTTAAATTTCTGGGGATCTCCTGAAAATTTGGGAGCTTTGGAACCTTGCAGAAGAATTTCATTTGCTTGTCAACAAATCAGTCTATGTACCTAGAAAACTTTTAAATTTTTAAAGACTGTCTAATGTATTCAGTATTTATTTAACTCCAAAGTATGAATTAGTATTAGAATGCTCATTGACTTGCATTGTAATTAATAGGAAAGGTGCATTTACTGGTAAGTACCTGAGCTGAAAAAATTGCTAAAAATCAGGAATCCACAGCAGTCCCACCCAGTAAAAAAACTTTGTTTGACCCTTTCACAAGGACCATATCCACCAAGTTTCAGCTTAATTTGAGTGACAGTTCTGGAGAAGAAGTCAAAAATAGAAAAAACATACAAAAAACATTAAAAAAAATAGAAAAATTGCAGCACCACCTGGTGAATAAATTAAGAACTATGAGTGTTCCTGTGTGATATCAAAACAATTGGTTGACTGGTTTCTTTGGAGAAGATTTTTTTTAAGATTTGCCCAAAAATAGAACAAAAAAATTGATGAAACAAGTAGCCGCTGACGCTAGCCATTTCCCCCACCCACAGTAATCATGGACAGATGGACGGACGGACGGACACACGGACGGTGCCCATTACCATATCCCCTCTAAGGTCTACCCACCATAAAAAAAATCAAAGAGCTGGCATCAATAATTTAGAAGATATGGCCCGGACATAATTTGTATTGTATCTTGAGCTTGCTTAATGCACTTTGTTAATTAATTAATTAATGGAAGTAATTAGCCACAGAAAACAATGCGTGTGCACACCTACTACCTAAGGTCTACACACCATAAAAAATTCAAAGCGCTAGCATTAATAGTTTCGAAGATATGGCCCGGACAAAATTTGTCTTGCTTAACGAACTTTGTTAATTAATTAATGCAAGTAATTAGCCACACAAAACAATGCCTATGCACACCTACTACCTATGGTCAATCCACCATAAAAAAATTGAAGAGGTAGCATTAATATAGGGAAGATATGTGCCGGACAAAATTTGTTTCTGTATATTTACATATCGTGGTGACCCAAATATTTGATCTAGTGACCTAGTTTTGCTTTATGACACTTTCTTAGACTAAGATTCACATTTGTGTAACATTTCATGACTCTAAGTAAAAGGACAAAAAAGTTATGGCCCGGACAAGATTTTTCACACATATGTATTCTGTGACCCAGATATTTGACCTAGTGACCTACTTTTGGCACACCATACACCTCTATCCAAGGAAGTACAAACACATTAAATTTGGTAGCTGTGGGTGTTATGGTGTTGGAAATATGGCCCGGAGAAGCTTCGGACGGACAGACGGACGGACGAGGTGCAAACCTATAGTCCCCCACCAAGTGGGCGGGGGACTAAAAAAATCCAAAATCACTATAGCATGATGTCTTGAGAGGCCCACCAAAGGCACATCCCCACAAAGTTTGAAGTTAATATGGCTGATGGATTTGGAGTAGAAGTAAAAAATGTGAATTGTGGGTGGACGTCAAACCATCTTATAATATCAGCTGATTGACAAGTCAGCTGAGCTGAAAACATCTACAACAGGACAAGGCCAAAACTGACCAAGTGAGCCATCTCTGATCTGTTCCCAAATCAAACTAACTGTCATCTTTGGTTGCCAAGCATGAGGCCGTGGAACCCAGAAGGCCCGCCTCCATGACCTCACACTTTGAAACCAGACTGTCACTTTTGCCATTTTACAGATCGCTAAAGAATGATTTTCCCTACTTTAAAGGCTCTTTTTTCATGTGACTGGCCAAAACTGGATTGAAAACCTAACCACAAGTTTCGGGACAATGATTACTATGTTTTGCACAAATATCAGCTCAACTGGAGAAAGTGGTATTGTTTTCAAGTCAAATGATCAACATCAAAAGCCTTTGAAGCTCATTTTCCCAGAAATGAAAATAGGATTAATAAGAATCAACCTACGAATAGTTATTCAAAGAAAACAGCTGGGTGAAATTTAATCTGGTAAACTGCCTTTGATTTTGTTATGTCTGAACTGCAAATGATTCAGAGATTGTCAAAATATTACTTCGCTCTTTTTCTATGAAATGAAGAAAATGAACGTCCTGGAATGCAATGGAAAACTGAAATGTCAAACTCTGAGACTGGATAACAAAAAAATAAACCAAACAAAAAATTGCACCATTATGATTTTGTTCCCAATGTGTCAGGATTAAGATGCAAGTGGAATTAAACGGTAATCACAGATTACTGGATCCATTCCCCCCTTGCCTCAATTATAACCTTGCTGATCACAGGTCTAATTTTGGAATGACCATAGTCAATAAAAAAAAGGCTATCACCATGACCAAGACACTTGACCTAAAGACCTACTTTTATAAATGACAAACTCTTGTGTTCAGATACACAGGTGTGTAAGGTTTCATGATTTTAAGTCAAAGGCCAACAGAATTACAGCCCGGACATAGAGTGTCATGTAGTTTTTTCATGAATGTATAATCATGACCCAGATACTTGATCTAGTGACCTACTTTTGTTTCAGGAAACACATTCAGGTCAAGATATATGTGTGTGGGTAGGTTTCATGAACCTAAGTTCAATAGTGAAGGAATAATAGCCCAGACACAATTTTACAAGGATATGCCACTGTGACCCAGATGCTTGATCTAGTGACCTACTTTTGCATCATGACACAGCTCTATGTATAGATGCATAGATCTGTGTGGAATTTTCATTGATCTAAGTTACATAGTAAAGGAATTATAGCCTGAACACGATTTTACATGAATATGTCACAGATACCTGACCAACTTCTGATACATGACGCACCATTATGTCCAGATGCACCTAAGTGTAAAGTTTCATCAGACAAAGTTAAAAGATAAATGAATTGTAGCTCGGGCACATATATCGGCAACCCAGATACTTGACTTAGTGACCTACTTTTGTTCCATGACCCACCTTTACGTCAAGATATATCTGTATGGTGAGTTTCATGAAATTAAGTGAAATAGTAAAGGAATTATAACTCGGATATCATTTCCCAACAAAATGTCACTGTGAACCAGATACTTGACCTAGCGACCTACTTTTGGTTTATGACACACCCTAATCTCTAGATGCACTTGTGTGTACAGTTTTGTGAATCTAACTTGAAGGACAACAGAATTACAGCCCAGACATGAAGTGTAGTTTCATGATTGCATCACCATGACCCAGATATTGACCTAGTGACCTACTTTTGCTTCACGACACACCTCTACGTATAGATGCATAGATCTGTGTGGAATTTTCATTGATCTAAGTTACATAGTAAAGGAATTACAGTGGTCCCCCTCTTATAAGGCCACCCCAAATGCAGCCAAAAAGTGGCCTTATAAGAGGGGTGGCCTCTCTTAAGAGGGAAAATATAATGGAAATGTCATACTTTCTGCACAAGAATGCTGGCCTTTCAAGAGGGGTGGCCTCTGGTGAGAGGGGCCTTATAAGAGGGGGACCACTGTATAGCCTGAACATGATTTTACATGAATATGTCACAGATACATGTACCTGACCAACTTTTGATACATGACACACCATTATATTCAGATGCACCTAAGTGTAAAGTTTCATCAGACAAAGTTAAAAGATAAATGAATTGTAGCTCGGGCACATATATCGGCAACCCAGATACTTGACTTAGTGACCTACTTTTGTTCCATGACACACCTTTACGTCAAGATATATCTGTATGGTGAGTTTCATGAAATTAAGTGAAATAGTAAAGGAATTATAACTCGGATATAATTTCATGAAACTAAGTTAAATAGCAAAATAATTATAGCCCAGACACGATTTTAAAAGCATATGTCACTGTGACCCAGGTACTTTACCTAGTGACCTTTTTTGGTACGTGCCACACCCTTCTGGCCAGATGCACCTGTGTGTAAAGTTCCATTAATCTAAGTTGAAGGACAAGCAAATTATAGTCTGGGCACAAAAAGCAGGCAGACAGATGGACGGACACACAGAAAAGCAATTAAAGTATGCCCCTCTTAATACCAGAGGAGGAGCATGATTATGATTTTTGTCACAAATAGTTAGTGACTTATATCAACATTTATAGGGTCGATGGTTTGTGGTCAACTTTCAATTGTATACTCAACAATTAACATCATAGACACCCAAACATGGGATGTATTTATAAATTTTCTGGAGTATGACGATTAAACACTTATATGATTTGCTATCCTAACGCAAATACATTTTGAGCTATGATCGATTAAAGTGGGATTTTTAGGTGTCAGAGCTCTCCTTTAAGGTCTACTTAGTGGCTGTGTTATTAATGGTATTTCACCTCTTCTATTGGTATTTCACATCAGTCCAATGCAAATTTGTTCTACTGATGGGTATGCCTTCCCCGCTGATGACATTCGCAACTCCTGATGATTCCTTTTATCCCACCCTGATTATAACAAACCTCAACACCAGCTAGCTACCTTCTTACTGCTTCTTTCTAAAATCTTGAGAATTATGGCTGCAGGGTTAAGGTCCCTTCCCTCTGGGCATATGGGGCAGCACACTCGCAGGAAAAACATGGACCCTCAAACACATATTTTGTATCACTGTTTATCATATTCTGGTGCATATATCAACTGTCTTTTCTACTTTTACCTCAGCTGGTTTCTCAGTCAGCAAGTTATGTGGTGGGTCTGTCCTTTGTCTGTCTGCCATCCATCTACAACTGACATTTTTTATTTCCCCAAAACCATTGACTAGATCCTCTTTAAACATGATAGGGATATACCTTAAGAGGGTCTTCAGTCCAAGTTTGTTCAAATGGTCAAACTCCAATGATTTCTGGATTTTCTATTTCCCTTTTTTTTGAGGGGGTTGTGGTCACTTTTTGGACAAATTCTCAAAGTCTTTTAAGATCTCCTTCTCAGAAATGGGGGCCCATACACCTTAATTTGTTCAACTGGTGGCGCTGCAATTTATTTTTTTTCCGGCTCTTTTTTAATTTTATCTCCAAAAGTACCATTCACATTGTGCTAAAAACCTAGTCGGAATGTACATGCAGCTTGTGGAAGGGTCAAACAAATGTTCACAAGGCAGTGTTATTCTTTATCCTTGATTCTAAATGATTTTTTTTTTAATTCAAATACTTTTCTTTTGTTTACTAGACTGTCACACTGTTCAGTCCTAGTTTCAACAACTTTTTCACTTTTTTACTGAAATTTTGTGTAATTTCACCATTTCTACATTTTGAAATGATGCTGAATAAATCAAAATAATTCAGTACAATTCCATGAATATATATACACATGACAAATTTAATAAATCATACGATATTCTTAGATTTTCAGCCACTGGCATTTTGGAAAATGGATAGCGCTACCCAAGAAAACTTTTGGCTACCCCAATTCCAGAGTGGGATTCATTATGAGTTGAATGTCAAGGTCAGCTGGGGATGTGCTGTTAATACAGCATTCTTAACTTATTTGTGTCTCTACAGTTTATGTATATTATGTCTTTGTTTGCTGTCTACACATTGATATATTATCCAAAAGTACGGCCTTTATTTCTCCACTTGCAGGAGCTGTATAAAATTGTTATTATTATTATTATTATTATTATTATTATTATTATTATTATTATTATTATTATTATTATTATTATTATTATTATTATTATTATCATTATCATCATCATCATCATCACCATCATTAACTAAAACTACAGGTATTACTGTAAAAATATGAAAGCAAACATAGTAGCCATGTAAAGTTCATAGTTCTGATGTTACTAACAGCTTCACTGCAGGAAATTTACACATCTGAAAACATTACAGTTTGAATTATTACATTAATCTTTATGGCATATTTCACTGTATACATTAGTCAATAGTTATCAGGCATACAACAATAGAATAAACTAGACATACCTACAATGCAAGCATTGACTGAAGGGTCCGCCACTTGCTCAAATTAGGTCATGGTGACACCAAAATCTAACCAGTTCATTTTGCCAGGTAAGGAAAGCATATTGCCAAATTTGAGCAAAAGAAAAAAAGAAACAAGAGGATCATGATGATCCTGTGCTCTGCTGACTGGGATCTGCTTTTACAGTATTGGAACACATGGACTGCAGTCTAGATTTGTACAGCTATATACATGTATGTAGAGTGGTAGCAAAGTTTGTCCTTAAAATAAATTTTGTGGAAGAACGGAAGAACAGAAGGACGGACGGATGGACAACGGATGCAAACGGATTCTATAAGCTCTGCTGATGGTAGTACATGTATTATCAATTGACATACCTTGCTGTTTCAATGGCTGCCTGTGTACAGTGGCAAAAAATTGCAGTGCCACCTGGTGGCCAAAATGAAAACAAGTTGACCCTAGGTGACTCTATGTGCAATATCAAAGCAATTGGCCAGGTAGTTCTTGAGATGAAGAAATTTTTTTTTTTCAAAGAATAAATTAAACAAGAGGATCATGATAATCCTGTGCTCTGTTGACTAGGATCTGCTTTTACAGTATTGGAACACATGGACTGCAGTCTAGATCTGTACAGCTATATACATGTATGTAGAGTGGTAGCAAAGTTTGTCCTTAAAATAAATTTTGTGGAAGAACAGAAGAACGGAAGGACGGACGGACGGACAACCGATGCAAACGGATTCTATAAGCTCTGCTGATGGTAGTACATGTTTTATCAATTGACATACCTTGCTGTTTCAATGGCTGCCTGTGTACAACGGCAGCGCTCACTTACAGTCACAAAGTCTGATATCGCACAACTTTGTCAAAAATTACCATATCCACATTATTTTCGCAAGCTTTCATTGTCTAATGTCCAACTATATTTTGATAAAATTTTAAGCAATTCTATCATGCTGTTCTGGAGAAGAAGTCTAAAATAGCCTTAACACACAAAAATTCATTAACAAAATTAGGAAAAAATCGCAGCACATAGAGTTACCTGGTGGCCAAAATGAAAACTAGTTGACCCCAGGTAACTCTATGTGCAATATCAAAGCAATTGGCCAGGTAGTTCTTGAGATGAAGAAATTTTTTTTTTCAAAGAATAAATTAAACAAGAGGATCATGATAATCCTGTGCTCTGTTGACTAGGATCTGCTTTTACAGTATTGGAACCCATGGACTGCAGTCTAGATCTGTACAGCTATAAACATGTATGTAGAGTAGTAGCAAAGTTTGTCCTTAAAATAAATTTTGCGGCAGGACGGACGGACGGACGGACGGACGCAAACGGATTCTATAAGCTCTGCTGATGGGAGTACACGTATTATCAGTTGACATACCTTGCTGTTTCAATGGCTGCCTGTGTACAGTGGCAGCACTCACTTAGAGTCACAAAGTCTGATATCGCATAACTTTGTCAAAAATTAACATATCCACATTATTTTCGCAAACTTTCATTGTCTAATGTCCAACTATATTTTGACAAAATTTTAAGCAAATCTATCATGTTGTTCCGGAGAAGAAGTCTAAAATAGCCTTAACACGCAAAAATTCATAAAAAAAATAGAAAAAAATCGCAACACCACCTGGTGGCCAAAATGAGAACTAGTTGACCCCAGGTGACCCTATCTGCAATGTCAAAGCAATTGGCCAGGTAGTTCTTGAGATGAAGAATTTTTTTTTTTTCAAAAAATAAATTAAAAAATTTGTTAAAAATAGAAAAAATCATTGCATTTTCATCTCCTTTGCAAACTTGGTAGAGGTTCACCTGGGCAACATCCATGTGCAAAATTAAAACATTCCATAGAGCCGTTTTTGAGAAGAAGTCAAAAGAGTAAATGCAATAGTGTAATATATGCACTGTATTGCAACATATATATATATATATATATATATACATACAGCTGCAGCACTCACTTACAGTAGCGGAGTTCGATATCCCATAACTTTGCCTAAAATTTACATATCCATATTATTTTTGCACACTTTCATTGTCTACTGTCCAACTACATTCTGATAAAATTTTAAGCAATTCTGTTCAGCCGTTCTGGAGAAGAAGTCGAAAATAGCCTTAACAGGAAATAATTCATCAAAAAATAGGAAAAAAATCCCTGCGCCACCTGGTGGTCAAAATAAGAACTACATGACCCCAGATGACCCTATGTGCAATATCAAAGCAATTGACTTTGTAGTTCTTAAGATGAAGCAATTTTATTTTTTTTCAAAAATTAATTAAAAACTTCATAAACAAGGACATGGGCCTAAAATATAATCTGTGGCGGCAAACTGACCAGTTGGTAGTGGTGTTCCGATTAATCGAATTAATCGACAATCGTCCGATTAATTTAAAAGACCAAGCGCTCGATTATAAAATTCCCATAATCGATTATACGTGAGCGATAATACAGAGTTTAGTGCTAATCGCGTATTTGTGCGGTAAAACAAGTTTTTAGTAGAATATTTTTGTAAAAATCTTATAATATTTTTATTATATGGATAAAAATGAAACAACTACCAGTTTTTGGTGACATTTTGAATGATACAACTCCCAAAATTTACGCTAAAACTTCGACGTTTTAATTGCGTCGTCCGCCACTCTTTTTTATACTGCTGGAATCCTCAGAATTTCGTCTCTGAATGTAACGAGCTCTCTTATTGGCTAAGAAATAAATATTCCTGGGGTATCCCTCATTATAAATGCGCTGGGTCATTTCCAGGTTTCTTATTGGATGGATTTGGTCACGTGCAAGTCACCGTCCAATCAAACTCGTTGTTTGCCATGTGCTTGAGTCCAGTTCGATTTGTTGTGTAGGTGAACACGTCGCATTCACGCAAAGATTATAGGACCAAGATGCGAAATTTTGACATCATACTTTCGCAAAACGACTTCGATGGAACAGATCTAGACACAGATAAAGGCAGGAATGAAAATTCCATAAGCAAAGCAAGGAAAATACGCAGATTCCGTCACCGCACGGTGACGAAGCTTAGCCTGATTGAGATTTGTGTCAACACGATGTGTTGTCGATCGCTGTCTCAGATACGTCACGGCACGATGTTTTTATCCAAAGTTTGTTGTTTTAATTTGATTAAAATGTCTGAAAGGATAAAAATCTGTATAAAAGAACAAATCAGGAATGAAATTTATAACCGAAGGCCGGTAAAAATATACGCACATAACGGAAAAACATGCTCGGACTTGTGCCTGTTCACACTCGCTTGTGTTGCACGGCCCGTGACTGTGCTTGTTGGTAAAAAAAATAATAAAGGGGTGACCAGACGCTTGACATCTCATAAAGCATAAAAAAAATTTAGGGGGTAAATTGAAATGAAAATTGCACAGAATTATACCTCATGTAATTTCTGACCGACTTTGTGTTGGTCACTAGGATTGAATCGCAAAACTCGCAGAGCCCAGGCACGTTCAATCCATGATGTCCTCTCTTGCGCAAGCGATTAGAAAACTGCCCGGTGGCACACTGTGTGCGATACCAGATACTGGCAGAGTGCTAGGAGTTAAGGCAGTTACGTTGTGATATAAGTGCAAAGAACCAAAGATTAAACAAAACTAATTCCAACAAAAAAAGCCAATATATTTCTTTGAATTTCAAATGTTGGGTGTAGTCCCTGTACTGATCCTTATGTGATTGAAAACATTTAATTGTGTGTGATGTGTGGTTGCAGCATTTAATTTTGTGTGATGGGTACCCTCCCTCTCCCCTCTGTAGTGTATGACTAGTAGTACATATTAACTGATTTCTTTTAATAAAGTCAATAAATTGTGACTTGAATATGCTTTGTAGTACTAGTTAGTATAGTAGTAGCAGTAGTGTAGAAATAGTGCTTCTTTACTTTTGTAGGTAACACATGCATGTCACATCATAAAGCAATAAAGCACTAGAAAGCACAAGTAAATGCAAGAAGGCAAGCCAATAGGGTGGTATCTCTGGTGTGTACCTTCATATTTTGTTTTAAAAAAGAACTTGAAGCTGGTTCATTAAGCTCTGTCAATGAGTTGTTGAGAATACTCCCAAAACCGATTATAATCGATCATCGGTCACTTCTAAAAACCAATCATCGAGACTTTGAAATTCGGACCAATTCCCAACCCTACCAGTTGGTCGATTGGTATTTTTAGTAGACACATAACTGTGTGTTCATATGATATGCTTCCAGAGTATTCTCCATTTTCTAAAGTTTTTGGTGTTGTACCTTTCATAATTTGTTGCCAAAGAGGGGAATACAGTGACATCTGGCTTGAGAGACCAGGCCAAATTGAGATCACTTTTTAGGACCAACATATCAAGATATTTTTCTGAACAGACAGGCCCATGGGCCTAATGCTCTGCCAACAGATGACCAGCAGGTCAGCTGAGCTAAATATCATGAAAAATTCACTGCAGCGTGACGACCCAGGTAGACTGCCACCAAGTTTAAGGTGAATCTGACAGACAGTTTCTTCAAAGAAGTCCAAAACGTGAAAAAGCTTTAGAATAACCATTGACTTGCATAGTAATCTGACAATAGGAAAGGTGCTTTTACCAATAAGTACCCGAATTGAAAACATCGTTGAAAATCAGGAATCCATAGCAATGCCACCTAGTGAACAACTTTGTTTTACAATTTCACATGGAACATACCCACAGAGTTTCAGCTTAATCTCAGTGACGGTTCTGGAGAAGTAGAAAACAGTGATAACAATTTTTAAAAATCATGAAAAAATAGAAAAAAATGCAGCACCACCTGGTGAACAATTAAAAGCTAAGAGTCCCTAGGAGGGTTCCTGTGTGATATCAACGCAACTGGATGAGCTGTTTTGGAGAAGATTTTTTTAAGACTTGCACCCCAACAAACAAACAAAAAAATCCAAACGAGCGGGCTGTGTGAACAGCCCACGCTCAGCTGACCTAGACATTCATCACACTTGCAGCTCTGTGAACTTGGGAAAGGATCAAGGTCACGCATGTCCTGAGTAAGTCTGACCTTTATAGAAGAACACTAACATGTGCAACATCAAGGTTCAAGTAGTTCTCAAGTTATCATGAAGAGTTAAATTCGTGTATGTTGCACAGTGACCCCAGAAATGAGGTCAAAGTCATTCATGTACTGTCTAAGCATGACCTTCATACAGAAACATTAAAATGTGCAGCATCATGTTACTAACTCAAAACAGATCTCAAGTTATCAAGTAAACAGTAAATTTTGCGTCAGTTGTCCTGTGAATTAGCGTAAGAATGCCCATTGACTTACATAGTAATCAATAGGAAAGCTGCATTGACTGGTAAGTACAGTAATTGAAAAAAATCCTTAAAAATCAGCAATCCAAAGCAGTGCCACCAAGGAAACAACTTTGTTTGACCTTTCCACAAGAACATATCCATCATATTTCAGCTTAATCTGAGTGAAGGTTCTCAGAACAAGTGAAAAATAGCAAAACCATACAAAAAATTCATAAAAAAAATAGAAAAATTTGCAGCGTCACCTGGTGAACAAATTGGGAACTAGGTGTCCCTGGGAGTGTCTATGTACAATATCAAAGCACTTGTATGAGCGGTTTCAGAGGAGAAGAGTTTTTAAGGATTGTCCCAAAAAAGAACAAGATAATTCATGAAAAATCCAAAAATCAATAGAGCGTGACCATTTGAACAAACTTGGTAGAGATTCACCCAAGGCACATCCCCACCAAGTTTGAAGTAAATCTGGCCAAAATTATTTAAGTTATAACCATTACAAGAAATTCCCATGTTAAACTTTCCTATTTAAACTTTTGTAAAAATTTTTGGAAAAAAAATCATTAAAAAATTGAAAAATCATTGGAACATGACTGTTGGAACAAACCTGGTAGACACCCGACTAAGGTATACCCCCACCAAGTTTGAAGTAAATCTGGATGACGGTTTTGGAGAAGTTGAAAATGTAAATTGGCAATACAATGCCCATTGACTTACATAGTAATCAATAGGAAAGGTGCATTTACCGAAAAAGAGCCGAATTGAAAAAATTGTTAAACATCAAGAATCCTCAGCAGTCCCAAATAGTGAACAACTTTGTTTGACCCTTCTACAAGGAACATATCCACCATGTTTCAGCTTAATCTAGGGACGGTTCTAGAGAAGAAGTCGAAAATAGCTATAACACAAAAATTCATAAAAAAATAGAAGAAAACAAGTTAATGAGTATTGCAGAGCAATACATAGTCCCCCGCTCGTCGCCCACGAGGTTGAATGGACTACTATATAGGGGTGTGACCTAGATGCAAAAAAAAATTAAAAGTATGGCACATTCTTAGATTAAGCTTCACAATTGTGTAAAATTTCATTAATCTAAGTAAAAGGACAAAAAAGTTATGGCCCGGACAAGATTTTGAATGGATTTCACAGTGACCTAGATATTTGACCTAGTGACCTACTTTTGCCAGGCGACACAACAACTCCCCAGGTAGTATTAAAATAATAAATTTGGTAGCTGTAGGTATTATAGTAAGGGAAATATGGCATGGACAAGGTTTTAAATGGAGTTTACACTGTGACCTAGATATTTGACCTAGTGACCTATTTTTGCATCGTGACACACTTTTAGGTCACAATACATTATCAGTAAACTTTTATAACAAGAAGTCAAAATTTTTTAAGAACTACAGTAAGGACATGAAAATACTGTACATTTATGCATTACTGTGACCCAAATATTTGACGGATGGACGGACACACGGACGGTGCCCATTACCATATCCTCTCTAAGGTCTACCCACCATAAAAAAAATCAAAGGGCTGGCATCAATAATTTAGAAGATATGGCCCGGACATAATTTGTATTGTATCTTGGGCTTGCTTAATGAACTTCGTTAATTAATTAATTAATGGAAGTAATTAGCCACACAAAACAATGCGTATGCACACCTACTACCTAAGGTCTACACACCATGAAAAATTCAAAGGGCTAGCATTAATAGTTTAATAGATATGGCCCGGACAAAATTTGTCTTGCTTAACGAACTTTGTTAAATAATTAATTAATGCAAGTAATTAGCCACACAAAACAATGCCTATGCACACCTACTACCTATGGTCTATCCACCACAAAAATTCAAAGGGCTAGCATTAATAGTTTAGAAGATATGGCCCGGACAAAATTTGTCTTGCTTAATGAACTTTGTTAAATAATTAATTAATGCAAGTAATTAGCCACACAAAACAATGCCTATGCACAGCTACTACCTAAGGTCTACCCACCATAAAAAAATTGAAGAGGTAGCATTAATATAGGGAAGATATGTGCCGGACAAAATTTGTTTCTGTATATTTACATATCGTGGTGACCCAAATATTTGACCTAGTGACCTAGTTTTGCTTTAAGACACTTTCTTAGACTAAGCTTCACATTTGTGTAACATTTCATGACTCTAAGTAAAAGGACAAAAAAGTTATGGCCCGGACAAGATTTTTCATACATATGTATTCTGTGACCCAGATATTTGACCTAGTGACCTACTTTTGGCACACCATACACCTCTATCCAAGGAAGTACAAGAACTAGGTGTCCCAGAGAGTGTTCCTGTGTGATATCAAAGCAATTGAGTGAGTGGTTTCGGAGAAGAAGATTTTTTAAGATTTACCCAAAAAAGAACAAAAAAATTCATTAAAAATCTAAAAATCACTGGACCGTGACCATTTGAACAAACTTGGTAGAGACCCACCCAAGGCACATCGCCACCTAGTTTGAAGTGAATCTGGCTGACGGTTTTTGAGAAGAAGTCGAAAATGTGAATTGTGGACGACGGACGGACGGACGACGGACCCTCAAAAAACCTCAGCTGACTGACAAGTCAGCTGAGGTAAAAACCACACCAAAATCCCAGCAGAAGATGGGGTTTTAATCACACTTAAAATATGCATATATATATATATATACATACATAATACATATATATATATATATATATATATATATATATATATATATATATATATATATATATAATTACATACATACATATATACATACATACATTTCAACCTCTATTCAGATCGTTCAAAAAAGGCAAGTTATGAATGATTACGATGTGACAAATCTAAAGCTCAACATGTAAATGAATCAAACCAACTTTTAAATTATATAAGTTTTGCTTTGCTTTAATAACAGTTTTCACTGACGCCATTTTCTCCTTCCCATTAAAGCACAACTTTTCCCATCTCTCCGTGACTGTTCTGGCGCACAGTTTTCCTATATAGTATATCAATCAAAGAAAAAACAGTTTTTGCATCAAACAAAGTGGCCTTATCGAGCGCAAGGTTGAGTGAGTACAGCACTGAGTGATAGGTCATTCAAAATGCGAACTGAAAATGTCGACAGTATCAGCATGGCAATGTTTACAAACATCCACTTCTCGCTCGGATCCATGACCTGGATCTTGATTCATCTCAGAATCCCACAATCAATTGAACGCCATCAATAAAGCAGACCAAGTGACATACAATAACAACTCAGTATAAGACTTCAAAGCACACATCAATTTAATTTGTGAGCAATGCATTGATAATAATGATATTCAAAAGCATGTGCTCGTGATGAGCGACATTGCTATAATGTTCATGTGATGGTCAACATGGCAATGACCACGTGGATACCACATTGATGCAATGACACCGCAAGTGGCAGGGAACCTGTCAAATTTTATACAAACACATCTTCGCTCGTGTAAAATACACAATATAAAACAACGAAATATGAAAAACACACACTTACTTGTGAAACTACCGAGTAATCCTCACGTCTTCTTCTGGTTCCACCGATGGAACTTGAATATTCAAACAGAGTGCGGCAGGGAATTCCTGGACAACGTCATTTGGGTCATTTACATACAGATCTCGCGCATGCGTACATCTTATGTTTTCCGTCTGAGCCGGCTTTTCGTCTGCTTGTGCAACCCAGAAAATTACGCCACTGACAGCGAAAAGAAACGTGCCCCAGCCGCGCGCGACAAAATAAGACAGACACACACAGTTTCCATCGGTGTTGAAAATATGGAGCGATAGCGGGTTGTAAAAGAAGGGCAAGGTCAGCCTTGGGCGTGCAAGTGATGATGATGTCGCTACATTCATTCTGAACAGGTCTGATGTTCAGAGCAGTGCCCAATTGTTGCACGTGCCGAAAAAAAAAGAAAAAAAAAAATCAAAGATCACAGGAGCCGCCCATTTCTTTGAAGTCGTTATATTCAAGTCGTCATGGATACTTGATCAGTCGTGTTTGTAATCAATCGAGATTGAATCCGAATATCATTATCATATTATAACCGCTCCAGCTTGATGAAGTTTTCTTTTCTTTTTCTTTTTTTTTTGGGGGGGGGGGGGGAGAGTGGCTTGGTAATCAAATTCATGGCACAAAAGTGCCGTTAGGCCTAATTAAGATCAGTAAAGACGACGGCAACTTCAGAGACAAAGAGAGATAAAAATCAACAAACAAATGGGCATATTATCTACGTTTCCCGCTAACTTCGAGATAAAATTTTGTTCGCATCGGCAGCTCTTGACTGCACATATTGCGAGGAAGACGTGCCCGCGACCTCCGCTACTTATCAAGCTGTTATTGTCTACGATGTCAAAGATTTATGTTATTCTATTGGTCATCAATTTTCTTTGGGGCACCATAAAATTTTCTCATGAACTTGACCTGATCAGTTCTGTATTTCTGTAAGATTGTGCAAGGTATAATGTGTGAGTTTCTTTCTTAAGACATTTGTCTGCATGCCACTTGTGTGGGAAGTTGCAATACGTTGTTCAGAGCCTCGTCCGACACAGAATTTTACCAACATTTCTCGACGACAATATAACGAATTTATTTTGAAAAATTAGAAAGGATTGTACTTGTAATTTCACATTGCTGTGTACCACACTAGCCAAATGCATTTGCAATGGATTAGAACAAGCTTTGAACGTTGTCACCATTGACAGAACGGTATACTGCACAACGGTCTGAACGGGTCCTGGGGTGTCACACTGTGTTCGGTATGATGGCACATGCGACATGAAAATTTGAAGAGGAACTGTACGTTTCGAAACATAAAATTTATTATACAAAGAAGCCTCATTCTCTCACTCTTTCGGTCACTGCTTCAGCCATATCTATCTGCTATTATCGGTCGCGACCGTATACATTCTCCGAAAACACGCACACACAAGTCCAACTAAATAACATCCCATTTTTTTGCACATGCTTCCAGCACAGAATTATCTATCGTTCTTTCTTATAAGTCATATGCAGAACAAAAGTTGATGTACATAAACTTAAGGTATCAACAATTTTTTTCAAACAAATCATTTTAGTCAAGTAATTCAGAATTTCATCTGGGCCTTTCTAGATCTGCTGTGGGGGGGGTTTTGTGTGTGTGTGTTTTTTGTTTGTTTTTTTGTTGTTGTTTGTTTGTTTGTTTTGTTTTGTTTTCTTGTTTTTTTTTTTTGTTTTTTTGTTTGTTTTGTTTTGTTGTTTTTTTTTGTTTTGTTTTGTTTTATTTTGTTTTGTTTTGTTTGTTTTTTATCTCACATTTTTATTTTCGTAATTTGCAATGAAAAAAATATACTGAGGATTTCAAATGTATCATACCATGATGCAAACTCGAAATATATGATTGCTTAATTTTATATGCATTGGAACAATCTACTATAGTGTAGAGTTGGTAGGAACACCGCGAGGAAAATTATTCAGACGATAATATTGACAAGATCTAAGAAGAGAATGAGAGAAAAAATGAAATACAGATTTTGATTTGTTACGAATGCAGTGCATCGTCAATAAAACAAACATCCTAAAACAAAATTTTTGGTAGGAAACACGACGAATCCTGGTGAAAACTCTTTCTCTCTCTCTCTGCTCTCTGCAGATAAGCATGAAGATAGTGTTTTGCTCACTGTAACCAAGGAGAAGGGGGGGGGGGTCGGTACGCTGGTACAGGTAATTATCCTTCTTGAGTACGCAGTACGGAAAATAAAAATCTTTCAAAATTTTGGATAGTACGAAGTACGTAAAACAAGACGGCTTCCAGTACGCCAGTACGGTAAATAAAAAAAAAAAAAAACCCAGTACGCCAGTACGAGAAACCCCTTACCGACCCTCAAGGAGGGCTTTTTCTACCATCTTTGCTGTAACATTAATAACCAATGGAACTGAGGTACCTGCATCCTAGAACTGCTGGTACCAAATTATAGACAAATCTTGAAATTGGAAACGACGTTTGTTTCACTGCATATAAATTTAGTTTCCTGAGATTTGAGGTCAATATGTTCCAAGTTGAATCTGTATTTGCAGTGAACGGTGAAGATGACAATCATGTGTTATTGTTTGCGACCATGTGTGTTCTCATTTGCTCGTTTTCCACACTTATGTAATCTAACGCAAACAAATATGTCTATCAAAATATATACCAATTGAACACAAACACAGTCCATGGCAAACGATCGCGACTTGAATTTACAAAAACATGCACAAGTTTAGCATCAAAATGAACACCATATATAAAAGCTTTATTTGCTGTTTTTCGTCAATAAATGTGTCAAATATTGTCATTGACACCGGAACATTATGTAAGACTGCATGCCGTCGTCTTCAAGTTCACACGATGCGAAGGCCGTAGGCTTGGACAAACAACATAGGCACCGATGAGGGTACAAACTCGTCCATTTATCATTGGGTCTTGCGATACGAACATGCATGATTAAAATATGATCAAGCACAGTTAATGACATGACAAAATCTATTCTCATTGACGACCAAAAAAATAGTGGTATTTCACAGTTTCACTCTGTCTCCGCAGAAGGCTCTGCAAGCACGTGGAGATTGCATGCAGTTGTGCTTTGCTCTCGCAATATAGCGCACGCCACGTGACCGGCGCGAGCCAACTGGTTCTAAATATATCTCTCATCAGCAAGGAATTGCCCTAGAACCGTTGTGCATGGCCGAGTGCCGTTACAAACAACACTTGCATGGTCAAATGTAAAAACTCTTTCTTGCCGCCAAAATATCATGTTTATTGACCAAATCGAAGGCACAACGGTCCTTCGACGCATGATTAGTGATGAATTACGTGGATAGGTACGTGTATGAAATATCGCGGAATGCAACTTTAAGCACTTTACATATTGTTATTGCGCTAAAACAGCGTACTTGCACAAGACTTGTAAGGGGAAGTGATAACTTGATTACATTTTTCTCGTGGACTTTTTAGATCACTGTAACGAATGCCAAATGGATTTTTTCCGTCTGATGCATCTTTGGACGTGTTCAGACTGGTAACTGTCTGGATATGCAAAAACCTACGGAGAGCCTCATTGAGCTGACAAAAGTTTGGCGTTCACAGATTACATTCACGCACGAATACAAGCAAGATATGGAACTTCTTTAAACCAAAAGATCCTGATAATGTGCATAGATCAATAAAGAATATCTACATTTTACATCAGCAATGAGCAGTAATACCAGTGTTATCATTAAGAGCACAAATAAAAGAAAATAAGCAACACCTTTTTAAAATCTGTTTCTTGTTTGCACCAGAATACATAATGTTCGCCGTGTGTGCGAAAAATGGCATATTCTCACAGTTAGGCTTTTTCAGCTAACAGTTAGGCATTTTCAGCAATTGTGACCAGTGGTGACAGAGTATTTTCTCTTATTAAACCCTTCACGTATCAGTCTTGTTTATTTTGCCGATATCAAATGTTAAGAATAAAGTCTTGTCACAAATCAGGACTATTAACACGACAGGAATAGTTCCTGGTTTTCAAATATTGAACTTTTTAGGTCTACTATGTACTATGTACATGAGATGGGGTCTCCTTACGGAGCCCCACCTAAAAATTGCAGCGCCCCCTGGTGAACAAATTAAGAACCAGGAGTCCCAGGAAGTGTTCCTGTGTGATATCAAAGCAATTGGGTGAGCGATTTCGGAAAACAAGATTTTTTAAGATTTGCCCAAAAAAAGGGACAACAAAGTTCATAAAAAAAATCCAAAAATCACTGGACCGTGCCCATTTGAACAAACTTTATAAACACCCCCCCAAGCCCCCCCCCCCCCCCCCCCAAGTTTGAAGTGGATCTGGCGGTTTCCGAAAGGAAGTCGAAAATGTAAATTGTTGACGGACGGGGGACAACAGACAGAGGACCATAAGATAAGATCAACTGACTGACAAGTCAGCAGAGCTAAAAATCACTGGAGCATGACCATTTGAATAAAGTAGGTAGAGACCCAACGAAGGTACATAGCCGACAAGTTTGAAGTGAATCCTGCTGGCCATTTTGGAGAAGAAGTAAAAAAAGGTGAATTGTGAATGGACAGAGAGAAGCCATGGATGACCGAGTCTTCTAATATCTCAACCTGACTGGTAGGTCAGCTGAGCCAAAAAGCGACTGAGAGTCAAAAAGCCATGTTACAGGTGGTAACTTTATTTTGGAACTTCAATACAAGACTGTAATGCTATAAGATATTAGCACTTCTATTCTGCAGAGTCCTGGACAGGCAAATAGCATTGGTGAGGCCTAAAACAAATGTCGTGTTTCCTCATGCAGCGAAGCACACAAGTAGAGTAGGTAGGTAGGGATTCTTTTAAAAAAATGTATAAACTGTGAATCTCTGAATCACAATGTGATTTGATGTACTTAAGTTGAGTTTTCTGACATCAACATTCTATTGTATTCCAAAAATTATTTAATGTTTTTTGACAAAGTCTTGAAAATTATAAACAAAAATTATTCTTGACAAGCATTACACTGGCGCTGCATCTTTTTGATGATGCAAACAAAATTTTCACGGAGGCAATTAGCTTTCAATCTATTTTAATATATTGCAATTTGTATATTGTATTGGTTGATATTTAAAATATTTAAAAGTATATGTTCCAGTGTCGGCCTCCCTTGCATTTTAATTAAATAAAACTAAACTTTCACACTTCATATATATTACTTGCCTCCTAAGCATCCCCCAGACTTGCTATTGCTTTCTTATGTGGGCGCTGCGGCTAGTGCTGTGCCTCGTGGGCCGTTCCTTCAGAAACTGGTCATTCTTCTTGGTCAAACAATTTAGCAGAGAAGGGCGATCAAAAGGAGGTGGCCCCTATAGTCTTCTGTCCTCTTTATATTGCATTTAAGTGCATATACATGTACAAATAAATTTATTCAACCTACAACTAAAGCTGTATTTCTGTGTTAGGTTTAAGTATTTAAGTAACTGAACGCATAGCTTGTTGAATTGGTATTTTTTGCCACCGTCAAACACTTGGGAAATGCTTCAGTTTGTAACAACTATGCAATGAAAAGTCATTGACGTCTTTGGATGTGTTTGAAATGCATTTGTGGAAGTGTTTGAAATGTGTTTGGTGAAGCGTTTGAAACATTTTTATTATCAGAGCTTTTGAAACGCGTTTGTAAGAAAGAGTTTGCAACGCAGTTGCAATGCGTTTGCTTCACGTTTGAGTTTTCTCGTATGCATTTGAGGATCGTTTGGGAAGCGTTGGGGCGTTTGGCGTTTGATAACTTGAACGCGGGAGGAACTGTATTAGCAGAATAATGGCTTTCTCTCTTCCCATCGACTGCAGCAACAAGGGGAGTATCTGAAAAGTTAGGGACTTGCCGCTTCCAGTCGGCAGGACCAAGAGCGTGTCCCGTTGTTCCACTGCTGCACTATGAATTGCATCGATCTGCTCGTACGAAGAAATAACCTGCATGTTTGCCTTCCTCAGGCAGACTGAGTCTTCCAGAAACTTTCCCAGTTCTTCCCTCTTCATGATTGTCTTTCTTGTGTCCAATATACAAGCAATCAATTAGGCGCCTAATTTGGTTATGCAATTCACAAGATTTACCGCTACTGTGTGAACCATGAATACACAACTGACTGCGGTCAAGCTATGCCTCGCCTTCTCCTTAATCCTGTAATTGCTTGGATACAACTGTTGCGAATTAGCGTCACTTCCCAGTATGCTATTGTGCATCCGCATTGTTTTACCAATAATATCTGCGTGCACGATCACACAGTCGGCAGCCTGACCCTCTGATAAACGGCAGACCCCAACGAGCACCCACACAAGAAAGCAACAGCGAGTCTGGGGGATGCTTAGGAGGCAAATATATTACAGAATCGCTTCAAATATATCTTTGTCTGGCATCCTTTCCTCGTTGGATGAAGTGTGGTGGGTAAAAGACAGTGAAAGATGAAAAATGATACATCTTGGAACTTGTGTTGTGCATGTCAATATGGCAATCTGCCAGAGTAGTAAATGGAGAAATATGTTAATTTTCTTTACAAATTCATTATAATATCTAAAGCCTGCAGTGCTATAATTCAGCGGTTAATTTCACAATCTTTTGACATGGGGGGTGGGGGGCCTCAAGTGTTCTTATGTACATGTACTTTTTATTTCAATTCCATTAAATTGATTTAATATACTACATCCCAAAGGGAGCCCCATGGCACGCAGAAAATATTTATCGGCTCTCGCTTTGCATCGCGTATGCTGGGGCCTCATTTGGGTTGCGGTGAAATTGCGATCGTTTCAACACTCTATCCGTTGCTAGAATACAACACATTCTGTCATTCTATGCGGACAGTGCTCTGATATGCCTTCTATATTAAACTTTGGTCTTTCTTTCTTGTCTATGCAATCAAAAGAGTTCGACACAACCATCCCCAGATTCGTCCTCGTGCAAAGAGATGACCGTACATCTCCATTTGTATACCCGGATGTGTAAACTGGGTTAATTCATTCAGTTTTCAGGGACGTGCAAGCTCCTTTCCCGTTCTGTGTTGCGGTAACATGTGCCGAGGTTTTCGAACAAAGTCTGCCTTGAAACTGTAAACTTGGCTAAAAGCAAAGTTATATATATATTTTTTTTCGTATACCTTCAAATATTGGTACACAAAGGCCTTGCGGTAATGCTAAATTGCGATTGTTTCCCAAAGTGACACACGACTGAACTTCACACGCAACACCCAACAGGTGATCGCTTGGACTTGTTCCCTCCTCTCCGGTGGCACGGTCGTACGCGCACCTAGGTTGGGCAATTACGCACTTCTCTTAGAAGCCGTGTGTAAACACAAATACGAAATAGCCTCTCATAAAAAGATGTACCGAAAATTTAACCAAAAGTCAATATTATTATGCACTTTCTTTCGCTCCGGCCGATGTAAACACCAGCGGAACGTCGACCAACACGTGGAGCGATGTGCGCACGCGTGTAATGCTGATTGCATACGCCACGCCCACGGGTTATAGCTTGGTCTTGGGGAAAGTTTCTTTGTCTCCGGTGGCAGGGTTGTACTGGCATCAAGGTTGGATAATTACGCACTTATATTAGAACACTTGTGTACACACAGATAAGAAAAAGCCTCTAATTAAAAGATGTACATGTACCTTAAAATTAACAAACGACCTGCAGCTTAACTTTCTTCACGACACAGAGGCGCGTTTTTCGGGTGAAACGATCCCCTAATGAGCAACAAGTGGATATTTTCAGACTTCTGAGAACGGCCCATGACCCATGTATCAACTTCGCATCAAGTTTTCAACTAAATTGAATTAAGTGAGGACTTACAAATGATTCTTATCAAGCTCTTCAGACCCGCAACCTCAACAATTGGGCCTTAAACCTAAAATTGCCGTTCAGAAACTTGGATATCCCGAATTTTTTTTGGCATTGCAAAGCAACACGTAAACAAAGATAGCCGCCAAAACTGATTGTGATATCTGTGGCTTCGACACAGATAAAAACAGAAAAATTATTGCATCATCATCTCCTTCGCAAACTTGGTAGAGGTCCACCTGGGGATCATCCATGTGTAAAATCAAAACATTCTATGTAGCGGTTTTTTGAGAAGAAGTCGAAAATATAAAAAGTCTAACGACAAACGGACAGACGACGGACGCAAACGGATTCTATAAGCTCTGCTGACTGACAAGTCAGCAGAGCTAAAAATTCATTAAAAATAGAAAAATTATTGCATCATCATCTCCTTTGCAAACTTGGTAGAGGTTCACCTGGGCAACATCCATATGCAAAATTAAAACATTCCACACAGCAGTTTTTGAGGAGAAGTCAAAAGGGTAAATACAATAGTGTAATATATGCACTGTATTGCAATATATATATATATATATATATTCAGCTGCAGCACTTCCTTACAGTTGCGAAGTTTGATATTCCATAACTTTGCCTAAAATTAACATATCCATATTCTTTTCGCAAACTTTCATTGTCTACTGTCCAACTATATTCTGATAAAATTTTAAGCAATTCTGTTCACCCGTTCTGGAGAAGAAGTCGAAAATACCCTTAACAGGCAATAATTCATAACAAAATAGGAAAAAAATCACAGGGCCACCTGGTGGCCAAAATAAGAACTAATTGACCCCAGATGACCCTATGTGCAATATCAAAGCAATTGGCTTCGTAGTTCTTAAGATGAAGAAATTTAATTTTTTTTCAAAAAATAAATTAAAAAATTCATAAAAAATAGAAAAATTAATGCATCATCATCTCCTTTGCAAAACTTGGTAGAGGTCCACCTTGGGATGATCCATGTGCAAAATCAAAACATTCTATGTAGCGGTTTTTGAGAAGAAGTCGAAAATATAGAAAGTCTAAAGACAGACAGACAGACAGACGGACAGACAGACGATGGACACAAACAAATTCTACAAGCTCTGCTGACTGACAAGTCAGCAGAGCTAAAAATGGAGGCATTCTGTAAATATCGCAGTAACAAGAGCATGCATATCCAACCGGACATCCAGAAGGACGGACAACCCAAAAAACAGAAAAGGTCCGCCCATGGGCCAGGCCCTTAAAAATGCCATACACATATACCTAAGACACCTTACTTTTAACACTGAAAAGTGATAAACTGAGCTTTTGTACAAACAAGCAGGGCACTTACCAAGTACAGTTAAACTAATAGTCCAGTTCCTAGTTGTTGAGGAAAGGTGGTCGGTGAATGTACAACAATGGACTGCATCATCTGTGAGATTTATGCTGTTGATCCTGACATTACCCTCTGAAAAGGGGGTTGTGAAATTTGCCCTCCCGTTCCAGTCACCGCTTACATCTATGGAGGGACCTGAGTGTTTGTATTGTGCAAGAATCTGTGATCCCCTTCTCCACTGTATAAGAGTATGCCGTCCTGCAGATGATTTATGGTTACATTGCAGTACTATCTCTGCATGCTCATACACGTTGACAAACTGGTCTTGTGCAGAACCTACAAAGTACAAATGCACATGTCCTCTGTATAAATAATATCCTGTTAGTCCAAAACCAAAGCAAAACATGACAAAACAAGAGGACTGTGACAGTCCTGTGCTCAGCTGACATGCACACATACCCTTGCGATTTTTGAAGATTTGCCCCCAAAAAGAACAAAGAAATTCATAAAAAAGTGCAAAAATCGATGTGGCATGACCATTTGAACAAATCTGGTAGAGACCCACCCAATGAACATTGCCACAAAGTTTGAAGTTAAGCTGGAAGACAGTTTCGGAGCAGAAGTCAAAAATGTGAATTAGCATCAGAATCTCCATTGACTTACATAGTAATCAATAGGAAAGGTGCATTGACCAACAAGTACCCGAATTGAAAAATTTGTTAACAAGAGGACTGTGTGAACAGCCCATGCCTCAGCTGATCTTGACATTCATCACACTTGCAGCTCTGTGAACTTGGGAAAGGATCAAGGTCACCCATGTTCTGAGTAAGTCTAACCTTTATAGAAGAACACTAACATGTGCAACATCAAGGTTCAAATCGTTCTCAAGTTATAATGAAGAGTAAAATTCATGTATGTTGCACTGGGACCCCAGAAATGAGGTCAAGGTCATTCATGTACTGTCTAAGCATGACCTTCATTCAGAAACATTAACATGTGCAGCATCACGGTACTAGCTCAAAACAGTTCCCAAGTTATCAAGTAAACAGTAAATTTTGTGTCAGTTGTCCTGCGAATTGGCATTAGAATGGGCATTGACTTACATAGTAATCAATAGGAAAGCTGCATTGACTGGTAAGTACCGTAATTAAAAAAAGACTTAAAAATCAGGAATCCAAAGCAGTGCCACCAAGGAAACAACTTTGTTTGACCGTTCCACAAGAACATATCCATCACATTTCAGCTTAATCTGAGTGACGGTTCTGAGAACAAATGAAAAATAGCAAACAATACAAAAAAGTTATAAAAAAAATTAGAAAAAATTACAGCACCACCTGGTGAACAAATTGGGAACAAGGTGTCCCTGGGAGTGTCTATGTGTGATATCAAAGCAATTGGGTGAGCGGTTTCAGAGGAGAAGAGTTTTTAAGGTTTGTCCCGAAAAAGAACCAAAAAAAAAACATAAAAAATCCAAAAATCAGCCTGACCATTTGAACAAACTTGGTAGAGATCCACCCAAAGCACATCCCCACCAAGTTTGAAGTAAATCTGGCCAAAATTATTTAAGTTATAACCATTCCAGGAAATTCCCATGTTAAACTTTCCTATTAAAACTTTTGTAAAGATTTTTGAAAAAAACAAATCATTCAAAAATCCAAAAATCATTGGAACATGACCATTGGATCAAACCTGGTAGACATCCACCCAAGGTACATCCCCACCAAGTTTGAAGTAAATCTGGATGACGGTTTTGGAGAAGAAGTCGAAAATGTAAATTGGCATTAGAATGCCCATTGACTTGCATAGTAATCAATAGGAAAGATGCATTTATCGAAAAAATGCTGAATTGAAAAAAATTGTTAAACTTCAGGAATCCACAGCAGTCCCACATAGTGAACGACATTGTTTGACCCTTTCACAAGGAACATATCCACCACATTCAAGCTTAATCTGAGTGACAGTTCTGTCGAAGAAGGAGAGAATAGCAATAACAAACACAAAAAAAAAAAAATCACAAAAAATCAGAAAAAATTTGCAGGGCCACATGGTGAACAAATGAAGAACAGCAGTCCCTAGGTGTTTTCCTGTCCCTGGGAGTGTCTATGTACGATATCAAAGCAATTGGGTGAGCGGTTTCAGAAATGAAGATTTTTTAAGATTTGTCAAAAAAATAAAGAACCAAATGATTCATTAAAACTCCAAAAATCACTGGAGCAGGACTATTTGAACAAATCTGGTAGAAACCCACCCAAGGTACATTGCAACCAAGTTTGAAGTAAATCTGGATGAAGGTTTTGGAGAAGAAGTCGAAAATGTGAATTAGCACCAGAATGTTCATTGACTTCCATAGTAATCAATAGGAAAGCTGCTTTCAAATTGACAGATAAGTACCCATATTGAAAAAATCGTTAAAAATCAGGAATCTGCAGCACTCCCACATAGTGAACAACTTTGTTTGACCTTTCTACAAGGAACATATCCAAGTTTCAGCTTAATCTGAGTGACAGTTCTAGAGAAGAAGTCGAAAATAGCTATAACACAAAAGTTCATAAAGAATTAGAACAAAATTGCAGCGCCACCGGGTGAACAAATTAAGAACTAGGAGTCCCAGGGAGTGTTCCTGTGTGATATCAAAGTAATTGGGTGAGTTATTTCGGAGAATAAGATTTTTTAAGATATGCCCCAAAAAAGAACAAAAAAAATCCTAAAAAATCCAAAAATCACTGGACCGTGACCATTTAAACAAACTTAGTAGACACCCACCCAAGGCACCCCCCCCCCCCCAGTTTGAAGTGGCGCTTTCGGAGAAAGTCGAAAGAGTGAAGTGTTGACGGACGGAGGACGACCTACAGAGGACCATAAGATAAGCTCAACTGACTGACAAGTTGGCTGAGCTAAAATCACTGGAGTGTAACCATTTGAACAAACTACGTAGAGACCCACCCAAGGTACATGGCCACCAAGTTTGAAGTGAATATGGCTGGCTGTTTTGGAGAAGAAGTCAAAAAAGGTGAATTGTGAATGAACATGGATGACTGAGTCTTCTAATATCTCAACCTGACTGGTAGGTCAGCTGAGCCAAAAAGCGACTGTGAGTCAAAAAGCCATGTTACAGGCGGAAACTTTATTCAGGAACTTCAATACAAGACTGTGATGTTAAAAGATATTACAACTTCTATTGTGCGGAGTCCTTGCCAGGCAAATAGCATTGGTGAGGCCAAAAACAAATGTCGTGTTCCCTGTTGCAGCGAAGCACAAATGTTGGGTAGGTAAGTAGGAATCCTTTTTTTTTAAATTTTATAAACTGTGAATCTCTGAATCACAATGTGATGTGATGTACTTAAGTTGAGTTATCTGATATCAACATTCTATTGAGTTCCAAATATAATTTAGTGTTTTTCTGACAAATTCCTGAAAATTATAAACAAAAATTATTCTTAACAAACATTACACTGGCACTGCATCTTTTTGATGATGCAAACAAAATTTTCGCGGAGGTTTGACTGACTGAACATTAGGAGCGCCTGTGCACGCAACAGCCAACAGGTGATCGCTTGGTCTTGGGGAAAGTTTTCCCTCTCCGGTGGCACGATGGTACTCACACCTGGGTCGGACAATTGTGGACTTCTCTTAGAAGTTGTGTGTAAACACAAATACAAATTAGCCTCTCATAAAAAGATGTACCCCAAAATTTAACCAAAAGTCAATATTATTACGCACTTTCTTTCGTTACGGCCGATGTAAACACAAACGGAACATCGACCAACACGTAGAGCGATGTGAGCACGCATGTAATTCTGACTGCATACACCATGCCCACGGGTGATCGCTTGGTCTTGGGAAAGTTCCTTTGTCTCCAGTGGCAGGGTTGTACTGGCATCAAGGTTGGATACTTATGCGCTTATATTAAAACACTAGTGTACACCCAGATAAGAAAAAGCCTCTTATTAAAACATGTACCCAAAAAATTAACAAACGACCTGCAGCTAAATTTTCTTCACGATACAGAGGCGTGTTTTTTCGGGTGAAACGATCCCTAATGAGCAACAAGTGGATAATTTTAGACTTCTGAGAGTGGCCTTTCACCCATATATAAACTTCGCATCAAGTTTTCAACCAAATTGAATTAATTGAGGACTTACAAATGATTCTTTTCAAGCTCTTCAGACCCACAACCTCAACAATTGGGCCTTAAACCACAAATTCCCGTTCAGAAACATGGATATCCCCAATTTCTTTTGGCAGTGCCCAGCAACACGTAAACACAGATGGCCGCCAAAACTGGTTGTAATATCTGTGGCTTAGCCACAGACAGAAAGTATGCAGTGTTACAATATCTACAATTTGAGCCCAACATGATCAAAATTGGATAAAAATTGACCGAGTTATGGCTGGATGAAAATTTCAAAGGTCCAAATGACCTTGACCTCTGACCTTTAGAGGTCATGGAAATTACAAAAATGTGCAGTGTTACAAATTAATACTAATTAAAGTGTGATTAATTACCTGTGCCTATAATAGTTTTGACGATATCTAAGATTTAAATTTTCAAATGGCCCTAATATGCAGAATTTTCAAAACTGTTGAACCTCTTTACAAAATTTAACACTACATGTATAGAAGTATACTAATGCCCAGTTTTGAGTTTCTATGTGTAATACTTTTCAAATGAAATCATGTCAGAAAAAACTTGTCTGGAAAAAAAGAAAGAGAGAGAGAGAGAGAGAGAGAGAGAGAGAGAGAGAGAGAATTCCTAGAAAAACATTATGTCTTTGTTTGCACACAGACATAATAAGGTAATTCAGTCCTTGCCGCCACTATGCGGCGCTGCGGTTCCAAATGATATTCAGAGACCTCTCGCGGCCAAAATTGCTTTTCGGGGGTCGGATACGCGAGCCCATTCACTCACAGTGTATTTCCTATGGTTGAGAACATGTATACAGAGGGCAATCTCGCCAAAAAAACAAACGCAGAACTGAAGGAAATATTACAAAATCTTGGGAGAAAGAAGAATGGAAAAAAGCAAGCCTCATTCACAGGATTTTGTGTGCAACTAACGCAAAAAAAGTAACATCAGATCAAGCTGCCGGTCATGAATGTATCAACTTTGCAGACATATGGAATGGGTGTGGCGACCAATTGACTGACAAACTTGCCATTATACCAAAACTCAGCCTTGGATTTGTAACAGATTATCTAACCAATTGGGGAATTGATAAATGTGAAAGCAAAAGACATTGAAAATTTACCTACACGAAGGGTGATAGACAGGGCAGATGCGGTATTCAGAGCCGGCAAAGTGAAAAAAGTTTTGTGTCTCCTGGTCAGTTGCGACTTTTTTCTACTCGGTCTTAGCATGGTTCTGCTTTGTAGATAGAACTTGTTACTGTTGTTTAATATGTATCAAAATAGCTACATTGTATCTAGTGATCATTACCAGAGTATTAATTTTGTTTCGCCACTTTATTGACACTTGCAAGACGGCAGTCACCTTGCCAAGGCGAGACTCAGCAGCACAACTTTCGCTTAAAAAGTGCCCATGATGGAGGTAGATTTACTCGTGGATTATTTCATTGTTTATATCTACTCAGTACCAAAACGGTCCTTTGCCCAAACATGAAAATTTAATTTCTATCAGAATAATGGGAAAGCAGTAAAATGACAAGGAAAGCGTAACAGTTAATGCCAGTAGGACTGTCCAGGCACAGTGCGCACGTTTGTGTATTTCACACCCCATGGGGCCCAAGCCAGCGGTAGCGCTCATTACCTGATAATGGGATTATGACACATTGAGGCTGAAACGGCTACCGTGACTTACTGGTACGCAGTGGGGTAGCAGCTACGTGTGGCCCACTATTGTCAGACGATTAACTTGTTTGCCGCAGGGTGACCGCTTAAGAGCAGTTAAACCTTGAGTATATAAATTTTGACAAGTTTCTTTGACCAATCTTTTCACTAAAGTAGAGTCGATATCAATGATTGTCAAGCCATTTGATGCAGTATAATGACCGCTTTGAAATATCGCATGATGGTTTTGGCGTTTCCCCAGTCTCTTGCTTTCCCATGAATAATGTCGGTACAAAGTCTACATTGTTGCTATCTTTGGAGGGTTTCTTATTTACAAAATGCTTACTACAAACAACCCAGTTATCTGTGGGTTTCTCTTTTCTGGAGATGGCGTGGATCCACCGGGCGTGTTGAGGCTGCCGAGCCGGTATCCGGTGAAACGACAAAGATTCACATCCCGCCTTCCCTCTTCTATTGCAACACCCAAACACTGCACAGTGATCTTTACCCCCCATATCGCTAAATAAAAAACTAACTGTATATATACATATTTACAACGTTGCAGGCATTAAAAAGTGGTGTCCTCCCTATTCATTCACAATGGTGGGGTTCAAGGCGAGTTTGCGCGTCTATGCCCATGCGTCGACTGCAGCGCCAGCTTCGGCGGCAAGTAATGAATTAATTATGTCTGTGTGCCAACAAACACATTGCTTTTCTAGGAATTCTTTCTTTCTTTCTTCTTGCAGGCAAATTTGTCTGACATTTCATTGGAAAAGTATTACACGTAAAAACTCCAAACTTTGCACAATTATACTTTTATAGATGAAGTCTAGCCCTTTTATAATGAGAGGTCATGCTTTTCAAAATTATGCAAATGAGGCTAATTAAAGTTTTAAATCTTCAATATCTTATACACTATAGTAGATGTGGTTCCGAGTGTATAGGAGTTTAATCATAGCAAGGCAAAGGTCATCTCAAATGTCAAGGTCATGCCAACCTCAAAAGTCATGTCAAGGTCAAACATCAATTTTCGGGCAAAATGTCATTTTTGAGGTCAAGGTTTAATTCAGGGAGAGGTCACCTCAAGGTGAAAGGTCATTTCAAGATCAAAGGCCACTTTTGATGGTGGATTTCTTCTTGCCATAACTTGATCAATTTTTATAAAATTTTGAGCATGTTGTGCTGAAATTGAAGCTATTATACCACTGCACATTTTTTAAACTTACATCTCACCTCTAAGGGTCAAAGGTCAAGGTCATTTGGACCTTTGAAAGTTTCATCCAGTCATAACATGCCCAATTTCCATCTAATTCTAATCATGTTGGACTCAAATTGTAGGTATTGCAACACTGCACATTTTATAAGAACATGTAACCTCAAAAGGGCAAAGGTCAAGGTCATTTGGCCCTTTGAAAGTTTCATCTTGCCATAACTTGGTGAATTTTCATCCGATTTGGTTCATGTTGGGCTTAAATTGTGGGTATTGTAACACTGCGCAATTTACATGTGACCTGTCAAGGTCATTTGGACTTTGAAATTTGCATCCAGCCATAAGCTCAATGTAGTGTGAAGTACCAAAGGATAAAAGTTGTAGCATTTAATATTTACAGTTTTTGAAGGCACACAGACAGATTTGCTTTGAAGCAAATCTTTTCTAGTTTTGTCCTTTTTTTTATTGGACTAATCTTACAAAATCTTCTCCCCAACCACTCATCCATTTCCTTTGATATTACATACGAACACTCCAAGGGACTCTCAGTTCTTAATTTGTTCACCAGGTGGTGCTGTGATTTTTTCAACTTTTTTATGAATTTTTGTGTGTTATCATTACTTGTCACTTCTTCTCATAACTGTTACTTACGTAAAGTTGAAACTTTGCGGATATGTTCCTTTTGAAAGGGTCAAGCAAAGATGTTCACTTAGTAGCACTGAACATTGTGGATTCCTGATTTTTAATGTTTTTTTTTTTTCAATTCAGGTACTTATCGGTAAATGGACCTTTTTACTATACAAGTCAGTGGGCATTCTAATGGTAATTCAAATTTTGGACTTCTCTGACGAAACTGTCTTTCAGATTTACTTTAAACTTGATGGCAATGTACTTCGGGTGAGTCTCTACCAAAGTGTTTCAATGGGTCACACCCCAATGATTTTTGGGTGTTTTATGATTGTTTTTCCAAAAATCTTTAAAAAAGTTTAAATAGGAAAGTATAACATGGGAATTTCTTGTGATGGTTATAACTTAAATAATTTTCTCCAGATTTGTGCCAAACTTGGTATGGAAGTAAAATAATTGTGGCCAGATTTGTGCCAAACGTGGTAGGAATGTACCTTATTGATAGACTTTATTAACCTCCAGAAATAAAGAAAATGCATGCAAATAAAATATACATGATCCAGTTAAAAATTCTCTCATAAAAATATATAAGAAACATAATAAAACATAGTTATATCATAATAATACAGTCCATGTTACCACTGTCCGTGATCAGGCTGTAAGGACCAACTGCACACCGGTGCAATAACGGCCTCCATGCACTGCATGAGTGGCCTTGAAAGCAAAGCCTCTCATACAACAGGGAGGTCACTGCAGCATGCGCCTACAGCCAGTTCAACTTCATCTGACCACAGACAGTGGCCATTTCGATGTTTAACATCCAATTTCGTGTACAAAATAATTAATAGCCCCTAGTATGAAGCACTCTTGAAATCTGTTCCTGTGACCAAGGTTTAATGGAGTTTTCATTTGCCACTGAATATTTCAAGGTGTCAACCAGACCATTGCCTGCAGCCACATTAGCTGCAGGCGTTGGTCTGGCCGAGATCCCCAAGAAGGCTGTCCTTACTGGCGATAGACCAAGTTGAAGGATTTTATATAACATTCTACCTTTAGTTACATGACCAGTGACAATATATTCAACCATCGTATAAGAGAATGACTTTAGCAAAGGGGATTCCACCTTAAGGTGGAACCTGTGAAGCTATTGCACAGTGAGACTGGCAACTTGGATTGATATTACCCATTGAATTTTTTCACAAGTACATTGACCCTATATATTTTCTGATTACTACATATCCATAGATTGGTATCCAAAGGTTTTGTGCAGGATTGGAATTTTTTGAGATTTTATAGCATTCTTTCTGATTTGGTAAGATTTTCACTTTTTTGTGCAGAAGTCGCTCAATTTTTTTTTTCAACTTGAAATCAGAAGAAATTTAAAATATATATCCATGTCCAGGATCAAATTCAATGGGGAGTCCTGAAATAGCATAAATAAAAAGTTTTAATTTTTTTTTTAAATTTAGTCCTGACAGGTTGTTCGTTTTCTTTCTATAAATGGCTCCAAAAGTCACAGAAGGGGTTGTCAGAAAAAAAAATCCTGGAAACTGCTCCTGTATATGATATTTTTCTTTTGATGTCCATTGGTTTTAATGTGATAGGGCAACCGGTACATTGTGAGGTGAGATACAAATTGCAGAGGTTGAGCAAAAAAACAGTTCTGAGAAAAGCGCATTAACAGAAAAAAATGCCAATTCTTACACTTTATGGCTGTAATATGACACATGTACTCTTTCTTCTATCCCATGTTTTAACACCTAGCACGCTGTCGGCAGTCATACTCGACATGTATCTGAACCTCGTTTGTCCCCGTAGGCGGTGATACCGGCCAACACAGCATGCCGACCGTCGACAGCCTCCCACCGGCCCGTAATGTTTATTCACCGTCAAGCGCGTGCATTTTGTCGCAGACAAACTTCAGTATTTATGTATGGCTATTTCGATTTTGAGATAAAAAGAAATATATTTTTATTATATGGATTAAAATGAAACAACTACCCGTTTTGCGTGACATTTTGAATGATACAACTCCCAAAATTTACACTAAAACTTTGTAACTTTGCCCCTTTGCCGCCCGATGTTTTGCGTCGTCCGCCATTGTTGTTCATACCGCTGGAATCCTCAGAATTTCGTATCTAAATGTAACAAGCTCTCTTATTGGCTAAGAAATAAATATTCCTGGGGTATCCCTCCAAAAATAGCCCAGAATGAGAATCGAACCTCATTATAAATGCACTGGGTCATTTCCAGGTTTCTCATTGGATGGATTTGGTCACGTGCAAGTCACCGTCCAATCACACTCGTTGTTTGCCATGTGCTTGAGTCAAGTTCGATTTGTTGTGCAGGTGAACATGTCGCATTCACGCAAAGATTATAGGACCAAGATGTGGAATTTTGACATCATACTTTCGCAAAAGGACTTCGATGGAACAGATCTAGACACAGATAAAGGCAGGATGAAAATTTCATTTGCAAGGCAAAAAATATGCAGATTCCCTCACCCAAAGGTGATGAAACTAAGCCTGATTGAGATTGCGTAAACACAATGTGTTGTCAATCACTGTCTCGGATACATCATGGCACGATGTTTTTATCCAAAGTTTGTTGTTTTAATATGATTAAAATGTCTGAAAGGATAAAAATCTGTATGAAAGAACAAATGAGGAATGAAATTTATGACCGAAGACCGGGAAAAATATACGCACATAACGGAAAACCATGCCCGGACTCATGCCTGTTCACACTCGCTTGTGCTGCACCGCCCGTGACCGTGTTTGTTGGATAAAAAAAAACAAAAAACAAGGCCATGGGCCTAAAATGTAATCGGTGGCGGCCAACTGACCAGTTGGTCGATTGGTATTTTTGGTAGACACATAATTGTGTGTGCATATGATGTGCTTCCAGAATATTCTCCATTTTCTAAAGTTTTTGGTGTTGTAACTTTCATAATTTGTTGCCAAAGAAGGGAATACAGTGACAGCTGGCTAGAGAGACCAGGCCAAATTGAGAACACTTGTAGGACCAACATATCAAGATATTTTTCTAAACAAGAGACCCATGGGCCTAATGCTCTGCTGACAGATGGTTAGCAGGTCAGCTGAGCTAAATATCACAAAACAGCGTGACGACCCAGGTAGACTGCCACCATGTTTGAGGTGAATCTGACAGACAGTTTTTTCAGAAAAGTCCAAAATGTGAAAAAGCATGAGAATACCCATTGACTTGCATAGTTATCTGACAATAAGGAAGTTCCTTTTACCAATAAGTACCCAAATTGAAAATGTTCAAAATCAGTAATCCATAGCAATGCCACCTAGTGAACAACTTTCTTTGACAATTTCACATGGAACATACCCACAAAGTTTCAGCTTAATCTGAGTAACGGTTCTGGAGGGGTCGAAAATAGTGAAAACACTCAAAAAATTCATTAAAAAAATTAGAAAAAAAAATGCAGCGCCACCTGGTGAACAATTAAAAGCTAAGAGTCCCTAGGAGTGTTCCTGTGTGATAGCAAAGCAACTGTATGAGCAATTTTGGAGATTTTTTTTAAGATTTGCCCCCCCCCCCCAAAAAAAAGCAAACAAAAAATCAAAACAAGCGGCCTCTGTCAACAGCCGATGCTCAGCTGACCTAGACATTCATCACACTTGCAGCTCTGTGAACTTGGGAAAGGATCAAGGTCACCCATGTTCTGAGTAAGTCTGACCTTTATAGAAGAACACTAACATGTGCAACATCACGGTTCAAGTAGTTCTCAAGTTATAATGAAGGGTAAAAATCATGTATGTTGCACTGTGACCTCAGAAACGAGATCAAGGTCATTCATGTATTGTCTAAGCATGACCTTCATACAGAAACATTAACCTGCTGCATCACGCTACTAACTCAAAACAGATCTCAAGTTATCAAGTAAACTGTAAATTTTGTGTCAGTTGTCCTGCGAATTAGCATTAGAATGGCCATTGACTTACATAGTAATCAATAAGAAAGCTCCACTGACTGGTAAGGACCCTAATTGAAAACAAGAGGGCTGTGTGAACAGTCCATGCTCAGCTGATCTTGACATTCATCACACTTGCAGCTCTAGGAACTTGGGAAAAGATCAAGGTCATCCATGGTCTGAATAGGTCTGACCTTTATACAAGAACACTAAGATGTGCAACATCAAGGTTCAGGTAGTTCTCAAGTTATAATGAAGAGTAAAATTCAAGTATGTTGCACTGTGACCCCAGAAAAGAGGTCAAAGTCATTCATGTACTGTCTGAGCATGACCTTCATACACAAACATTAACATGTGCAACATCACAGTACTAACTCAAAACAGATCTCAAGTTATCAAGTAAACATTTGTGTCAGTTGTCCTGTGAATTAGCACTAGAATGCCCATTGACTCACATAGTAATCAATAGGAAAGCTGCATTGATCGATAAGTACCCGAATGGAAAATACTTAAAAATCAGGAATCTAAAGCACTGCCACCTAGTAAACACTTTGTTTGACCCTTCCACAAGAACATATCCATCACATTTCACTTAAATCTGAGTGACGGTTCTGAGAACAAGTGAAAAATAACAAAACCATATGAAATTTCATTAAACAAAAAAACAAGAGGGCTGTGTGAACAGCCCATGCTCAGCTGATCTTGACATTCATCACACTTGCAGATCTATGAACTTGGGAAAGGATCAAGGTCACCCATGTTCTGAGTAAGTCTGACCATTATAAAAGAACACTAACATGTGCAACATCAAGGTTCAAGTAGTTCTCAAGTTATAATGAAGAGTAAAATTCATGTATGTTGCACTGTGACCCCAGAAATGAGGTCAAAGTCATTCATGTACTGTCTGAGCATGACCTTCATACAAAAACATTAACATGTGCAACATCACAGAACTAACTCAAAACAGATCTCAAGTTATCAAGTAAACAGTAAATTTTGTGTCAGTTGTCCTGTGAATTAGCACTAGAATACCCATTGACTTCCATAGTAATCAACAGGAAAGCGGCATTGATCGATAAGTATCCGAGTTGAAAATACTTAAAAATCAGATACCTAAAGCAGTGCCACCTAGTAAACAAGTTTGTTTGACCCTTCCACAAGAACATATCCATCACATTTCACCTTAATCTGAGTGACAGTTCTGAGAACAAGTGAAAAATTACAAAACCATATTAAAAATTCATAAAATTTTTTTTAAAAAATTGCAGTGCCACCTTGTGAACAAATTGGGAACTATGTGTCCCTGGGAGTGTCTATGAACGATATCAAAACAACTGGGTGAGCAGTTTCACAGGTGAAGAGTTTTTAAGGTTTGCCCCCAAAAAACGAAAAAAAATCATAACAATTCCAAAAATCAATAGAGCGTGACCATTTGAACTAACTTGGTAGAGATCCACCCAAGGCACATCCCCACCTAGTTTGAAGTAAATCTGGCCAAAATTATTTAAGTTATAACCATTACAAGAAATTCCCATGTTAAAACTTTTGTAAAGATTTTTGAAAAAAAAAAATCATTAAAAAACCAAAATTCATTGGAACATGACCATTGGAACAAACTTGGTAGACACCCACCCAAGGTACATCCCCACCAAGTTTGAAGTTAATCTGCATGACGGTTTTGGAGAAGAAGTTGCAAATGTGAATTAGCATTAGAATACTCATTGACTTCCATAGTAATCAATAGGAAAGCTGCATTAACCGATAAGTACCCGAATGGAAACAATGGTTAAAAATCAGGAATCTGCAGCATTCCCACATAGTGAACAGCTTTGTTTGACCCTTCTACAAGGAACATATCCACCACGTTTCAGCTTAATCTGAGTGACGGTTCTGGAGAAGAAGTCGAAAATAGCTATAACACACAAAAATTCTTTAAAAAAATAGAAAAAAATTGCAGCGCCACCTGGTGAACAAATTAAGAACTACGTGTCCCAGGGAGTGTTTCTGTGTGATATCAAAGTAATTGGGTGAGCGGTTTCAGAGAAGAAGATTTTTTAAGATTTGCCCAAAAAAGAACAAAAAAATTCATTCAAAATCCAAAAATCAATGGACCGTGACCATTTGAACAAACTTGGTAGAGACCCACCCAAGGCACATCCCCACCAATTTTGAAGTGGATCTGGCTGACGGTTTCGGAGAAGAAGTCTAAAATGTAAATTGTTGACGGACGGACGGACGACCGACGGAGGACCATAAGATAAGCTCAGCTGACTGACAAGTCAGCTGAGCTAAAAATCCTTAAAAATCAGGGATCAAAAGCAGTGCCACCTAGTGAACAACTTTGTTTGACCCTTCCATAAGAACATATCCATCGCATTTCAGCTTAATCTGCGTGACTTTTCTGAGAACAAGGGAAAAATCACAAAACCATACAAAAAAATTAATTAAAAAATAGAAAAAATTGCAGTGCCACCTGGCGAACAAATATGGAACTATGTGTCCCTGGGAGTGTCTATATACGATACCAAAGCCACTGGGTGAGCGGTTTCAGAGGAGAAGAGAATTTTGAAGGTTTGCCCAAAAAAGAACCAAAACAAGAGGGCTGTGTGAACAGCCCGAGCCTCAGCTGATCTGGACATTCATCACACTTGCAGCTCTATGAACTTGGGAAAGGATCAAGGACACCATGTTCTGAGTAAGTCTGACCTTTATAGAAGAACACTTACAAGTGCAACATCAAAGTTCAAGTAGTTCTCAAGTTATAATGAAGAGTATAAATTCATGTATGTTGCACTGTGACCCCACAGCTCTATGAACTGACAAGTCAGCTGAGCTAAAATCAGGAATCCGCAGCATTCCCACATAGTGAACAACTTTGTTTGGCCCTTCCAATAGGAACATATCCACCATGTGTAAGCTTAATCTGAGTGACGGTTCTGGAGAAGAAGTCGAAAATATCTATAACACACAAAAATTCACACAAAAAAATAGAAAAAAACTGCAGCGCCACCTGGTGAACAAATTAACAACAACGAGTCCCTAGATGGCTTCCTGTGTGATATCAAAGCATTTGGGTAAGCAGTTTCGGAGAAGATTTTTTAAGATTTGTCCAAAAAAAAACAACAACAAAAATTCATTAAAAATCCAAAAATCACTGGAGCATGACCACGTGAACAAAATTGGTAGAAACCCATCCAAGGTACATTGCCACCAAGTTTGAAGTTAATCTGGATGACCGTTTTGGAGAAGAAGTAGAAAATGTGAATCAGCATTAGAATGCCGATTGACTTCCATAGTAATCAATAGGAAAGCTGCATTGACCCATAAGTACCCGAATTGAAAAAATTGTTAAAAAACAGGAATCTGCAGCATTCCCACATAGTGAACAACTTTGTTTGACCCTTCTACAAGGAACATATCCACCATGTTTCAGCTTAATCTGAGTGATGGTTCTGGACAAGAAGTCGAAAATAGCTATAACACACAAAAATTCATAAAAAATTAGGAAAAAATTGCAGCGCCACCTGGTGAACAAATTAAGAACTACGTGTCCCAGGGAGTGTTCCTGTGTGATATCAAAGCAATTGGGTGAGTGGTTTCGGAGAAGAAGATTTTTTAAGACTTACCCAAAAAAGAACAAAAAAATTCATTAAAAATCCAAAAATCACTGGACCGTGACCATTTGAACAAACTTGGTAGAGACCCACCCAAGGCACATCTCCACCAAGTTTGAAGTGAATCTGGCTGACGGTTTTTGAGGAGAAGTCGAAAATGTGAATTGTGGACGGACGGACGGACGACACAAGCGACGGACCCTCCAAAAACCTCAGCTGACTGACAAGTCAGCTGAGGTAAAAAATCATAAACAAGAGGGCCGTGTGAACAGCCCGTGCCTCAGCTGATCCTGACATTCATCACACTTGCAGCTCTATGAACTTGGGAAAGGATCAAGGACACCATGTTCTGAGTAAGTCTGACCTTTATAGAAGAACACTTACATATGCAACATCAAATTTCAAGTAGTTCTCAAGTTATAATGATGAGTAAAATTCATGTATGTTGCACTGTGACCCCACAAACGAGGTCAAAGTCATTCATGTACTGGCTCAGCATGACCTTCATACAGAATAATTAACATGTGTAGCGAACTCAAAACAGATCTCAAGTTATCAAGTTAACAGTAAATTTCGTGTCAGTTGTTCTGTGAATTAGCATTAGAATGCCCATTGACTTACATAGTAATCAATAGGAAAACTGCATCGAACGATAAGTACCCGAATTGAAAATCCTTAAAAATCAGGAATCCAAAGCAGTGCCACCTAGTAAACAACTGTTTGACCCTTCCACAACAACATATCCATCACATTTCAGCTTAATCTGAGGGACCATTCTAACAAGTGAAAAATAGCAAAACCATACAAAAAATTCCTAAAAAAATTTGCAGCGCCACCTGGTGAACAAATTGGGAACTAGGTGTCCCCGGGAGTGTCTATGTACGATATCAAAGCAATTGGGTACGCAGTTTCGGAGAAGAAGTTTTTTATAAGATTTGTCCAAAAAAAAAGAACAAAAAAATTCATTAAAAATCCAAAAATCACTGGAGCATGAACATTTGAACAAAATTGGTAGAAACCCACCCAAGGTACATTGCCACCAAGTTTGAAGTTAATCTGGATGACGGTTTTGGAGAAGAAGTAGAAAATGTGAATAAGCATTAGAATGCCCATTGACTTACATAGTAATCAATAGGAAAGCTGCATTGACCGATAAGTACAACAATTGAAAGAATCGTTAAAAATCAGGAATCCGCAGCATTCCCACATAGTGAACAACTTTGTTTGACCCTTCTACAAGGAACATATCCACCATGTTTCAGCTTAATCTGAGTGACGGTTCTGGAGAAGAAGTCGAAAATAGCTATAACACACAAAAATTCTTTAAAAAATTAGGAAAAAATTGCAGCGCCACCTGGTGAACAAATTAAGAACTAGGAGTCCCAGGGAGTGTTCCTGTGTGATATCAAAGTAATTGGGTGAGCGGTTTCGGAGAAGAAGATTTTTTAAGATATACCCAAAAAAGAACAAAAAAATTCATTAAAAATCCAAAAATCACTGGACCACGACCATTTGAACAAACTTGGTAGAGACCCACCCAAGGCACATTTCCACCAAGTTTGAAGTGAATATGGCTGAGGGTTTTTGAGAAGAAGTCGAAAATGTGAATTGTGGACGACGGACGGACGACGGACGGACGACGGACGGACGGACGGACGGACAACGGACCCTCAAAAAACCTCAGCCGACTGACAAGTCAGCTGAGGTAAAAATTCATAAAAAATCCAAAATCAATACAGCATGACCATTTGAACACACATGGTAGATATCTACCTAAGGCACATCCCCACCAAGTTTGAATTAAATCTGGTCAATATTATTAAAGTTATGACCATTAAAAGAAATTCCCATGTTAAGTTTTCCAATTAAAACTTTTGTAGAGATTTTTGAAAAAAAATCATAAAAAAATCCAAATTCATTGGAACATGACCATTGGAACAAACCTGGTACACATCCACCCAAGGTACATTGCCACCAAGTTTAAAGTAAATCTGGATGATGGATTTGGAGAAGAAGTCGAAAATGTAAATTAGCATTAGAATGCCCTTCGACTTACATGGTAATCAATAGGAAAGGTGCATTTACCCCAAAGGAGCCGAATTGAAAAAAAATCATTAAAAATCAGGAATCCTCAGCATTCCCACACAGTGAACAACTTTGTTTGGCCCTTCCATTAGGAACATATCCACCAAGCGTAAGCTTAATCTGAGTGACGGTTCTGGAGGAGAAGTCGAAAATATCTATAACACACAAAAATTCAAAAAAAAAAATTAGAAAAAAACTGCAGCGCCACCTGGTGAACAAATTAACAACAAAGAGTCCCTAAATGTCTTCCTGTGTGATATCAAAGCATTTGGGTAAGCAGTTTCGGGGAAGAAGATTTTTTAAGATTTGTCAAAAAAAAAACAACAACAAAAATCATTAAAAATCCAAAAATCACTGGAGCATGACCATGTGAACAAAATTGGTAGAAACCCACCCAAGGTACATTGCCACCAAGTTTGAAGTTAATCTGGATGACGGTTTTGGAGAAGAAGTCAAAAATGTGAATTAGCATTAGAATGCCCATTGACTTCCATAGTAATCAATAGGAAAGCTGCATTGACCGATAAGTACCAGAATTGAAAAAATCGTTAAAAATCAGGAATCTGCAGCGTTCCCACATAGTGAACAACTTTGTTTGACCCTTCTACAAGGAACATATCCACCATGTTTCAGCTTAATCTCAGTGATGGTTCTGGAGAAGAAGTCGAAAATAGCTATAACACACAAAAATTCATAAAAAATTAGGAAAAAATTGCAGCGCCACCTGGTGAACAAATTAAGAACTACGTGTTCCTATGTGATATCAAAGCAATTGGGTGAGTGGTTTCAGAGAAGAAGATTTTTTAAGACTTACCCAAAAAAGAACAAAAAAATTCATTAAAAATCCAAAAATCACTGGACCGTGACCATTTGAACAAACTTGGTAGAGACCCACCCAAGGCACATCTCCACTAAGTTTGAAGTGAATCTGGCTGACAGTTTTTAAGAAGAAGTCGAAAATGTGAATTGTGGACGACGGACGGACGGACGGACGACGGACGACAGACCCTCAAAAAACCTCAGCTGACTCACAAGTCAGCTGAGGTAAAAATCCAAAAATCAATAGAGCGTGACCATTTGAACAAAATTGATAGAGATCCACCCAAGGCACATCCCCACTAAGTTTGAAGTAAATCTGGCCAAAATTATTTAAGTTATAGGCATTACAAGATATTCCTAAGTTAAACTTTCCTATTGAAACTTTTGTAAAGATTTTTGAAAAAAAATCATTAAAAAATCCGAAAATCATTCGAACAAACCTGGTAGACACCCACCCAAGGAACATCCCCACCAAGTTTGAAGTAAATCTGCATGACGGTTTTGGAGAAGAAGTTGAAAATGTAAATTGGCATTAGAATGCCCATTGACTTGCATAGTAAATCAATAGGAAAGGTGCATTAACTGAAAAAGAGCCAAACTGAAAAAATTGTTAAACATCAGGAATCCACAGCAGCCCCACATAGTGAACAACTCTGTTTGACCCTTCTACAAGGAATATATACACCATGTTTCAGCTTAATCTGAGTGACAGTTCTAGAGAAGAAGTCAAAAATAGCTTTAACACAAAAAATTCATAAAAAGATAGAAAAAAATTGCAGCGCCACCTGGTGAACAAATTAAGAACTAGGAGTCCTAGGGACTGTTCCTGTGTGATATCAAAGCAATTGGGTGAGCGATTTCGGAGAATGAGATTTTTTAATATTTGCTCAAACCCTCCCCCCCCCCAAAAAAAAAAAATTCATAAAAAAATCCAAAAATCTCTGGACTGTGACCATTTGAACAAACTTGGTAGACACCCACCCAAGACCCCCCCCCCCCCCCCCCATTTGAAGTGGATCTGGCAGTTTTGGAGAAGTTGAAAATGTGAATTGTTGACGGAGGTTGGACGACGGACAGAGGAACACAAGATAAGTTCAACTGACTGACAAGTCTGCTGAGCTAAAAATCACTGGAGCGTGACCATTTGAACAAACTAGGTAGAGACCCACCCAAGGTACATAGCCACCAAGTTTGAAGTGAATCTGGCTAGCTGTTTTGGAGAAGTCAAAAAAGGTGAATTGTGAATGGACAGAGAGAAGCCATGGATGACCGAGTCTTCTAATATCTCAACCTGACTGGTAGGTCAGTTGAGCCAAAAAGCGACTGTGAGTCAAAAAGCCATGCAACAGGCGGTAACTTTACTGAGGAACTTCAATACAAGACTGTAATGCTATAAGATAATAGCACTTCTATTCTGCAGAGTCCTGGACAGGCAAATAGCGTTGGTGAGGCCGAAAACAAATGTGGTGTTTCCTGTTGCCACAAAGCACAAAAGTAGAGTAGGTAGGTAGGTAGGGATTCTTTTTTTTTTTTTCAATTTTTATAAACTGTGAATCTCTGAATCACAATGTGATTTGATGTACTTAAGTTGAGTTATCTGATATCAACATTCTATTGAATTCCAAAAATTATTTTTTTGTTTTTCTGACAAATTCTTGAAAATTATAAACAAAAATTATTCTTGACAAACATTGCACAGGCACTGTAACTTTTTGATGATGCAAACAAAATTTTCAGAGAGGTAATTTGCTTTCAATCTATTCAAATATATTGTAATTTGTTTATTGTATTGGTTGATTAATTTAAAAGTATATGTTCGAGTGTCGGCCTCCCTTGCATTTTAATGAAATAAAACTTAACTTTCACATTTCAAGTATATTAGAGAATCGCTTCAAATATATCTTTGTCTGGCATCCTTTCCTTGTTGGATGACATGTGGTGGGTAAAATACAGTGAAAGATGAAAAATGATACATGTTGGAACTTGTGCATGTCAATATGACAATCTGCCCGAGTAGTAAATGGAGAAATATGTTAATTTTCTTTACAAATTCATTATAATATCTAAAGCCTGCAGTGCTATAATTCAGCGGTTAATTTCACAATATTTTGACATGGGGGTGGGGGGCCTCAAGTATTCTTCTGTGCATGCACTTCTTATTTCAATTCCATTGATTGATTTGATATCCTACATCCCAACGGGAGCCCCACGGAATGCAGAAATAGTGAACGGCTCTCGATTTGCATCGCATATGCTGGGGCCTCATTTGGGTTGCGGTGAAACTGCGATCGTTTGAACACTTTATCCGTTGCTAGAATACAACAGATTCTGTCACTCTATGCGGACAGTGCTCTGATATGCCTTCTATATTAAACTTTTGTCCTTCTTTCTTGTCTATGCAATCCAAAGAGTTCGACACAACAATCACAACACTCGTCCTCATGCAAACAGATGACCGTACATCTCCATATCTATACCCGGATGTGCAAACTCAAGAATTTGGGTTAATTCATTCAGCCTTCAGCAGGGAAGCACAAGCCCGTCTTCCCGTTCTGTATTGCCGAAGTTTTCGAACAAAGTCTGCCTTACGAAATAGCCTCTCATAAAAAAGATGTACCCAAACATTTAACCAAAAGTCAATAGTATTACGCACTTTCTTTCGTTACGGCCGATGTAAAGACAAGCTGAACGTCGACCAACACGTGGAGTGATGTGCCATTGTGTGCACGCATGTAATTCTGACTGCACACGCCATGCCCACGGGTGACCGCTTGGTCTTGGGAAAGTTCCTTTGTCTCTGGTGGCAGGGTTGTAGTTTTTGTACTGGCATCAAGGTTGGATAACTATGCACTTACATTAGAACACTTGTGTACACACAGATTAGAAAAACCCTCTTATTAAAAGATGTACATGTACCTTAAAAATTAACAAACGACCTGGAGCTAAACTTTCTTCACGACACAGAGGCGCATTTATTTCGGGTGAAACGATCCCCTAATGAGCAACAAGTGGATATTTTCAGACTTCTGAGAGCGGCCCTTGACCCATATATCAACTTTGCACCAAGTTTTCAACAAAATTGAATCTACTTACAAATTGTTCTTTTCAAGCTCTTCAGACCCGCAACCTCAACAATTGGGCCTTAAACCTCAAATTCCCGTACAGAAACTTTGATATCCCCATTTTTTTTGGCATTGCCAAGCAACACGTAAACAAAGATGGCCGCCATAACTGATTGTAATATCTGTGGCTTTGCCACAGATAACAAAAAAGGTGACCAGACGCTTGACATCCCATACAGCATAAAAAACAAGGCTTAAAGCCTGGAGGTGGGGCTTTTTGTTGTTTTTCCTTTGTTTTCATTAGGGCATGAACATATGTTTACATGTATAATATACATATACATGTATATGAAATTTGGGTACATTTGCGAGTTAATATTCATGGCTATGATAGTAATATCTGTAAGACCTTAATTTACCGGGCTTAATATGAATATTTTGTTAACATTTCAATACATGTAGGTTTGTGTATGATCAAACAAAAATTTATTTCTAGGGTGGGAGTGAGCGTATTTTGGAGATCGTTTATGCGCACGCATAATGTGTTATGACATATGTAAAGCAGCCACAGTGACGTATGAAAAGACCTGTTGCTGAAGCCACTGCGAAGAGGTGGAACTAGAAGAATACCTGAGGATTACTCAGTAGTTTCACAAGTAAGTGCGTGTTTTTCATATTTCGTTGTTTTACCTTGTACATATTACACGGGCGAAGATGTGTTTGTATAAAATTTGACAGGTTCCCTGCCACTTGCGGTGTCATCGCATCAATGTGGTATCTACGCGGTCATTGCCATGTTGACCATCACATGAACATTATGGCGATGTCATTCACCATCAGCACATGCTTTTGAATATCGGCGCATTGCTCACAAATTAAACTTGATGTGTGTTTTGAAGTCTTATACTGAGTTGTTATTGTATGTCACTAAGTCTGCTTTATTGATTGCTACATATTTAATGTTTGTCAGGGTCAACACATAGCAGGCACAATGAAAACTTGTAAGAATGACACTATTTTTTTCCAAGAAAATGAGTCAGATATCTGAATATTTCAGATTAATGAGTCAAAAAACAAAGGAACAACAACTTCAGTCCCTTCAAATTTGTGTCATTATAATGAATATGTCAGATAACTGAGTGTCACTTTGAGTTTTCACTGTATTATTTCATTTGAGCTCCAGTACACTTTAATCAGGTGGTGCAAAATAGAAACAGAATTGTTAGCCCCCTCATCACTGGAAGTGCTTCTCCTCTGGTTTAATTTCTACCCTTGATCTGTAAAAGGCCACCCTGTACATTTAATACATACAGGTTGTCATTTTCCATTCCAAGGGTATGCAGGAAGATGGACCTTAAACAAGAGGGCTGTGTGAGCAGCCCGTGCCTCAGCTTATCTTGACATTCATCACACTTGCAGCTCTATGAACTTGGGAAAGGATCAAGGACACCATGTTCTGAGTAAGTCTGACCTTTATAGAAGAACACCCACACGTGCAGCATCAAAGTTCAAGTAATTCTCAAGTTATAATGAAGAGTAAAATTCATGTATGTTGCACTGTGACCCCACAAACGAGGTCAAGGTCATTCATGTACTGTCTCAGCATGACCTTCATACACAATAATTAACATGTGTAGCTAACTCAAAACAGATCTCAAGACATCAAGTAAACAGTAAATTTCGTGTCAGTTGTGCTGTGAATTAGCATTAGAATGCCCATTGACTTACATAGTAATCAATAGGAAAGCTGCATTGAACGATAAGTACCCGAATTGAAAATCCTTAAAAATCAGGAATCCAAAGCAGTGCCACCTAGTAAACAACTGTTTGACCCTTCCACAACAATATATCCATCACATTTCAGCTTAATCTGAGGGATGGTTCTGAGAACAAGTGAAAAATAGCAAATCCATACAAAAAATTAATTTAAAAAAATTGCAGCGCCACCTGGTGAACATATTGGGAACTAGGTGTTCCCGGGAGTGTCCATGAACGATATCAAAGCAATTGGGTGAGCGGTTTCAGAGAAGAATTTTTAAGGTTTGCCCCCCCCCCCCCCCAAACAACAAAATTCATAAAAAATCCAAAAAATCAATAGAGCTTGACCATTTGAACACACTTGGTAAAATCCACCAAAGGCACATCCCCACCAAGTTTGAAGTAAATCTGGTCAATATTATTAAAGTTATGACCATTACATGAAATTCCTATGTTAAGTTTTCCTATTAAAACTTTTGTAGTGATTATTCAAAAAAAATCACAAAAAAATCCAAATTCATTGGAACATGACCATTGGAACAAACCTGGTAGACACCCACCCAAGGTACATTGCCACCAAGTTTGAAGTCAATCTGGATGATGGATTTGGAGAAGAAGTCGAAAATGTAAATTAGCATTAGAATGACCATTGACTTACATGATAATCAATAGGAAAGGTGCATTTACCCCAAAGGAGCTGACTTGAAAAAATCATTAAAAATCAGGAATCCGCAGCATTCCCACACAGTGAACAACTTTGTTTGGCCCTTCCATTAGGAACATATCCACCAAGTGTAAGCTTAATCTGAGCAACGGTTCTGGAGAAGAAGTCGAAAATAACTATAGCACACAAAAATTCACAAAAAAATTAGAAAAAAAACTGCAGCGCCACCTGGTGAACAAATTAACAACAAGGAGTCCCTATATGTCTTCCTGTGTGACGTCAAAGCATTAAGGTAAGCAGTTTCAGGGAAGAAGATTTTTTAAGATTTGTCCAAAAAAAAAAAAAAAAAAAAAAAATCATTAAAAATCCAAAAATCACTGGAGCATGACCACGTGAACATAATTGGTAGAGACTCACCCAAGGTACATTGCCACCAACTTTGAAGTTAATCTGGAGGACGGTTTTGGAGAAGAAGTCAAAAATGTGAATTAGCATTAGAATGCCCATTGACTTCCATAGTAATCAATAGGAACGCTGCATTGACCGACAAGTACCAGAATTGAAAAAATCCTTAAAAATCAGGAATCCGCAGCATTCCCACATAGTGAAGAACTTTGTTTGACCCTTCTACAAGGAACATATTCACCAAGTTTCAGCTTAATCTGAGTGATGGTTCTGGAGAAGAAGTCGAGAATAGCTATAACACACAAAAATTCATATAAAATTAGGAAAAAAATTGCAGTGCCACCTGGTGAACAAATTAAGAACTAAGTGTCCCAGAGAGTGTTCCTGTGTGATATCAAAGCAATTGAGTGAGTGGTTTCGGAGAAGAAGATTTTTTAAGATTTACCCAAAAAAGGACCAAAAAAAATCATTAAAAATCCAAAAATCACTGGACCGTGACCATTCGAACAAACTTGGTAGAGACCCACCCAAGGCACATCTCCACCAAGTTTGAAGTGAATATGGCTGACGGTTTTTGAGAACAAGTCGAAAATGTGAATTGTGGACGACGGACGGACGATGGACCCTCAAAAAACCTCAGCTGACTGACAAGTCAGCTGAGGTAAAAATCACACCAAAATCCCAGCAGAAGATGGGGTTTTAATCACACTTAAAATATGCATATATATATATATATATATATATATATATATATATATATATATATATATATATATATATATATATATATATACATACATATATGTGTATATATATATATATATATATATATATATATATATATATATATATATATATATATATGTATATACACATACATACATATATATACATACATACATACATTTCAACCTCTATTCAGATCGTTCAAAAAAGGCAAGTTATGTATGATTACGATGTCACAAATCTAAAGCTCAACATGTAAATGAATCAAACCAACTTTTAAATTATATAAGTTTTGCTTTGCTGTAATAATAGTTTTCACTGACGCCATTTTCCCTCCCATTAAAACACAACTTTTCCCATCTCTCCGTGACTGTTCTGGCGCACAGTTTCCCTATACAGTATATCAATCGAAGAAAAAAAAGTTTTAGCATCAAACAAAGTAGCCTTATCGAGCGCAAGGTTGAGTGAGTACAGCACTGAGTGATAGGCTATTCAAAACGTGAACTGAAAATGTCGACAGTCTCAGCATGGCAATGTTTACAAACATCCACTTCTCGCTCGGATCCATGACCTAGATCTTGATTCATCTCAGAATCCCACAATCAATGAACGCAATCAATAAAGCAGACCAAGTGACATACAATAACAACTCAGTATAAGACTTCAAAACACACATCAAGTTTAATTTGTGAGCAATGCATTGATATTCATAAGCATGTGCTCGTGATGAGCGACATTGCCATAATGTTCATGTGATGGTCAACATGGCAATGACCACGTGGATACCACATTGATGCGATGACACCGCAAGTGGCAGGGAACCTGTCAAATTTTATACAAACACATCTTCGCTCGTGTAAAATACACAATATAAAACAACGAAATATGAACAAGAGGGCTGTGTGAACAGCCCGTGCCTCAGCTGATCTTGACATTCATCACACTTGCAGCTCTATGAACTTGGGAAAGGGTCAAGGACACCATGCACTGAGTAAGTCTGAACTTTATAGAAGAACACTTACATGTGCAACATCGAAGTTCAAGTAGTTATCAAGTTATAATGAAGAGTAAAATTGATGTACGTTGCACTGTGACCATACAAACGAGGTCAAGGTCATTTATGTACTGTCTCAGCATGACCTTCATACAGAATAATTAACATGTTTAGCTAACTCAAAACAGATCTCAAGTTATCAAGTAAACAGTAAATTTCGTGTCAGTTGTCCTGTGAATTAGCATTAGAATGCCCATTGACTTACAAGGTTTTTTAAGATTTGTCCAAAAAAAAGAACAAAAAAATTCATTGAAAATAAAAAAAATCACTGGAGCATGAACATTTGAACAAAATTGGTAGAAACCCTACCAACATATATTGCCATCAAGTTTGAAGTTAATCTGGATGACGGTTTGGAGAAGAAGGCGAAAAAGTGAATTAGCATTAGAATGCCCATTGACTTCCATTGTAATCAATAGGAAAGCTGCATTGACCGACCAGTACCAGAATTGAAAAAATCCTTAAAAATCAGGAATCCACAGCATTCCCACATAGTGAACAATTTTGTTTGACCCTTCTACAAGGAACATATCCGCCATGTTTCAGCTTAATCTGAGAGACAGCTCTGGAGAAGAAGTTGAAAATAGCTATATCACACAAAAATTCATAAAAAAAATAGAAAAAAACTGCAGCGCCACCTGGTGAACAAATTAAGAACTACAAGTCCCAGGGAGTGTTCCTGTGTGATATCAAAGCAATTCGGTGAGCGGTTTCAGAGAAGAAGATTTTTTAAGATTTCACCCAAAAATGAACAAAAATATTCATAAAAAATCCAAAAATCACTAGACCGTGACCATTTGAACAAACTTGGTAGAGACCCACCCAAGGTACATTCCCACCAACTTTGAAGTTAATCTGGATGACAGTTTTGGAGAAGAAGGCGAAAATGTGAATTAGCATTAGAATGCCCATTGACTTCCATAGTAATCAATAGGAAAGCTGCATTGACCGATAAGTACCCGAATTGAAAAAATCATATAAAATCAGGAATCTGCAGCATTCCCACATAGTGAACAACTTTGTTTGAGTCTTCTACAAGGAACATATTCACCATGTTTCAGCTTAATCTGAGTGATGGTTCTGGAGAAGAAGTCGTAAATAGCTATAACACACAAAAATTCATAAAAAATAAGAAAAAAATTGCAGCGCCACCTAGTGAACAAATTAAGAACTACAAGTCCCAGGGAGTGTTCCTGTGTGATATCAAAGGAATTGGGTGAGCGGTTTCGGAGAAGAAGATTTTTTAAGATTTACCCAAAAAAGAACAAAAAATTCATAAAAAAATCCCAAAAATCACTAGACCGTGACAATTTGAAGAAACTTGATAGAGACCCACCCAAGGCACACCTGCACCAAGTTTGACGTGGATCTGGCAGACGGTTTTTGAGAAGAAGTCGAAAATGTGAATTGTGGACGACGGACGGACGGACGACGGACGGACGATGGACCCTCACAAAACCTCAGCTGACTGACAAGTCAGCTGAGGTAAAAACACACACTTACTTGTGAAACTACCGAGTAATCCTCAAGTCTTCTTCTGGTTCCACCGATGGAACTTAAATATTCAAACAGAGTGCGGCAGGGAATTCCTGGACAACGTCATTTGGGTCATTTACATACAGATCTCGCGCATGCGTACATCTTATGTTTTCCGTCTGAGCCGGCTTTTCGTCTGCTTGTGCGACCAAGAAAATTTAAATTACGCTACTCACAGCGAAAAGAAACGTGCCCCAGCCGCGCGTGACAAAATAAGACCGACACACACAGTTTCCATCGGTGTGGAAAATATGGAGCGATAGCGGGTTGTAAAAGAAGGACAAGGTCAGCCTTGGGCGAGCAAGTGATGATGATGTCGCTACATTCATTCTGAACAGGTCTGACGTTCAGAGCTGTGCCCAATTGTCGCACGTGCCGGAAAAAAAAATCAAAGATCACAGGAGCCGCCCATTTCTTTGAAGTCGTTATATTCAAGTCGTCATGGATACTTGATCAGTCGTGTTTGTAATCAATTGAGATTGAATCCGAATATCATTATCATATTATAACCGCTCCAGCTTGATGAAGTTTTCTTTTCTTTTTCTTTTTTTTTGGGGGGGGGAGGGGAAGAGTGGCAAGGTAATCAAATTCATGGGACAAAAGTGCCGTTAATTAAGATCAGTAAAGACGACGGCAACTTCAGAGACAAAGAGAGAGAAAAAACAACAAACAAATGGGCATATTATCTACGTTTCCCGCTAACTTCGAGATAAAATTTTGTCTGCATCGGCAGCTCTTGACTGCACATATTGCGAGGAAGACGTGCCCGCGACCTCCGCTACTTATCAAGCTGTTATTGTCTACGATGTCAAAGATTTATGTTATTCTATTCGTCATCAATTTTCCTAGGGGCACCATAAAATTTTCTCATGAACTTGACTTTATCAGTTCTGTATTTCTATAAGATTGTGCAAGGTATAATGTGTGAGTTTCTTTCTTAAGACATTTGTCTGCATGCCACTTGTGTGGGAAGTTGCAATACGTTGTTCAGAGCCTCGTCCGACAGAGAATTTTACCAACATTTCTCGACGACAATATAACGAATTTATTTTGAAAAATTAGAAAGAATTGTACTTGTAATTTCACATTGCTGTGTACCACACTAGCCAAATGCATTTGCAATGGATTAGAACAAGCTTTGAACGTTGTCACCATTGACAGAACGGTATACTGCACAACGGTCTGAACGGGTCCTCGGGTGTCACACTGTGTTCGGTATAATGGCACATGCGACATGAAAATTTGATGAGGAACTGTACGTTTCGAAACATAAAATTTATTATACAAAGAAGCCTCATTCTCTCACTCTTTCGGTCATTGCTTCAGCCATATCTATCTGCTATTATCGGTCGCGACCGTATACATTCTCCGAAAACACGCACACACAAGTCCAACTAAATAACATCCCATTTTTCTGCACATGCTTCCAGCACAGAATTATCTATCGTTCTTTCTTGTAAGTCATATGCAGAACAAAAGTTGATGTACATAAACTTAAGGTATCAACAATTTTTTCCAAACAAAACATTTTAGTCAAGTAATTCAGAATTTCATCTGGTCCTTTCTAGATCTGCTGTGGGTTTTGTGTGTGTGTTTTGTTTGTTTGTTTTTTTGTTGTTGTTTGTTTGTTTTGTTCTTGTTTTTTTTTGTTTTTTGCTTGTTTTGTTTTTGTTTTGTTTTGTTTTGTTTTTTTTTTTTTGTTTTTCTTTTGTTTTGTTTGTTTGTTTTGTTTGTTTTTTATCTCGCATTTTTATTTTGGTAATTTGCGATGAAAAAAAAAATACTGAGGATTTCAAATGTATCATACCATGATGCAAACTCGAAATATATGATTGCTTAATTGCATTGGAACAATCTACTATAGTGTAGAGTTGGTAGGAACACCGCGAGGAAAATTATTCAGACGATAATATTGACAAGATCTAAGAAGAGAAAGAGAGAAAAAACGAAATACAGATTTTGATTTGTTACGAATGCAGTGCATCGTCAATAAAACAAACATCCTAAAACAAAATTTTTGGTAGGAAACACGACGAATTCTCTCTCTCTCTCTCTCTCTCTGCAGATAAGCATGAAGATAGTGTTTTGCTCACTGTAACCAAGGAGAAGGGGGGGGTTCGGTACGCTGGTACAGGTAATTATTCTTCTAGAGTACGCAGTACGGAAAATAAAAATCTTTCAAAATTTTGGATAGTACGAAGTACGTAAAACAAGACGGCTTCCAGTACGGTAAATAAATAAAAAAAAACCCTTACCGACCCTCAAGGACGGCTTTTTCTACCATCTTTGCTGTAACATTAATAACCAATGGAACGGAGGTACCTGCATCCTAGAACTGCTGGTACCAAATTATAGACAAATCTTGAAATTGGAAACGACGTTTGTTTCACTGCATAAAAATTTAGTTTCCTGAGATTTGAGGTCAATATGTTCCAAGTTGAATCTGTATTTGCAGTGAACGGTGAAGATGACAATCATGTGTTATTGTTTGCGACCATGTGTGTTCTCATTTGCTCGTTTTCCACACTTATGTAATCTAACGCAAACAAATATGTCTATCAAAATATATACCAATTGAACACAAACACAATCCATAGCAAACGATCGCGACTTGAATTTATAAAAACATGCACAAGTTTAGCGTCAAAATGAACACCATACATAAAAGCTTTATTTGCTGTTTTTCGTCAATAAATGTGTCAAACATTGTCATTGACACCGGAACATTATGTGAGACTGCATGCCGTCGTCTTCAAGTTCGAACGATGCGAAGGCCGTAGGCTTGAACAAACAACATAGGCACCGATGAGCGTACAAACTCGTCCATTTATCATTGAGTCTTGCGATACGAACATGCATGATTAAAATATGATCAAGCACAGTTAATGACATGAAAAATTCTATTCTCGTTGACGACCAAAAAAATAGTGGTATTTCACAGTTTCACTCTGTCTCCGCAGACGGCTCTGCAAGCACGTGGAGATTGCATGCAATTGTGCTTTGCTCTCGCAATATAGCGCACGCCACGTGACCGGCGAGAGCCAACTGGTTCTAAATATATCTCTCATCAGCGAGGAATTGCCCTAGAACTGTTGTGCATGGCCGAATGCCGTTACAAACAACACTTGCATGGTCGAATGTAAAAACTCTTTCTTGTCGCCAAAATATCATGTTTATTGACCAAAACGAAGGCACAACGGTCCTTCGACGCATGATTAGTGATGAATTACGTGGATAGGTACGTGTATGAAATATCGCGGAATGCAACTTTAAAGCACTTACATATTGTTATTGCGCCAAAACAGCGTACTTGCACAAGACTTGTAAGGGGAAGTGATAACTTGATTACATTTTCTCGTGGACTTTTTAGATCACTGTAACAAATGCTCAATGTATTTTTTCCGTCTGATGCATCTTTGGACGTGTTCAGACTGGTAACTGTCTGGATATGCAAAAACCTACGGAGAGCCTCATTGAGCTGACAAAAGTTCGGTGTTCACAGAATTGAGGTCACATTCACCCACGAATACAAGCAAGATACGGAACTTCTTTTAACAGAAAGGTCCTGATAATGTGCATAGATCGATAAAGAATATCTACATTTTACATCAGCAATGAGCAGTAATACCAGTGTTACCATTAAGAGCACAAATGAAAGAAAATAACTTTCACCTTTTTAAAATCTGTTTCTAATTTGCACCAGAATACATACGTTCGCCGGATGACATATTCTCACAGTTAGGCTTTTTCAGCTAACAGTTAGGCATTTTCAGCAATTGTGACCAGTGGTGACAGAGTATTTTCTCTTATTAAACCCTTCAGGTATCAGTCTTGTTTATTTTGCCGATATCAAATGTTAAGAATAAAGTCTTGTCACAAATCAGGACTATTAACACGACAGGAATAGTTCCTGGTTTTCAAATATTGAACTTTTTAGGTCTACTATGTACAATGTACATGAGAGGGGGTCTCCTTACGGAGCCCCACCTAAAAATTAGGGGGTAAATTGAAATAAAAATTGCGCAGAATGATACCTCATGTAATTTCTGACCGACTTTGTGTTGATCACTAGGATTGAATCGCAAAACTCACAGAGCCCAGGCACTTTCAATCCAGCATGTCCTCTCTTGCGCAAGCGATTAGAGAACTGCCCGGTGGCACACTGTGTGCCATACCAGATACTGGCAGAGTGCTAGGAGTTAATTACTGTGTGAATTAAACTTGTAGCTTTACTTCTGTTATGTTGTCATTAAAAAAAAGATATTTTGTGGCTTAAATCTAGACTTTTTTAACTTAGGAACATCATACTTGCCTTGTTTGGGTGTGAGTTCAAATGCAGCTTTCCATATTTGGGGACCAGTAAGTGGATTGTACTAATTTGTTTTTACAGCAATAGAGAATTTCAAAGTAATCAGAACAATGGTAGTGATTAGTCTGAACTGGCCAATTCTTCTCTCCATGGCTAATGGTTTCCTGTTCCCTATGAGTGCCCCTTGCCAATTGGTTTCCAGGGGTCATGGACTAATGACTGTGCAAACAATGACATGCTTCATTATCATGCTCATGCAAACAAACCTCATGTGCTTGGCACTGCTTTAACTTTTCAGTGTAAACAAAAAGTTTTCAGATAATTTTTTTTTCTCATATAAGTTTTATGTTCCTACAACTGAGTTTTTGGGAGCATGTTGTTTAAGTATCAAACTATCCAAAAATATGAAAAAGTGATCAGAGGTTATCCAAAGGTATTCACTTCAGAACCTCCACCTTAAAAAATCTTTGAAACGTTGACTCAGTTTTAAAAGTCGATATCACATCTGACATTGTTGAAATGCTAAGTGCCTTAAGCAGAGATGAGTGATGACATGTCAAGAAATTGTTTCACCAGATTTCCTTGAGTAGACTCTTACTTTTTTGGACCAGCAGTTGTTATGTTACAAATATCAAGACCATACGTTAAAATAGGAACACAAACAGTATTCAACAAATATGTTGTTGCGTCTGTAGCTAAGCCTGGGTACAATAGACCATTATTACTTAACCCATATACGCTCTGTCTACAGGCATTTACTCTGCCTTCAATGTGGCTGTTCGAAGAGTTTGTCACAGTAAATTTAAAAACCTAGTATGTCCAAAGAATTGGTGACTTCCAAGGGAATAGTACCAAGATACCAACTTGGTGTAGAACAGAACAAGTTTGGACCTATTATCATACACTTGAACTTCTTGGTATTAAAATTGAATTGCCACTCCTTTGCATAGTGTACACACGTCAAAAGAAGATTGAAATCCTTCGACAGTGGAGCTGAATAGTTCCATATCTGGGGGAGGAAAGACAAATCTGGTTGTAGTGAATAGCACCCTCAATGCCCGGCACTATATTGACTCCCTACTCTTTGCCCTATGCAGGTTCAATAGGAGAAGACTTCATCTTCATGCATGATAAAACTTATCCGCACAGTACCACAATTACCCTAAACTACCTGTATGACCAGGGTGTTGAGATCATGCGGGCAGTCTCTCAAAACAATGACCACTGTAATCTCAAGGTCAAGTTGCGATCAATGAGTGCAAACTTGCAACAAATCACTATCTGCGGTCAAAATCTGGCATTCAGGATATATTACAATCTAAAAAATGCTATATGCAGAGTAAATCTCAATATAAATGAACAACTCCTGTGTTGTTAATGTCATATTATGATAATAACTCTCTGCTTTAGCCATTTACAAACACGGCTGCATGGCTTTGCCCATATATACTCCTGATGCTGTGCTATCCAGTTATCTGCATACTCATTTGTAAACTGACAAATCCTGGTAACAAACTTTTCAGGAAATACATGAGGCCCATGGGCCAAATGTTCTGCAGGCACTATGGCTATATTACACCTGTTCATTTCAAAGTTGTCGGTCCTCAAGTGGCTTCTGAACATGTAAAGCTTATGTGATTTTACTGTCTTGTTTGACCACCAGATGACACTTTGCTCTACATGTAATCATAGTTTATTTGCACAATTCTTGTGATGGATATTGTTGCATGTGCCAAGACAACAATGAGTGAGTCCTTAACTTTATGTCCTCAGTGACCTTGGGACAGAAGATCCAGTTCACCCACATTATGTAATACAAGAGGTCCATAGGCCTGGTGCTGTCCTGACATTCTCATTGATGTCCAAGCTGCACCCTGCCGTTACAAAATCACCTCTTTCAACTTTACAGGCACGGTGACCTCACAAATATAAGTCAATGTCACCTGATATTATATACAATTCTAGCTTTGGACATTGTCTATATATCATATAAATTTGGCAAGTCTAATCCAATTACTTTTCAAGATATGGAATTCTATATCTTAAAACACATTTTGGCTCATAATTTCTATCTAATTATCGGTGGCGCCACTAGTATTACCAGCAACTTAGACTTTGACTCCCCCTTCCCAATCCCACTAAATTTGGAGATTATCTGCAACAAATTAAAGATGATACAGTGTTCACAAGATTTTCATATTTTCACCCCTATCTTGCATAATATTGTAGGTGGTGCCACCAATATCGAAAATAACCTAGACTTTTAAAGCCCGTATAAGTGCTGAAAGTTATATTGGGATAACTTGAAAACTGTGAACAGTACTGTGGTCATAAGATTTTCACATTGACCTGCATATTACACAATACTATAGGTGGCGCCACCAACATTGATGACGACATAGATTTGTATATAATATTGGGGTCATCTTGTGAATGCTCTGCACCCCACAATTCTTGAGATAGGCCCATGTAACGTTTAGGAGTTATAAAGTGTATACACTTTATAACTCCTAAACGTCATATGGGCCTATCTCAAGAATTACACTTTATAACTCCTAAACATTACATGGGCCTTTCTCAAGAATTGTGGAGTGTACATTTAGGAGTTATAAAGTGTATACACTTTATAACTCCTTAACGTTACATGGGCCTATCTCAAGAATTGTGGGGTGCAGAGCATTCACGAGATGACCCCAATATTCAAACTGGCCATTTGACCTTGACCTTCAACTCGGATTTTAAAAATTGGCACTGTTCAAAATATGCGCCCAACATCCTCCTTTCCATAGTTTGTTTGTTCAAATCAGGTTATAATTTTTCCAGTTATCGAGGAAAAACGATAAACATGGACGAGCGCCAAACTCCGTAATTACTGGGTGACAGTGACCCAAAAAGCAGGTCACTAAGTATACTTTTATGTATTATGTAAAATCAAGTGCAATTTTGATCTGGAGGCTCAATTCTCTTTGCCATTGATGTCCAAGCTACACCCAGCCATTACAAAATCGCCTTTTCAACTTTAAGGACAGGTAAGACACCAAAAATACATCCCACTGTAGTCAATCCTAGCTCAAAATGTATTTGCGTTAGGATAACATATCATATATGTGTCTACTCGTCATACTCCAAAGAATTTATATGATCCGTATTTGGGTGTCTGTGACGTTAATTGTTGAATAAACAATTGAAAGTTGACCGCAAAGCATCCACCTCATAAATGTCGATATAAGTCACTAATTATTCGTGATAAAATCATAATTACACTTGGATCTTAATCCTGACATATTGGCAACAAAAAACGATCCTGTGATTTTTTATGCTTGGTTTTGTTTCTCTGTTATCCATCCTCAAAGTTTGACGTTTCAATTATCCCTTGGATTTTCAGAATGTTCATTTTCTTCATTTCATAGAAAAAGAACGAAGCAAAATTTAGAAAATCGCTGAATCGTTTTTGCAGTTCAGACATTAAAGAATCAAAAGCCGTTAACCGGATTAAATTTCGCCCTGCCGTTTTCTTGGAATAACCATTCTTAGGTGGGGCTCTCGTCCTATTATCCTTTCTGAGAAAACAAGCTTCAAAGGCCTTTGATGTTGATCATTTGCCTCTGAAACAATACCATTTGCTCAAGTTGAGTTGATATTTGTACAAAACGTAGCAAACATCGTCCCTGAACATTTGGGGAGGTTGTCAATCAATTCTTGGCCAATCACATGAATAAAAGAGCCTTTGAAGTACGGAAAACATTATTCAGCGATCTGTCAAACGGCGATAGCTACAGTCTGGTTTCAAAGTGTCTACAGTCTGGTTTCAAAGTGTGACGTCATGGAGGCGGCCCTTCCAGCCCCGTGACCTCAAGCCTGGCAACGAAAGTTGTGTTGCCTTGCTTCGGTGGGGCGGCCTGCGGCCGCTCATGGTCAGTGTACAGATGGCGGGTTTGGTCTTCCGCCGCCAACCTCTTCACCCCGTTTTTAGGGATAGTGTTTTATTGTATTTACTCCTCTCCTATCTGTATACTTTATGTAGTTAGCTTGTTAGACTTGTCTTTACACTTTACTTAGTTAGCTTGTCATTATTTTGTAGCTGTTTTCTCAATGAGTTTCATTCCTCTTTCCAACCTGAGCTTTGTAACGCTAGTTTGTGTGTTTTCTCTTGTGTTCACGTTTATGCTTATTTCAATGTGTTTATTTGTACTTTTATTTCCTCATCCCTGGGTTACAATAAAGTATTATTATGTACGTGGGTATCGTTGATTAGGGTGTCAATTTTTTTCCCCGCCTGTCTTTGGTGTGAAGGACCACTGAGGTAATCCATCGCGGCATGGCCTTTGAAGTTTGAAGGGACATCGTCTGACGATTCCCGCTCCTCTTGAGCATTTAAAGTCTCCCTTCATTAGAATGCAAAACAAGCAAGATAACTATAAAGTAAACCACTAAGGCTATGATATGTTACCATGTTTGCATCTTTTCCCTGCCCACAAGCATACTTTCGGCATGCTGCCTTATTTCGCATTGCCGCCCTGATAGTGATACCACTCTCTTTTTGCCATGGGCCGTTGCTACCTGCAGCCACGTGACAGGCTGTTAAGTATGATTGACGGTTGGCATTGTTCCGTTTGGCGGCTGACAGCCAAAAGAATGACACATGGACGTTCCATGTCCACATGCCTGTGTGGTTTTTTGCCGTTTTTCTCATATTTCTACTTTAGTTAAAAGCTCGAAATTTTGACAACTAATAGAAAGGACTTTCATCTTCCAAAAACCGTTAAAATTTCAAAATCGACCATGCAAAGGTTTTTGGTGTCTTAAGTGTCCTTAAAGGCATGCTGACGTCACAAAAATGAGTCAAGATCACTGATATTACATAACATTCTACCTTTGGCCATGGTCTATACATCATATAAATTTGGCAAGTCTAATCCAATTACTTTTCGAGATACGGAATTTCACATCTTAAAACACATTTTGGCTCAAAATCTGTCAAATTAGAGGTGGCGCCACTAGTATCATTAACAACTTAGACTTTGTCCTCCGCCACAATCCCACCAAATTTGGTGAAGATCCGCCAAAAATTAAAGATGCTAGACAGTTCACAAGATTTTCATATTTTGACCCCTATCTCGCATAATAATGAAGGTGGCACCACCAATATCGAACTTGGCCTAGATAGTCATACACCCTATAAGTCCTGGAAGTTATATTGGGCAAACTTGAAAACTGTGGACAGTATCGCGCTTACAAGCAAAGGTTAACAGACGGATGGACAGACAGACATGAGCCGTGGTATATGCTCTATGACCATTGGTCAGCAGAGCTAAAAATGTTAAAAAAGTCATGTGGCATCTTGCATACATCTGACAGGTTTCTGGGACCTGCATTAATTGAAAATAAAAAGTTTGCTGAAGGGTTCTCATCTGTACTGACAATTGTTGCCCACACAGCACCACCTGGCCCGGGTATGTCGTCACCCCCCCTCCTATTATCGCTCAGCTGGCTCTCTTTATCCAAGTCATAAATGGACGGACGTCTCTACTATGATATATTTATGTAGAAAAACACGACCCATATTCATAAATACCAAACCCAACCATGACAGCAAAGAGATTCCAGAGTTACCAAAGCATTAACATTCATCTTCCAATACCAATGTGAAAAAACAAATTTCACTTCTGACTTGGGAAAGGCAGTCACCAACAAAAGGCAACTGGTTTTAAACTGGTCCTCTCAACCTTTGAAATATTCTTCATTAAATACAGACTTCAGTGTTTCCAATATGTACAGGCCCAACCACTCAAAATCCAAATTTTATTACTTCTGCAAATGATCAAGGAGAATTTGTAGGCCTAACACTATTTTGGTTCTGACTAGTTCGTCAGCTGAGTTTATAGCAAAAGTAGAAAGTAGGCTTATATTGTTTTTGTGATATCTATGAATCTGGAATATCATCTAATTAATAAGTTAAGTGATTGAATCAGTGTTTATAGAGTATCAAATGCAAGGAGTAGACTTCTACAAGTCTCTCACTAAACAATTAAAGTTCTACAGATGGACGTCTCTGGGTGAATTATGAAAACTTGGTACCAACGATGGGTAAAAATTAGAAAATTTGAAACATAGAAGCAATAGATCTAATAGTCTGTCAATTGATGTAACACACCTATACTATGTTGCTGTAAAGTGGGACAGCTCTTGTCCCATTAGGGAAATACAGTATCCGGTATGGGACGATGTAAGATTCTGGATTGTCCCATTACTGACAGCTTCCTGTTGATAGACATAAATATTTTAGGCCAGTATTTCTGTGCTAAAGTATGTGAAATCAAATTATTTGAAATGAAACAAATTTTGAAAACATGTATGCATATTATTCATTGATCATCAACCATTACAGACATGCTCAAGTAAGAAGTAAAGTCAACTGTGATATAATTTTCTGCTTTTGGTTGCATACACCATGTGTTGCACAAGCCATAAATAGCAAATTATCAGCTTACCATAATGTTTGCCACTGTTTTGTTTAGCAGACACATGGTAGCATCAATGAAGGTTGCATTCCAAAGAAAAAGTCTGGCAATTATACCATATTCCTTGATCCAATGTCTGTATGTACTTTTTAATGTCAGTGACGGGACACCTTTTCGCCTTTTAAAATGGTATCACATTAGAATTGTAGGTAGCAGCATGACCCCCCCCCCCCCTCCATTTCTAAAATTTCCTTTTTGTGTCCTTTTAGTACATTAAGGGACCAGCATACATTTGTGGGGTTTTTTTGTATTTATTCCCAGTATGCCATAAAAGAATATGTATGCATGGTTTTTAATACTTTTTTGAACTGGCAGTGTACATAATGTCTTGAATGACATATATAATATAACACTGAGCCATCAACTTGAAGCCTTTACAAAAACTTCAACACTTGTTTTGAATGTTCTTCATTGTAACTTTGAGAAATGTATGAAATCCCTCATTAAACCAAGAAATGAGAATAAAAAAGCACGAGCTGTGAGTAATGGGACATAACTGTCAAGCTGTATGTAACTTGATGAATTAAGCACTCAGTATTGTATTGTAGCAACAGCAAGGTCCCTGAAGCGAGGTATGTCCCTCACTGTAAATGGACCACAGCCTTCCAGTATGACAGGTCATGTGAGGATCTGCATCCTCACAACAGTCTATATCATCCCTGATAGGCCACTGATATTTTCCGTTAGTGTGGGAATGGAAGAGTTTGAATAAAAAATGTTCACCATCTGTTGTAAAGTTGCCTGTACACTTAGCTTTATCCATGAGTCTACCTATATTTGTAAACCAGGTTCCCACCATAATGTACAGCATACTGTAAATTGCTTTAATTTCGCAGTACTTTTTCTTATTTTTGCTTATTTCACTGATGGCACAAAACCGTGAAAATAAAAACACAATGAAATAGTATTTTAACACTGCTTGAACGGGAATTATGTCCAAATCAGTGAAATTAAAACTACAGTGAAATGTCAAAAATACAAAAACCGTGAAAATTAATGCACACAAAAATAAAGCAATTTACAGTTGTACTTCTCGGTCTCTAATTCCACTGTGCTCTCCCCTTCACTATTTTACCTCTATTTTCCTCCTGTTTGTCCTGTCTCTTTAACCTCAATTTTCTTTCTCCTGTATGCTCTCTCTTTAACCTCTATTTTCTTTCTCCTTTTGCTCTCTCTTTCACCTCAATTTTCTTGCTCCTTTGTGCTCTCTCTTTAACCTCTACTTTTCCTTCTCGTTTGTGCTCTCTCTTTAACCTCTATTTTCTTTCTCCTTTTGCTCTCTCTTTAACCTCTATTTTCTTACTCCTTTGTGCTCTCTCTTTCACCACTTTCTGTCTCCACTGTTAGGCCAATAATTAGGCCCTGCAGGTCTGTAGAGTGGTTGCTCTGTTGTGATATAAAGATCTTTGCCATACAACGCCTCTGTGGCTGTGATTCTCATGTTGTGCTGCTGTGTTATCCCTGGCACACTTATAATGTTGTCTGGGAGGCTGGATCTTACAGCACTTACATCAGTATGAGAGTACTGTGACAGCCGTAAGCAGGTAGAGAACTTTCTGGGTGTCTTCAATTATCTCATTTGGGTAAAAGGTAGTCAGATCCTTTACTGAACATTTAATCTTTGCCCCAATCCCATACGCAACACCCTTCCCATGACCTCTCTCTAGATACACCCGGTTAATCTCAACCTGAAGCTCAAATGCCAAACCTGCACACAGATAGCTTTGTTCTCTCCCACAAAATCCTCGGAGTTCCTGAGAAAACTGGCCGGTTAATCTCAACCTGAAGCTCAAATGCCGAACCTGCACATAGATAGCTTTGTTCTCTCCAACGAAATCCTAAGAAAACTGGAAAACGTGGAATTCCTTCGATCTCCGGACTCTATGGAAAAAATACTCTGCTGAGCTCTTTGGAGAAATGACAGATGTTCCACAAGACTTACAGAGTATATGGAGTTTCTACTAGGAGATACATGGAAAAAAATGTGTGAAACAGACTCAATTTTTGAAATAGGCAGTAGACTTTCCACAAACTTACAAAGAAGCCTATATGTGGATCATATTACCGAAAGTCCTTTTAAAGATAAATTCAATATGGATTATTTTATGAGTTACTGTGACTTATGTAGGCCTACAGCCAGTATGGGTTGTATTTCTGAAATTGACTCTATCTAGTCTATAAAATTGCTACAACTACATATGGGGAAAAAAATAGACCTGAAGATGTACCTATCCCTTGCACATTTTTCACAAGAATGCCCCAGTTTCTTTTCTAGGAAGGTGATGCACTTTGTTACCTGTATGTTTGAGACAGTGTATTTGCCTCAGAAAGTAGGCTGTACATGTAAATAAGGCTCACATAATTGGTTAGGCCAGATTTGATAAGAACTGTCAACCCAACATGAGTTAAAGACGTTCTGTACACTGGTCAAAAGAATTTAGAAATCTCTGGTTTTTGGTGTGAACCAAGATATTGGCATTTGAAACTAAATGCAAGCAAAAAATTGGCATGTCACGGTGCTACTTTTGTCGGTAGGTGGCGCTACATGTCAGGACTAAAGAAATTTGATAGCAAACATATATGTGGGTAAAAGCAAAAAAATAAATAAAGAAAGAATGCAAAAATATGCATAAAATAACTCAATATGAGTGTATGCAATGTATATCAAGCCTTTTAATAACAAATATGTAGACAAAACATGCTGGAATGTGACTTTAAATTCATCTCGTCTTGCAAAAATGTATAAGTGCTCACATTATTTTTTAAAGTTTGAAATAGAAAAAGTATTTGCAAATCCCTGAAAAATTGTAGGGGGTTTCCAAAATATGCACTGATTTCATCGATTAACAAAAAAAGACATCATACGGTGCTATTTTTTCCGCAATTGTACAAAGAATTCATGCATGTTGACTTAATTTGTTCTAAGTTCATAGGTACAAGGTATCCATTCATTGTCTAACTTCGATACCATATCAAAATACATGTATGTAGGTTAAATAAACGACAGTACATCGTTAATTTTATATTCCAGTCATAATATATACTTTCATAGTTTTACTGGGAAGAGGCAAACATTTTAAGATTCTCTCCATAGTGCAAAACAGCAATGTGGAAAAAGAGGTAAAATAAGAATATCAAACTTATAGTTGCCTTAATACATTGTCGAATGGTAACACAGGCAGCACATTATCAAATATGCCTGTGCCACCTTTTGACGCTGGGGTATTACTGTGGTTCCCCCCCCCCCCCCAGTTGGGACAGAGTTTATCATACCACATTCACAAGAAATGTAAAGTACACTGGCCAAGCCATATCGTTTTTCTGATTCTGCATTTTTTAGGGACACTGTTTTTTTTTTTTACATTCCTCGCATATAAGATTATCGGCTAGTACACTTAGTTCCACTATTCTACGACCTTCGTCCCAGTTATAACTGTCAGTGTTTACATGTGCATGTGGCATTTGGGGGTGGGCGTGGCACTTTCGACGGTGGCTTGGTCAGCATTCGCTGATTGTGCACATGCATTTTGGTCTACCACTGCCGTGTTTCGGCATACTGCCTTGTTTTAAAGCATTTAGTCCTTTGTTTTGGCATTTGTTAACAAATCGCCCATTCTTTGTCCTTTTCCCTCTTCGTAAACAATCCATATTTCTCAAACGGAACTGTGCAAAATAGGAAAAGCGAACAGCAGCTAGTGCAGGTATCGACAAGTACCAGCTCTAACTGTATAGAGGCATTGGACCATAAATGGTTGCGTATATCGCTGTGTACAGAACGTCTTTAAAAAGGGGTTAAAAGCAAAAAGATACTTTGTCATTTGCAGTGTTACATTTTTACAAATGGAATTTGCCAGCCACTTCAAAGGAAAATGACAGCAGAATGTGTTCATCTCAATGTGATTCAAGTTCATAAATGCTAAATTTTGTGGAAAATATTCATATTCCTTGCCAACTTGCCTCATTGGGTGATGCTTAAAAATAAAACTCAAGGACTTTTCCAGGACCTTTGTCCAATATTCTGGATTTTCAAGGTTTTCAAGGCCTGGAAAATGAATGTAGCAAATTCAAGTACTTTCAAGCACTTCAAGGACCTGTGCGAACCCTGTAAATGAAATGAAATGCATACAGATATCTTAATGTCATATGAATTTATTTCAACATTAATCGTGGACTGATTATGTTTTAAAGTATTTGTTTACTTTCTTCAAATGAAATTGAAGTTCAGATGAAACTGAAGTTCAGATACATACAAATTACGGTTGCTGCTGAACTCATAAACACAATGACAATGTAGGTGAATTTGTAACACTGAAAATATGTGTATACTTTATATTTTTAAATAAATGGATTTTAAATGCAACAAATATTTGTCATTTGTTAACTTCATTTTATTTTCCTACGAAAATGAGAAACAGACACCTTGTCAGTCTGTCATCAAGGAAACTGAATTGCTGATAGCATCATGACCTTAGGCTTATATTTTGAAGAAAAAAAAATCCAATCACTTTTTTTTTTTAATTTGTGGTGGTTTTGTGGATCTTAATATTAATCTTGTCTTCCTACAATTTATTGGTAGTATGTTTTTATTTCAAATATAAAGTTTATTTGCCCCAAAAACATGACAAATCTTGGAGCATCCTGCACCTGGACACTGTGTTCACTGGACCATGACACAGTGAGCAGGGTGCAGCTGGGCCCCAGACTGGGTCACAGATTTGGCCCCTGACACCTGTGTAACTGAATGGTGGCATACTCATAAATTCTGTAATATTGAAATGGGCATAACTCCCTTAAAATTTTTAATTGAGGGGAAAATGTTAACAGATTTGGAATCTTAATAGCATGCTAGTCACAGTGTATATATTTGCAATTTGACTTTTTTTTTTTTTGCCTGTCCCTAGTTATTGTTTGGACTATATATTTTGTTTGTTATACTATATATATTCTAATGCATTGTGGAGGTAGATTTATGTGAATTGCTGTTCATTTTGGATTTTGAGTAAAAGTAAACACAATGCTGGCTGTTAGCCCTGCATTGATCATGAGGAATGTTGTGTCTACCAGAAGTGTGTTTAACCGTTTTATTTCATCCTTTTTTTTCATGTCCTTAGAATTTTTTTTTTTAAGACAGAAAAATGAATATGATGGATTGTGTGAGTATGTGAGTCCCAAGAATCCATGCTGAACCTTACCCATGAAACTCGTGGCCTTTTGGAACTGTTTTACAGCAGAGAATGACTTGTGCATGTAAGCTGGGTGCAGTGGTACATGCACGCAGGGCAGTTTGTACACCTTTCCCTGAAGGACGTTCCCTGAAAACCCCAAACTTGGGAATTCTTTTGCCATTGAACTGTGCTGATGATCACACTACAGGTCTTGGAACAGTACTGACCTGTTTTTCTGGAACCACCAAGTTTTCTGCTCCAGCAGTGTGGATTCATATTGTAAGCCTATATATAAGCAGCAGCTACCATAATTACGGAGTGACTATTTTCACCGTACGGTGAGAATAGCTTTTTGTCTATTTTCACCGTACGGTCAGAATAGTGTTTTGTCTATTTTCACCGTACGGTGATGATAGAGTTTGGTCCATATTCGTTGTACGGTGAGAATAGGGGCTGCTCTATTTCTACCGTGCAGCAATAGTAGAGAAGTCAACCAGGGAAGAATATTTTGGAAAAGCATTGTGTCATGATATGGCACACAATGAGAATTGCAACCAACATTTGCTGAATTAATTTAAAGGCCTTAACTTCCCAGTTTGAACTGTGAGCATGGTTTATAATGAGATGGGTTGAGGTGTTATTTCAGCTTTTATTATCTAACAGCTTTTATAGAGCCAACACTCTGTATTTTTTATGTGAAAAGGCACAAATTTAAGTGAAAAAACGGCCTTTTCACAATTGAGTGTACCCAAGTGCCTTAAAACTAGTTACGGCCATGTAGCATCAAACCAAACACAGGTACATTAACTTAGATTACGCTCCATTATTGGACATGGTCCCACAAGCAAAATAAAAAAAAATATGTTAAAATCCGTCAAGATTTAGCGAAAAATATAGTCATTAATACACCCCGAAATGTTCACTTTTTGGGTGTTACGGAGAGCCAATTTTATTTTTACTGACACTCATACTGCATAAATTTTGAAAAAAGGGCAGATATTTTAATTATTTTGTACATAAATCCTAGCCATTTTGTTCTAATTACGTTTGCAGGTCATATTACCTGGAGACTGCATCGACTGTATGAATTTGTGGCAAAATGTCTGAAAATACAGTTTTGTTACGATTTTTTTGTTTATTTTATTCCATACATTCAACACCCTGAAAAATTACAGTTTTTACAGTTTAAAGTTACAGGTTGAGCTTATAATTATTGTACTAACCACTTTTTAAAAGAATATTAGCTTTACATGGTTCACAATTGGTTTCCAAGTTCAGAGCTATACCTGAAAAATGAAGGTTACATTTTCCGTAAATATCTGTAGTGTCCGTACGCCCACTTGTTATCTTTTTTACGTTATTTTGCATCAAGACCTCACACACTAATTTTTATAGGGACACTGAACCATATCGAATCCACTATTAATTTAGTGGCTGGTAGGAATCTTATTAAAAGATAGACACCTTAATTTAACATGAAATGTAGTGTCCGTACCCCCATGTAGTGTCCATAGAGAACAAGCAATATCTTTTATGCAAGATTCACATGGACATAAAAACCTGTGCAAAGAATACCTTGATATTCAGGCAAAAATGCAGGATATTGTTATTTCAGGACTGTAACTCACATAGTTTGGTGTCACAGGCATTTAAATGTTTTCAAAAATGAGTAAAATAAAAGGCAATTTCTAAATATTGTTTGAAGTGTACTATGATAAGGGTAAATACTTCTAACAAGATGTCCTTCTGAGAAGAAAAAAGAATTGAGGATCTACAAACAAAATATTCCACTCAATTGTCCACATAACAATTGGACGTAAGTAAGAATACTAACAAGAGTTATAGGAAGCCTATTCTGTAGTGTCCGTACCCCATGACAATTGCCATGTAGCGGGAAAAATAAATGACTGGATCACATGCATCTATCCTCACCATGAAAATATACCAAACTGTACCATCACCACCATACGGTGAAAATAGACCAAGCCCTATCCTCACCGTACGGTGAAAATAGACAAAACTCTATCCTCACCGTACGGTGAAAATAGACAAAACTCCTTCACAACGCTATTCTCACCGCACGGTGAAAATAGACCAAACGCTATTCTCACCGTACGGTGAAAATAGACAAAACTCTATCCTCACCGTACGGTGAAAATAGACAAAACTCCTTCCCAACGCTATTCTCACCGCACGGTGAAAATAGACCAAACGCTATTCTCACCGTACGGTGAAAATAGCATCGTCCCCATAATTAAATAACAGCTAGACCGTGTATTTACTTCAGAACCATAAAATTCTTGTGGTGCCATAATTTCAACTAAAATGCGCGTAAGTACTGAATCAAAAAGTGTAAAGGTTTGCAAAGAGTGGACAGGGCACGAACAACGTCACTTACCTGATGTAATGATGAATGGCAACACAAACACCCAGGCATACCAACAACGGAGCATGATCGTGATCTTCGTGAAGCAGGACTAATCAGAGACTGGTTGTTGATTGTGGTCTTACAGCTGGAAAAAAACACATGTAGACCGGTAAGCCCACATTGATCAGGCAAAGCAATTCATCTTACTCTTGTTTTTAACCATCGAGCTTTCCTAAAAATAATATGATACATTTCAGCGACAGATCAACTCCTGCAGCTACCGCATTTGTGAAAATGTTTCATGAATTTCGAACAGCTAAGCGGAAGTGATAACCGGCCCGTGATAACTACATAGTTGCGCCATCTGTTGAGTGATTGATACTTTACTCTTAGAGAAGAGAAGAGACCAGCTTGATTTGGTCCAAAACCATGTACACACAATGTCGTACAAGAATACATTAATTAGTTTTAAACCAGGAGACAATACATTAAGACTCGGAGGAGTCGCTGACATGTAGGCCACCCCAAAGATATACTTTTTGCTTAATTACTATGTTTAAACTCATACGCTGTAAGATTTCTACCACAGTCAAGAAAAGCCTGAGCTAAAGTTTAGTTCGAGGCGGAGATAGGGTGTGAGGAACCCGGTCAAGACGTACTCAGGTCAACACGTACCTCAGTCAACACGTACCCAAGTTAAACCGTACACAAGTCAAAACGTACCCAATTAACACGTACCCAAGTCTCAGGTACGTTTTGACTCATCAAAATGTCCCCAGATCAAAATGTACCCAAGTCAAAACATAAGTGACCGATCATTTGAAACCGGTGGGGGGGGGGGGGGGGGGGAGGGGGGGAGGCTATGCATTTCATTAAAAAAAATATGTAGGGTAAAATAGGGCTATATCGTGCAGAGGGGGTATATCGATGACTTTTTGTTGTGGACGTATCAACTACACGGATAAATCTACATCACTGCGCAGAATGCCAAGAAAGTAGTGACGTCACGTGCCTTCCTTGGGAGCGGGAATTCTTTGACGGACATTGTAGTGACAAGGTGCGTGACAACTCTCTTGATGAGTCTCAATTTTCACTGTGTTATTCCTTGACTTGAATAAGGTATGCTACCTGACAAACGCACGTGTTTTTTTTTGGGGGGGGGGGGGGGATATGTTTATTTTTCATGGAGCTTTGGGTGTATTTTCAAGATAAAAGTCTCGGGAAGAGAAGACAGTTATCCAAGTTCAGGTTGGTGGTAAGGCTGCTACCAGCCTGCCGTTCGACAAACAACGGTAATCTCGGTCTAGATCGCTCATCGATCATGTGTGTATCGCGCATTATGTTTTGGTTATATCGTGTGCGCGATATTACCCAAAATAAGAAAAGCCTATATTCCGGGCTTGATCGTGTGCGCGATATGGCACTACAGGCCTAGAGTATACTTTAACATAATTAACTGTCTAATAGCTTTCTGTCAAGACTCAAAGTTGTAGACGTAAGCCTACGATATATTTGTATGATAACTAAGCTAAGTGTTGTGAAAAATAATTTTGATCAAAAGTACCCCAGTTTTGTTTATAATAAATTGATGAAGCCGGCCAGGAAGATTTATTTTGCCCTAAGTAAAAAACTGACTTGTGAAATAAAAATTGCAAATTCCACTGCTTCATCTTGCTCGTAAATTTAAGGGGGTCAGGGGATCCTGGACCACAGCCTGTGCGATTCTCTGAAATAAATTAGGCCCTAATTAGTGTTTTGTCATGATTTGACGGTGCATATCACAGCTCCGGGTTTGTTGAAATGTGAATCCGTAGTTAGAAATTCATTGAATGCAGATTCATGTTTTACCAACAGTATTATTTTACCATAGTATAAGGCCTATTTATATCAAATAAGTTTAAAGAAAATGCCATGAACTGATATCTCCGACTTGACCATATAGATGCATAATTTGAACAGGCCTATATATAGGCCTATACATTTGTGTTAGTAGCTGGTGGGCCTAGATCTAGCCCTACCTCATAATCATATGTTAGGTCTACTAAAATGTTTCGCTCAGGCCTATTATAGCCAAATATTACCCAACTTTTACCTGATAACAGACTCTGATGGTGATGGCTACCCAGGTCTTGTTGCATGATATCAACCTGTTTTTATGCCCCCCTTCGAAGAAGGTGGGGCATATAGCGTTGCACATGTCGGTCGGTCGGTCGGTAGACTGTGGTTTCCGCACAATAACTCATGAAGTTTTTGAGCAAGGACTTTGATACTGTATAAGTGTAGTATTCTAGTCAAAAGCTATGCAAAGTTCGAAGATTGGTGACCTTGACCTAATTTCCAAGGTCACAGTGGTACTTGAGTTAACTTTGGTTTCCGCACAATAACTGAAGAGGTTTTTAAGCTAGGACTTTTATATTGCACGGGATAATAGTCCATATTTGGGGCTAAGCGAAGTTTGAAGATGGGTGACCTTGACCTCTTTTTAAAGGTCACAGAGTCACTTTACTGAATATGGTTTCATGCTTTCTGCATGATAACTTATACCTTGGAGCTAGAACTTTTGTATTGCACAGCTTTATGGTTCTCTGTAAGGGCTAGGTTGATTTTGAAGATGGGTGACCTTGACCCAGTTTTCAGGGTCACAGAGAGATTGTAGATAGACTGTGGTTTCCATACAATAACTCAAGAAGTTTTTGAGCTAGGACTTTGATACTGTACAGGTGTATCATTCTAATCATAAAAAGCTAGGCGAAGTTCAAAAATGGGTGACCTTGACCTAATTTCCAAGGTCACAGTGGTTCCTGAATTAACTTTGGTTTCCGCACAATAACTGAAGAGGTTTTTAAGCTAGGACTTTTATATTGCACAGGATTATAGTCCATATTTGGGGCTAGGCAAAGTTTGAAGATTGATGACCTTGACCTCATTTTAAAGGTCACAGAGCCACTTTACTGAATATGGTTTCCTGCTTCCTGTGGTTTCTGCACAATAACACAAGAAGTTTTTAAGTTAGGACTGGGATACTTTACAGGTCTATAGTTCATGCTAAGGGCTAGAAGAAGTTTAAAGTTTGGTGACCTTGATTTAATTTCCAAGGTCACGTTGGTACCTGAGATAAAATTAGGTTTCCACATGATAACTGAAGAGGTTTTAAACTAGGACTTTTATATTCTACTGGGTAATTGTCCGTATTCAGGTCTAGGTCAAGTTTGAAGATGGGTGACCTTGACCTTATTTCAAAGGTCACAGAGTTATTTGGTTGAATACTGTTTCTGCATGATAACTTGCATTTTAGAGGTAGCACTTTTATATTGCACAGCTTTATGGTTGCCTATGAGGGCTAGTTTGAGTTTGTAGATGGGTGACCTTGACCCAGTTTTGAGGGTCACACACACCGTAGACTTCCTTTTTTTTTTGCACAATAACTGAAGGTCAAGTGAAAATGAGTGACCTTGCCAAAATTTCCAAGGTCATAAAGCCACTTTGCTGAATATGGTTTCTAAATGATGATTAATTTTTCAGCTATAACTTTTATATTGCCCAGGTTTTTAGTCGTTTTTTAAGGGCTAGGTTAAAGTATGAAGATATGTGACATTGATGTATGATCAACCTTCACTAATTTTGTAAGATCACGAGTGCCCCTTCTACCACTATCAATAGGGTGGCGAGGGCAAGGATAATGAGGGAGGGGGCATCTATGTTTTACAAACATATCTGGTTTCTTTTCATGTTGTCAAGGCAGAACAGTAGATTTGATACTTATGATTTTCTCTCTTTGTAAAGCATTAAACCTATGTTTCAGGGCCTGTCATGTTCAAAAAATGTATTAAACCGTTCCAAAATTCAGCATTTTATTTCAAAGGTGTATTTGTTTTTGTACTATTGAAGGAAAGAAACAACTAATTTTTATTTTACGTTAGGCTAGGTTCTCGTATGAAAGTCAAATTAACAAAGCTTTATCCTATATGAAAAGCTATTACTGAGAAAATCAACTAAGAGTAAAAACGATAGGCCTATACTATTCAATAGGCCTAATTGTTAACTCTATCAGTGTCAAGTTTTAGTCTAGACTGAGTCAGCAGCTCTCCTAGGCGCGGTTTGGGAACAATGAGCCCAAAGCGTGAAGTCGAAGAGGAATGCTGTTGACTTGGACGGCAAGATTTTTTTCTGGAACCACTGACCGTGTCAAACTGCGCATATTGGTACTTGAATGACTAATGTCACATTTGGCACTGACAGAGTCAGTTTTTAGAGATACAAGTGGCCAGCCTTAACCTTTCCTTGTTGGACCCACGAAGGACGGCTGTGTACTCAAAAGTTCTGTTAAATATTTTGTTTTAGGTTAAGCGTTTAAGGACTCGATCGTTCATGGCTAAAACGAAGAAAGTCACTGTCCGTCCGGACCGTCGTAAACTGTAAAATTTTGCTGTAATTTTTACAGTACTGAACTGTAAGATGAACAGTATGTTACTGTAACCCTACGTTAAAGTACATTACTGTAAGTTTCACAGTATATAACTGTAATGACTGCAAGTTACAGTACTTTACTGTAAACTGAACACTATGCCACTACTTCTCAAAATTACAGTACTTTACTGTACATTATACAGTAGGTTACCATAAGATATGTAAGTTACAATACCGTCAACCGGGGCTTCTTTGATTTAAACGTATTTTATTTTGACAAAGTACACAATAAAATACATATGAAAATTATATGCAATTGGGAAAGGGGGCGTGGCCCTATATAAATCCCTCTCGCAGAAGACGACGATCACAGGACACTACAGGACGTACAAGACGCACGGGAACAGAGAGAAGAGGACAAGCACGGACGAGACATACAGTGGGGCATAAGGTTGTATTGTACTGGTAGTATTAGGATGTCATTTTATCTGCAATTTGGACCCGGGATAAATTGATCGTACCGTATAGCAAAAACAAAACGAAAATAGAAAAATGTATTAGCCAACACCAGAGGGGTTGAAACGCGAGTGTCGGAGATGAAGTCATGAACGGATGAAAATATTTCAATATTTTCAATAAAAGAACAGTTAAGGGAACCATCAAGAACTGTTTGTAATGTAAAGGGAGCATACTGTGATATAGCAGTATGTAGGTTAGACCGAGGAATTGTGTATTTAGAACAATGAAAAAAATAATGCCACGTATCTTCGTCAGGTGAGCTTCTTTGAAGGGGGGGGGGGGGAGGCTTTTAACACTTGATTTAATAAGAATTTCGATATCAAAAACATCTTATACGAAAAATATGTCAAGTTTTATCATAGGTTTTACAGATTTTATTGATAGTATCCTCTTGTTGCTGCTCTAAAGATCATAGTCCCACAACATATTTAAACATGGATACCGCTGGTAAGCAGATTTGCCATAGCAGACGAACTTTTTGTGACCACAGCAATAACTATACACTTATACAAAACATCTTCAATTCAAATTCAAAATGTAAATTGACATCTAAAGTAAGTTTTAGTGTATTTATCACCTAAATTTTGTTTCATATTTCGTTAGGCATGAGTGATTATTATTATTATTATTATTATTATTATTATTATTATTATTATTATTACTATTACTATTTTTATTATTATTATTATGATGATGATGATGATGATGATGATGATGATGATGTCAGTGCCCATCAAATTAAGGTGGTTGCTTTGAAAGTTCAATGTTGTACCAGACCCTGTTTATTTAAGCGATATAATCCTGGTATCAGTAGATTAAATACATATACTAATAGCCCTCTCTAAAATGGGATATACATCAGCTTCCCCTAGCTCATGTATGTGTGTTTTGATGCATGCATAGGTGCGTAGAAAATTAGGGGCTGACATCGTGTAAAAATGGGGGGGGGGGGGCATAAAACAGCCGATGTATGATCATCTCAGTATTCTGACCACCCCCACCCACCCTCTCCCGGCTTATAATGCCAGCCCCCTCAGTCAGTTCTGCACCATTGTAACTCTAAACATTCCATAATTTCTGTTTAAATTTTATTTTAAGGGCAGGTAAAGGTACAAATTCTAAACTATTTTTAGGGATCTGATCCCTTTAGAGTCTCCTAGAAGCTTGAGCTGCAAAAGTACCCATAAATTGTTCCTTATAGGTTTCTTACTGTTTCCAGGTTTCATTGTTAGTACAAATACACAATTCAAATTGTCAAAGTGGAGACAAAGCAATCTTTAAACATTCCTGTTCCATAATAATTTTTGTGAATAGGCCTACTATTCGCATAATATAGACATTTTGCTGTTTGGTAGCATAGCATATTGTGTAGACATGCCAAACATCCGGAGATGTTTCATAATTTGAAAGTTGTACTTTGATAAACCCTAAACGGAAATTTGAGCTGCAGAAGTATCTATAAATTATCCCTAAAAGGTTTCTCACTGTTCCCAGGTTTTATTGTTAGCACAAGTAGCCTACGGTACATAGTTCAAATTGTCAAAATGAAGACAATGCAATCTTCAATCTTAAAGTTAAACAGCTTACTGCCATATTGTTACAAAACATTGATACTGTATTTCAAAACATAATTCAATATGTAGGCCTGCCTTAACTTTTGTTAGTGGTGTTTTTTTCAATCTCTTTTATTAGGCCTACAACAATTTTATTCTTTTGTGCTTTAGTACACTACATACTGACAAAACCTTTCAGTTTCATCTGTGAAGTCTAGGATACTATCAATAGGCCTATACATCATGAGTCAAACTAAAAAACATAGGGCCAATGATTTTTTTTTTTTAAACTTTAACTCATTCTCATATTGTTTTTATGGATGGCGATGATCTGCACGTGCTCCTGCACTTTTTGAACTGTGCCATTTTCCCAGTTACAACTGAGACTGCTATTGTGCTAGCTCGTTTATGGCGAAAATTTACACGTGTTCAAAGCAGCCCCTAAGGCTAAGGTAGGATTACTTTGAACACCCATTTAACAAAAAAAAATATGAGTAGTGCTACGTTTCCAGAAAGTTTTAAGCTTCAGTATCACAAGTCCTTTTGCCCCCTCCCCCATATCAAACACAAAATAGGCCTATTTGCTGTACGGCGAAAGTATTCAAACAGGATGGAAAAATAAAACGTTCAAAGAAGCCCCGGTTGACGGTATTCTATTGTAAATGGCACTGTATTAGGTCTAATTTACTCACGAAATAAGTTACAGTACTTTACTGTAGTCTGTACTGTAAATAACTGTAAGAACTGTAACGTACAGAACTATACTGTTGACGCGGTGCATCTTGAAGGTTGTGACGTACTAAATTTTTTAATTCCCGCGTTTCTGAAAAGCCGTTTGGCGTTTCGCAGGTGACCGTGCCGGTGCGACGGAAGACTGCTGAACCCGGGATAATGGGTGAGTCGCAAAGTTCTTTTGACTTTAAATCTTTGGGATGTTTTGTTTTCTAAACGTCTGTAAGTTAAAACCTGGGTAAGACAGAGCGTGGATTGATAGGTGGTACATCAATACCACCGGGGCACTAGTTGCTGCATGTGCTCCTGCTGCAGTGGCAGAGGTGCCAAGTTGCCCAACATATAAATCGGGTGCTCAAACTAAAAAATGTTACAAAAATTAGCGGGAGTCCTATTATATTATAATGGAGGAAACAGGTAAAAAAGCGGGAGATAGACAAATTTCGGTGATTTATATCATTAGAAAAACGGGAGATCTCCCGCCAAATCGGGAGACTTGGCACCTCTGCAGTGGTGGACATGTTTCACTCAGGAAATCAAAGGACTCGCATTTTAAGTATGCCAGCTTATAGCTATACGGTACTGCACTAATAAGTATTCACAATTATTGTACAGATAAACGGGAAAGTAATCTGATTCAGAAAATTTACAGCCCTGTTGTCCCATTTTTCTAATGGGAAGCAACCCTAATAATTTTACGATAACAGCCCTACAATATATAGGGCTGTAGGGCTCTAGGGAGAACCCTGTTTTATGATGAATGTCTTTTTTCATCACGTCTTCAAAGATGTTCCTTAAAAGCGATCTGTCTGTTGCTTTGAAGTCACTCAGGTACTAGTAATGTGTTGCATGTACATGTACTAGTAACATATTTAACCTCATCTTAGCTCTCATTGCAGCCCAGAGCCAGCTCCATCATCTGATCTCAGGATCAATATACTGATACTCTAGCTGACCTGTTATGAATCGGAATACACGTATTTGCAGATGCTTCATGTGCCTTAATCCTGACACCGGAAGTAAATTTCCAAAAAAACTACACAAACAAGAGAGGCCAAGTGCGAAGGAGGAAGGATCTTGTGAATCCTCATGTCACTACGTTATTGAACCAACTAGCAGACTTTGACAGTCTTTGGAACTGCAAGCATTAATTATGGATAGATATTCCCGTATGCAATAAATAAGCCAGAACCTTACCAGAAAATCTATACCAGTTGTAATAAAAAATTCCTGGCATATTCGTAAGGCTTGAGACTGTTTGAAATTATACCAGTTTATGTATCAAATAAGGCGAATTAAGGTTAAGGAGCTACAAAATCTTTTATATTAAAGCCTGATATACATGAATGAATATATATATATATATATATATATATATATATATATATATATATATATATATATATATATATATATATATATATATATATATATATATATATATATATACCAGAACGGGTATATTATGCCAGATTTACTTGGGTTGGGCAAAGTCCAAACATGCATGTATATTAATGTACATACTTCCTACATGTCCCTGGTGATCTGGCCATGATCAGCATTCAGCAGCTTCTGGAACAGACAAAAGTCGCGTCAGTTAAAGGCAGCTAGGTCGGTGATAATGCTGCCAATGGATTAAATACATATACGCATGCATGGGGGTTCATGCAAAAACTTTTCATTATTGGAGTACACCAGGCTCCTCTTGGACAAAAGTTGTTACAATTAGATGGGGTATGAGGTCTTTGATTGCATGTAAACTACATCATATAGTTATAAATAAGCTCTGCCTTAATTTGGAAAACATGATCAAAAGTACTGCATTAATGGTCTCTCTGATGGCAGAGTGTATGTTCTAAAATTGCGGGTGATCCCATATAAAAATGCTTCACAATTCAGCAAGATAAAAACCCAGAATGTTCATATATGTACAATGTTTAAATACACGGTGAGGCTTAATGAGACCTTATGATTGAATACATTTGGCATATATAACAGGACGCATGCATGCAGTGAAGTTGTAGTTTATGATGCAGCTTATATGCCTTAGAATTCGCATATCTTACGATATGTATAATCTAAGAAACATATGTACTCACAGTATGCCAGGTTCTGTACAGTTAGACAGCCAGGCTAATACAATTGACCTTGATTTGTTCTCAAAGATGGAGAGACAAATGGACCTCCAGCAAGACTTGCTCATGACTGAATTTACCCCCCATAATTTGAAAGTGTCCTGTGATCTAAGCTGATGATGTTATTTCCTGCATTTTCTGGTAGAACTTTTCCTCTGAATCCAATTTTCTGGCATAATTTCTTGTATGAAAATAACTAAGTTTATTTCTGGTATGAATCCAAGAACTAAAAATGACAAAGCGCCATTCTCTGTCATAACAACTAAAACTCTGATATGATACCAGAAACTTTATACCAGGAATATATACCAGAAAATTTATGACAAATTTATGCCCAAAAATAAGCTGGATAATTTTTATACTAGAAAAAAAATCTGGCAAGATTGGTCCTAAATTATGCCAGAAATTGAAAACCTGGTATTCTGTCGTATATAGTTCTTGAAAGTGTTATTCAATTTCAAGTTTTCTCATTGATTATGAATGTGCATCTTCAGGTTTTTGGATAAATGGTAGTTTGCTTATGGGTCTGATCCAAAAATAGTCATCACAAGGGGCTGGGTTCACTAACAATTTGATCTGATCCTGCATTTGATCCTAAAATTAAAATTGATGTGCCTTGGGTACTGACTACTGAATTGTTGGCCTAATGTTTGATCAAAACATCCAGCATTTATCAATCTATTTCCTAGGCTATAATATAAACTTTGGAATTGAACTTTCTGTTTTATTAAATTTAAAATCTTATTTTAATACATTTTTTAAAAAATCCTGGATCAAACTAAGACTAACTTAATAAAATGGAAACGCTCCTGGTAAGCTTTGTATCATAGTCAAGGACATAGATTGGATAATCCTGAAAGTTTTGATCAACATTAAGCCAATGACTAAGTAGTTCAAAGTCCAAAACGCATCTGTTTTAATTTCAGGTGCAAATTCAGGATCAGATGAAATTCTGTTCTGAATAAAACCAAAGGTGTAAAAAGGAAGATATAGAATTTTTTAAAAATCCAATTACATTTTGGTTTGCGTTCATATTTTTAAGTGTGAAATAGATATAATTACTCCCGAAAACAGCTTACCTTTAGAAATATGCAAGATAATAGGCTGGACATAAATTAAAGGAATGATGGGATGGAATTTTATCGTTGTCCAGAGTTGGGAAAAGTCTGCCCAGCTTAAAGAGTAGAATGAACCCTGGAATTTATATTGTTATTAGTCCATTCCTTGGGTACATTTCACCATCTCACACCTAAATGAAGTTATCAATTCTGTCCTGCTACAAAAACACTTCTTTGGATCAGACCCTTTAAATGCAGTGTTCTTTATGACTATTGGGGTACATTTCTGTATATTAACCTAGTTTTAGTGATACTTCTGACCTAAATGTTGGTCCGACCAATTGGACCCCCAGGCTACGGCCCTGTTATTCCCTGCAGCTTTGAAATGTTGGTTGCATGAACTTGGCCCAATGTTGACTCTATAGGGCCATTCTCAAGTTACGCGTGCAATATCAAGGCAAAATCACTTTATGTGCAAGTTACTCTGCAACTGCACTATATTGATGCAGAATTTTGTTGTAAATCAGTAGGTCAGTTGTGACATCAAGTAGTTCACAGCAGTAAAAATTCATTCAGCATCAGCTATAAAAAACAATCAGGATAGGCAAAATGCGTTGTCTGTGCACTGGCTCGCTCCCCAGCCACTTTCCCTGCGACTTCCACTGGATACAGATCCTCATTGTAGCTCACCATTTTGATAATAATGCAGAACAAGCAACTACCCTGATCACAAATCATGGTTAAATTTTTTTATTGAATCACAAATCAGGGTTAAGTAAACAGGCCTAATAACAAAATAGGTATTCCACACCCCCATTAAGTTTATGATAGTAGTCCAGTGTGAATTAAGTGCACACACTCCTATAAAAATGAGGCAGTGATGTACACGAGACAACTCTTCACTTTTTCGCACAGGGGACTACAAAATTAAAAAGATAGACCACGCAATTGTTATTCATCAATGTACACATATAATACCTATACAGGATCTGGATATAGTGACCAACAAGCCTATTCTAATAATCAACTTTCCAAATTGAGAAGTAAACTGGCATTGTATAACATGCATCCTCATGAAGCTTTTAAAATACGAACATATTTTTATCATCAGTTCAAAAGAAATAGATTGTGTAACAGCACCATATATGCAGGCCACTATGGATGTTGCACACGTAACAAAACATTATGTGTGCAACCTTATCTTATTTTTAACTTAACAAGAACTATTCCAATGTTCACGCTCACCATATGAGTGATGTCTCGAAGTTAACTTATAATTCAATTTCTGGTGTTTAGGCACTCAAGTATTGTTGCATCAGAAAATTGAATGATGATTTATGTTATGGTGCACAACACATCAAATTCTGCACTTTAGCTTAAGGCAGCTTTTCACAGCCAGGTTTTTAGGAAAGCTACTTTTTTAGTTTGTTTATGTTGCCAATTCAATTTTCATGTCAAAACAGACACCTTTGAATTTAGACTCCTATTATTTGCTAATAAATCAAGCAATAACACCTGGATACAAAATTGAGTTCATTTTAGTTTAAAAGTGAACAATTCTACTTGTTTCTGAGTTTTTTTCAAAACATACCAGCTTATATTTTTATGACATGTAAAAACAAATTAGCATACAAGAAATAAAGTTTTAACCAGCTGGGCTAATAAGTGGGAGGATGGCCCTATAGTGTATACTTACTGACAAACACTATTCAGAAAAACTACATGTTGTTTGATGCGGAAAGATAATGTTAAAATATGGAATGATTACTTTAAAAAAATATATTTGAAAAGATGTATCTGTATTGTACAAGAATGTATTGATTGACTGTCTTTTAATGAAATTCCAGTTTACCTTTTAGCTAGTTGGCTATTTAATCACAAATTTTATATAGCTTAGCTGATATGTCAGTCAGCTGAGCTCAGGCTTTGCAATTACATGTACAATTTTTACTTCTTTCCAAAAACATAAACCAGATTCACTTCAAACTTAGTTGCAAAATTCAAATGATCATGCTTCAGTTAACTTTTGTATTTTTTTTTTAATGTGGAACTCTCAAGAAAAACTTCTCTGAAACCTCTCACCCAATGGCTTTGAAATTGCATGATGACACTTCTGAAGAACCGTTGTTATTATTTTGTTCACCACATGGTGCTGCTGTTTCTCTTTTCAATTTTTTTCTCGTTTATCTCTGGCCTAAGGTCGCAGAGCTTACACGATCGCACATGTCTGTTGGTCTGTAAACTTTTGCTGGGAACAGGAAAAGTCCACAGTTTTGAAGTTAGCCCCACTGTCCCTGTTGTCTTGGTCCTCTTATTAGTCTTTTGTGTATGCTTTTCCACAGATGGGGGCAAATGTGTTACTAGGACACTTTTCTGGTTTTCTGTGCTTGAGTAACATTCCATTGTACAGCTAAGCATGGGATGTTCACACAGCCCATACATGTAGTTTTGAAATTCCGATTCAATTTTTGCTAGTTAGCAGGCTGATTCGGGATTGTGTATTTCTGTGGCAATATTCATGCATTATCTGATGGTTTGAAACATGATTCTTTCCATTGGTTAACTTTGTGTTTTAATAAAAATGAAATGTTATTTTAATTCAGTGACATGGTGTCTTATTTAATTTACAGTAACTTACTGTATTCTCACAATTTCATGGGTGTTTTAACAGTTATGTACTGTAAAATTTACAGTGAACTTTAAAGTATTATCCTGGCATACCAGTACAGTACTGTATATATTACAGTACATTGCTGCAAATTTTACAGTAACTTATCATTTTACTGCATTTTCATATACAGAAAGTTACTGTATTTTGACAACTATACAGTAATGTACCGGAGAAAGGACAGTAACATACTGTAATTTCTACTGCAAAATTATACAGGATGGTAGAAAATACAGTAACATACAGTAGAAATTACAGTAACACTGTAATTTCTACTGCAAAATTATACAGTACAGTAGAAATTACAGTAGTATACAGCAAATATTTGATGAAATTACAATAACATACTGTTGGAATTGCGCTTCAAATCAACTGAAATTACAGTACTGTACAGTGTAAATTACAGTAGCCTACTGCTTTTGGAATAACAGTAAATTTTGGGTTATTGTAATTTTTACAGTGTAGGCCTGAGCGAAATACAACCCAGAAGTCCATAGGGGCGGATGGTGGAAGTTGAGGTAAGCAATATGATACAGGCTAGATCTAAATAATTTGGTAAAAAGGAGTATGCCCAGGGTATTGTACAGAGGTGTCACAGGGTGGGGAGGGGATCACCCAAATGTTTCTTCGGGTTTTAAAAAAGTGATATGGCGATGCCTTCTGTATACATCCAAAGATACATGTGTGTTTGTAGGTAGGCCTATAGTTTTACGGGTATGCACATGTACACATGTCTCTCAGTAGGCATGCATGTTTGCATGCATTGACATATCACCTACCCTCTTGTTATGTCTGAGTGAACAATGGCAAATTATGTCCTCTCTCTCTCTCTCTCTCTCTCTCTCTCTCTCTCACACACACACACACACACACAGACACAGTCGGAGCAAATTGCCCCGCTGCAATAAACTTCAAATTTTGTATGGAGCCCTGTACAACCTGTAGTGACGCTCCGCATATCGTTCATAATAATCAAGATCTTAACACTTACACAAATTGGGAACCAAGCTATTTAAAAGTTCAAAAGTCAAATTACTTATGGCTTCCATAGTATTCATAATTATACAGACACAGATCTATGTTGGTGCTTTGGGTAGGTTTGTTGGGGCTGCGCATCTTATAGACATACTATATACTAGCCTTGTGTGTGTGTGTGTGTGTGTTGGTGTAGTCTACGTAAACCTTTTTTTTTTCCAGCGCCGTATTGGTGGCACTATGGTAGGGTTACAGATAAGCCAGATCGTTAAGTTGGTTGAAGCCAAAAAACGCGGCCAAGAGCCCACAAAGAAAAGGGTTAAAAGGCTTGGATATGATCGTTCCAACCTGAAAAGGGCAGCAAATGAATACAACAGAAACAGAGTAGGCCTAGGTGGGATGTCTATTCGAGCATTAGCTCGAGCTTATATGGTGCCAGAGACAACACTACGTGACCGGATAAGGGGCAGGGTCAATCTTGATGCAGCAGTTGGACAGAAAACGATTCTATCCCCTGAGGAAGAAAGGAAGCTGGTGGACTATCTAATTTCATGCACCGAACTGGGCATAGGTGAAACAAAATCACAAGTGAAGGAGATGGCATGGGCCATAGTTGAACACAGCCCACATGGCAGACCAGAAGCAGTTGTGCGTCAATGGCGAGCCAAATGTTCAGCTGGTGACGACTGGTATTATCACTTTATGGACAGACACCAGGAGCTAAGCTTAAGGAGACCAGAGAAGCTAAGCCATGCTCGTGCAATCATGAGTAACCCGACTGTCATCAATCACTATTATGAGAAACTAGATGTGATCTTGGATAAGTATGACGTGAAAGAAAATGGATGCTGGATAATTATATAACTGTGATGAAACAGGAGTTCCATTGGACTTCCGTCCATCAAGAGTGGTAGCATCACGCAAGGCCAAACATATATGGTCCGTAACAGGCGGTGACCAAACTAATATCACAGTAATGGCTGGTGCTAATGCTGCTGGTAGTCTGCTTGCTCCCATGGTCATATTCAAAGGCAAACGTGATAGTCCAGGAGATGAGACACCTTTATTTATGTTTTCGAGTGCATTTTGTTTGAACATGTTTTCTAAGGCAGAAATACCTGGAGAAATCAAATCTGGCAGTCTTACAAGCTGAAAGTGGTCCATTTTCTTTCTATGCCGCTGTTTTGGGGGAATCTCGTCTTCCAAAATTGGCACAAAATTAAGGGGTAGGGGAAATTTAAACGGCCATATCTTCGTCCATATTGCTTACACCAGAATGAGCTACCCCTCAAAATGTTTGTATTTAGCCCCTCTATCCAATAAAGCAAACCAAATTTGAATATGTTAATTAGTGACGTCAACAGAGATCATAAGGTCACCAAAACGGGTCACAGGCTATACCTCCTGGAGGCTCCAGAAAAAACACCACAAACTAGAAGAAACAAGACCAAAATGATTTATTTGACTTTTATTCAGTAGAAAAGATAGTGCTTCACACATCTGCTTACAGTAAATCTTTGTAAAGACAATCTGCATTGTTTCAAACAAACTGATTCAAATTACATTGCTTTTTCATCAAATATTGACATTTTCCACTCTGGTGCATTGCTTGATATTGTAAAGTGGTCCGCAGCTGTTAGGCTAACTTTCTGAACTACAGGATTACGCAAAGCTCGGATACATTGCTTATGGTTTTTACTGACCACTTGGATGATAGAGAGGACTCAACAGATGAAGTTCGGTACTTGTGAATGGGACTATAAGTTCACAATGACAACATCTCTAGCATAACTCGTTGCCATTTCCAAACACAGTCAGACTTGCTGCAAAATAATGGAAATATACAGCACCCTTTGATATATCAAGAAAGCTGAATCAAGGGTTTTCAAGTGCTTTATAAATCATCTTCGATTTCATAGTCTGAATCATCGGAGTCAAAGGAATTTTCATACTCATCCTGGTCATCATTGTCTGATGGTTGGTCGGCTGTAACGTGCTCAGCTATGTCTTTTGGCATTTGGTCCCCAACAAACCAGACCATCTGGTATTTGCCATCAGTTAGTTTCCAACCACACTCAGTAGGATCAATTGAATCAGATATTGGGTCCTGGAGGTGTGCATTTCTCCAAATCATAGTCACATAGTTTGTCCTGTTCAGCTTTTGTGAAAGAACTCGCCTGGATGGAGGAAGAGTGATAGCATCTGCTCCTTTAATTTTGGCTAGTGGTTCAGACTCCTTTCTAGGTGCATACTTCTCTCTGAAGATTGCGTACCTGGTTTCTCCTAGGTTAGAGACTTTTGCTTTGTTGTTGCCTTCTGAGATCTCTTTGCTTTCTCCCAGCTTAGCAAAGAGATGTTGGTAATACTCTGACGACTCTACTTTGCCAACCCCGTGTCAACGAATTTTTGGGCCCCCTTTCATATTTGATTTTTGTCGCATTTCATGTTACATCTTAACTACAGTTGTAACATTGATGATGTTAACAGTGCAAAATAGCAAAATTGGTCATGTTACACTAGACTAAAGGTAAAAGGTGCTGGTCACAATGTTTTGTCAGCTCAGCATGAGAATAGATTCTGCGCAACATGTTAAAATGTAGTCCTGAATCATGTGAATGACATTATAATTTATGCGGAATTATGACCAGATGACTCAATCCTAAGTTTACTTTCTAATAGAAAATGGGAAATTTAACTTGGTGCAAGTATGTTTGCGATCTGAGTATAAAAGTAATTTTTATGAATAGCTGAGCTACCCAAACTACATGTACACATACTTCTGTAAAATAACTATAAATGGCTTTTAATTTCCAGTTATGTAGAGAGGGGCAGGGGAGGCTTTTGTTTCCCAAATGTTTTGGCCACTTGACCCATGAACAGTATCTAAGTGCCTCAAGGTGGATATAAATGAGGAAGAGGCTCTTTGATTCCAGACTATTGGGCCCCCTTTTGGTATCTAAATGCATTAAGTGGATCTTGAATATTTGGGCCCTCTATTTGTAAGTAAATGCCTTGCAGTGGATATAAATGGGGAGGGGGCCTTTTGGTTTCAGTATATTTGGCCCCTATTTGTACCAAAGGGTCCCCCCTCCCCATTTATATCCACTCTATGACACAAACAAATAGGGGACCAAATATTTTGGAACCAAAGGGCCCCCTCCCCATGTATATTCACTGCAAGGTATTTACCAAATAGGGGGCTCAAATATCCTGGAACCAAAGGGACCCCCTCCCCCATTTATATCCACTGTAAGGCATTTACTTACAAACAGGGGGCCCAAACATTCTGGAACCAAAGGGCCCCCTTCCTATTTGTATCCACTTCAAGACACATGCAAATGGGAGGCCCAAATATTCTGGAACCAAAGGGCCCCCCTCCCCATATATATCCACTGCAAGGCATTTACTTAAAATAGGGGGCCCAAATATTCTGGAACCAAAGGGCCCCCTCCCCATTTACATCCACTTTAAGACACAAACAAATAGGGAGCCCAAATATTCTGGAACCAAAGGCCCCTCCCTCCCCATTTATATCCACTGCAAGGCATTTACTTACAAAAAGGGGGCCCAAATATTTTGGAACCAAAGGGCCTCCTCCCCATTTATATCCACTTCAAGACACATACAAATGGGGGGCCCAAATATTCTGGAACCAAAGGGCCCCCCTTCCCATGTATATCCACTGCAATGCATTTACTTAAAAACAGGGGGCCCAAATATTCTGGAATCAAAGGGCCCCCTGCCCATTCACATCCACTTTAAGACACAAACAAATAGGGGGCCCAAATATTCTGGAACCAAAGGGCCCCTCCCATTTATATCCACTTTTTGACGCTTACAAACAGAGGAAACCAGCTGAAAACCCACCTCCCTGAGTCCATTCCAGGATATTTAGGTCCTCCCAGTATGAAAGAGCTTTCTTTAAAAAAAAACAAAAAAACCTGGTGTTTTATTGTATTTTTTTCATTCACATCAAGAGCCAGATATGCCGCGTATGTATCTCCAGCAATGCAGATAACCAGGAATCAGGGGGAAATGGAGACACCCGGATCTATACATGTGGGGTAGATTTTTGCTAAAATATGTGTTGCACAAATAAAAAAAAAAAAACAACATGGAGGAATTGTGAGATAATTCCTACAAGGTATTTTTTTTTGGGGGGGGGGGCGCAAATGTTTGCAGGGAGGCCCAAGGAGACGTTCGGCAAATGAATGGGCCCCTGGGGGACCATCCGTTCGGGGGGGGGGGGGGCAAGTATTCTCTGACACCGGTACTTGTTGATGGCTTATCTGACATTGTCACAACTGACATGGAGTAATGCAGACTTATCAACTATCATGTAGCTTTCACTGCATCTATACAAAACACAAGTGCATAAAATATCACTGCATCCAGATACAAAGCACAAGTGCATAAAATATCACTGCATCTGTACAAAACACAAGTGCATAAAACAAAGACTAAGGATGATACAAACAGCACATTCACGAAGTAAAATAAAGACTGATAACTTTCCTGCTCACCAAAAGCAAGCAGTAAACTGACTGGCTTTTCTACTGGCCTAACTTAGGCCAAGATTAAATGTCTTTCCAACAACAGAGTGGAGAAAATGCACTGTCCTTTTGCTTACCACCCTCTTCGGCCTACTGCCTACATAAAGCAAACAACTGGGCCTTTGCTAGTTAACTGCTAAAGTGTCAAAAACAAAAAATAATAAACAGATTAAGCCCTAATTACAGACTACATTTAACCAGACCTTATTTTAGGAACAGAAATGTGGCTAGACAATTCTAACAAGGACAGTGAAATTTTCCTACCAAATTACAACATACACCGCAAAGACCAGAATACAAATGGAGGCGGCATTTAAAGATAAAAAAACTGATAAAACGTAAGCAGAAACCATATAACCACATTCAGTCATCCCATAAACATTTCAATATTGAAATCTACAAGAAACATAAAGGACACACCAAGTCAAAGATACGAAAATCTTATTCTAAATATCTCATTACATTATCGAAACTAGTTTTGTTCAGAAAAACAGCAAACGCTTCTGGTACATCAAATCCGGACAGAAAGACAATACAAGAGCTAATTGTACTCGAGCACTGGTCAAACACGTAGGGCATGAAGTTCAACATCAACAAAATTTTGTTATATCATGCAAATCAATAGGACCAAACAACCTAAACACCACTCTTACCATCTATACCAACAACAACTTCGACAAGTAACACACAACCCATATCTCTGACTTATACTTAATGAAATACTTAATATGTACATCACAAGCCGAAAAACACAGAAACTTGTTCTTTCCAACAATGGTCATTGACTGGAACAATCTCACCAATCACCAAATTTCTGCAGAGACAATAGACACTTTCAAAAGCAGACTGTCTGCAACATGATACTTGGACTAATTGTCCTACACCCCTGGGGACTGTTACTCCAGGAAAAGATCTGCCCAGTATTTATACAGAACAGAACAGAACAGAACAGAGATGGGGTTTCCCCTCTTTCAGAACAATGCGATGTGCTTGAGGCAGGAATTCCCCACTTTCAGTTTCACAATGCAATGTACATGATGTACTTGAAGCAGGGATTCCCCACTTTCAGTCGTTACCATGCAGTGTACTTGAAGTGGGGATTACCCACTTTCACTATGAGAAGTTCAGTTTAAAATAAATTTCACTTACTGTTGCTTGTTAGGCCTAATCACTGATTGATACATAAATTACCCCAACATACGTAAATATAATCAAATGAATTGAGCAATATTTTGAAATATGTTCCGCATACATTTATCTTTGAAAGGTAATGCACAAGGGCAGAAGATGTCAATATTTGATGTAGGAACGAAAAACTTGAATCAGTTTGTTTTTAACAATGCAGATTGTCTTTACAAAGATTTACTATAGTCAGATGTCTTTCATCTATCATCAGTATCATCTTTTCTACTGCATAAAAGTCAAATAAACCATTTTGGTCTTGTTTCTTCTAGTTTGTGGTGTTTTTTCTGGAGCCTCCAGGAGGTATAGCCTGTGACCCGTTTTGGTGACCTTATGATCTCTGTTGACGTCACTGATAAACATATTCAAATTTGGTTTGCTTTATTGGATAGAGGGGCCAAATACAAACATTTTGAGGGGTAACTCATTCTGATGTAAACAATATGGACGAAGATATGGCCGTTTAAATTTCCCCTACCCCTTAATTTTGTGCCAATTTTGGAAGGCGAGAGTCCCTCCAAAACAGCTGCATGGAAAGAAAATGGACCACTTTCAGCTTGTAAGACTGCCAGATTTGATTTCTCCAGGTATTTCTGCCTTAGAAAACATGTTCAAACAAAATGCACTCGAAAACATAAATAAAGGTGTCTCATCTCCCGGACTATGAGAATGATGCTCTAAAGGAAGCAGCACCAGACACATGGGTTGTAGAGTTCAGCGAATCAGGGTGGATCAATGCCATTATTTTTCAGGATGGTTGGCAGATATCTTCATACCTTCAGTGGAAAGGCAAAGAATTGATAGCAACGAGCCAGACAGACATGCATTGTTACTTTTGGATGGACACAGCAACCATGAAAGCCTACCTGCTTTGGAGTTGGCAGCCTCACACAAGATAACCAGCATATGCCTTCCACCACATCTTACACATTTACTGCAACCCCTGGATGTCTCATTGTTCAAGTCCCTGCAAGTCCAATGGGACAAGTCCAATGAAAACTTTGCAAGGTCGCAAAACAAGTATGTTAGCAAACCCACATTCTGTAGAGTATTCGAGGAAGCATGGACTGCAACCTATGCCAAGAAAACAATAGTTAGCGGTTTCAGGAGATGTGGCCTATGTCCATTTAGACGCTTAACTCTGGCAGATCTGCTGAAAGAGAAAAAGCTTCCCTGCGGATGCCATGCACAGGGATCAAGAAGAGCAGGCAACCACATCTGCTGCAACAATGTCCTCTGTTAGCCACAGTGCGACACCAGAGCCATCTGTTGGCCCCAGTGCCACACCACAGCCAAACAATGCCTGAAAAAATGCCCCCTTTGGGCGGAAAATTTAAATTAGAATGCAGGGGGAAAGCCAGGCAAATCCAGCCATCAGATAAAACCGGCCACCGCAATTTCGTGGGTTTGCCAATAGGTGGCGCGCGTATAGCCGTACCAGCGTTCTCACGACAGGCAGCGACGCCATTTGCACACAGGCAGATTGGGTTCCTGGGACAGTATCAGGGGAAAAAACTTAACAGCGTAAGTATTTCTACTAAAACACTTTGTCAACAGACCCCATGATGTCACATAGCTTCAGCAGGAATTGCTAGATTTGAACGTTGTAAGCCGATTTGTGTAAGCAGGCGACATGATGATGAACTGTGCAACATAAAAGTACCGATAATGTACAACCTCCCATGGCTTCCCTCGCAGGTAGGGGTCAACCAAATTTGACATTAGTGGGTAATACCGGTCAGGTGGCCGGATTTCCCCTCTTTAGGGCGGGTAATTCGAACCACAACAAAATAAGCCTATATGTAAACTTGTGGACCTAAGTTTAACATTTGAGTTGGAATTTTTGCCCCAAGCAAAAACTTAGCTAGATGCTATCCAATCTTGACCGATAGGCTAAGCCTGTCTCAATGGTTTACAATCATCATTTAGCCTTTTAGACCCCTAGATATGCTACATAGGCCTAACACATTTCTAGTCTAAAAATGACAAATTATAACGTTAGTCAATTGGCAAGCCCTACATAAAGTTAATCTGAAACAGATCTCATTCTGGAAGTACACGCAACGCTTAGATTTAGGCCCATAAAGCACAGAGTATAACGTTAGCCTAAAGGTGACGGCTTAGTTTGTGTTGGAAATAATAATAATAATAATAATAATAATAATAATAATAATAATGATAATAATGATAATAATAATAGGTCCAAGTCTAGGCCTGTATATATAGACCGTTACTAGTGTTAGGCTGCCGGAGACCTAGGCCTATTTACAGGCTTGTATGTAAATCCTGCTTTCTGTAACATTTATTTAGCCCTAGGCCTTATAGACCTCTAGAGGAATAATTCATTAGCCCTAAGTATTTCCGAAAGTAAAAACCTTTTAATTTTATTACAGATGCTGCAAAGTTTCAAGAAAAAAACTGACCAGGCCAATTGGTCCCACGAATCCCTTCGGTCACCATGGCGGAGAATTAAATCCGGCGAAATTTCCATTAGAAAAGCATCAATTCAATACGGAATTCCGAAATCTACACGTCAGGATTATCTAAGAAAAAATAATCCCGAAAAAGTTGTACGTGGTCGAAATACAATTTTTAGTGTGGAAGCCGAAGAAGAACTGGTTCGGTACATAAAGATTATATGTTATCAGTCTTACAGACTAACGCAACTTACGGCGGCTGGCATATGAGTATGCTGAGCGTAATCAAGTCCCACACCAATTTAATAAAAACAAAAAACGTGCAGGAAAAGACTGGTACTATAAATTCATGGGCAGGCATCAAGATATTACATTGAGGGCTCCAGAAAAGACTAGCTTAAGTCGAGCCATTGGATTCCGAAGAAGTGAAGTGGAGAGATTTTTCAGCAATTTAGAGCAGATGATGGCCAAATATCAATTTGAAGCAGGCAGAATTTACAATGTCGATGAGACTGGGCAGAGTACTTGCCCAGTATCAAAGCAAAAAGTTTTGGCTGTAAAAGGATCAAAACAGGTTGGGATCATTTCTAGTGATGAACAGTGCCAAACAACGACAGTAGTCTGTTCAATGAGTGCCACCGAAGGTTTTGTTCCACCTATGCTCATCTTTAAAAGACAAAAGATGAACATGTCATTGTTGAATGGAACGCCACCAAACTGCGAGTGGGGAGTATCTGATTCTGGATGGATCACCGGCGAATTATTAAGCACACAGGTGCCACAACAGAGAACCCTGTTCTCTTGATCCTGGACAAACACCAGTCCAACATCAACATAGAAATTTGGGAGACGTGTAGGGCTAATGGAATTGTAAATGTAATGTTAACAATTCCCCCTCACACCTCTCACAAACACAGCCTCTGCATCGAACTGTTTAGGGACCACTGAAGCAAGCCTTTGCCACCCAAGGGGCAAGTTTTTTTTAAGTCTGATCCAGGCAGGCGAATTACAGTCTATGAAATAGCATCCCTGTTTGGGCCTGCGTCTGCCTGTATAGCCACAGTTGATAAAGCTGTCAGTGGCTTCACTTCAACAGAAATATGCCCTGTAAATCCTGGCGTCTTCACAGATACATATTTTGCACCTGCTGATGCCATTCTAAGACAAATCGAAAATGTGCCTTTTCCTGAAACAAGGGGTGAGACTCAAAGTCAGGTAGACTCGCCAAATTTGGTTGGGCCTAATGTTGCAGCCAGCTCCACGGACATGACATCTGAAACAGACAGGTTGGCTCCAATGTCAGTAGTTGCCCAAGTGCCTGAACAAGACAAGTCTACAAATAGCCCTAAATCCACTGCAACTGCTGAAAATCGAAGTGAAAGTGAAACCACTGTTTCTCCTGATGCTGCAAAGAGTGGACACACCTCAACACGAGTGGGACCACTTCCGTTGTCTCCTGAAGAGGTTTCGCCATTTTCAACAAATGGAGAAAAGAAAAAGTGTCAGAAGAAGCACAAACGGAGGGCTCAGAGATCAGAAATAATTACATCAACTCCCATGAAGGAGCTGTTGGAACAGAAAGCCGCCAAGAAAGCTACTAAGAGGAGAAAAGTTGACAGTAAAAAAAGAAACTAACGCGAAGATACGCCTCAATTTCGGTACAAAGAAAAAAAACACAAAGATAGACACCAATGAAACATGGGTATGTCTCATATGTGACTGAGTGGAGAAATACCCAATTACTGAGAACTGGATTCAATGTGGGATTTGTGAAGGTTGGGCTCATGAAGACTATACTGATGGATGTTCCAGCTCACGTGCTTACACCTGTGATTTGTGTTGTTAATCAGGCTTCATTGATAGCCTAAACTTTACAAGGCATCTGCTGGCCCGTGAAGGCTACATATCGCCATACATTTCAAGGCATACATTTTTCTTCATTCCGTTTCAAGCAAATGTTGTATTCGACATTAAGTAAAATTTTAGGATCATAAATTCTCTTTTAGTAGTTTGGTGTTATTTTATAAGCTAAAGCCTGCAGGTTATAAATTGTAACATGTAGGCACCAGGCCTACATTTTCAGACATTTTTAACCTGGACTGGTACATTTGTCAAATGAAGTCTGAAAGATACAAGACTTTTCAACATTTTAAATTATCCAGACGATGACACTGAGTCAACACAACAGCTTTCCTCAGTGCCCATTGTGCGCACAGTGTCCTTAGTAAAGCTATTGACCCAGTCTATTTATCCAAAATTCAATTTAGATTAGAAGTTTTGCTACATCAGTTAAATGTTTTCTTATAAAATTCAAAATAAATTATCAAAATTTATGTACATTTCTTCGGACTGCAGAAAAATAGTCGTCAGAAATATTCCTTCAATAGCAGTGAAAGAGATAAAGATCCCGAAACTGTATAATGATATATAATTTTGGAAATTTTGTTCACTCCATACCAGGGACACAATTTCATGCTAGGTCAATTACCCTGCCAAATTATAATTACGAGGTCAGTCTTACTCAAAACGTTAAGTCTACTTTAAAATTGACATGTTAAGCCATTGGAATCGAAGGGAAACACACAGCAATTTAATATAGGCCTATGTGTGACTGTAGCTTACATGTCTCATGGGTATTGCCGGAATAACCATCCCCTGGTTGTAGCCTTTGAAATTTGTTTTAAAATGATGTATATATATCGTCCTATGCCTGTTAAAATCAAGACTCTAATTAGGTGTTACGGTGTATCAAAAAATGTACAAAATTTGACTGGACATATGGGGGGGGGGGGGGGAGGGGAAACAAAATAGGGCCTATAGTCTAACAAAAAGAAGAGTAGAAACTGAGGAAAACTCAAAGTTTGTGTATATATATATCTGTCGGAAAACAGGTAGATCTATTGTTATTTATAAAATTATATAAAAGGTTTAGTAAGATAAGATCGAGTCAGTTAATTGTTTTCGGCATGCTCTGGCGCAAAGTAGGCCTACCCACAACAGGCCGAGAAAAGATGTTGACCTGGATATTATGATATTGATTCAATATTGGCTGCAACTTTCAAATATGTTAAAACTAAAAAAACGATAACACAAACGCCAGGCGCTTGACAACGAGCGTTTAGTGCAGGGATTGAGAACCATGTACAGTTTAGACTTTAGTGGTAGCTCCTATCGCATGGAAATACCCATGGTTAGTTTATGTTAGGCTTATCTGAACAATGGCCGGATTTACCCGACCCCATTGTGGGTAATTTCGGCCACATGTACAATTTTATCGAAGCGCTATCAGTAGAATTAAACAGAGTTGAGATGTTTTGAATAAGTCAACTGGTAGAGGCCACTACCTGTTATATAATATTTACATTCGGAGTTTTTGTTAGCATTGAAAGAATAGGGACAAATTTTGTTTTCATCAGTCGATGGTAACATCATGTACAGCCTGGTACGTGCCTGCACTACGTAACAAGAGGCTGGCCACACCCATAGCTCCTCCCACTGATAAACAAAAGGTCCTTCGCAGTGGCTATCAAAACTTTTACGCACAAATATTCATGACAAATTTAATTCCAGTATTAATGTTAATATGAATGTAAATATAAAAAACGAAGTCTGTCTCTGTTGCTATTGCCATTGGCATGTATGATGTAACAGCGCGGTTGTTGGCAGGCATTTTTTTCATGACGTCGCTTTCGCGACGTCATGGAAAATGCCTACCAACAACCGCGCTGTTACAACTTACATGTAAATGACAACAACAGAGACAGACTTCATTTAGGCCTCGTGCATGAACAACGTTTAAAATGGTTGGATAATATTGCTCCGAACTAAACTAGTCCAAAGGGGCCGGATTTACCCAACTCTCCCCCACATCACGGTAACAACCCGATTTCATTTTTAAGGCTCAACAAAATCTTATAATAATCAAATTAGGCCTAGTAGCGAGCGCAAGCGAGCTCTCATGCCATGGTTACGTACGTGTGTGATCTGTGTTTTGACTTATCATGTGGAGTGCATAGTGAGCATTCCAAATCACGGTCTACCTCTCACGGCTAACCAGTGAACGAAATTTTCTCTGTGTGAAGCGCCATTGCCTATAACGCGATTTTTGTGCATCCCTGGAAATGTCCACAGTTTTATTTAAACCAATGTCTCAAACTTTAGCTAGGATTCTGGAAATTATGTGAATAATACATGTCTATTCAGGAAACGTCGATAAACTGTGATACATAAATAATTTAACGATTCACGAACTCGCATTGTTGAAACCTCACTAGAACGCTGGTCTGGCAAACAGGCTTCCCGGGCTGCAAATGTGTGTCCGCCGGCTAGAAACAGTTTACAGGTGTGAGGGTAACCTAAGTAAACATCGCAAAGTATGTAAGATCTGTTGCTGATGTTGCAATTAATGTCCTCAGACAGTGCAGGCACCATGTAGGTCGCTTCTGTAGGCCTTCTAGATCGCAACTCGCATATTATTATATAATAATATGCGAGTTGCGATCTGGAAGGCCTCCAGAATATCCCTATAGGGTAAACTGCCCAAATATCAGCCGGTGTACCAAATCCCAGCCTCCCCTCCTGCCCTGGACTTACTCTTCTTTGTTTACCTCCCGTCATTGTCAGCGTATGACAGAGTCTCTTTCATTAAATCACCAGGCTTCTAATTGGTAGATTTATGCTCCTTCTCCTTGTTGCTCGTTGCGCCATCTTTCTTTCCAGCAAAATATTTCTGAACAGTTGGCGGTGGCGGCTAGTGGGTGGTAAATGTCGGGAAAAAGAAAGAGTAAGTGAAACTGTTTTTGATGTCGCTATTGATTTAAAACATGAGATAGTGCCTAGATATTCCACTCATCTACAAAAAACAACACTTCCCGTACACATTTCACAAATTATCGATGCATTTAACCGAAAGACAGATAATGTCAGCCACACAATCTTCTCACCATGCGCTTGGTCTTATTATCAGCCTCCTTGTGACCAATTGCCAGCCCCCTAATTGACCAAACTCCAGCCGGCTGCTATTAGGTTTCCCAGGGGGCTGGCATAAGGTCCAATAAAAATATTTTACAAAGCCTATAAGACTCTATTGAAAACTACTGTTCATAGATGGTTCAGGCCTATATAATTATAGCTTATTTAGAAATAGGCCTAGACCTTTATAGGCACATGGGCCTAAACCTGGATCTACCATGTATACATGTAGGCCTATACCCTGAAACATGTCATTTAAGGGATAGGCCTACCCAACAAACACAAAACATTTAAACAACATTTGTCAAAAGTCCTATTTGTGTTTTTATTAAACAATTTCATAAAATATTTCTTAAATGTTTTAAAAACAATTAGAAACATGTCATAACGTTTTGAGAATATTTTTAAATACTATATAAAAATATTTCCTTATCTATGTTTTTAAAACATTTTGCTGACATTATATATATATATATATATGCAGAAATGTCGCACAACTGCATAATTATAACATTTTGTTTCAAACATTTTCAAAACATTTTTCATATGCTATATAAAAATATTTCTTTATCTATATTTTTGAAATATTTTACTGACATTATGCAGAAATGTCGCACAACTGCATGATTATAACATTTTGTTTCAAACATTTTCAAAACATTTTTCACTTGCTATATAAAAATATTTCTTTATCTATATTTTTAAAACATTTTGCTGACATTATGCAGAAATGTTGCACAACTGCGTAATTGTAACATTCCGTTCAAACATTTTCAAAACATTTTACTGACACTATGAAGAAATGTTGCACAACATCATAATAGTAACATTTCCCTTAAACATTTTCAAAATGTTTAAACATACATTTTTAAATTTGTAAAAATGATTTTACAGAAAAGTAGCTAAAACATTTCTGAAACAGTTTTATATCTTATTGTTATATTCATATCTCTAATTGTTTTTGGAATGTTTCAGTAATGTTGCAAACAATATGTTCTTATCTAATGTTTTAAAATTTCTGAAACATTTTAGTATTTTATTGTTATATTCATTTCTGCAATTGCTTTTTAGAATTTTTTGTTAATGCTGCAAACAATATGTTCACATGTAATGTTTTAAGCTGCCCAATATTAATAATGAATGATACTTTGAATCATTTCAAAAACATCATATAAATAGTATAACTTTCTATAATAACGAGATATTTGAGCTGAATCAGAGATGCATGGAATTCAGTCTGTCTATAAATATGCTAACCACATCCTGTGTAACAAGGAGGATGATCAGCGGGACAAGGGAAGTACTAACAGTTCAAATCTTGATTCACCAAAGTCAACCTCCTGTACAGTCATCTATTAAGTCTCATCAGCTCCTAGACGCTCGGAAAACTTGTTGCATGGTAAGTACTTATAAATTGTTGTAACTTTTCATCACATAATTTAAAGGACAATATGGGTGGCATATCTAATATAATAAACAGCAAAACAAACTGAAATTTTAAATTGCAGTGGAGATTCAAATGGCTTGTACATGATATTGACCAAGGATATTCATGTAGGTTATGAGCCTGCAGCTGATAAACATGGATATATTTAAATTGTACAAGTGCACGACTTCATTACGAATGTTGTGAAAAGAATGCCCATTTGGGCATTATAACTTTATCAATATTATACCACAAGCTCGGTATTTAGCCTATATATCAATTGTTGAAAAACGAAAAACCGTTAATGTGAAAAAACATTGGCATAACATTTTCAAAATGTTTAACAAACAGCACCTTATAAGATATAAATATCTCTCCCTATGCATCCTTTTGTTTAAACACAATGCCTATAATTTCAGCACTTCTCGCTTATGTCCACCTTTTTAAATCACATCTTTATATATAGAAGTTATATGTTTGCTACTGTCCACATGAAAATGTTACTATTCTTAAAAACTTGTAGTGCTGGGCAAAGCAATGTTTTCTGTATCATTTTCAAATTTTCCTGTTAGGAGTATGGTGCAGAAAATACGTGCTATTATAATAAAAATGAATCAAAGGTTGACTACTTGGTAGCAGATACATTTGCCTAAATAATGCTTGCAATTTAATACTTTAAGATATGTGAAAAGTAAAAAAACTGCCTCAATACACTGATCGTTTCCTTTAACTGTTACAGAGAAAAGAAGAGCAAGAGAGCAAATCCAAGTGCTGGTACACAAGAATGAACAGTCCACAACGGCACAAGGGGAAGCCAAACACTTAGAAACTCAGAAAATATGACTCCAGTTAACATGCCTGCGAAAATGGAACCCTTTTATTCATTTTTTCTGTGTCGGCTGCTTCTTTGTTCCACAGGCCTAGGAGCAACATTTTATAAATGTCAAAACAAAATTCAGTCATTCCAGTGTTCATTACATGATAATAGCTTTTTAAAAATATTCAAGAAATGCATTTACAACATTCCTCAAACGTTATTGTAAAACATTTGGCAATTTTGATAAAATGTTCTGACAACAGTTTAAAAACATTTTTACAATAACATTACAGTAACATTTTAGAAATATTTGAAGCACATTTTCATAAAATGTTTTCTTGATGTTGTAAAAACTCCACACATATATGTCTTTAAAACATTATAGATAAAACATTATGATGATGTTTGGCATAATGTTTTCATTATGTTTTAACAACAGTATTGTGTTTAATGGGTAGGTAGGCCTTATAGCCTTTAGTAAGCCTATGGGTCTACTTTTAAGATCCTCATATTCAAGGGCCAATAGTCCAATAGTATTACCTCCGAATAAGGCCTATAAAAGTTTTAGACCTACTTTCAGGGATCTAGGCCCAGCTGATGTGCCAACCTCACCATATTTTCCCGCATAAGCGTACATGTAGCCCTATACATGTAGGCCTAGTTGTAATGCTTCAGAAGCTGTATGTAGGCTTACCAGTACCTACATTTGTAAATGTCTGTCTGTGTGTCGATGTATCTGTCTATCTGTCCATCTATCCTCTCTCATTGATCTATCCATCTAGGCCTATCAATCTATTTACATAGGCCTATGCTTACATCTAGGCCTATGATTGTATTGTTATCTCCTGGCCTACAAATGGAAATGTGTTAAAGAAATAAATTGTAGGCCTAAACATTATCTAGGCTTAGGCATCGTCCGGTATGAGAACACACATTTAAGGCCTAACTACTACCACCTAAGTTACTTTTCCATAAAGAATCAAAGATATTAATTCAGTTTTGCTTTTTCATTGAATTTCAGAAAAAGTACCGAAGGGAAGGAGCTCCTCTAACGCTAGGCCAAAGTGAAGCCAGGCCCAAAAAGATATGGCACGTGCCGAAAAGCAAAATGGAGCAAGCATCAGAGCCACTTCAAAAAAATGTCCATTTGAACAATAAAAGATATCTTTAGAATCTGTAAATGTTGTGTTTTCTACTCTGTTGAATAGTTTTTTAAAAGCCAGTTTTAACGGCTGGTATTTGGTCACTGCAGGGCTGGCTTTGAGTACAACATGGCTGAAATTTGGGCACTTACGGTTGGAATTTGGTCAAAACTGTTGTTCGGAGACATGAGTTGTTTGGCAAGTCACTGTCAAAACAGTTTAATCCATCAAAACTGAAAATTGTGCGAAAAATAAAGTTTGAAATATATTTTTATTGTTTCTTTATATTCACAAAGCTGTCTGAAAAAAATAAATTCACTTAGGGCTTATTACCGTAACTATTATGCTAAGGGGGCTGGAATTTGGTCCGTTTACCCTATAGGCCTATATCTCTTACTAATTACGGGAGCAGAATCCTTGTGCGCAACATCAAAACAGAGGATACTCAGATGCTAACAGGAGTATGTTATAGAAGTCAAAGGAGTACAGATGAAGATGACAAAGCACTTCATAAAGTTATCAGAAAGGCATGTAACAAATAAAAAAAATTAGAGATATGCGGTGATTTTAACCAACCAACAATTAACTAGGAATTAATGGAGTCTCACAGAGAGGGAAGAGAGTTTCTAGGCCTGGTACAAGAATGTTTTCTTAGTCAGCATGTGTCTAAGCCAACATTGAGACTGTCAAATATATTGGGCTTAATCCTAAGCAGTGATGAAAATGTGGTACAGGAGGTAGAAGTTTCCGACCCATTTGGAACCAGTGACCATAATACAATATTATTTAACATAGAATGCAATGCAAAGCAAATAAACTGGAAAACCACATTTTACGATTATAGAAATGGAGTTATAAGAGTATGAAAGAGTGGCTGAGCAAAATTGACCGGGCCAAATCAAACTGTGTAGAAGAATTGTGGTCTGTTTTCAAGGAAAATCTGAAGAAGGCCGACGAACAGTTCATTCTAAAGAAGGACCGAAGCAGAAACAGACCAAGTAAACCCTCATGGTGGAATAGAGAAATATTTAAAGCAAGGAAGAATAGACTGAGATGGTGGCAAAGATATAAAGAGTATGGTACAACAGAAGATTATAGGAGATACAAGAAGTCACAAAAAAGAGTGGTTAAGTCAATGAGAAAAGCCAAAAGAAAATATGAAAGCAAACTGGCTAAGAATATTAAGACTAAACCTAAAGCTTTCTATAAATATGCACGAAAAAACATGGTTGCCAAGGAGAGTGTAGGGCCCCTAAAAGTGAGGGAAATGAGATTCCTACAGAAAATACTGCTTGCTTCAATATTTAAAAAAAGTTTAACTACTCAGAAGTCCCGAATGGTTGGAAAAATGCAAATGTAATCCCGATCTTTAAGAAAGGATGCAAAAGTAAAGCAAGTAACTGCAGACCTGTGAGTTTGACGTCACAAGTATGCAAAGTACTGGAAAAAATTATGAAAGATGAAATAACAGCATATCTCCATGAGCATGAGTTAATCAATAGAAGCCAACATGGGTTCACCCAAGGAAAGTCATGTCTAACGAATTTGCTTGAATTTCTAGAGGAAGTTACAAAAGGTGTGGTTGAAAATGACCCACAGGGTGTGATTTACCTTGACTTCAGTAATGCTTTTGACAAGGTTCCCCATGAAAAATTGCTAAAGAAGTTGGAGGCTCATGGACTTGGAGGCGATATCACGAGGTGGATAGGAGCGTGGCTGAAAGATCGGAAACAAAGATTAGGGTAAATGGAAATGCGTCAGACTGGAGTGGTGTAAAAAGTGGTGTTCCCCAAGGGCCGGTATTGGGTCCAATGCTTTTCTTGGTATACATAAATGACATCGATGACGATATATTGAGCACGCTTTCCAAATTTGCCGATGATACAAAGGTTTTGAGGAGAAGGCCCAACCTAGCTAGTGCGCTAGCTAGTGTGCTAGCCTTACAGGAAGACCTACACTTGCTCTATAAGTGGTCAATAGATTGGCAGATGCTGTTTAATGCTGATAAATGCAAGTGCATCCACTTTGGAAGAAACAACACTAGATTTGACTATTTTATGGGAGATGAACTCATAACCACCAAGACAGAAGAAAAAGACCTGGGAGTTTTAATAAATGAAGATTTATCGTGCAGTCACCATGTAGCAAAAGTGGTAAGAGTCAAACAGAACACTGGGCATGATCAGGAGAGTCTACACTGACAAAACGAAAAAGAACATTGTAAACTTATACAAATCGCTGGTGAGACCAAAGTTAGAGTAGTGTATGCAGGCATGGAGACCATACTTACAAAGGCATGTCAACAAGATAGAAGCGGTGCAACGTAGAGCTTTAAGAATGATAAAAGGGTATAGAGAGATCGAATACACCGAGAGGATGAGAAGGTGCCACCTAACAACACTGGAGATGAGACGCCACAGAGGGGATTTGATCGAGGTGTACAAGATCTTGAAGGATAATGAAGACTTTGACAACAAGTTTTTTTATCACAGACAATAGGCCTCATAACACAAGAGGACATAACAAAAAATTAATTGTTAAGAGATACCGTTTGGACAGTAGGAAACATTTTTTCTCAAATAGAATAGTCCAGGAATGGAATGCTTTACCACCTGATACAATAAATGCGGAATCAGTGCTTGCTTTTAAGAAGAAATTTCAGCCTCTAATACAGGCCGGGGGGGGGGGGGGGCAGTACATGAGCCAGAGACAGCTCCTTGCTCCAATCCTTTAATGCCAATAGTTCACAAAGCCAGTGTGCTGGGCACGCTGGCTTTGTGAACTATTGGTATAAGCTCAGCACTCGACAACGTTTCCAGAATTTCAGTAGCGCTCGCCTCTGCCGCCATCTTGTTGTCTGCAAGTATGCCACGATAAATACCGACCACAAACGGGAATACCCGAAAGGATGCGTATATCACATATATATATGTATATATATACATATATGTATATACATACATTATATATATATATGCATATATATATATGTATATATATATATATATATATATATATATATATATAATTTTCACGTATATCGTCTTTTTTTCACGGATTTCGACTTTGCACATGTATTGGGTGACAATGCCGGAAACACATAAGCCTGTTATTTCACTAAAATAGGCCTAACCATTTAATAAATTTGGTTTTCAGTATTAATCATGAAATGAGTGCATAACACAAAATTATTGACTTCTATACCCTGGACCAGAAGTTCCGCGGAGGCATTCCACTGCTTCTAATAATTACGAAACACCCTTACGCTGCGAAGACGCCAGAATTATCAAAAATTGTCAACTTACCCCTGCATCTGATATATTAAGGTACAATGAATCGCAAACATCGTTTCGTCAGTGTTAGAGCTAATAGCTATAGACTAGTCTGTCAACCCTGAGTTACGGAAGGGAATTTTTCGAATATTTCGTAAACAGCGGGCAAAATGACCATGTATTTCATACATAACCAAGTCTGAGCAGTTTACCTAACTCTTGAAGGTACAATGAATCGCAAACATCGTTTCGTCAGTGTTAGAGCTAATAGCTATAGACTAGTCTCTCAACCCTGAGTTACGGAAGGGAATTTTTCGAATATTTCGTAAACAGCGGGCAAAATGACCATGTATTTCATACATAACCAAGTCTGAGCAGTTTACCTAACTCTTGAAAGAAATTTGTTTGCAGTGTGGTTTGTATTTATCTCTGTAACCAGCAATTTTAGCGTTTTTGCGGTCTTCTCACGGACGGTGCTGGCAGTTTAAAAGGATCTGTTAATCACATGTGCGCACGCGCACTTATCATTTCTCGGACCATATGGATTGCGTTAACTTTTGCTTGCGATCGCAGAAATGCCCCCAAAATGCGGCTGAAAAGAAATACAAAGTGCATATAGCTACCACATATGCCTCAAAAGTAGGGCATATTGATGATAAAAGGTTATGCATTAGATATGTCGGCAAGTAATAATCCATTGTTGTAATGTTCACAAAATCCGTTTCCGTAGAGCAAGGTTGATAGACTATATAGTGGAATGCCTCCGCGGAACTTCTGGTCCAGGGTATAGTACATGTAGACCTACAGGCTACACTGCTGCAAAAGCTTCTTAATAATTCAACACAGTGTGTGAAAAATCAATTGGGGGGTACTATTTCGATGTTTTTAGTTTGGCAAAAGTGGGAAAAAATAAATCACAGAATGTTAGGTTTCCAGTAACTGCTCCCTCCCCCTCCCTCCGCAGCAGTTAATTGAGACAAGCACACTTTGTCCTACTTGGATGTGAATTTTCACCCCGCAACCTTCCACTGTGGTAACGAATTGAAACAACTTTTACGCTGGGAAGGAAGGCACTTACACGCTCAGGAAGTGACTAGTCTACAGTGTGAATATCGTCGGTTAGAGCTGAGCTGGTGCAGGGAGGGCCGCACATTATAATCCATTATAGGCCTAGGTCTAGAGGATCCCCAAGGGGATTTAAGTGATGCGTGTTCGTCAATATTCAATACATGTGAACTGAAAGAGTCTTTATCTCTTGTCTGTGAACAGTGACAATTTTAAGAAAAGCATAATCGAGATCTTTTTGTAAAGGCCAATAATTTCATCACATCTTGAAGTGCATTTATTTCATCTGCATGGTGAAATGCGTTAATCGCGATTGGAAACCACATGCCTCGGGTTTCCACAATCGCACATATGACGTTGGCATTGTTGGTCACCGCAAATTGCAATATTTTAAATGAGGTACATAGGCCTACTTTTGAAGGTTTAAACACCAGAGGTGCCAAGTTGTCCAACATATAAAACGGGTGCTCAAGCTGAAAGATCTTGCAAAAAGCGGGAGTCCCATTATATTGTAATGGAAGAAACCGGTGAAAAAGTGGGAGATGGACAAATTTGGGTGATTTGTATCATTAGAAAAACGGGAGATCTCCCGCCAAATCGGGAAACTTGGCACCTCTGAAACACTCACTTCTTAAATTTCATGAAAAGTGTAAAGTGCCAACAGAATTAATTACTGTAAGCGTTAGACTGGAATATAAAAATCGTGAATGTAATTTGTTGGCCTAACTTGGTGAATCGAAACTTAACAAGTTCAAGCATCAATTTCGTTTTCCTTAAAATCATATTCATGATGAAGACACCAGAAACCCTCTGCAAATAAGGACGCCTTTCAAGAGATACACCAATTTTTAGTATATTAAAAATCAACGAATATGAGCAAAAAGACGGGCTATTAATAGCACCGCCACGCTCCCGTAAATCAACAACCCTCTTTTTTTTGTGTGTGTAATATCTGCGCTTCGTGTGAAGATTCGCCGGGAAACCCCAGCCTGGCCGGGTGGTCGTTCCTCCAAGGCTCCAGTTTTCGAGGCAGGGACACGTCCTAGGCTTAGGTTCCTCTGAAATCTATCCTAACAGAGTAGTTTTATTAATACCCATTATATATATATATATATATATATATATATATATATATATATATATATATATATATATGTGTGTGTGTGTGTAAGGCTTAAACTTGCGCTCGTTTTTACTGTGCTAGCCGTTTACATATTATATATGGCCCACTTTCACGTCGGGGTCCGCGCGTTACGTGGACCCCGGACTTTATAGTATACGTTGCCGTCGGGGTCCGCGTATAGCGCGGACTCGTGCTTTTACTTTCCTATTTGTGATATACTTGTCCAGAATTAGGCAGATATACTTCAAAATACATTCTAAGAGTATGAGTGCGTCAATCGTGGGATGAAATGCCGATTGCTAAGGCTTGGGGTGGATATAACGTTTTTTTTTATGAGTGGACAGCGCACATATTCATTTTGCCACGTGACAAGAAAGGTCAAGCAGGGTCACTCCACAGAATGGTAACCTGACGAAGCCACACGGCAGAAGAGGTGGTGGATTTGCTGTTTAGCGAAGGTACGGATGTAGACAATGACTCAGAAAGCGAAGGTAATGTAATACAGGGAGCTTATTAAAGGGTGCAGATGCTAACTTTTGTTTTTTTTTTTTTTTTTTTTTTTTTTTGACATTCCATTCAAAAGGTATGAATACACCATTGCGGCCAATCAGGTGCAGGTTAAACTAAATAGTTCTTGGTTGTCGTGTGCTGACACCTTTGGGGGGCCATTTACCTGTAATTAACCCACTGTTTCGGCTAGACTATTACATGAGCTTATCAGCCTGCTTGTGTTGTATGGTTTGACAGATATTTTTTCCATGAAGAGTTTTATAAACAGAGGGCAAATCACATATTCATACGCAGTGACGTAATGCTGGCAAGCCGTGCTCGGAGCACGTGTTTCCTGGCTGTGACACTGACAGGTAAACACTGGCATAACTTTTGATTCTATCTAATGACTCGCCTTTTTTATTTTGAATGTTTTCAATGAAAGGTGTCTGCACAACACCAACTGCATTCTTTATTTGAAAAAGTGACGCAACAAAAGTTATACGCCTTTATGCTAATATGAGAATATACAGTAAATAATGGTGGTTTCATCCCAAAATGGTATGTTTATAAGGAGGCATGCCAAATGACCGTTGGACGTCAACTTCTGGTGATCGTTATCAAAACAGCCGAAGTCAAAATGAACACTTGTCAACGTTGTTGTTTGCCGAGGCTGTTAAAAATATTCTATTGAAATAAAAGTTGTCATGGGGATGAAATTGATAAAATTTGCACTTGTATGTGAGGTATTATGGCCGAATAACGGTGTCAAATCCAATCTTTGGTGCAGGTGGGCGATAATGAAGTAACACAGTGGACAAGGCCTGAATTAGACAGCGGTCACCACTGTCACAGTTATGTAAAAAACAGGATTGTAGGGGGGATTAAATCATGAATGTGGAGTGAATATGCAGTTTGTCATTAGCTATCTGGAACCAACTATGTGGAGAAATACGGCCATACGATAGAATTTAGGTTGTTTTGCCTAAATTGCGCTGCGAAAGTACTTAGGACATTTGAGGTCACTGATGCCGGTAGCCAAAAAAAAAAAAAAAAAAAAAAAAAGATATTTCTGAACGATTTCTTGGTGGAATTAGTCAGGCAAAATTCTAAAATTTAAATTGATTATATTATCATTGCTTGGGCTTACACGTTAGTTTAATTTTATTACATTGCTAAAATGCTTCGTAGGCCTACGTATGCTTCAAAAACATAGTTTGGCCTGATTTTATTGAGAGCAGCTATGGAGTTAGGATTCAAATATTTCTATTTACAGTTTTTTTTGTTTTTTTGTTTTTTTTTTTTTTTTTTTTTTTTTTTTTTTTTTTTTTGTTTTTTTTTTTTTTTTTGGTTTTTGGTTTTGTTTTTGTTTATTTTACCAAAATTACACTGCATCCAACATGTTGATATATATATATAAATTAATAAGTTTAACTGAAAATATTTCAAAAACGCAATTTGTTGCTGTTAGCACTTGAGTAAAGTTTGAAAATGGTATTTTAATCTGGAACCTTTAATGATCAGATTTAAGCATTAACTCTGATCGAAGCAATTTTTTATTTCCTATCAGTAGAACTCTCATCAAACCAACTCTGCATTCTAGTGCCGTCTATACTATGATCAGTTTATTTTCAAAGTGACGGCTGACACATCAGAATCTCACACATAAGATGACCAATGTCCAGACTCGAAGGTTTACTACGCTCAGTTTCCATTTTTTGCATTACTGATTAATCTTGCTGATCTTTTTTTAATAAGAAAACAGAAACTAGCTCATTATCAAGAAGCTACTTGATGCTTCACATTTGGAACATTTCAGATGGACCACTTGCTTTCTGACATGACATTAGGCTTAATAAGTTTCAGTAGTATAAGCATGCTAGTATTTTTCATTTAAATAAGAACAGAATACTTGATCTAACCAGATGATTGTTTGCTCTCTTACAGGGTCACATGTTTTTTGCTGTACACAATTCATCTCACCAATGCACTTGGTCACACTGGAATATGACAGCAATATACTCAAGGTAATGTGTTGGTTATGCAGTTTTTCTTGGCCCTCTTATCCCTGTTACTATAATATGATTCTTTTTAATTTGTCTGAATTGATTGTATTTATACACAATGAAGTAAAACAGTTTTGCAATTCAAATTCCACTCATATGCTTGGACACTCTGGCAACTTGCAAATATTACAGGCCACATCCAGCAGAATGATACTTTTGTTTTTTTCTTCAGGTGCACTGTATTTGCGAAATATGTAAATATTTAATTTTCTTTTAACTGATACTTTACAAAGGCTGAATGTACTTTTTATATCAAATGAAACAGAAGATGGGTGTTTAGATGTAACATTTATCATAATGTATTAGGTACATTCTAACTTGCATATTCATACATCCAGTAATACTTCTGATTAGATTAAAATTTGCTTTGTCTCCGATATCTTGCTGTCAGATTGATCCTTTGTGGTCAACAGTTTTCGTGGCCATTGTCTTAGGTTCTGTTTTTCTTTTTCTTTTTACAGAAAGGGAAAGTATCATCAAATGCCCCTGAAGCTGGTTTTATTACGGTGTGAACTCAACAGGCAAGCCTGTTGAGGTCAAAACAAAAGTAAATGCGTTCAACAAGGACAGTATATCCAGAATTGATCTGATGTTCCATGAACCTGCCTTGTGGCGATGTTAAATTTGACAGTGGTGTAGTGGGTGTATTTTCTGTACTTGTGGTAAACATTAGCTTGTCAGTCATACAATACTAACTGGCACTTGTAATACTGCATTAGCAGCAACATCCTGAATGGTTGATTGAACATGTGACTTTCAATGGTTTTCGGTTTATATAGCAACCGAAATCTAAAGATCTATTTCCACAACCATTGATTATATGTTTGAGACCGTCTCGTGTGATTGTAAAATGAAGTTTTTCATCCACCCAAGTGCATTATTTATTTACAACCCCTCAAAAGAATATAGACATTGGTGGCTGTAATATACAGTGGTGTGAAACACTAATATGGTCAATGCCCCAGTAATTTTTAAATATGAGAGCTCAAATGGTATAAACTGTGGGAGGGAATTGTCACGTGATATATCTACTGTCTTCTTTGACATGCTAATTATTTTGGACAACAGCATTTTACAGTGAAATGAAGCTAAAAGTTGCTGAAAAGCTACAGAATTTTTAGATGGCAGACAGTTTATGTGACCTTGAATGACCTTGGGCGATAAGTAGCAACATTTTTTTTTCAAGTCTATATACATCCCACGTGTTGAAACTTTGAGACCATTTCCTCTTGTGATTGTGAAATATAGCTCTTGGTATTCCAAAGTGCTTCTTTTATAAGTATACAATAAATACACAGCAATGGAGGAAACATACAGGTGTATAGGGCATTATTATGGTTCATTGCTCACAAAATTATCAATTTAAGAGCTGAAATAGTGTAAATTGTGGTGGGGAAGTTGTTTTTGACATACCTGCTGCCTTCTTTGAAACTATAAATACATTTTAGACCGATCAGTTGTATTTTACATGCAAATGAAGAAAAATTCGTTTAAAAAGCTGCCAAAATCCAAGATGGCGGCCACGTCCTGTGACCTTGAGTGACCTTTGGCTATTTTTAGCAACAAATATTTAAAGGTCTATTCCCACCCCACATAAGCTAAAATTTTGAAACCATTTATTGTTATGTTAATAAAGTTCTTGATTCTTCAGAATGCCTCTGTTATTAATATTCTCCAAAATGAATTAAAAGCAATGGAGGTAACTTGCAGCGCATCCGGTACTTTTGTGGTCATTGGGACACAGAATATGCTAATTGAAGTGTTTTAATGTTGTACATTGTGACAAGGATGTGGTCTTTGACATATCTGCTGTTTTCTTTTACATTGTAAGCATGTCTTGGACTGGTCAACTGTGTGTCACAATCAAATGATACAGAATTTTGTTTACAATCAGTAGAAATCCAAGATGGCGGCCAGATCATGTGACCTTGAATGACCTTGGCCAATTTTTAACAACAAAGATGCCAATACCTTGTTCCACAGCACTAGTGGTGAAAGTTTTAGAACATGAACTTTTTTAGTATGCTCAATGGTGCCATTTGGTATGAAATTGTTTATCTGCTGGGAGACTGAGGGAAAGTGCAATGTAGTAATCCAGCATTTAAATTTGAGAGGCCATCCCAGATGGTTGTCATGGCAACAGTACCCAGTGCTGATTGTTCAAAAATGTATATTTTTCAAAGCAAATCCCATATGTATATTTGTGATCTAAATTGTCATGATTCCAGCACTAAAAACTATACAGGAATGTTGTATTATCTTTATTGGCCCACTCTATTGTGTCAAACATGTGTTTTTTGGTAAAAAATTCAGACCATGAAACAATACTTTGGTTGCCATGGCAACCAAGTGTTAGCCCCATCATTATTATGGTAACATATATAGAACCCGGGAGTGCAAGTTCCATTGAACATTTTGGTATATATATATTTCATCAGTAGTTATACAGTAGTAAGGATTTAGCAGGGGTCCAACCCTGGTGCATTTTTCCCAAAATCACCAGATACTGGGTACAAAGCTCCTGTATATACCCCAGACTGGAAAGTGCTTTTTTTTAAAGGCTTTCTTGACAAAAATAAAGGGACAGAGGTCAATACTGACCTATCATATCACCACTGGATCGAAAAAATAAACATTGTAAGGAACATTTATCCATATTTATTCCTGAATGACGGGGTGTAAACACATAATACATGTGTATTAGAATGAACTTTATTAACGTAAAATTTTAAACCACATAGTATAGTTAGCGTAGCCTTCACCATTTCTCAATAATAGGGTGTAACCACATAATACATGTGTTATGTATGAATGAACTTTATTGACATTCAACAATATACATTATATAGTCAGTACAGTAGTACAACAGAGAGACAAAACAAAATACTTCATTCACATTCATGCCTATAAAGGGGGAGGGGGGCAAGTAAAAGTACAAAGAATGGATGGTATCACAACATATAATCAAAGATATAGTCCATTTAATGAAAGCTAGGGCATCATGTATAATATGTTCCGCGCAGTATGAGAATTTGCGCGATTCCGGAATCGCACTGCGCGTTTGGGGAATTCTCAAAACGCGCGTCAATTCCGGAATCGTGCAGAGCGATTCTAGCCGAAAAAATGCAGCGGCGGTTAGATTAGGAGTGAAACACTGGTGTCAGGTCCATATTTTACTTGCTCTTAACCAAGTGTAACTGTTGAAAATGGTAAACTGAAGTTCCAGTACCATGTGTTTTCACTGCAGTGTAAGGAATGGCAAGGAAATAGTCTTTTTTTTCTCCCTTTTTTATCTTTTTTTTTTTTTTTTTTCAAATTTCGGGGGAGGGGTTTTTTCTTTTTTTCTTTTTTTTTTTTTTTTTACCTTTTATTACCTTTACGGTAAATACCAGGTTTATTCAACATAAAGCTTAATATCAACGGCTCTATGTTTTGATAAAAGTGATAACAGAAGAATTTGCGTCATACCTGTTTGTTCCCTATAGTGTGATGATTCCTCTGATGAGCTGTATTGGAATGTGAGACTCTTAATTAATATTGTGGTTGCCTTTGCAGTGCGGTTTGCCTGTAAAAAAAACCGTAATAATAGTAACAATTAATATAATGTTCAATCGAATTGTTTTTGATTGATAAGCCGCGTATAAGCTCTGGCGATTAAATACAGATTTTCCTTATTTATAAGGTTTAATTGAAATTTTATTTCATTGAATTCGGCAATTCTTCCAGTTTTTACATGGCATCGAATGCCTAAGAAACTTCGGTCATTTGATTAGGATTCTTAAAATACGCTGCGCATTTCAGGGGAGTCTTTGAATGGTAAGACATACATGGTCCCGCTTCCCGTAACGCGCCCCCGTGTATATATGTTGGGGTTTTCGAAAGTGTCCCCTCCCGTTTGCAGAGTGTCGATGGAAAGTAATAGGAATACATGTGAATGATATCTGCCAACATTCATCAAGTTTTAATGACTGTAGAATATGGTCAAGATTCTCATACCGCGCCGCAACGCACTCCGGGAATGTCTCAACTGTAAAATAGACACGGTCATGATTCCTGTTGCGCGCAGCGTATTTTGGCAATTTGAAAATGTAGTCTAACTTCAGCGCTATGCCTTTCAAAAACACAATGATACAGATACAATTTTCTCAAAATGCGCTGTGCATTTCAAGATTAATGATACCGATGTAGCCTAGTTTTCTTGAAGTGCGCAAAATGCACATTTCACGAACACACGGATTCAAATGTAATTCTCATCCTGTGCCCTTGTACATGTAAGAAGTGGTCTCAATATTATCAATTTGAACTCTGTCATGTTCGTCAAATCTTACACAACACCGAGCAGAAGAAATGCTATTCGCATAAACAATGATTGGAAGGAAACACCTCATGAGGATACTGATTCAATGGTGCTTGACCTCTTTAACAAAGTGATGAAAGTCAACGTAGATATAAGAGATATTGGTCGTACCCACAGAGTAGGAAAAAAGGTGGACGGCAAAAACAGGGCCATTATTGTAAAGTTCACAAGTTACAGGGTACGTAGATCCGTCTACAAAGCCAGAACATCATTAAGATCAGCTGGGCCCTCAGGAAAGAACATCTTTGTGAACGAGGACTTGACAGGAATAAGAGCAGCCATCGCTTACAAAGCACGGCAATTAAAGATACAAGATACAGGATACAAATCTTTATTTAATCTCGGCGTTGACAACAACTAACATTAGCTATACAGCTATTATGACCGAGCAGTAGTGTATAAAAAATATAAAAAGTTCATCAGAACACAAATGAAGAGACAAGTTAAAAATATGACATCAGTGTGACCTGGAAAATTTTGGGTTTCTTGTAAAACCTGAAGAGATATAATTTCTTCAGAGAAAAGGGTAGCTTAATAGCAAAAATATTGCAGGATATACCCCCCAAAATCATGGATAACCATAAAAAAAAAAAAAAAACTTGGAAGTTAAGAATGATTTGTAACATAAAGATTTGACTTACAGTAATAACATGAGCACTTCGGCCCTTGCCAAGTTTTAATCAGTCTTTTAAAAGTATTAATATTTGTTGCAGTTTTAAATTCCACTGGTAAACTATTCCAAATTTTTGTTCCCTGGTATGTGAAGGACTTAACACCAGCCCTTTTTGTTTTGGGACATTTAATGGGCAGTTTAAGTGGAATAGGATTTCCTTCATCCATTTGTTGGTCATCAGTGATAAATAGATTGGTAGTGAAGGAGGGGCTTATTTGACAGATGGCCTTAAATACCTCAACAGCAAGTTGACGTAGTCTGGAAAGTTCCAGGCTAGGCATTTTAGCCATTTCCAGTAAAGCCTCATAATCATTGTTCAAATCATTGAATACAAAGCGTAATGCCCGCTCCTGCAACTTTTCTAGTTTTTTTGTATTGCCTTCACTAGTGAAGTGCCAAACTAGCGGGCAATAGTTGAAGTGACACATGATGAAACATCTATAAATACAAAGTTTGGTGTTTTGGTCTAGGTACCGAGCTAGACGCTTGAGGGCATTTAACTGTCTACTGGCCCTGTTACATAACTCAGAAATATGTTTGTTAAAGTCAAGTTTTTGGTCTAGCCAGACACCTAGAAGTTTAACATATTTCTCACATTTTATACTATGGCCATTCAATTCAAAATTGGTTTTATCATGCTGGCGATAGCTAATTACCATAGCCTGAAACTTATCGGCATTCGCCTGCATCTGGTTGACATTAAACCAATCGATGGCCAAGTTTGCTTCTTGAGTGAGAATAGTAGTAAGTTGTTCAATTGTAGGCTTGCTGGTATATATGGTGTTGTCATCAGCAAAATTAATGAGGGAAGCAGAATTTATGGAAAAATATAAATCATTTATAAAAAGGTTGAAAAGGGCGGGCCCAAGAATCGAGCCTTGGGGAACGCCCTTTTTCACAAGTGACCAATCACTAAAGGAGTTTCCAATCCGGACTCTCTGTTTACGCGATCTCAAATAGTTTGCCAGTAGTTTGACACTATTTCTCTCCATTCCATATGCATGGAGTTTGGCTATTAAGAGGTCATGTGGTAAGCAATCAAAGGCTTTGCTAAGATCCATTAGTATAGTACCAATATACTCCTTGTTTTCCAAAGACCTTTTCCAGTCTTCGACAAGTCTTAGCAAAGCTGTTTGGCAGCTGTAATGCTTTCTAAAGGCAGCAACATATTCTGATAGGACTTGGTCTAAAAATTGGTCCAGTTGTTTGAGAATGTTCTTTTCAAAAACTTTAGAGATCGAAGTCAACATGCTAATTGGTCTATAATTAGCTCTGTTTCGAGGATCGCCTTTCTTACAACCCGGGTTTACAACAGCTGGTTTGCAAGCCTGAGGAAAGCGACTCTAGGATACTGAAGTATTGAAAAGTTGAGTGATAGGTTGGCTAATGTAATTTGATGCAAGTTTCAAAAGTTTGGTTGATATAGTATCATAACCCGTTGCTTTCTTGGGGTTTGATTTGGAAATAATATCATGTATGTCAGCAGTGGTGACAGTCTTGAAGTTAAAAGAGACAGGGGTCTTGTGGTCTCTAATATTGGTAACACTTGGATGCTCATTATGAAATTCAAGGGCTTGTGAAATAAAGCCGTCATCATTTATAGAATCTGAGCTTGGTAAAAAAGGATTGTTGCCAATGTTTGTGGCAACATTTACGTAGTAATCATTTAAGAGATTTGCAACTTCCACTGTTGAGGACACCAGGCCATCTTCATGAAGTAAAGCAATGTTACTGTCCGAGTGGCCTGTATTTCCAAGAAATGGTTTTATAGTTTGCCAAAAGGTGTTTTGGTTTGGTCCGTCTTTACATTTGTCATTAAAGTAGTCAGCCATAGATTTTACTCTGATTTTGGTTTTGAGATTTCTATGCTTACGATAGTTTTCCTAGTTTGATTTACTTCTTACATCCTGGTACTAAGATCCGTCTACAAAGCCAGAACATCATTTCTGAAGAAACAGAAAAAGATAAACGACACTTGGACTGCAGATGGGCGTATATTTGTCAAACAGCAAGATGATCGCGTTACCCTGATCAAGCGTGCCAGTGACTTGCAGAAATATAATTAGTCACCGATATGCCTCCACGGACGACTGAGCTTCAGTGTTTTTCCTCTTTTCACATAGAAGCGTCATGGTGTTTATAACACCTGTTCAGACCTTAAATTGTTCCTTCAAATGAACAGACTTCACCACAAGACCAAAGCTTCCTGAATGCCACATTGTTTTTCCTACACCAAAAACATTTTTGTGACTCCACATGAAATTTTTGTTCACATGTTTATAGCACTTATTTTGTTTTATCTTACAAAATCAATAGGTCAGAGCCATGTGCACTTTCTTACTTGTTTCATTACTCTATTCAAACATGCCAGAACAATTACTTACCCAAGAGCCTACAACTTTGACATTAAAACAGCGTGTACTTGTGTGAACTTGCGCGTTTGTGGTCAACGCAAGCGGAGCTGCCACTTACCTTATTTCTTTTGGAATTTTTCTCACCCACCTAATGTGGATTAAGTACTTATGTTCGTTGACCACTGCAGTCCGCTTGCCTTGCCAACAGACCGTTTTATTAAGTCGTTATATATTCACCGAATCTAGCAGCCGGAGTTCATTGCCAAGAGCCCAGAGCGATGCAATTATTATATCTTTTTTAATGTTATGTGGTGATATTGAATCAAACCCCGGACCAAGTGCATCGTTCAATATGTCAGCAAACATGTCTAATTTGAGTAGCGATGACAACAACATATCGTGGTGTTCAAGCGATCCCGAACGTAAAGACGTTTCGATGCTACACTTGAATATACAAAGCTTACGTAACAAGGTAGACCAACTGGAAAACGATGCACTTGATCACGATATAATTGCCGTTACTGAAACATGGTTAAATGACAGCATATCTTGTGAGTCCGTCATGCTTCACGGGTTCCAAGACCCATTTAGGTGTGACAGAACCACCGGCATAGGAGGAGGAGTTTGTGTTTATGTTTCACAGAACATACCTGCCAAAAGGAGACCTGACTTAGAAGTAGCGGGCGTAGAATGTGTATGGCTAGAAATTTGTTGTGAAAATCGTAAATGTCTCATAGGTACATTTTACAGACCTCCTACTGATACGTCTTTTTGGTCAAAATTCGAAGAATCTCTGGATTTAGCTAAAGAAACAAACACAATTAATATATTTATTTCAGGAGACTTCAATGATGACACTCTCGAACCCCGTAATAGTAAACTACTTCCAATCTGTGATGCATACAATTTAACTGAGTTAATATCTGCTCCAACTCGAATCACACAAACCTCCTCAACCTGCATAGACATCATTGCCACATCATGTCCCGATTTTATTTCATTAGCAGGGACCATCCCAATAACATACAGCGATCATCATGCGGTGTTCTGTTCAATAAAATTCAAAATAAAAAGACGGCAAACGTACAAACGTAAAATTTGGCTCTATGACAGTGCAAACTTTGATGGATTGAATTCCGACTTATCTACAATAAATTGGGACCAATTTTTTGATATCTGTGCCGACACGAATGAGATGGTCCATAAGTGGACTAGTCTTTTTATAGAAAAAGTCGATGAATATATTCCTACCAAGACAATCACTGTAGGGCCAGCTGACCCTCCTTGGCTGTCTTCTGAAATAAGACGCAAAATGCGCAAAAGAGATCGCATTCATAGGAAAGCCAAATCACGTGACACTCCACTGTCTTGGGCTGCATTTCGACAGATTAGAAACGAAATTGTAAGTGACGTAAAGTCCGCTAAATTAGCCTATTACAATAATGTGTCCCAGAAAATCAACGATGGTGAAAAACAAAATCCAAAGTTATGGTGGAAACTTGTCAAACAGCTTCTAAATGAGGGAGGGAAGGCTTCCGCATATCCACTTCTGGTTGAAGGAAATGATGTCGTTGCAGACAATATGGAAGAAGCAGAGCTATTTAACAATTATTTTGCAGGTCTTTGTCAGTCTCAAGACGAGGATGCTAATATACAACTGTCCAATCCTGTTATATCAACTGAGTCACGCCTTTCTGATATAGCATTAGACGAAAACAAAGTTAAAGACATACTTCTTTCCCTGGATACTGGAAAAGCTTCTGGTCCAGATTCAATAAGTACCAAACTTCTTAAATGTACAGCTGCCTCAATTTCCAAACCCCTTTCAATTATCTTTCGAAATTCAATGGACAATAACAACTTTCCACGTAAATGGAAGGATGCAAATGTTACGCCCATTCACCAAAAGAACTCAAAACAACTTAAGGAAAATTACAGACCCATATCTCTTTTAAGTATTGTGGGGAAAGTATTTGAGCGTTGTGTTTTCAATGATGTATATAATTACTGTAAAGTTAACCAATTGTTATCTAGATGGCAGTCTGCTTACTCACCTGGTGACTCAGCTGTGTGTCAACTATTGGAAGTGTATGACCTTACAGCAGAAGCTATAGATGAAGGAAAAGACGTTAAGTTTGAATTTTTAGATATAAGTCGAGCGTTTGATCGAGTCTGGCACAAGGGGATACTGCACAAACTCGAAAAAATTGGAATTAATGGAAAATTATACAAATGGTTTGTCAGTTACTTGGAAAATAGAAGACAAAGAGTAGCAATCAATGGACAGTCGTCCAATTGGTTAAACCTTTCGGCAGGTGTACCCCAAGGTTCCATTTTAGGACCACTTTTGTTTTTGATTTACATAAATGATCTGGCTTCAATAGTAGAATCAAATATTAGAATGTTTGCAGATGACACATCTCTTTTTGTTATTACCGAAAAAGAACTAGACTATTTGGCAACGATGACATTAAATGGCGACCTTGGTGCAGTATCTGTTTGGGCCAAACAATGGTTTATTTCCCTTAATGAAAAGAAAACTGGACTCTTAAACATAAGTCAAACAAAACAAACAAGACCACCTATCTATTTAAACGGTAAGCCCATCCAGGAATTAGATCAGCACAGGCACTTAGGAATTACTTTTAATTTTAAGGGCACTTGGACAGAACATATTGAATCCATACATAAAAGCGCAATGAGAAGAGTTGACTGCTTAAGAAAATTAACTTACAAATTAAGTAGATCTACTCTCGAAAAACTGTACATTGTTTACATCAGACCCATCTAGGAATACGCTTGTGTACTCTGGCATAACTGTAGAAAAGACCAGGCTGACACACTTGAACGGGTTCAACTCGCGGCTGCAAGAGTAGTGACGGGTGCATCTAGACACGCTCCAACCAGATTACTTTACAATGAAACAAAACGGGAAACTTTGCACGAGCGACGTGAAAAACAAAAATTAATCTACTTCTACAAAATTCTCAATGGTAATGCGCCCGCGTATTTGGAAGAAAGACTGCCTCAATCAATAGAACCTACTTATGAAATGAGAAACCCACTAAATATCCCAGTAATGAGATGCAGAACTACTTTTAGGCACGACTCTTTTTTCCCTCAACCATTATTCTTTGGAACTCTCTTGATTCAGATACAAAAGCCTCTCCTTCACTTGCAACGTTCAAAAGAAATATAAACAAAAACTTAGAAAAGCCACCCAGTTACTGCTACTGCGGCACGCGCCCCGGTCAAGTACACCATGTGCGGCTGCGCACAGAGTCCAGTTCTCTGAATCATCGTCTGTTCAAGCATAATCTTGTTGATAACCCCAATTGTAACTGCGGAATGGGACGTGAAACTGTGAAACATTTTCTGCTCGACTGCTCCCGATACATAACAGCAAGGTCCCAGCTATTTCAACAAATTCCACCCACAATACAACCAACAGTAAACAACATGCTATTCGGGTGTCCTTCGGCTACCACGGAAGAAAACGAAATTCTGTTTAACGCTGTTCAAAATTACATACTTTTGACAAAAAGATTCTAATTTTGATCCCAATTTTCTGGCCTGTCTACTTACAAAATCTGTTCTTTTCAATAGCATCACCTAACCAGTACACTTGCCCTTATTGCTGTACATATTGTATTCATATTGTGTTCCTGTTGTAATGTAAATTAACCTGAGCTTGAGTTCTCTCACTCTTGTTTGTAAAAGTTGTACTGCTTATTTTGTTTTACCATGCACTTATTGTTGTCTACTGACCTGCTCTGTCGAAATTGTCATGTTGTATTAACACGGAGAGGAGTTTATAATATTATAAGCTTTAAGCTTGTTCTCCAATCCCTTTTCTGTTGAAATAAAATATGTTTAAATCAATCAATACCGAGTGTCTATAGCTTTTGCCACCTTATTCATCACGCCTAGAAAAGGATTCTTACATTGTGTTGCGCATTCCGGAAATGTCTTCATTGTAAAAATAAAATGCATGGTCCTGATTTCCGTAATGCTTATCTTAGGCCTATGTAGGCACTGTCGAAAGCTGCTGTCTTTGCAGATTGTTGATGAGAGCAAAATATGCTTGGATTTACCAGTCTAATTAATGTGATTAAAACAAGAGTCTCAATGACAAATATTTACATTTGTTATTTTTGTTAGCATTGAAAGAATAGGAACGGTAGTTTAGTACACTAGAACATCTCGTGCAACCAACGTGCTGCGCAATAATATCCTCATGCTTGGCCTGGGACTATTTTCACTTCCCAATTGTTAGCGCCTCCGAAGCGTAATGGGAAGACGGTATCAGATGATGAAGAATTGCATATCTACTTGTCAAAACTTGCCCAAAAGTTTTCTTTTACCGGTTTTGCAAGCTTTATTGAAATAAAGTTGTTGTGTTATTCGAAACTATTTTTTTCCTAGTTTTGTGTTCAAGGAGTTGCCTTGACAACTGATGGCTGATGTAGTAGCCCCGCCTACTTGGCTCCTCCCGCTAGTAAACAAAAAGGCGATTTTTTTGTAAATTAACAAGCTAAAAACGATTTTAAATCAACTATCAATGATAATACTTACTCTTATGTCAATAGAAATTGATGTTATATGTAAATATAAGAATTAAACTTCCTCTCTAGTGTAATTACGGGCGCATGGTTGCAGTTTGTGTGACAGGCATTTCTGATGACGCGCGGTAGCGCGTCGCGCGACTGCAACCATGCGCCCGTAATTACACTAGAGAGGAAGTTTAATTCTTAAGTGAATACCGCTGTGAACAGAATTGCCATGGTCATGATTATCATAACGTGCGACGCATTTCTGAATGCCTCCACTGCAAATATCAGTTACGCCATGCTCTGACGTGGTACACGAGATTTTGCCACTGAAGCATGCTGTGCACCACTAAGCCCCAAGTTCAGAAATGAAGTATACAGTTCTTAATTTATTTATAATAATATGATTTTTTAAGAAGCAGGCATTGAAAGGTTCCACTTATGCTATATATCTATGTTAAGTCACAACAGTTACGTACTATCTCGCACAAAATATGCACCCGCGAGGTACATTTTCCTTTATGATGTGAGCATAAGCAAACTAAATAGATGTTACACACTACTTACAAAAATGAATATGCCTATGTACAGATCTATAGGCCCATATCGTGGTCCTGGTATTATATTTTTGCATAAAGACTACTATAGAATGCTATACGAGCTCATTATGCAACTGCATAAAATTTTTCATGGTGTGAAAGTTTTTACTGCATCAACATTATAGTTTATGTCACGAGTGGGTGATGGCATACGGTTTTTGACGGGCTCTAGTTAAAATATTCATTCACTGAGGTATACATTTTTGGCATGAAAACTACTTACAATTGTGTGTTTAAACACATAGGCCATATGTGAAAATGAAATACAAAAAAATATACGTGTTGGCCTATAAAAGAAATTTACGGTGCAAGCACCAGATTAATTCTGATATAGAAGACATGTTATTCTTCATGATATAGGCCTATACGAGTGCTCGAAAAATATGGTTAATTTTTTTTTTTTTAATGTTGGTATTGGTGTGACAACTGTTGTTGTCACTTAATGAAACACCGTCCATGTCTACAAAGGTTCGATCCAAATAGTTTCACTGTTGTTTATGAAAGTGCATGCATGCATGTGAACTTAAACCTCGATTTACACCATTAAATGACAATTTAACTGATACAAGCACGGGTTGGAGACATCGAGAGTCCCTGACTCATATTCATTTGATTATGTTAAGTTTAAAAATAAGCTGTGGACCCAATTACGGATCTATGAATTAGCTCAGAGCAATGTTACGTGAGGCTGAAACGGATAAACCTTCGGTCAACGATCTTAACACAGAAGCATCATAATTACGGAATACAAAATGCTAAACGGTCAGATATTAACATGGAAATAGACTTATCTGAATATATACGGGCAAAACATCAAATTCATGAAATAAGGCAACATATTCTGTGGTTCCACCGTGAAGTCGGTCAGCGCCCCCCCCCCCCCAAAAAAAATAGTGGTCATAAGAAGAACTCCCAAAGTGGAATGTGGTGGAACGTTGTTTTACTAGACAGAGCCTAAAGCAAAATTAATAATGTGTTAAAACGGTGTTTTATCAGACATGCACCCAGTGTGAGTGTTTAAACATCCGTCCACCAAACAGGGTATACATGTATATTTGGACATTAAGGCTACAAATACATATTCTGTTTAAAAAATTCTCATAATGCGCAGATTCTTAAATCGCGCACGGGCAATCCTAGAATTGCGCAGCGCGATATAGGAATTCCTAAAATGGCGCGCATTTTTGGGAATTCCTAAAATGCGCAGCGCGATTCCGGAATCGCGCAGATTCTCAAAATGCTCGGAACATATCGGTGCACGACAGTTCATCTAAATCAAGTCCATCGAAAAGTTAATACGTAGAAATTCTAATTTGTCTAAATTCCTTTACATCAAAAAACATATTTGTCGAATACAAATTAGCAGAAAAACATACAGGTCGAATGGAAGATTGGTCTAACATTCGTCGAAAACTCTAACTTTTAGGTGCAATACCGACTGCTTACCAGTACGTGTAATGTATTCAAAGCACAGTTTGGCATAATATTGCAATCACTTGTGCATGGGTGGAACCGGTCATTATATCTCATAGGGTATTCTATGGCTATTTTTTTTTTCTTTGTTTCTTTGCATTTTCACTTTTTTTTTCTATTATGTGGCCTGGTTGAATTTTACTTTTTCTGACTGGCGCTTTTTTTGACAGATGTGGAAGGAATGCATCCATATCATTGTCTTACGTTCCTGTGTATGACTATCTTCGGACTCTGTTTGTCAATAAAACCTTGAATGTTATCCCTAAGGAGACTAACCGTCCTGTACATTGGTAATCTTTGCCCTGCCAGTAAGATTTTTTACTTTGTACACCCTATCCTTTGTGTACGTGTACCCCGCAAAAGAGAACTTGATCTCGACCCTGATAAGCTCGGGTAGGTTTTGCCGACCCTACTTGATCCACCTGATGCACCATCTACCGATGCAATTTGGCAAAAAAGGTCATATACATATAAGATAAAAAAAACAAACTGAAAAAGAAAAAAAAAGCGAAAAACACAATAGCAAAGAAAGCGAAACAAAGTAACTACAATACCAATATGGTTGATTCTAAAATGAAAATGAATTAGATATGGACAGCGTTTCTTTCAATTCTATACTCTGTTACTAGGAAATGGATGCATGCAGTGCTGAAACTTTTAATCTATTGGTAAAATAAAAGTTCTGTTCTGGTGTCTCAACAGACCGTCTGCACAATATTTAGCTACCTCTCGGACACAGTCCCCTTTACATGTCAATAAATATATACAAATTTCGTCTCTTCACTCAGATTTAAAAATAGTGACAACATTGTGCATAACTCCTGAGAAAAGGATTCACCATAATCGATAGATAGGTATGGGTCAACATGGTCAATATATAAATATTAAATATTAAATACTCATTCATACGTCGAACAAATTTGCAAAACATCAAATATACAGGCAACTCGTATGACGGTATGGCATAATAAAGGCCATCCGTGGGGGTACGACGATGCTAAAAGTTATAGCATGAGATCTCGCATACATGATTCCCTATCTGCTGCTGGGTACCATATGGCGTGTAAAGATGTTATGCATCCGCTTTGTTGCTACATGCATAGCCTAAACATAATAGGCCGGCCCTACATCTCTGTACTCGGCATGTCAACGTACATCAACACAACACAACAGATTGAACGAACCGTTACTTAATTGATACTCGACAGTGTTCGACGTATGAATGAGTATTTAATATAATTTAATACTTCATTATTTATTCACTGAAACAGACAGTAACATATAAGCTCAATATTGCTGGCAAGCACAAGAATTGAGAGTATGACGGGTAATTTCAACTTACATAATTATGTAGTACATGTAAATTATTGCATGGTGCTATATAAAAGATAGAGTAGTTTAGCTGATTATTTAAGTCATATTTTGTACGCATTAAACAGTGTCTTGATCTCACTAGTTGTCCTTAGCCCGTGTGAGGGCACATAGGACACGCTATCTTTATACCATTTTAATGGGTAAGAAGTGGATCTTCCCCACTTTTTTTTTTAATGTATCTTTTACCCGTGTGAGGGCGCTCATACTTTGTACTTGGCCCCCTGGGGGCGAAAATGTGCAATAAAGTCAATCTGAATCTGTGACAAGTTACGAGCCAGAACCGTCAATGGTGTACGTAGTTTCTGGCGCGGTCTGATAGGTAAATCAGATTGGTAGGAACAACTTGTTAGCCAAAAGAAGAAAAGGAAAGAAATATTAATCTGCTAGTGACAAAATTCCTCCGAGTTGGACCTCTCATTGTCCCCAGGTTACATTGCAAACACAAAATTAGGCGTCTGTTGGTGTCATTCGATGTCCGGAGGTGTCAGACGGTGTTATCTGGTGTCCTTCGGTGATTAGACCCACCCCAGGAGTGGTCGAGCTCTCAACAGGCATGCGCAACCACAAGAGCTCGCGTTACAGCGATGCCATAATTCAACTGGGTCCTTGAGCTCGGACCGGAAGTTATATTGCGCATCAGGTCCGCACATTAGTATTTGTTTTCTTCGAGAGTACAACACAGCCGCGTGCATGCTGGTTCTTTGCGTTGATAAGATTGGTATTCTTGTCAAGAACACAACAGTATATTTACATGCGCTATAGGTTATAATGACAAGAATATATATATTCCTTTTCATCATGTTGACAGTTGTATACGATACATTTTCACATAATACATTGCATACATAGATATTTCATGTATTCTGTTGCATTGTTTCTGGCAAGGAGGTAGGATCCATGAACCATATGCCTCCCTTGACTTAAGTCTTAAGTTGTAAAAGGTTCATGGATCATGCTTAGTAGTTCTTTTTCACTTTAATTTTATTATTATTATTATTATTATTATTATTATTATTTTATTATAATTATTGTTGTTGGTTGGATTTGTGGCACCAAACTGCCAACTGAGCTCTACATCTGGGTCACAGTTTTTGTTGGTGGTGTTGTTTTTATGGGGGAGGGGGGATTCAGTTGATCTTTACAATTTCCAACTGTCTTCAGCCCTTGGCTCTCTGCATTAAATTCAAACATGGTTTTAACATAAATTTCCCATCCCCCCCTTATTGCTGAACATATATTTCCTAAAATAGAATGCACTTTTGTACTCTTACATCGAATCCTAACATGTACATGTATTCTCAAAATTTTATACCCCTTGTGCTAAATTTTGATTTACTTTCAAACATTTTCTGCCTACTACCTTAAATCACAACATTTATTTTTGGACATTTTCTGTTTCCTATACTGCACAACGAATTCTAATATTAACTTCCCCAACATAAAATCATAACTTGCATTCTCAAACATTTCCTATCCTCTGTATTGAATTCTAATGACTATTTTCGAACATTTTATACCCACTACATTGGGTCCTAATGTTCTCTACCCTGTGCACTGAATTCTAACATTACTTTCACAACATTTGCTTCTCCCTATACTGAATCACTGTGAATCAGAAGCATCTTTTCTATCAGGGTGTATTTTTATCCAAAAATATATCCATGCTTGCTATCATATAAACTGAAAACTTACATTCCAATACTATGACTGTCACCTCTGTATCAAATGCTTGAAGCTGATCAGTGTCGGGTCCTTGTACATGTATATCATATGGCTGGGTCATTGTACAATTGATATTTGTTATAAAGTAGTAATGATAAGATACAAATAAAAGACAGCCCAACACTCCATCTCAATTTATTTCACTTTATTTGTAAATATTTTATGGATAGTTCAACATTTTCCAAATAGTGCAGACCGTATGCTAGGTGAGAGGGGGTATGATGCAAGGGTATGTTTTGAATGAGGCATTAAATTCATAATAAAATCACATGTAGAGTCAATTTCACTTATGATACATATAATGATTTTTTTCCCCGACCAGTGTGTGTGGTGATGATAACATATGTATCCACATATAAGTTCAAATGGACGAACAGGGGACAATATATCTGGTACTTCAAACTTTCCAAGTGAGTCATTTTGCCAAGGTCAGAAAATACTGTCATGAGGATAGAGGGGGTATCAGTCAAGATTAATGTGTTTACTAGGACATGTAGAGTGAAAATGATGAACCATCCAGTAATTAGCTTGTACGTACAGGGTAATGTAACACTATTATTTACATAATTAATATACCAACGATATATCCATACAACTTTTTACAAAAATATCTTTCTCATTAACACTTTAATCTATACAACTTTATACAAAAATATCTTTCTCATAAACACATGAGTTAAGAATCAAAATTACTGAATCTGATACACTCATTCATTTGCTTGGGCAATAGTTCAGGACACAGACTTGCTACTGCTGATCTGCTGTTTCCATCCATCTACATCTTTGTTCACAGAAGGAAACAATGTGATAGGAAGGAAGGGTGGGGGGGAGGGGGGAGAGAGAGAGAGAGAGAGAGAGAGAGAGAGAGAGAGAGAGAGAAAGAAAGAAAGAAAGAAAGAAAGAAAGAAAGAAAGAAAGAAAGAAAGAAAGAAAGAAAGAAAGAAAGAAAAAGAAAGAAAGAAAATTTTTAAGCTAAAGAAAGAAAGAAAGAAAAAGAAAGAAAGAAAGAAAATTTTTAAGCTATGATTTTGAGGACTGATGTGACCAAAATATACAGGGCTACATGCACCAATATTATGTGTATTCAGGTGAATACACAACCAAATACACAAAATTCTTGCAGGCTAGATGTGTGTATTCCCACTAGATTCTATGTTAAAGTAGCATACAATAAGTTGGTCAGGTTTGCAGTTGAAGTGATAAAATTAACATATTTCACCAATACCCAAAGATTGACCACAGAAAAATTGGTGTTTCTACCAACAGCAGTTTTAAAATTGTCTATGTGCACATTACAATAGAAAGTAATGGAAATACACAGAGCTATGATGCCTGCCTACAGTGGCTCTACTGAGAACCCACCAAAACCAATTCTTGACCGTACCTATTCTCTAGTTACATTTGTATAACTCAAAACAAGCCCTTAGAGCCATTGCTAAGGCAATAAAAATATATTATTTAGAGTTCCCAAATTATACTTACCCAGTGTCATTTTTCAAGATCCATCATGCCATATTAAAACAGTGAGAGTGACATCAGCCCAGCTCTAAACCATCATCAAAAGCATTTTAGAAGTATGCATAGTGACAATACTGGCAATGACACCTTGCAACTGTAATTGTACTGTCAATGAATCTCAAAAAGTCTGCTGAAACTGGTAGACAACAATATATGATGATGATATCTGTGATAAAATCCATACAAATCATATACCACTCATATGTTGTACACTAAAAGCTCAAATTTCTACGCACCTGGTGACATTTATTAAAATACACCACCCTGTATAAACACAGTGAGAGTGACATCAGTCCAGCCCTGAGCCCTAATCGTCATCAGTTTAACTCTATGCCTATCAACGATGCTGGCAATGACACCTTGCAACTGTAATTATATTGCCAATTGGTGTACATGTATTTCCATAAATTACACTGAAGTGAGTAGATGACAACATTCATCTGATTTATATAATTATTCCTGTACAATGTAATTTGTTCACATAAAATATTAAAACTTTGTTCACATAAATCTCTCAATAAAACGAATGATGAGAATGACTTCAGCCTTGTTAGACGCCCTGTTGAAAAACGTATAAAAAATATGTATTTATCAACAAATTGCAGGCAATGTCACCTTGCCATTATAATTACATATAGATATGTACATGTATATGTATAGTAACAACAATTAGCATGAATTGATTAATCACCCACATAAGAATTGATTAATTGTGCATGTACATCAAAATGAAAAAACATACTGTAACACCATCTTTGTTACCTCAGGGTAGGTGAATTATTCTAATTACCGAGCGGTCATTAACTTGAACAGATACTTCGAAATAAAGTCGAATCCATACTCCCAGTGCACTAGAAACATATGAATCCAGCAGTTTATTTAAACCAATTCCAGTTATAGTGAGTACATGAGTTATGACTACACATGTCAATCACCGTTGATGTCTGCGGTACATGTGACATGGCTTCATTGAAGAGGCGGACCCCAGCCGGTGACAGGTTCCGCCCAGCGTTTCCATATTCATGACATTAACCATAGTAAATAGATAACACTGCCACCAGCTGGAGTCCGGCCACTTGAAATGTGATTGATCAATTCAGTTTCACATAATCAGGACCTCAGCTAACCTGAATTACTCGATAGTTTGACGGCGGACCGTCTTCCACCAGCTTCAAAGGCTTAGAGCTTGTTTGTTGCGGAAAGGTTCAAACGTTAGTGCCCTCGTAAACGGTATTAGGCCTATTTATATTGACGCATGACGTACACGTGTAAACACGTGCATAATTAATATGACGTGCTGCTAGGTTGGCTCGCATTGCAACCGCTCTTACAAAGTCTGGCATGTTGCTCATGCGTACATTCCTTGGTTACCAAGTAAACAAGAACACGTGCACGTGCATAAATAAACATCATGTCAAGCCTGCTTTACATCATGAAACATGCGTTACTGCAAACTGGATGAATTCACTATAAGAATCAGACCAGAAATATAGATAATCCAAGCTGCATCTGCTACATTACATGGTCTGAAGAATGAAAATAGGATACCTGTTCTGCTTACTGTTTATCTGTTTAAACAATAAATCATAAGCTGTACAGAATGGTGACAACAATCCTCATTTGTAATAACATAAGCTCATTAACATGTTACAGTAAATTAGTTAATAACACAGGACTGTTGGAAATATACACAGCATCAGTTAAGCTTACAAGAGTAGAAGCAGACAATATCTGTGTGTTACAATACATTTACTTGCCTATAATACTGGAATAATTGCTTTCCACCTAAATTTCTGCCACAAAATCTCATAATTCTACCCACTGAGTATCATTTATAAAGACACATTATGCTGTATAAAAACAATAAGAGTGACATCAGCCCAGCTCACTTGAAGTCCTTGTCAAAAACATGTTATAACATGCCTAAATTGACAATGCTGGCAATGACACCTTGCAACTGCAATTATATTGCCAAAGTGTCTGCTATCATTTCTGATGCAATATCAATCAATATGATAATGAAATAAAATACAATATACATAGTTCACCTAATATTGTCAACCACACACAATCACATCTTCAAATTCTACTGATCTAGTGTCATTTATCAAGATGCACTATATGTGATATAAAAGCAATGAGAGTGACATCAGCCCAGCCTTCAACCCCCCCCCCCCAAAAAAAACAGTTTGAAAATACAACTGTCAACAACATAACCTGGCAATGACACCTTGCAACTGTGATTATATTCCTAGTATGTCTTGATAAATTATGCTGAAATAGGTAGAAGAAAATGACATTATATCTAAGCATCTTATGTGAATTTTGTTACCTCATTTTGGAAAGTAATCATGTTATTGCAGGATATTTTAACATAATTACAACCACTAAAATTACCAATCTGTTGTTTCTTCACAAAGTATACTGAAATGAGTCGATTAAACATAAAATTTCCATAAATTGAAGTTTTACACACATACTTCACAGTACTCATATGTATTGAAAAAATGCTGAATGAACTATTACAATCAAGCAAAATTTTGAAAAGTCCACCCATCCAATACCATTTATTCAGACACACCTTGTGATATAAATCCAGAAGAGTGACACCAGCACAGCTCTAAGCCCTAAGAAAAGTTTTACATGTATTTTAACATAAGCCTGTCATTTATGCTGGCAATGACACCTAGCAACCAGAACTATATCTCTGTTGCGTCTTTATAAATTATACTGTAATGGGTAGATTACAAGATATAAATGAAATTACACAATTACAATCAGGTCAGAGTGAAGCCATAAATTCATGAAATTTGGCACTGTCTTCCTTTGGCACTTATAAGCAGTAAATTAAGAAACATCTTGCATTTTATCTGTAACAATTTGTCATTTCTCACAACCTCCCTTTGATGAAATTCTGGCCATAAAATTCAAGAATTGCACACATACTTCACAATACTCATATGTATTGAAAAAGTGCTGAATGAACTATTACAACCAAGCAAAATTTTAAAAAGTCCACCCATCCAATACCATTTATTCAGATACACCTTGTGATATAAAACCAGAAGAGTGACACCAGCACAGCTCTAAACCCTAAGAAAAGTTTTATTTTAACATAAGCCTGTAATTTATTATGCTGGCAATGACACCTAGCAACCAGAACTATATCTCTGTTGTGTCTTTATAAATTATACTGTAATGGGTAGATTACAAGATATAAATGAAATTACACAATTACAATCAGGTCAGAGTGAACCCATAAATTCATGAAATTTGGCACTGTCTTCCTTTGGCACTTATTAGCCGTAAATTAAGAAACATTTTGCATTTTATCTGTAACAATTTGTCATTTCTCACAACCTCCCTTTGATGAAATTCTGGCCATAAAATCATAAAATTCTTAGTTTTAGCCTTCAAGGAATAAACACTTTTTTCCACTCTCCCTTCCAGCCCACACCAAATGCATTGTACTATTGCTACATGTACAGTAAAACTTCTCTTACTGAACACCTCCATATACCAAACACCTCCCTATACTGAACACCATTTCTCGGTCCCAAATATATACTTTCAATGCTATCAAACCTCCCTATACCGAACACCTCACTATAGTGAACACTTTTTTCCGGTCCCAAGGGTGTTCGGTATTGGAAGGTTTCACTGTATGTGTACTCAACTTTGTGAATACAGGTATAATATAAATTAATTGGGACAAAGCAGAAAAAGGAACAATATACTTGCCATGGTAACTGTGTCCTTGATGTTCTTGGCGAGTACCAACACCCCATCACGTGACACAGACTCGCCACCCAGTGACAAAAGTTGTGTATTGAGGTTCCCCTTCTTCATAAACTGGGGGGTGGCCAGCAAAAAACAGACCTGGAGTTTTGTTGGGCTGCTGCGTCATGCATTCATTAAAAGTCTTGTCCTTTTGATTGAAGGCAGACTGCTGGTGGAGGGGGCCCCGTGGCAGAATGGCAGATACTATCAATGGCAGACTGAAAAATAGCAAAGTTGGAAGACATGCACAATGTTTATCCATTAGAGTGTTGATTTGTGATTTCAGTTGGATGAGCCATATTGGGCATTTTAATTTTCCAGCTGAGGTTGAATTGACTTATTTTTAAGGGTACAATATTTTTTCATTGTATAGTTGTATTTTAATGGTTTTGTACCATCAGTGAAATAACTGAAAATAAAACTACAGTAGTCCCTCTTTTGAAAGACCACTCATTTGGGAGACCACCTCCTTTGAGAGACCACAATTATCAGTTCTCTCTGTAGTACTTTTCATGTTATTTATACCTCCTTTGAAGGACCACCTGCTTTATGTGACCACCTTTTGGGTGGCACTAGGGGCGGTCTCTCAAAGGAGGGACTACTGTACTGTCAAATAAAGTCAATTTCTGGTATATATGCATATAACCCCAATCTGGCTGTATGGGGCACAGTTGGTGGTATAATCCATCAACGCCCCACCCTTGGAGCATGGTAAATGAAACATCCTGATTGACTCCCATACATTAGCCAATTTATACAACTTACTTAAATCCACAGTTGTGTTTCTTTATTTTTATTTGTCAATAAAGTATTTTTAATTTTTTCCTGAAGCTTTGACAATACAAATGTGCCAGCAAATTACCGTTAATCATGTACAGTGAAACCTCTCTCTAGACATGTGGTCTCATATGGTTTAAACATATTTTATTCAAAAAGAATACAATTGGGGAGAAGGGCCAGGCCCTATATTAACCCCTCTTGCAAAGAAAATACAATAACACAGGACAGACGGAACAAGACAAAGCTTTCAGCAGTGCTCCACCAAGACGACAGCGGTGTTGGAGCACTGCATCAAGTAGAACGAATTTAAGAAGGACACCACAGTTGTACTGGACAGATAGTGGGGCTTTATGTACATTTACTAATATGCAGTGATCAATAATATACTATGGTAATTAATTTTATTATAACGCAAAAACCGAGGATAAATTCATGTGATTTAGTTGATTATGTAACGGCACTGAGCTGAAAACGTTTGGTATTGATAATGAATTTTTGAACGGCTAGAAATATTGTTTTGTTACTTTCAAAAGTGCAATTAGGAGCGCCAAATAGAACAGTCTCTAGGCTGAAGGATGCGTACTCAGTTACTGAATTATGCAAATGATCCCTTTGAATTGTATAGGTAGGACAGACGAAAAAATAGTGCCATACATCTTCAACCCCTTGTTGGCAACGACATTCAGGAGAATCAACTACACCAATATAATAAAGATGACCATTCAACTGACTGCGACCCATTCTTAATCTCGCATGAAGAATAGAAGCGTATCTTTTTCCAACATAATATAGATTCTTATGCTTAACTGGGCGGGGAATATTAATCGTAATACGATTTTTAAAGATGTCTAGAGTATTTGAATTTCGGACGCTAAGGGGCAGTAGGTTCCAAAGTTTGGTTGCACTGGGATAAAAAGATTTGTTGAATAGTTCAGTTCTGGCACCAAAATGAGGAAGATTGGAAGATTGTCTTGTATTATATCTATTAGGATTCTGATCAGGCGCAATTATATTGCTTAAATAATCAGGGACTAAATTGTGAGTTATTTTGTACATTTGGATCAATTTACTGGTTTCTCTGCGTTTAGCCAAGGTTAAAAAACCTGTTTCCTCATACAGTTTATCACTTGGTGTAGTACGCATTGCACCACAAATGACACGGGCAGCAGCCAGTTGAATGTTTTCCAGTCGTTCAGCATCAGCCTGTGTGCAGCCATCCCAAACTATACTAGCATATTCCATCAAAGGACGAACAAAGGATGTATAAATTATTTCGAGGGTAGCCCTGTCGAGAGAGTATTGTAAAGATTTCATGATGTTGAGCTGTTTGGTAGCTCTTGCCTCGACCATGTCGATATGATCTTTCCATCGTAAATCGGACCTAAACATGAGCCCCAAGTGTTTATGGTGATTAACATTTTGCAGTTGGTGGTTTTGAAAAACAAGAGGAGGATGATTTACTTGGTTAATTTTTCGAGATATTAACATGGCATCGGTTTTTACAGCATTAAAAGTCACAAGCCAGTTTGTGGACCATGAATCAATGAGAGACAGATCTTCATTAAGAGTGGAGGCGGCTAATAGAGGGTTGTCCACAGAAAGATATAGTGATGTATCGTCAGCAAAGAGTTTGATATTTGAGTGGACAATGTCAACAATATCATTGATGAAGATCAAGAAGAGGAGTGGCCCTAACACGGAGCCCTGTGGAACGCCAGCACCAACTGTGCCCCAATTTGATGATTGACCGTTTATAACTACTCGCTGCTGACGATTGTATAAATAATTTCGAAACCAATTTAACAAAGAATTAGATACCCCACTACGTTCAAGTTTATACAGAAGACCTTCATGCCAAACACGATCAAAAGCTTTGCTTATGTCTAGGAAGACTATTCTAACTTCTTTTTGGAGATCGATAGCTAGGCATAATTCATGATACAATGATAAAAGTTGGTTTACTGTTGAGTCACCAGGAATAAATCCTGACTGATTTGCTGACAAAAGCAAGTTTTCTCTAAAAAAATTAAAAGTGTGTTTGAATATAACTTTCTCCATTATCTTGCCGACGCAACTCAATAGAGAAATGGGTCGGTAATTATTACAAAGATTCGTCTCGCCCTTTTTATGAAGGGGGGTAACATTGGCCTGTTTCCATAAGATGGGAAAGGTTTCAAGACGTAGAGATAAATTGAACAATTTGGCCAGCGAATCGCAGATTGATGGTGCACCCTCTTTTAGAAGTCTGGGGCTGATCCCGTCGGGACCGGTGGCCTTTGTGACATCTAAGCTTTTTAAAATGTCCAAGACCTCGTCCCGATTAGTTTCGATAGCATCAAGCAAAACTGCCGGTGGATTAACTAGTGGGAGTCTGGGGGCACTAGTGGTATCGATGTTGCTCTGACTAAGAAAAAACCTATTGAAAATTTCGGCCCTGGAGAAATTATCTGTGATGTGGCGATTCTCATGCAAGAGAGAGGGAATAGTAGAAGACTGGTTGCGGTTCATGAAATATTTAACAGTTCGCCACCATGCTTTGTTTTTACGTTTAGAATTTCTCAATGAGGTACTAAGATTTTCATGGTAATTGTCTTCTGCCTGTTTCAGTTTTTCTTGATATTGATTTCGGAGATTGTTATAAGCATGCCATAAATTTAAATTGTTTTTCTTGTCTTTTGCCTTGCTGTATGCTCGCATGACTTTCCGCTTTTCACACCGGAGCTGAGAATTGTACCAAGGTAAATCAGAGGGACGTACTGTGATTGATTTACCGGGGATTGTTTGTCGTGCGACGTGAAGAAATAATTTAGTCCAACTTTCACAGCAATCGTTAATGTTATCAGATCGAAAACAGTCATCCCAATTAGCATTATCCAAAGATTCTCTAAATTCATCAAAATCTGCTTTTTTGTATTCCCAAATATATCTGTTAAATGTTGGTTCTTTTTTGCGCCGAAAGTATATTTTGGATGCTACTACTGAATGATCGCAATTGGATATCGGTGGCAAAACCTGGGTTTCGCTGATAAATTTAGGTATATTGGAGATGATTTGGTCAAGGCATGTTGATGTAGTGGCTGTTATCCTGGTAGGTACTTTTACATGGGGCGTTAATAGGTTTGCTTCACAGAAGCGCTTAAGTTTTACACCAGGAGCAGTATTGAAATCGGAATTTAAATCACCAGTTAGAATAATGTTTTGAACATTGCTGGCTTTGGCCAGATCGAGACTATCCTGCAGTTTATCCCAAAACGAAACGGGTGAATTTGGGGGTCTGTATATAACGCCGAGTAGAAATTTATTGTTGTGGACTCTAATCTCAGTCCATAAAAGTTCAATATCGGGCACCTCTAGGTCAAGACGGCGAGATACAGCAAGAGCTTGAGATACAAATAATGCAACACCGCCACCTACAGCATTAGGGCGGTCTTTACGTATTATGTCGTGATACCCAGGCAATGTAAAATCGTTACAAGCTATATTGTTTGACAAGAATGTTTCGGAAAAGGTAATTATGTCAAAATCCGGCGCTATATCTGCCTTGATGTTCCTAAATTTATCAGAATTTAAGCTACGAACATTGATATGGCACAATGTGATGTCACAAAGGTCACCGGGAGGCCCAGGGTTAATGTGGATATCACCAGCTAATAGCAACAACATGGGCAGAACCCGTAAGAGGAACTCATTGAAACGACATGTGGCTTTATAAGATGAGACGAGAGAAAAGTAGTAAGTGAGAAGCCGCTCTCTCATTCGTCTTGGGTAGACCGAGGCTACTAAATTTAGTAAACACCATAAGTATATGTATAAATAACCCAGAAAATACCACTGAGACGTAAGGATAATATGGTTGCTAGGCTCAGGATAAAAGGCAATGTCCTGGATGGCTGCACACATGCTATAATAGTATTCAATGACTATAACTTTTAGGCCAATCAAAAGTCTATGAAATATAAAACTAGTAACGTGTTGACTCATCAATATAACATAGATCCAGTGGTTGTATAGACAAACTTCGATACTTAGGATAGCAGTAATAATTAGAACCATCCGATCATATAAGATACAAAAGTACATATTTGACGACGTGCTCAAAAAGTACAGTTGTTTTACAAAAAAAGATAAATTAAAAATGTTACTCGCCCAAAGCGTGGTGAGAAGATACATGTACATAAGGGCTGACCCAACGCTTAGACTGATGAGGATACAGTGACATGTACACAAGAAAATATACAGTTTGGCGCCCAAGAGATGGCGCACCGTGTTAATATGCATTAATATGTGAAGCTTGACTTGACTGTTGTTCGATTTGGAAATCATGTTGCGAAAGAGATCGTGAAAAACGATGTATGATAAAGTGTTAAGATGTCCAGCGTATATGTAATCGGATAATATTTTTGCCTTGACCTTGAGGGACAATAATGAAAAATTTGCGGTAATGTCTAAGCAATGATACATTACAGATAGCGACATAAAAGAATTGATTATCATTTTACAAACAGGTAGTGCTGTAAACATCCCAATAACACAATATGGTTCAACTTGGTGTTCCACCGCCCATGAGGCTCGGAGAACGCCCAGAATATACATAACAGAACATCTAAGTACATCGTTTGCGTATTGAAGAGCCCCAACATAGAAAGATACATTTAGTGTACTCAAAATATTCATAAAACACATTGAAACATGGATACATAAAACACAAAGAAAGCCGAAAAAGTTAAGTATACGGTTGCAACCGTTGGCCATGGTCAACAACTATCTGGATCTGGATCTTCTAAGTACATTTTATAACATGAAAAACAAGTTTAAATCTGGATGCTAAATAAATATATAGAAACAGCAATGTTGGATGGATGCTAGCCAAGGTGATTTAGAACTCAAAATCATTTCCGTTTATACATGAACCGCCACTTATGGGTTCGCTGTGCATTAGATAAATTAGATAAATTGAGTATAGCTCAGGTAAGTTTGTATATCTGATATCCATACAATCATGAGCGATCCAATATATGACGAATTTACTCATGCAGTACATTCTAGCAGCTGGATGACATAATAGCACAACTGCACAATTGTATCAATTTGTAAAACGAAAACAGAGGAACATATAACATATGAGCACAATACTATTGTAGCATGTAGCGCATGCACCAAACTTGACTGAATCAGAGATATGTCACGTCAGGATACAATATATGATGATTTTGGGGGAAAAAGAAAGTCAACCGTGGTCTCACTGTCCGAGCTTGCGGTTTGCATGACACAATTCACCTAACATACAATTGTAAGTGGCCACGTGGGCTTTGTGGTGAACCACAACGTGAATATGTAGACAACATGCAGATAATAATAGGATAAACAGTCCACGCGCATGTAAGATTAAAGTACACCTATATCGGAACCAAAAACAAGCCACATGGACGTAGGAGAAGAATATTGTCTCATAGTCCTGATAATTCATGAAATAGAAATATCAATGCACATATTCATCGGAGCAGAACACAGAGCATGCAAGTTATTCTCGGTTGCCTACTGGCAAGTAAGCATCCAAGTCCTTCTCGTCATGAATCTGCACAACTCGTCCTTGGTCATGTTGTGCTCCCAATGGGTTGCGCTCGCGTATGAACATACGGCCGTCTTTGGTCCAGCACGAGTGAATCTTGTTATCTCTTTTTAACACTCGAGCTCGGAACATAATGTTGGATCGTCTCTTAGTGAGGTCTTCGGAGATGTATACACCATTGGGGCTGTTTTTTCTGGCCTGATACAGTTTGTTTCTTGAGTTATATGACACAAACTTAGCAATAATTGCACGGGGTTTGCCGGGCGTGTGCCTCCCTACCCTGTGGGTGCGGCCGATATCCCTGGGGTCCAGTGTAATGTTAAGCTTGCGCGCCACATCCAGGACGATCGAATCAGTATTTTCCCCATCCTTTTCGATTTCGTTAGCCCATATACGAACAGCGTTCCTCCGACCATATTGTTCAAGGTCGTCCTGACCTTTTTCTAGCTCTTTTATTTTTTCTTCCAGCACAGTGACAGTGGACTGTAATTTATTTAACAAAATGTTCTTCTCAGCAAGCTGAGTTTCCGTTTGCTTTACTTTGGTCTCCAGATCATCAATTCTCTTCACATGAACCCCTAATTGTAAGCTCACTTCAGTTTTTACTTCTTCGTGTATGATTTTCCTGAAATACTGTTCCACACGCGGATTGGTAAGAATGCGAAGGAAATTTTCAGCATCATCTTCACCATCGCAATGAGATTTTGAAGGTGGGGTTAGACCTGTAGGCGAGGTCCAGGGGCGCCTTATACCACGCGATCCTACATTTGGGGTATTACTTTCTATACCTTCACAAGTCTCATATGAGGTATAAATATCAAGAAAAGTAATAATAATAATAATACTGTGGCTCTCCGCTTATGCGCCGCGGTCCTGTGTGACACAGGTGGCCTAGGAAGAAAAAAAAAAAAAGAAGATGATGATGAGATGGAGGAAACCATGGTTATGCTAATCAGCTCATGCTGCCATGTTTACCAGGACCAGAGCCGAGGCAAAGAGTCCACCACACACTCTCTCACAGCTGTGGTGGGCCCCTGGCCCTGGATATATCCCCCAACACTCATCGCTTGTAGCCCCCCCCCCCCCCATAAAAGGACAGAAAAACCTTCCCTCATACACCCTATCCCCGCCTCTAAGGCTCAGGCATTTCCCATGGGGGATCCCATGGGAGCCCTTACAAGGGCTACCACCATTCCCTCTCCTCCCTGCATCTAAGATTCTAATTCACCTTGTTGCTATCAAGCCCTATCAATTCATTTCTTTTCTCCCAGCACCCTACCAGGTAGTCCTGTATGCTTTTAGTGCCTTTCCTGCCTCCCAGAAAGCCACCTTTCAAACCTAAAACCCATGCTACACGTTCCTCTTCCTCTAAACACTGAACCTCTTCTAGACCCTTGTTATTATAGTCTTCCCTGTGCCACTTTCTGAAAAATTCTTCTCTTATCTCTCTATATGCATCACATCACAACAGCCAGTGATCCACTGTCTCATCTGCCTCTTGTCTACATACCTTACATTTACCAGTACTCCCTGTTGTCCACTTCTGTTTTCTCTTTTCTAGATTGATTACTCCTGCCCTACTTTGAAAAAGAAGCTTGGATCCCTTCCCTCCATCCCAACACACACTTTTCTTTGGTTTTTCTAGTACCTTGTATGCTTTTAGTGTACTCTTTTCCCTGACACCTCTTTTCCAGTCTTCTTTCCAGCCCTCTGTAACAGTCCTACCTATATACACTTTCCAGTTTTCAACCTCATCATATGCTTTCAATTCGTATCTCTCTGCCAACTTATTTATATCTTTGACCCATCTTGTTTGTTCCTTGACTACTTCATTGTAAACCTTCCTGCACCACCTGTCTTCATTTACTGATTGTAAATATCCCCAGTACTTAAGCTTTGCTTTGGCAATTCTGTCTGTAATTTTATTCCATCCTAACTCTCCTCGGACTGCTTCTGTTGCTGCACATGGTGGTGCTCCCAGTATCCATTTCCCCATCTCATTCTGTACTTTCTCCATTCCCTGGATATCTCCTTCACTTATTGAAATCACATCTAAGCCATATAATATCCCTGGTATCACAACTCTATCCCATAATACCCTTGCTGTGTATGCTCTGTTGAAACTGTTCAGTGCAGTCGCTTTAATCATTCCTTTTGTACGGTTCACTTTCTGTTTTATCTTCTCAACCTGATATCTGAACATGCCTTTACCTGTTGTCTTTATCTTAACACCTAGGTATTCATACTCATCAACCTCCCCAATTTCAATTAATTGTTCATTACCTTCTGGAATTTGGAACTGCCCAATTTTCCTTTTTATATTCCAATCTGGTTTCTTCCCAAGAGTCATCACTTTACTCTTATCCTTACTAAATTCTAACCTCCATTTATTCCCGTATTCCCCTGCTATGTTCAGCATTTCTTGCAGGTCTTTCTGGGACTCTGTCATGAGTACAATGTCATCTGCGAAAAACAGACCTGGAATTTTCAGGTCACCTACCTTTATTCCCTTATTACACTCCATTAACTGGTCCCCCAGCTCCTTTATATACAGGGCAAACAAAATCGGGGACAGCACACATCCCTGTTTTAGACCTATATCCAGGCGTACATTCTCTACTTCTACCTTTCCTAATGAAAGTGTACAGTCTACATCTTTATATAATGCTTTCAGAATTTCTAGAAAATTCCCACCAAATCCTAGTCCACTTAGTTTTTCCCACAGGGCATCTCTCCATACCCTGTCATAAGCTTTCCTCACATCTAAGAAACCCATGAAGACTTTCTTCCGCTTCTGCCTTGCCAACTCTAACACCTGGGTCAATGTGAAGATGTGATCACCTACCCTTCTGCCTGGTCTGAATCCATTCTGAATTTCCCCCAGAAGTCCAAGCCTTTCGACTATTCTACTTAATCTCCTGTACATTATCCTACTGAATATTTTTCCCACATTTGATGAAATGGCAATACCCCTACATTGATCCAATTGGCCTCCTGGGCCCTTCTTTGGGATATACGAGATCCTGAGTTTATTCCATTCCTTTGGTACTTGTCTTTTCTCAATAACCCTATTGAACAGCAACTGCAAGCTATCCTTAATTTCTTCTGGTCCTCTCTTTATGAATTCTGACAGTATGTCATCTGGCCCTGGTGCTTTGCGTAGTCGCATCTGCAAGTACCAAGCAATGTATGTTGAAGAGGTGGTCTTTCAAGACACATGGTCTCGCATGCTATTTATGTTCAAACTTTGCCATATAATACAAGTGAAGATGGTACATGTACCAGTTAAGGTACAATATATATCATACCCTTGATCAGCCTCACATAGTTATAACAAATAACAAATATTACTTACTTTGGATAGTCTGACCATATGGTCTGTGCCAGCCGCTGGTATTTGCGCATCATGTCTGGGATGCTATTGTGTCGCCGATTGCCAGCCCCAACATGAAGAGCCACGGCCTGAAATGTCAAATGTTGTTATCATCATGTGTGAGCATTTCTACCATAGATCTTCAGTCATATCCAAATCTTTTCCTATCCAATATAGCTTTGCATTTTAAAAGTACTAATTTCATGGGGACAGGGGGTCCTATGTAATAGTATACTCTGGTGACTAATGTGAGAATGTTGATAATTCTGATGGGCCCCTTATGACGATTTCATGTTCACCCAAATACACTAAATGTAGATCAGAGTTAAAACTCCTGAATGGCACCCTGTGATAGTTTTGAAGATGTTCATCAGTTACACTTTTCATATATCTAACCAGCATAAATTAAAAGTCTACAACTTTTATTTGTGGTTCATTTGATGTGTCTATGGCACACACCTATGCATTAAAAATAGGGTACCATCTCTACATGCATGCATGATAGTTTTGATGACATTTACACTTTTCAAATACTCTTCAGGGAGCATAATTAGCATGAACAGCAATTCCACATTTTTGTTTGTGGTTCAATGGATATGCCTACAACACAAACCAAAAATTGAACATGGAATCAATTCTCTATCTATAATAGTTGTGAAGATATCCAACATCTAAACGGTTTAAGTGTCCCTAATTAATACAGTTATCAAGATTTTTCCAAATGGCCATAATTTATTAAAGTTCAAGCCCTTTCAGCCCTCTCCAAAAAAAGGCAAAACGTTGTGAATGGAGGTATAATAATGCCAAAAATAATGTCAAAGAAAAATGTCAGGCAAATGAATGGAAGGAAGGCCCCAATGGTCAATATTGCATATGTATATATATATATATATATATATATATATATATATATATATATATATATATATATATATATATATATATATATATATATATAACATACACTATGTGGCATGATTTCAGAAACTTATTTCCACACACATATGCAAGCCATAAGACTATATCAACAAATAAAGCTAAATGGTAAATTCTGGAATAAAGCAGGTAGGGAAATATGACAGAAACAGCATGGTGACCCATGTTATCACACCTACTCACTGCTGGCTGAGCTTGATTAGATTAGGCACTAGGTATGTGATTATCACACCCACTCACTTGTGACTGCTGACTGAGCTTGATTAGATGACACTAGGCATGTTTATACAACAGTACTGCACTCTTTAAATATAGCAGTAACACAGCAATTCTACTTATTTTCTTGCTGAAACAACCATGGACAGACCAAGGAAAGCCACCATCATTGCTGAGAGCATTTGCACTGACAAGAGGGGTATTTTTCCCAGGCCACTTGATACTGCAATCCAGGCATTCAGTGGCATCAGAACAACTGGAATACTAAAGAAGCTAGAGAATGATGAGCTGCAAGTTTACTTTCCACTCATATTCATCTGTAACTAATAGTATACATCCTGAGACTACCTGAGGCTGGTTGTATCAGATGCACCTGACATAGCTTAGTCAGTACCAACACATATAATGCAATGGAAATACACAATCATGAATATGTATTGGATTATTTGGTTCAGTACACTATTAGTTACACACTGGTAGACTCGGTAATACAGCGAGCATCTCCCATGGAGGGTAATACCAATTCCCTGAGTGGGAGATGCTTACTGTATTACCCAGTCTACCAGTGTGTAACAAATTTATCCCATTTTTATGTAGTTTCTAACTTACTAGCGCCTTTTATTGGCAGAAGAAGGCACCTGTTCTGCCATTTTGTCGTCTGCGTTCCCCTGTCAGAGCCGTTTTCACTTTAGCCGCTAGGTGTCGCATGGTATTACTACAGTAATACCAACCCTATGTGGGTAATACCATAATTTCTATTAGGTGCGGCAGGCATTTCATGGCTATTAACCAATCAGAAGCCAAGAAACTACATAAAAATGGGATAAACATTGTTATCTCATTAAAACAGGGAGTATTATGTGCACAAGAGCCATTTAAGTAGGATTTCCCACTGGTACAATACACAGACTTCCAGCAGGGGTGGTTGTGGCCTGGCACCAGTGCTGGACCTCCTGGGGAGTAACTGGGTGTGAAAGTTTGTGTGGGCAGCAGTGTTTTATGTTACTGTGCTTTATTGGATGTGTTATAAATTTGGGTTTAGAATGTCTGCTTTCATGATGGATTTTCTTAAAGTTGAATTTCAATCTGCATCATAGCTGTCTGATATATGTCTTCCAATTGTCTTTCACTTTCAGACAAAAACATAAATAGCTTGGCTAAATCTCACGTGTTGATACCTTCCCACACATTGATAAACAATTTTGCCAAATCATTCATAATTTGTGGTTTCTCCAGTCATCACCTTTGGTGTAATAACCACTTGTCATTTTGTCTATTTAGCACTGTGACTTTTTACTCAATCATATTGCCTCTTTTGATTTTCATGGTGCATCCAAGCCAACTTATGTTCAGAATCTGCATGGGTGAGGTGGTTTTTTTTGTTTGTTTGTTTTTGTTTTTGTGTTGTCTCTGTTTTTTTCCCACTAGCCTCAGAGATACTTATTGTCTATTTCTTTGTTCTCAATATCCTCTGACAAATAGATGGTATGTAATTTATCAGTACTCATCCATCACTTTCTTCCATTACAAGTAATCTTCTATCCCATGAGATGATCAAAATTATCCCTACGCCATGTAATTGTGGAATATATAAATACAGGAAGAATTATCGGATTTCATCATTCATCATGAATGTTGCATGTTGTAGTCACTATTTCATAGGCCTATGACATAAAAAGCTCTGGATGAACACACAGATACGCCAGATAAGTAGAAAGTATGTGTCAAAACTGGATTTAAGAGTATCTATGAAAACTGAATTTAAGAGTAATCCAATTACTATAATATTTCTATATTTACCCTCAGAAATTTGGTGTCTCTGTGTACAATTATCACAATATTTAGTAGTAAATTACAATGGGAATGCACAACCCTTGCTCTGATATGACTGCAGTGCCTGCAGTATTGTTTGTCTGGCATCTGGCCGACTTGGATACATGTGTTTTGAGTAAGGTCTGGCATTAAGTAAATCTATCAATAAGCAGGTGGCTATACATGTATGTATTAAAATAGGTATCAATTTTTATAAAATTTAAGAGAAATATAAATCCGTAGACAGCTAATACTGTTAATATCTTTTTAAATTTGCATTTGTATGACTGACAGTAGCGGGTGCTGCATATCCATGAACAGTTTTGTTAACCTTGGGTAAACATCTTCAGATCAGAAGGTACAACACAGATCCATAAAGGCTTTTTGTTACAGCATTGTATATTCCCACAGGCCCAGTGGACAACACAGTAGCATTAACACCTCATTAATCCCCCTCCCCCATATACAAGCTACTGGGTGGGCCAGGACTGCCTGTCTGACTCAGCAACAGCTACTGAGGCTGTCTTGTACACACATTGCTGCCTCATTAAAACTTCACATTTGTGCTCTGAATCAAATTCCTATGATCATAACTGACAGAAAGTAGTTCCCATGTGTTGACTGGTGCAGCACGTGAATGGTTTGCCTGCACAACATGCGTAGTCTGTTATAATACTTTAAGTGTAAGTGTAACTGGAAGCTTTCATTTGAATGAACCCAAATCACAGAAATTAGCTCCCATTCATAAATGTCTCACAAAGTCCATGGCTCTCATGCTACAATAGTCACCCATGGTTGGCAAGTGCACACTGGAGCAGGCAAGGGTTCATGTGAACCCAGAGACACCTTGTGGCCAACCTTAATCCTAACATGGTTGATTAGCAGATGCATGCAGACTAGGTGTATTCCTAACCCATGTCAAAAGCTCAATAGGAAGGATCACTAGTAGAAATTTGATGTGTATTCAGCTTCACACACGACCCAATATACAAAATGCAACAAAGGAAAAGAAAGCAGAGCATTTTTGGCTGGCCTTATAAGAGGGGGGACCACTCTACATGCTAAATTAACCTCATATCAATTGTACTGTTGTCTGTGTATTCATTGCAATCTACAATGGAATACACAAAACTTTATCATCTTGTGTGTATTACCACCGAATCACGTTTGATACTTAAAGATGTTCTCCATGTATTTAGGTCAATACACCACACAATGTACAGAACTTGTGCGTGAGGGTTGTGTATTCTGATGGATTACATGTTTAAGAAAATTCAAAATACTTATTTCTATGTTTGATTACCTTTATAATGGGACCCTCAAATACAGCACCTATTGTGTTAAACCAAAAGAAGTGAGGCTGACCATTTCGCTTCCAACACTACTCTGTTCTTATTGTCATTCAACTGCAGACAAGCTGTAATTGAATAACAATAACAGAGTATAGTTTAATTCCGGTTCACATTTTGTCTGTATGCTGTTCGGTCTTTTGGATGGTATATTTATGCCATAGGACAAAGTTGGTGTTGAACATGACTTAGTATTGGACTCAACACATTTGCTGACACACATCACATGGAGCTCGAGATCATAGCATGAGTCTGAATATCAGGTTCAAATGCCTCCCACAGGTGCTACAATCACCGGGGAGCTGTGAATACACTGAGTTAATCCTTTGGCTGATGTGACTGGTGTCAAAGTTGGCTTATTGACAAAAACTCGAGTCTGAGCACCCTATACAACTTCTATATGAAGCTGTTTTCTCACATCTCCTTGGAAACCAATTAAGTGAATTGTGACACTTATTGTTATGACATGAGATGATTCTGCCACCAATGTGGGCATAGGCCTAGTCTTTGATGAAAGTGACACTATTCAACTCCAATACTAAGCTAGTCTCTGGCATCTCCTTGAAATAAGAGTATACTGTGACACTTATTGTGATAACACATGTGATTAAATGGATAAAAACACAGGCATCCTCATTCAGTTCAGTGTCTGATTAGCCATGGACAAGGTTGATTCCTCACAGACCATGCCACCATCAGTGACAAGAAAGGCAAGTGTCATAAGTGACAGTATCTGTGCTGATACACTGCCCTTTTCCAAGACCAGTGGGCACAGTCGTGAAAACAGTAGTTTAAAAAAAAATAAATAAAAAACTTCTACATAACACTGATGCGTACACTTTGGGCAGGTGCACAATCCCACAGATAAAATGATAGGGAATGGAACTTCTCCATTAAAACTTTTTTTTAACCAAATATTATGTGATAGTAAGGGTTATGATTATCTTGCCAAAAAAGACCCCCCCCCCAAAAAAAAAAACCCACAAAAAAAAACCCACACAAAAAACCAAAAAAACCCAGAAACATAAATAAATAAAACAGAGATATGTGTATACTGACATACACTAATACAGGGATGCTAGTTTCAGATCTTTGAATGAAATATTCTAAGCAATATCAGAAAGGGAGGGAGGGAGGGGGATACAGAACATTAAACCAAGGATAGTTGAGGTGAGCAACCTTCCACCATGTTCTGTATATGAAGTGCATCAGAAGATTGAGGACACTGTATGAGAATATAGAAACTGAGGGTCAATTCTTAAAATTTTGTGTATCACATCCATCTGAATACGCAACCCAATATACCAAAATCTTGTGGGCTCCCCAGCTGCATGTGTGTATTGACTAGCGCAGCATTTCTTTGTACCCATACACAACCCAGTATATAAAATTTTGTGGCATGCATGTGTGTATTAACTATTCCTTGAGTTCAGGACATGATATCCTCATCAGTTAAGACCAGGACATCAGGTCATGATCTCAGCTATTCCCGTTTCTCTGAAAATTTTTTGTCATGTCCTGATCTCTGCTATTTCCATTTCTTCTAGAAATTCTGTGTTTTCATCTGAATACACAACCCAGTATACAAAAATCTTTGTGGGCTGCAGGTGTGTATTGACTATTCCCATTGGACTGGATGTTAAATAGGGGATGCACGTATCTAGCTAATATTGTTATGACAATAATAAGTTTTTAACCACATTAATGCATAAATAATCTCTATTATTGGAATTTTCAAAAATTGTCAAGTTTAAATTTATATTGGAAAGCTATGAAGCTGATATGTACTCCCATCTGTGATTGACATACAGTTAGGACAGTACCTGCATCATTGTACCCCCAAGGAGACCATGGTATATTACCAACCAAGATTGCAATAAAAAACATATGCTTAGTGAGTACAGTGCTCCCTCTTTATAACGCTGGTGTTGGGGTCCACAGGGTATACTGTGTTACAGCAAAACCGCCCTATAACAGAGGGACTTTTCACATAGAAGTAATGGAAAAACTATATCAGTGGGAGCCATGGTACCCACCATGTTATATCAGAAACCGCCTTGAAATGAGGGGTTATAAAGAGGGAGCACTGTAGTTACTCAAACTTAGTGTTATTATTGACTCCAGGGTAAGTGTCTGGTCAAAGACCAGGCACAGCTGAGTAATTTCCAAGGTAAATATAATATTTGAGATCGGAAAAACTGGGCCCCGGTGAGAAAGTGATCCCCTAGTAGGTTTTTTGGGATTATATGAGACTAGTGCTTAAAATAAATTGATTGAACTGACTAAGGTGTTGGATGTTGGAACATTATTATAATAGTTATTACTAATGCGACATATGTGGTTCATTCAACTATTACCGATAAATCACAAATATTTAATCTTTTTTTTTTTTTCATCTGGACTTTCAAATGTTTGCAGTGCTTGTCAAATTTGTGAAAATTTCCACAAAAAAAAAAAAAACAACAAAATTTCGGACAGGCAGGAAGTGTTATAAAACATATAAAAAAAAAGGTGTTCAACTCAGAATAGACATTTTCATTTTCTGTAGCATTTGAAGTGACATGATCACTATGACACTAATAATGAGGTGTATCAGTATCAGAAATAGAAATGTAATTTTGCATGAATAATTATATGGTGTATGCGATCCTATTACGCAATATCTTGTGAGATGTTCTGTGACGGGACACATTCATTTGTTTGTGAATACAACCAGGGACACTTCCATGAAACAACTTATCTTTGTTTATTTACCTGATGAAACCATATGCCATGGTGAATGCCGACTCGCTTGAGCCTTGACACTGACAGCTGTCACCGTTTGGGTAGGCTACGCTGTAATCTCAAACTCAGAATTTTACGCATGCGCAAAAGTACGTTTTCCGGTCCGAACTTCTGGACTTAATTAAATTCCGTTGCTGTTGCCTGTAACAGATCTATGTAAAAGAGTGCCATGTATGATTACATGGGTTGCAGGACAAATGTTCATGGAACAGACACATTATTTTGCAGAAAAGGATATGTGCAGAGACCACACTAAACAAACCAAAAAAAATCTGCTGTTGGTGGTCATATGGTAACTGGTAATGTCAGCATGTTAACGTTGCGGCCGGCGGAGAGGAAAAACGTAAGTTTTTTTTTGGACAGCTGCATAACCACTATCATAGTAAGTAAAGTCTCCGTCTATTTCGTGACAGTTTTGACCGTAAGAGGACAATTAACCTGTTACAAAGAGTGCAAGGATTAAATTGGTGATTATTGGTCAAACCGTTCCTGTCTGGTGGTGGGTTAACCCATGTAATATCCGTCTCTCGAGCGGCCGCAGGCCGGGAGACCCGTACGGATTTGTCCCAAAACCCATCGCAAAGAGAGAAGGTTGGGATTGTTGAACCTGTGTAAGATTAGCAGATTTTGTGCAATTTTAGACAGAGTTGGGCCAAATCGGAACGGGATTTGTTTTATGAATATATAGAGGCATCGCAGGGAAAGTTTTAGTGATAAACTCGGGCTATTTTTAGGTATTTTGAAGTAGAAAGTTTGAGCGAGCGGAAATAGGACAGTTAGCGTGGTGAAGAACGAGATTTTGCGAGAGAAGGTTGGGATTGTTGAAGATGGTGTAAGATTAGCAGATTTTGTGTAATTTTAGACAGAGTTGGACCAAATTTTGCCTCCAAAGCAGACCCAAGCATCGTATTTTGACTACTCCGCTGGGTCTGCCCTTCTTTGACAAGGTCACTGTTCTGCATTGGAAAAGTGACTCAGTTTCTAATTGGCTGAGTTTGGTTACTATGGTAACAGACTTCTGTACACTAGGGACCAGAGGCTGTTACTGGTTCAGGCGATAATGATGAACTTCCTGATTGGTGTCTCAGTCTAGGGGCAGGGTCACAGTATAGTTCTGTTTCCCTTACTGTAAATAAAATCCTGTCGAAGAAGGGCAGACCAAGTGTAGTAACACGTAATTTGGTCTGCTTTGCAGGCAAGACCAAATTGGAAAGGGATTTGTTTTTTGAATGTATAGAGGCATCGCAGGGAAAGTTTTAGTCATAGACTCGGGCTATTTTTAGGTATTTTGAAGTAGAAAGTTTGAGCGTGCGGAAATAGGACAGTTAGCGTGGGAGCCGCCATTTTGAATTCATTAGCGAGGAGTAAGATAATAAACATACAAGGTAAAATACAGACTTACAAGTTACACTTTTTTTTTTACAGTAAGCATGTTGGGTCGTGGTGTGCCTCAGAGCAGGACAGGAGCAGGACGAGGGAAGGGAACAAGAGGGAGGTGTTCTAGAGGAGGGAAGCAGGCAGGACGGGAACAGATAGGAGGGCGGGAGGAGAATAGAGCAGAGGAAAGGACAGGAGACGGGGGGGGGGAGAGGTACAGAGACGAGAGAGGTAGACAGAGAGCAGGTGGTAGAGTGGGAGGGATACATACAGTGCGAGGGGTGCTGTATGTGGGAGGAGTTTCGATGTACTGGGCCGGTCTGTACCTTTGAGGAGGCAAGGGAGGAAAGTTTTAGGTACAGGTGCGGGAAGTGCAGGAGGAATGAGACTTTAGAAGTCCAGTTGGCAGCCCTTAACTTAGAGCTAGAGGAGGCCAGAGATAGGAGTAGGACTGCAGGGGAGGGGGCAAGCATGGTAGGGGGACAGGAAGGTGATCGGGGGCAGAACGGGGAAGGGGATAGAAAGGCGATAGGACCGACAGTGCAGGAGGAGGCAGGAGGGTGTAGGGGAGGAGGGAGAGACGGCAGGGGAGACAGTCAGGGAGGAGACGCAGGCCAGGAGGGAAGAGGGAGGAGAGAGGATTAGTGTCAGACAGGCAGTTGTGGTGGGAAGCAGTATTGTTAGGAGGATATATGGGACCTTTTGTAGGAGAGACAGGGAGAATGGGGGAGTGTATGTCTGCCAGGGGCAAAGATTAGAGACGTAGAGGAGCGTTTAAAGGGGCTAATGCAGAGTAGTGGGGAGTGTCCGAAGGTCATAGTCAAGGAAGGGTGGGTACAGAGACAGTTTTGGGAGGGTATAGGGGACTCTTAGACCGGATAAGGCAGTTACATTGTGAGGCGCTAGTTATGGGGATCCTTCCAAGGGCGAGGATGAGTAGCTGGGAGGCTAGCAGGATCTGTGGGATAAATAGGCAGCTGGGTAGGATGTGTAGGGGGAGGGGTATAGCATTCAGGGATGTATGGGAGGATTTTGTCGGCAGAAGGGAGTTGTTCGCCTGGGATGGGCTGCACCCTAGTCAGGCAGGAGCAGATAGGCTAGGGCAGGTTTACAGTGAGTGGGTGCAGCAGCAGGAAACTAAAAATCCCGGCGTCAACCAGGCAGTCTCTAGGGAAAAATGTTGGAAGCAGGAAAAATGAAAGCATAAGGATGAGGAATAACAGCAAAGCAAAGACAGTGAAAATAGGATATGTCAATTGCAGGGGATATGAAAACAAAATGGCAGAGATAGGAGATGTAATAGAGAGTGAGGGAATAGATATTGTAGCCCTAGCAGAAACACATATATCAGAAAGGAAGAGGTTAGTATAGTAGCATGCCCAGTAGGGTATGAGTTGATAGGTACAGGGAGAGAAAGTGGACAAAGAAAAGGAGGAGGAGTAGGCTTTTGGATTAAGAAGGGGGTAAAGTGGCACGAGGTATGGTAAGACTTCTGGGAAGAAGACAACGAGGTGAAAAATGAGATGCAGTGGATAGGAATAGAGTCAAATGGAAATAAGGTAGCAATAGCTGTAGTGTATGTGGGTCGTGAGGGGTTACCTAATGAATGGAATGACCAGATATATGATATAATGAGAATAATGGTTAGGGACGTTCAGCTGCAGGGCTACCAGGTTATGATAGCTGGATATTTTAAGGGACACATAGGAAATGGAATGAGTGGAATAGAGGGAGGGGATAGCAGAATTAATAGAAATGGAACCAGGTTACTGAATTTCACAAGGGAATTTGGTCTGAGGATAGTTAATAGGGATGTAAAATGTAAAGGGAAGTGGACATGGGCATCTGGTGAAAGGCAGACAATAATTGATTATATTTTAGTGGACAATGGAATATTTCAGATGACTCAAAACTGTGAAATAGATGATGAAGGGAGATTGGATATAGGCAGTGACCATAACTGGATGATAGTCTCCATAACATGAAATACCAAAGAAGAAACCGAGGGGGAAGTAAATGGGTGTGGAATATTAAGGAAGAAACAGACTGGGCAGGGTATCGAGAAAGTCTCAAAGTTGAATTGCAGGAATGGAAGAATAGATTTGAAGACGAGGGAGAAGTACAGGAAATGAATGGGGACCTGACCAGAAGAATTTTTAAGGTAGCACAGGAGAAGATAGGTAGAAAGAAAGTCCCAGTTGAAAATCTATGGTATAGAATAGACCCAGAGCAGAAAGGAGCCATAAAAAGAAAGAGGGTTAAAAATAGAGCATGGAGATTAGCCAGGAAAACAGGTACTCACAAGGTGATAAAGAAGAACCGAAGAGACAGTATATATGGAATGTAGCAGAGATGAAAGCAGAGAAGAGGGCCAGCAATAATGAACAAATGACAAGGAAAATAATGGAGAAGGGGGGGGGGAGGGTCAATCATCTTTTGGAAACAGGTTAATCGGCGAAAACAGAATAAAGCAGTGGAAATCAGAAGTATAGAAGTTAAAATAGCAGTTGAACAGATGTGGTTACGCAAAGCCCCAGGACCAGATGATATCTTGACAGAATTCATAAAGAGAGGGCCAGAAGAAATTAAAGATAGTTTACAGTTGCTTTTCAATAGGGTCATTGAGAAAAGACAAGTACCAAAGGAATGGAATAGACTAAGGATTTCATATATCCCAAAGAAGGGCCCAGGAGGTCAATTGGATCAGTGTAGGGGCATTGCGATTTCATCAAATGTGGGTAAAATTTTCAGTAGGATAATGTACTGGAGACTAAGTAGAATAGTTGAAAGACTCAGACTTCTGGGGGAAATTCAGAATGGTTTCAGACCAGGTAGAAAGGTAGGTGACCACATCTTCACATTGACCCAGGTTTTAGAACTGGCAAGACAAAAGCGGAAGAAAGTCTTCATGGGATTCTTAGATGTGAGGAAAGCGTATGACGGGGTATGGAGAGATGCTCTATGGGAAAAACTGAGTGGATTGGGATTTGGTGAAATTTTCTAGAAATTCTGAAAGCACTCTACAAAGATGTAGACTGTACACTTTCAGTAGGAAAGGTAGAAGTAGAGAATGCAAGTCTGGATATAGGCCCAAAGCAGGGGTGTGTGCTGTCCCCAATTTTGTTCGCTTTGTATGTTAAGGAGTTGGGGGACAAGTTGATGATTCCAGGTCTATTCTTTGCTGATGACATTGCACTTATGGCAGAGTCCCAGAAAGAACTGCAAGAGATGCTGAACATAGCAGGGGAATATGGGAATAAATGGAGGTTAGAATTTAGTAAGGATAAGAGTAAAGTGATGACTTTGGGGAGAAGCCAGATGGAAATAAAAAATGGAGAATTGGGCAGTTCCAAATTCCAGAAGGTAGGGAACAGTTAATTGAAATCGGGGAGGTTGATGAGTATGAATACCTAGGTGTTAAGATTAAAAGCAGCGGGTAAAGGCATGTTCAGGTACCAGGTGGAGAAGATTAAACAGAAAGTGAATCACACAAAAGGAATGATTAAAGCTACTGCACTGAACAGTTTCAACAGAGCATACACAGCAAGAGTATTATGGGATAGAGTTGCAATACCAGGAATGATATATGGCTTAGATGTAATTTCAGTGAGTGAGGGAGATATCCAGGGAATGGAGAAAGCACAGAATGAGATGGGGAAATGGATACTAGGAGCGCCACCATGTACAGCAACAGAAGCAGTCCTGGGAGAGTTGAGATGGAATAAAATCATAGATAGAATTGCCAAAGCTAAGTTAAAGTACTGGGGTTATTTACAAGGAATAAGTGAAGACAGGTGGTGCAGGAAAGTTTACAATGAGGTAGCCAAGGAAAAAACAAGATGGGTCAAAGACATAGGCCACCTGTGTCACAGAGTGACACAGGACTGCGGCAGACAAGCGGAGAGCCACCGTATTATTATTATTAATAAATGGGCCCATGTTACTGGTACCTTTCGGATTGCCCGAGTCCGGACATGCGCAGACATGCTCAGACCTCGGATCAGAGTCGGGACATGCATGTAGCTGTGGGCATGCCAAGCGCAAAGTTGCGACAGTGGGATAGGGCTTTTTTTGGTGTGTGTGTGTATGTGTTAATAAAGGCCACCTGACTAGCTACTAAGCTAGCCAGGACTGCGGCAAAGAAGCGGAGTGCCACAGAATATTTTTATGTAGCAATTGATGTAACTGAATCGTATGCCCCAAAATGGCAGTTCCACATGACATTTTGTTTGCTTGCAACTTAAGTTAGTTTTGAACAGAAGACATCCATGAGATGAAAATAGCAGCTTGGATCAGGAATTACAATAAGGAAACCTTATGGTGGATAAAATGGAAAGGCGGTAGATAATTGTTCAAAAGTTTTTGGTATTTTGCACCCCTGTGAACTTCAAAATTCAAGGAAGCCACAAATTACTGACAATTTTATGAACAAGTAGTATTCATGTTTTCATCACTTCCTTGCTTTTCATTTCCGTGCTGAACAACATTACAAGTATTTGATTTTTGTTGGTATTGTCCCGTTGCATTTTGAACCAACAAAAAGAACAATTCGTCATGAACAAATTGTGTTAACAACACCATGACATTTTTTCTGGTACCAAGATTTTAGGGTGGGTAAGGCAGTGGTTGTCAGGAGTAAATAGTAGGTGAGCAATAAACAGCTCTTCTAGAAGAGCTTAGGTGAGCACTTGGCAAGCCCCGTAGGCGCAAAGCCCTGCTAGGGGGGCCCAGGGGCATGCTCCCCCCCCCCCTTTGCTTTTTCTACAGAATGAGCTACAAGTAAATTACGTAAAACACCAAGTTTGTGTCAAATCAGTTTTTCTAATTTAATTTCAATCAAAAAGTTGCATTTTGTTTTCCTTTTTTTAAGTGGATCAAAACAGAAAATACAAATAATATCAGCCAGAAAGTTACTTTTCTGAAGTTGGCAACACCGGCCTGTTGACAAGAGTTACAGAAAAATTATACCAAGCCATGAAAAGAAAAAAATACAAATGACTAATTACTACCCTTGGCCTTGCGTTGCAAGTGCCTTTCCAATGATATATAATGCGGTTTGTCAAGAGTAATATGATCCGAGTTTTATTTATTAGGCCTACCATGATCATTTATTAACATCAGAGTCAGACATTTATTCACGGCCAGTCAAACATACCTGCACAACAAACACCATGCCGTCGATATGTTTTGTCTTACAATCAAACTTATCCATGGAGGGCCACTTTAAATAGGTTGTCAGTTTGACAGAATGTCCGACAACTGAGGTTCAGCAGGGCTGGACAATTTTTTTTTTAAAAATCACTTGTCCGCAGGGCAAGTGGATTACAAAATCCATTTGCCCGTATGCAAAATCCACTTGTCCTAATATAAACATTTTTCCCTCAATGCTAAGGCCTACACAAAGGCTTAGACAAACCATTTACCCTAAAGTGTATTTGCCGCTTATGGTCACTTGCAAATTTGCAAAAAAAAAAAAAAAAAAAAAAAAAAATTTACCACGATTCTGGCTATAACTGTTGTAACAGTGAAACTGGTAAAATATTAAAAATACAAATTGAAAAGTAAGCTATTTGCATGCGGTGACTAACAATGAAAAATACAGTGTAATTTCTGGGACAATAGGAGTCCATATCCCGGGTAAACTTAAATAAAGATTAAATTGTTGCATTGGTTTCAGGATCCCCCTTTTCGCTGCCTCTGATGCCCTGATGTGATGCATATCATTTGCGTACCTACCATGAATGCTATCGGTACATCGTTCTCAATTTGCATATACAGTATTGGCAAGTACCTCGCAATAAACGGTGTTATCAAATTAAATTCAAACGAAAATTTTAATATTTCAATTTAGAAATCTAGTGTGCGCACCGTCACCATCTTTCCTGCAACTGTACACAAACAGCTGCTTTGGCCATGTGGTCTGAAGCACAACACATCACCCGATTGGCCAATTGAGTCACATCCAAAAATGAGCCAATCACGGCTCGTGTTACAGTGTTTTCATCATGGCTTCGGCCCAGTAAATATGTGTGAATCTGCGTAATTTACGGAGGGAACACACAAACGGGAAGCGTTTTTTATATTGCAGCATGCGAAAATAAAGATTTCAATGTTTATTGCAACAATTATTTGGAGTCACAGGCAAATACGCAAAGGTAGGGGATATATGGAACTGCCGAATGTTTAATGCCAAAATCTGTTCGAGAGACTGGGTCAGTTCACCGCAGATCCACTCCACGCTGTGAGTGTGACTGGCAGCTGTGTGCTGTTTTTGCCCGGGAAGTCATTTCACGGCACCCAACATGATCTTTATTTTTTCCAACATTGTTAGAACCCACCAATAAATGGCATTTGATGTTATTTTTCAGATGAATTCGCCATGCAAATTTTAATTTTTTTGATGCTTTGACATCGTTGGGGCATATGACACTGACGATGAGTAGTGTGACCCCGCTCAGCAAGCCAGTTACTGCCGGTAGTATACTACGCCAGTACCTTTGATATCCTAATTGTATGTATGCTGCACGGACAGTGAAAATATCTGCTTGTGTCGACAGAAATGAAGTTCTGATGAATACAACTGCTGACCACGTAATTGTTTAAACCTGGAATCTTTACATTATTATCACTTTTTGGCCCACGCACGTGCTGCGAAAGCACAATGGGTGGCTCTGTTTCATTGTACAATAAACACGCAAGAACTGTTACATAATGCCAATATGTCTGCGACTTCGATCATTCATGCCAAGACAGCTCGACACAATGCCAAAAAATTTCGTTTTTTGGGGGAAAGGGATTGAAATCGAGGCGCGCATTCTGCAGTATGTAAGGTGTGCATTAAAAAGCTCTCCTAAAATCAATTTAGGCGCGTTATGGTGTGCAAGCGCGATCGCGCGCCTTAAAAGGAAAGCACTGGTAAGGGGTTTCCCGTTTTGGCGTACTGGGGCTTTTTATTTACCGTACTGGAAGCCCTCTTTATTTTATGTACTTCGTACTATCCAACATTTTGATAGATTTTTATTTTCCGCACTGCGTACTCTAGAAAAATAATTACTTGTACCAGCGTACTGAGCCCTCCTTACCCCCCTTTAGACTTGAAATGATAATGAATTTTTTTTAACTTACTTTGGTACAATCTTTTGGTGACCGTTTCCCAAAAAATTGTACCAAAGTAAGTTGAAAAATTCATTGACATGATACTGTTTTATAGAAAAAAATATTTTTGTTTTTCCATGCATTTGTGCTGTGACTTGTTTCTTCTACATATGGTAGTATTGTACTGAATTCGAGTTCAAGTCCTACCAAGTGCCATATATGGCCTGGCATTAAGCTGAATCCAGGGAAGGTTGGCCTTGAGGTACCATATATGGCATCTTAAGCCCAACCTTCCCTGGATTCAGCTCAATGTCATACATTAAAACGTCTATTCTTTCCTTCTGTTACTGTACATTTGACCGCATTTATTATCCACATCTATCATATGAATATAAAGGGTAGAAAAAAATTAAAAGCAAATTTCGGAATTTTTTTGTAAAGTCGCTCTGTTCAATCATTTATCATTATTCAAATGTAAAAGTGAATACAATTGGGGAGGAGGGTGAAATCCTAAGAAGAAAGGTGGAAAAACAGAACTGTCAACACTTTGGTTCTAACCTCTTCAGCATCTTTTCATTTTCTATGGTTTAGTTTTATTGTTGAGGGCTGGCCTCTTTTTGAGGGGTGGGTGGGGGAGGGAGAGATATAATGGAAATACCATACTTTCTGCATAAGAAAGCTCGCGTTTCAAGAGGGGGACCTCTGGTGAAAGGGGCCTTAAAAGAGGGGGACCTGGATTCTATATCGTCATGATGCCCTAAAACAAATTCATCATTTTTGTTTTTTTACTTTTTTTGTTAGTTTTTGGCTTGGTTGTTTGTTTTGTTTATTCATGTGCATTGCTCATTTATTTCACAATTAAGATAAAAAAAAAACAAGTTCACTATTTCCAATATTTTGCTATTTTGTTTGGTTGTGTGTGGTTTTTTGGGGGGGTGGTGTTTTTTTTGTTTTTTGTTTTTTTTTTGTTTTGTTTGTTTTTATGTAGTATACTCTGGGGAACCCCTCGATTAGTCGACTTGTGTACTATTGGGCTATCCAGTGTTAAATAAATATGTTTAAATTAATACCGCAAAACCAATTAATCATTTCCGTATTTTTTGCTTGATTAATTGTATTGACTTTTGTTTTGATTTTTCATGTACATTTCTCAGTTATTTCATAATGCAAACAGCACAAGTTCATTACCCTTTTTACCTCAGCTGACTTGTCAGTCAGCTGAGGTTTTTTGAGGGTCTGTCGTCCGTCCGTCCGTCCGTCGTCCACAATTCACATTTTCGATTTCTTCTCAAAAACCGTCAGCCAGATTCACTTCAAACTTGGTGGAAATGTGCCTTGGGTGGGTTTTTACCAAGTTTGTTCAAATGGTCACGGTCCAGTGATTTTTGGATTTTTAATGAATTTTTTTTTTCTTTTTTGGGTAAATCTTAAAAAATCTTCTTCTCTGAAACCGCTCACCCAATTGCTTTGATATCACACAGGAACACTCCCTGGGACTCCTAGTTCTTAATTTGTTCACCAGGTGGTGCTGCAATTTTTTCCTAATTTTTTGTGAATTTTTGTGTTTTATAGCTATTTTCGACTTCTCCAGAACCGTCACTCAGATTAAGCTGAAACGTGGTGAATGTGTTCCTTGTAGAAGGGTCAAACAAAGTTGTTCACTATGTGGGAATGCTGCGGATTCCTGATTTTTAACGATTTTTTCAATTCGGGTACTTATCGGTCAATGCAGCTTTCCTATTGATTACTATGGAAGTCAATGGGCATTCTAATGCTAATTCACATTTTTGACTTCTTCTCCAAAACGGTCATCCAGATTAACTTCAAACTTGGCGGCAATGTACCTTGGGTGGGTTTCTACCAATTTTGTTCAAATGTTCATGCTCCAGTGATTTTTGGATTTTTAATGAATTTTTTTGTTCTTTTTTTTTTGGACAAATCTTAAAAAATCTTCTCCGAAACTGCGTACCCAATTGCTTTGATATCGTACATAGACACTCCCGGGGACACCTTGTTCCCAATTTGTTCACCAGGTGGCTTTGCAATTTTTTTAGGAATTTTTTGTATGGTTTTGCTATTTTTCACTTGATGTCAGAACGGTCCCTCAGATTAAGCTGAAATGTGATGGATATGTTGTTGTGGAAGGGTCAAACAGTTGTTTACTAGGTGGCACTGCTTTGGATTCCTGATTTTTAAGAATTTTCAATTCGGGTACTTATCGTTCGATGCAGTTTTCCTATCGATTACTATATAAGTCAATGGGCATTCTAATGCTAATTCACAGGACAACTGACACGGAATTTACTGTTTACTTGATAACTTGAGATCTGTTTTGAGTTCGCTACACATGTTAATTATTCTGTATGAAGGTCATGCTGAGACAGTACATGAATGACCTTGACCTCGTTTCTGGGGTCACAGTGCAACATACATGAATTTTACTCTTCATTAGAACTTGAGAACTACTTGAACTTTGATGTTGCACATGTAAGTGTTCTTCTATAAAGGTCAGACTTACTCAGAACATGGTGTCCTTGATCCTTTCCCAAGTTCATGGAGCTGCAAGTGTGATGAATGTCAAGATCAGCTGAGGCACGGGCTGTTCACACAGCCCTCTTGTTTTACCTCAGCTGACTTGTCAGTCAGCTGAGGGTTTTTTGAGAGTCCGTCATCTGTCGTGCGGCCGTTGTCCGTCCGTCGTCCGTCCGTCCGTCCATCGTCCACAATTCACATTTTCGACTTCTTCTCAAAAACCGTTTGCCAGATTCACTTCAAACTTGGTGGAAATGTGCCTTGGGTGGGTCTCTACCAAGTTTGTTCAAATGGTCGCGGTCCAGTGATTTTTGGATTTTTAATGAATTTTTTTGTTCTTTTTTGGGTAAATCTTAAAAAATCTTCTTCTCCGAAACCGCTCACCCAATTGCTTTGATATCACACAGGAACACTCCCTGGGACTCCTAGTTCTTAATTTGTTCACCAGGTGGCGCTGCAATTTTTTCCTAATTTTTTATGAATTTTTGTGTTTTATAGCTATTTTCGACCCCTTCTCCAGAACCATCACTCAGATTAAGCTGAAACATGGTGGATATGTTCCTTGTAGAAGGGTCAAACAAAGTTGTTCACTATGTGGGAATGCTGCGGATCCCTGATTTTTAACGATTTTTTCAATTCGAGTACTTATCGGTCAATGCAGCTTTCCTATTGATTACTATGGAAGTCAATGGGCGTTCTTATGCTAATTCATATTTTTGACTTCTTCTCCAAAACCGTCATCCAGATTAATTTCAAACTTGGCGGCAATGTACCTTGGGTGGGTTTCTACCAGTTTGGTTCACATGGTCATGCTCCAGTGATTTTTGGTTTTTTAATGAATTTTGTTGTTGTTTTTTTTTGGACAAATCTTAAAAAATCTTCTTCCCCAAAACTGCTTACCCAAATGCTTTGATATCACACAGGAAGACATCTAGGGACTCCTTGTTGTTAATTTGTTCACCAGGTGGCGCTGCATTTTTAAAAAAATTTTTTTTTGGTGAATTTTTGTGTGTTCTAGATATTTTGGACTTCTTCTCCAGAACCGTCACTCAGATTAAGCTTACACTTGGTGGATATGTTCCTAATGGAAGGGCCAAACAAAGTTGTTCACTGTGTGGGAATGCTGCGGATTCCTGATTTTGAATGATTTTTTCAAGTCGGTTCCTTAGGGGTAAATGCACCTTTCCTATTGATTACCATGTAAGTCAATGGGCATTCTAATGCTAATTTATATTTTCGACTTCTTCTCTAAATCCGTCATCCAGATTTACTTCAAACTTGGTGGCAATGTACCTTGGGTGCCTGTCTACTAGGTTTGTGCCAATGGTCATGTTCCAATGAATTTGGATTTTTTTATGATTTTTTTTCAAAAATCTCTACAAAAGTTTTAATAGGGAAACTTAACATAGGAATTTCTTGTAATGGTCATAACTTTAATAATATTGACCAGATTTACTTCAAACTTGGTGGGGATGTGCCTTAGGTGGATCTCTACCAAGTGTGTTCAAATGGTCACACTCTATTGATTTTTGGATTTTTTAATGAATTTTTTTGTTTTTTTGGGGGGCAAACCTTCAAAATTCTTCTCCTCTGAAACCGCTCACCCAATTGCTTCGATATTGTACATAGACACTGCCGGGGACACCTAGTTCCCAATTTGTTCACCAGGTGGCGCTGTAATTTTTTTTAATGAATTTTTTGTAAGGTTTTGCTATTTTTCACTTGTTCTGAGAACCATCCCTCAGATTAAGCTGAAATGTGATGGATATATTGTTGTGGAAGGGTCAAACAGTTGTTTACTAGGTGGCACTGCGTTGGATTCCTGATTTTTAAGGATTTTCAATTCAGGCACTTATCGTTCAATACAGCTTTCCTATTGATTACTATGTAAGTCAATGGGCATTCTAATGCTAATTCACAGAACAACTGACACGGAATTTACTGTTTACTTGATAACTTGAGATCTGTTTTGAGTTAGCTACACACGTTAATTATTCTGTATGAAGGTCATGCTGAGACAGTACATGAATGACCTTGACCTCGTTTGTGGGGTCACAGTGCAACATACATGAATTTTACTCTTCATTATAACTTGAGAATTACTTGAACTTTGATGTTGCACATGTAAGTGTTCTTCTATAAAGGTCAGACTCACTCAGAACATGGTGTCCTTGATCCTTTCCCAAGTTCATAGAGCTGCAAGTGTGATGAATGTCAAGATCAGCTGAGGCACGGGCTGTTCACACAGCCCTCTTGTTCCTTCCTGCTTGTACATTGCTCATTATTACACCCCCAAAACAAGTTGATTATTTCAATTGAACACAAACAAAGTAAAAAAAGTCTTTTGAAGTTGGAATGCATTCACAGGGGATTTACCAATGTAGTGTTGTTTGCAGCAACTGTTGATAATGAATTATTACACCAATGTGGCTTGGGCAACTCTGACGAGTTGTTTGTCACAACTGTCGATAATGGATTATCACCTATGTGGCATAAGCAACTCACAAGGATGTTTGAGTCACCTGGCAGTTTAATTATGGCAAGCTGGTTTGAACAATGCATATGGTAAACATAAAAGTGCTGATGTATTGTGCTAAGAAAGTTTTATCTTTTCTTTTTTTCTCATAAGACACAGAAAGATATGAGAAATGTAAGCCAGTTTGATGTACAATGGTCCCCCTTGAAGAGAGGCTACCCCATCTACAAAGACCACATCTCTCTTTGTCACAAGTATGGAATGTTACATTTTCTATGTTTTACGCGAGGTTAGGTGATTTTGTACATTGTTGTACATAAAAAGATTGACAGTATTGTTTTATTCAGTGTGTTGTTTAGTTACATTCCATCATGGAACATCCACATTTCGTCAGTTCATTGCCATTTAGTGAACTGAAAGGTTGATTAGTGGACAATCCATGCTTTAGGGCCCTGTCAGAAAATTGCTAGTTTCTCTTGTCCAGCAACACAACGGAAAAATATGGGTAGGTAAATCGAAATTAAACAAAATTGAGGTTAAAAAACCGGGAGGAGTCCTGATGTACCAAACCAGGATGGTGCGTATTTGTTCAATTCTTGGTGACTACATCCAATACTTCACTACTATCTTTTATTAATAAGAATAGTGAATCGCCAAAGTTTATTTATGATCAGTTTCATTTAGAGAAAACTCAAAGCCAGTGATGCTATACACTAAACCATTTATTGTAGAGGCTTTTCTTTTTACCTGTTTCAATGTTACAGGGTCAGTAGAAAATAAAAAACTCTTTATAATTTACGGCCAGGAGCAATTTTTAAGGTCGGTCAGGGCATGAGAAACAGATAATTTATAAGCATTGCCCTTACCAAGTTCGTGTTTCTCTGATTTTACATAGACACCAAAATGTGAGTAATTTCTTTGAAAGAATATATATATTGAACCTATTTTGCCTTTACAAGTCAACTCTTGTCACTGAAGGTTTACTAGACTTGAGAATAACAGACAGCCGATTTGCCTGCAATACATATAGAAATTCCCTAATTGCTTCATTAGTGGTCCTTCCGTAAGTGTTTGGAGAGAAATGCCAATGTTTCATTCAAAAATAAATTTTGAAATACCATTTAAAATCGGCAACACATATTTTGAATAGTATGATTTATAGATGAACGTCTAGATTTGCAACTTTTTTAGAAACTGAATACTAAATTGTTATGAATTAATTACCTGTTTGGAAATGAACATAGCAGAATAGATTAGATTGGAGGACCAATTAAACAAGAATGCTTTCAAGCTTGATACACCATATTTGAAATATGGACATTGTTGACCTCATTAGTAACAATAAATCCAATCTGGAATTTGATAGAGCTCTTTTCTATATTGAGTGCATTGCCATTGAACTCAAAGTAAAAGTGTGAAAGTAAAGTAAAAGTCTAAAATTTTGAATTGACGTATATCTGCAAATCCTAATACACAATCAGATAACTATTGGCAGGAGGAAAGAAGCAGAAAAAAAGTGTTATAACAATTTTAATGCCCGGTTTTGCTATCAAAACACCACTTTCAAAGTGAGTTTTATTCATACATAAGGAAGAAATGCATACTCATTTCAGAATCCCATGTATTTTAACAGTAAATATTTGTTATTTTCATTAAAATAAATCAATCCTGGTCGGCAAAAGAAATACCCATGCGAAGCTGCCTGAGGATCGATCAGGTGTTGAACAAAACTGCACATAAAGAACTTAATATTTCAGTCTGCCTGAAGTAAGCTGGTCGTTATGTACACCTTAGCATCCATATACGTTAAACATAAGTTATTAACGTAAAACAGATATTTTCTACCTTCTGTACCCCTGCATCGGACCCGATACCTCTGCATCGGAATTTGGTACCCCTGCATCAGATTTGCACATACTCCTAGTGGGCCAGAATGGACAGGACTGTGCATGTCCGGATTGGTACGCCGAACATGGACCCTGCTGCGTTAGCGTGGGAGCCGCCATTTTGAATTCATTAGCGAGGAGTAAAACAATAAACATACAATTTGATTTGATTTATTTCACAAAATCAATAAAATATATAAAAAACGGTGTGATTTACATGACAATAAAAGCATTGATTTTACTGGGGTAGCCCCTAAAACCTACTGGTTTATTTCCAAGGGGGCCCCATAAAAAGTCTGCCTTTACAGTACATTGGCAAATAACACTGATGTAAACATAGTTTCACAATTCTCCACCAAAGGCTAAGCAGACTTGGAGGTGAACAAGTGACTGGCCGCACTGAGGAGCCCCGTGGGACTACATTATTCACATGGCTGCATGGTGGACTCTCTCAGCCCGGCCAACCACTGCCTAGTACCCCGAGAGGTGAACAAAATACAGTGTATGACGTAAGCCTTTGGAGGAGAATAAGTTAATATATATAAAGGTATGCATAAAACTCAGTGTATATGTGACTAAATGAAATTAAACTAAAATAAACTAAAATACCTTAAAAACCGTTGCTATGCAGAATATATATATATATGTTTTTGTTTATATTATATATACATGTATACACTTACATACATACACACAGACACAGATACATGCATATATATATATATATATATATATATATATATATATATATATATATATATATATATATATATATATATATATATCAATAAATTATGAATATTTTTGACCAAAAAAAAAAATTTTTTTTAAATAATAGAGACATGTTGATGATCCAGATGGTAAGTATGCAATGGAATGGAGATGAGACTTGATGGTTCGGGTAAGCCCTTGAAATAAGTAGTTGCGATGAGTGAGTTGAATAGGATGCTTATCCAGCTAGCTTCATTTAGCTTTAAATTGCCAATTTAATGGGTAAATACAGATAACTCATCTGTGGTGCTTTTTTGCAGTAAGAATTTTTTCACCTTTTGTTTGAATGTGGCCAGATGAAGTGTTGTCTTAATGTCCAAAGGTAGCGAGTTCCACTCTTTGGCACTTACATTATAAAAAGAAGCTGATTGGACAGATTTTACCTGTGGGAGAAAAGAAATTTCTTTGGTTATTGTGTGTATTATGAGTATGGATCTGTGAGGTTCTAGTAAAAAACTGGTGAAGATAAGAAGGACAATTGTCATTATATACCTTATGCATATGAGTAAGACACAGCTGTTTTGTCCTGTTTTCAATGTTAAGTAGTCCTTCTGATGCCAGTGCAGATGCTCCGACATGTACCATTGGCCCCCATCCCTTTATGAAGCCCAAGACTTTACTTTGTGTAATTTGAAGCTTTCTTTTGTACTGTTGTGGTAGGCCGTGGTACCAAGAGGAGATAGAATAGTCAAAGTGACAATTGATCAGAGCAGAACATAATGTTTTCTTTACATGCTTATTCAAATTTCCGGCCTGTCAGTACAAAAATTTTAAGCGAGAGTTTGCTTTGTTTATGATATTACTGGCAGTTTTACTACTACTCAAACATTGGTCTAAATATACACCTAAATAGGAGACCTCCGGGGAAGCATGGATGGTGATGCCTCTATTTGTTAATTTGAAATCCCTAATGGATTTCAATTTGCGCTTGGACCCAAAAAGGATTAACTCTGTCTTGCCCATATGTAGGGAAAGTTGATTTTCGATAAGCCAGTGATCGCATTGTTCCAGATTGGTTTCTAATATTTCTGATAGCTGTAAGGGATTGTTTCCAGATGCAAGCAAAGCCCTGTCATCAGCATACTGAATGAGCTGGTATTGCACGCTGCCTGGCATGTCGTTAATGTAGGCGAGGAATAAAAGCGGACCCAAGATACTACCTTGAGGAACGCCTTTCACAATCTGTTTAGGCTGTGATGATATGCCACTAATAGTGACAACTTGGTTCCTTCCTGAGAGGTAGGACTGGAACCATTTGGTGGATGTGATGCCAAGTGCAGAAAGCTTTTGACATAATATGTCATGGTCTACACAGTCAAAGGCTTTCTGGACGTCTAGGAGCACCATGCCAACCAAATTACCTTTTCCAATTTCCTGCTTTATATAATCTTGAAGAAATATCAAACAGGTGTCCGTTGAATGATTTCCATGGAAACCTGATTGATATTGAAATAATAAGCTAAGCTTTGTAAAATAATCGTTCAGTTGTGTAAAAATGGCCCTCTCGAGAATCTTTGATGTCACAGATAATATGCTGATTGGTCTATATTTATTTACATCTAACTTACTCTTTTTCTTATGGATGGGAGTAATGCGGGCCATTTTCATTTCATTTGGCACAGTTTCAGTGGTAATTGATAAGCTGATGATAAATGTTATAGGATCATTGATGATGATAGATGAGTCCTGTAGGAACCTTGCAGGAAGGCAATCTAAGTCTGTGCTTTTGCAACAGAGTTCTTTTGAAATAAAATCTTTACTTACTTCATTCAATGTAAAATTTGTATTGATGTTTGCATAATACCTTTGAAAAGTTTCTGAATCTGCGCCATAGTATTGATCACAGCAGGCAGAGTATTCACTAGATTGTTTGCAATGTTTGTGAAAAAATTGTTGATATAATCTGCTACTTTACATTCTTCAAACATAATATTGCCATCTATATCAAGAGCAATATGACTATGCTCTTTCTGGTTTTGAAAGTAACCTAGAGATTTAAGGTATTTCCAGAGTTTTTTAGGGTTGTTCTTATGTTCTTCGACCTTGTTTAGCATATATTCACTTTTGGTGTTTCTTATCACTCTGTGAATTATATTTCTTAGAAACCTGTAATTTTTGTGGTCTTCTCCCTTCTGTGTTTTCTATATTTGTAAAGCCAGGAGTCTCTTTGTCTTATCATGTCCAAAATTTCAGTTGTCATCCTCAGAACTCAGAACTCGGAAACGTTTTATTTGACAATGAGGAATCAAAATACAAGAAAATTAACATCAGTACTGTACATTCATTAATAACAAAAGCTTATGAGAAGTCTTGTCAGGATGACCCAGCTAAGGATTGAGATCCGCTATGGCTGGGGCCACCTTGAACGGGTAACTAATTTACATCATCTTGCACATGGATTGCTTAACTGAAATAAAAGAATCACTGGGCAGTCAAAACTTTGGATGATGAGGAAAAATAAATACAACATTCTATTATCTGTTACAAACAAAACAATCTGGCAGGGTACAGAACTCTTGGTATTCATTTATGTAGATTTTTTTATATAACTAGAAAAACCGTGGTATGAATGGGAATAAATTTTATCAGTTAGAGAGGGAGGTGAAATAAGAAGTAAACTTGGGATGTAGTATCTAATGCAATCTTTTGATCTGGTTTTGTTAGTGGGAAAAGAGAATCAGCAACACTCTCTGTGTAGTCACTTGGGAATGGCATCCTGGATCTCAGAGGATGCAGGGGTATTGCATAGAGTCCAAAGGTCTAGGGTGCATAACAACAATACCAACAGGAAACCAAAAGTCTAAGACTGAAATAAAGAACTGCGACACCTAATATAAAGTATACGGACTCCCTCCCTACCGGTTTCGGCATAGGCATGCCTTCTTCAGGGGAGGATGGGAGTCGGAGATTTTATTAAAATGATGGCTAACGTATACATATTTCAGGTTATTTCAGACTTCCGGTTTTTTAACCGGAAGTGACGTCACAAACAGGTTTCTTTGTATCAAGATTATTGAATATTTAATAAAGTTATTATAAAAAGTACTAGAATTGTTTTGCTATGAAGAGAAGTTAAATGATTATAGATAGGTTATTGTTCTGGATGGTCCCTTGGTGAAATTCGTCGTAATATGATATATTCTAAGTTTTTTGCTGGTGCTAAGACGAAAAGTTATTATTGTTTCTTTAAAAAGGCTGTTTTAGGTAATCCGGGATTGGATCATAGTGGGTACGTGTTGTCTCTCTATCTTCCCGGTCCGTCTTCTTCTTCTCCGTCCTCGAATTCTGCGGGAGAAGAAAAGCAGATTTGTATCTATAATGTTTCCTCTGGAACTGTTCTTCAGGGATGTCATTTTTGATCAATAATTTAGGACGGCTATTTTTGTTTATGATAAAATTCTTATGTTCCTTAAGAAACTGTTCTGGTTTAATGTTGTATTCACTGGTACATGGAGTAGATATATCACTATCAGAGTCGCTCAGTTCTAATCCCATCTCCTTAATCCATTGTTGTTTTTTCAAGTGTTTTTCAATATCTTTTTTTGTTGGGATCCTCACGATCGGCAGAATAAGTTTTCCGGTGCCGTTGGTAGGAAGAGCTTTAATGGGTATTCCAGATTCGGTCCTTTCACACTTTTGGATCGTTCTAAATATCGCCGTTGGTGTCCTTTTAATATCCAAGATTTTTATTATCGGCGTTATTTTCTTTGCCAGGACCAGTTGAGCGGCATCGGTAAGTATTGGTCTGAGACTTCGACCTGGATGTTTCTTTCGGGCATGGGCATTGAAATTGTCCGTTCTCCTAAAGGCTGATTTACATGTCGGGCATTTGTATCTTCTCTCCGGATATTCATGGCAACTGGCGATGTGCCGTTTAAGGGTATGCCAGTGCTTGAATCTTTTCTCCGATCTGCAGAGGTCGCACGTAAACATTCTCAGTACGTTTCTTCCCGTCGGTTTAGGCCTAGGGGTTGTATTGTATTGAGTTCATTGATCCACGCCGCTTCTACATTGTGACGTAATGCATTGTCATTCTGGTTGATTCTCTGGATTCCAAATATGGAGAGGTCCGAGAATTGGCATATGTTGTTGAAGTGATTGGATACGCTCTTAATCGATTTGTTTCTAATGTCAAAACGGTGTCCATGAAACCTGATGTTAAGTGTTTTGGATGTCTGGCCGACATATTGAATGTGACATTTTTTGCATTCAATTACATAAATAATATTGTTAGACTGGCATGTGATGTGTTGTTTTATCTGGTACGATCGTTTGGTTACCGTGCAGGTGAAATCAGTACGTGTGCTGATGTATGGGCACGTAGGACAATTGTTATTACACTTAGAACAACCTCGTGGAAGTATAATATTCGTGAGATTTGAGCGTACTAATAAGTTCCGTAGATTTTTTCCTTTATGGTAGATAATACGTAATGGCTTATTGTGAATAAAGGTGGTGTCTTGGTGGTGCATAAGTATGTTCCAATTTCGTTTGATTAGTTCCTGTGTGATCTGTATTTTGGGATTAAATAGAGTTACGAAGTTCAGTGTGTCTGTGTTTGATGGTTTGTCAGGGGCATTAAGTAGAGCACTTCTATTTTGTTTGCCGGCCTTTTCTATGGCTTGTTCAAGTAACTTGTTTGGATATCCCCGTATTAGAAAAAATTGCTTAAGTTCTTTGGCTTGTGAGTGGAAGTCTGAATCTCTCGAACAGATGCGTCTAATTCTAAGGAATTGTCCATAAGGTATTGCTTGTCGACAAGATTTAGGATGGCAAGAAGTGTAATGGAGGTAAGTATGTGCGTCCGTTTTTTTACTGTATACCTTGGTGTGGAGTGACCGACCTTCTTTTAATATGGTAACGTCAAGAAAATGTATTTCTTTGTCAGAATGTTCGGCCGTGAATTTAATTGTGGGGTGCGTGTTGTTGATGTTTTCAATGAAGGTAAGAAGTTTTTCTTGACCGTGCGGCCACAGCATCCAGATGTCGTCTATGAAACGAAGCCATACCTTTGGTTTATCAGGTGAGTTGTGTATAAGCTCTTCTTCTAGTTTGGCCATGAAGATATTGGCAAAGTTGGGTGCGCATGCCGTTCCCATGGCGGTTCCTTTTATCTGCAGGTACGGTTTGTCATCGAAAGTGAAGGCATTTTTAGTGAGGATAAAGTGTAATAGTCTCAACAGAAGCCAGGTGTGCGGTGTTTGATCGTTTCTGTTGTTAAGTGCCTCTTTACATGCAATGATGCCTTCTCTGTGTGGGATGTTGGTGTATAGAGAGCTGACGTCTAGTGTGACCATGATGTCTGTGGGATCGATGTCGAGAGTATTAATTTTGTTTAAGAAATCAGTGCTATCTTTGATGTAGGACCTTGTTTTTTGGGCCAAAGGTTTGATATAAAAGTCCACAAATTAAGAGATTTTTTCCGTAGGACCCCCTACGGCAAAGACGATCGGTCTTCCTGGTACCGACGCTTTGTGGATCTTGGGTAAGAAATATATGCAAGGTGTGTTCGGAAATTCCGTAACTAGAGCTAATTTGATGTCTCTAGTGATGTGGTTCTTTTTATATAAATCTTCGATAAATTTGTTGATTTCGGAACAAAATTTTTTTGTTGGGTCACAGGTTAGAGGTTGATAATAGTTTAGGTCACCTAATTGTCTGAGGGCTTCATTGATGTAGTCCGTTTTGTTGAGGATGACGATTGCGCCTCCTTTGTCTGCCGGTTTGATAATGATATTGGGATCCGTAGACAGTTCTTTAAGAGCTTTGATTTCTTCTTTGTTCATGTTGTTATGGCTTCTGACAGGTCTAATGTTCATTATATCTGCTTTTAAGCTGTGTGTGTAAATGTCAAGAATTCTGTTTTGACCTGGCGGTGGGGTCCAGTGTGTTATATTGTTTATACTTGTGAAAATGATGTAATAATCTAAGTTGTCTACTAAATCTTTTGCTCTAAGGAGCCACTGCAAAAGATTTAGTAGACAACTTAGATTATTACATCATTTTCACAAGTATAAACAATATAACACCAGTGACCAACACGCACCTAAGACCTTCAGCAAACCGTCCACGGGCTGGACCCCACCGCCAGGTCAAAACAGAATTCTTGACATTTACACACACAGCTTAGAAGCAGATATAATGAACATTAGACCTGTCAGAAGCCATAACAACATGAACAAAGAAGAAATCAAAGCTCTTAAAGAACTGTCTACGGATCCCAATATCATTATCAAACCGGCAGACAAAGGAGGCGCAATCGTCATCCTCAACAAAACAGACTACATCAATGAAGCCCTCAGACAATTAGGTGACCTAAACTATTATCAACCTCTAACCTGTGACCCAACAAAAAAATTTTGTTCCGAAATCAACAAATTTATCGAAGATTTATATAAAAAGAACCACATCACTAGAGACATCAAATTAGCTCTAGTTATGGAATTTCCGAACACACCTTGCATATATTTCTTACCCAAGATCCACAAAGCGTCGGTACCAGGAAGACCGATCGTCTCTGCCGTAGGGGGTCCTACGGAAAAAATCTCTAAATTTGTGGACTTTTATATCAAACCTTTGGCCCAAAAAACAAGGTCCTACATCAAAGATAGCACTGATTTCTTAAACAAAATTAATACTCTCGACATCGATCCCACAGACATCATGGTCACACTAGACGTCAGCTCTCTATACACCAACATCCCACACAGAGAAGGCATCATTGCATGTAAAGAGGCACTTAACAACAGAAACGATCAAACACCGCACACCTGGCTTCTGTTGAGACTATTACACTTTATCCTCACTAAAAATGCCTTCACTTTCGATGACAAACCGTACCTGCAGATAAAAGGAACCGCCATGGGAACGGCATGCGCACCCAACTTTGCCAATATCTTCATGGCCAAACTAGAAGAAGAGCTTATACACAACTCACCTGATAAACCAAAGGTATGGCTTCGTTTCATAGACGACATCTGGATGCTGTGGCCGCACGGTCAAGAAAAACTTCTTACCTTCATTGAAAACATCAACAACACGCACCCCACAATTAAATTCACGGCCGAACATTCTGACAAAGAAATACATTTTCTTGACGTTACCATATTAAAAGAAGGTCGGTCACTCCACACCAAGGTATACAGTAAAAAAACGGACGCACATACTTACCTCCATTACACTTCTTGCCATCCTAAATCTTGTCGACAAGCAATACCTTATGGACAATTCCTTAGAATTAGACGCATCTGTTCGAGAGATTCAGACTTCCACTCACAAGCCAAAGAACTTAAGCAATTTTTTCTAATACGGGGATATCCAAACAAGTTACTTGAACAAGCCATAGAAAAGGCCGGCAAACAAAATAGAAGTGCTCTACTTAATGCCCCTGACAAACCATCAAACACAGACACACTGAACTTCGTAACTCTATTTAATCCCAAAATACAGATCACACAGGAACTAATCAAACGAAATTGGAACATACTTATGCACCACCAAGACACCACCTTTATTCACAATAAGCCATTACGTATTATCTACCATAAAGGAAAAAATCTACGGAACTTATTAGTACGCTCAAATCTCACGAATATTATACTTCCACGAGGTTGTTCTAAGTGTAATAACAATTGTCCTACGTGCCCATACATCAGCACACGTACTGATTTCACCTGCACGGTAACCAAACGATCGTACCAGATAAAACAACACATCACATGCCAGTCTAACAATATTATTTATGTAATTGAATGCAAAAAATGTCACATTCAATATGTCGGCCAGACATCCAAAACACTTAACATCAGGTTTCATGGACACCGTTTTGACATTAGAAACAAATCGATTAAGAGCGTATCCAATCACTTCAACAACATATGCCAATTCTCGGACCTCTCCATATTTGGAATCCAGAGAATCAACCAGAATGACAATGCATTACGTCACAATGTAGAAGCGGCGTGGATCAATGAACTCAATACAATACAACCCCTAGGCCTAAACCGACGGGAAGAAACGTACTGAGAATGTTTACGTGCGACCTCTGCAGATCGGAGAAAAGATTCAAGCACTGGCATACCCTTAAACGGCACATCGCCAGTTGCCATGAATATCCGGAGAGAAGATACAAATGCCCGACATGTAAATCAGCCTTTAGGAGAACGGACAATTTCAATGCCCATGCCCGAAAGAAACATCCAGGTCGAAGTCTCAGACCAATACTTACCGATGCCGCTCAACTGGTCCTGGCAAAGAAAATAACGCCGATAATAAAAATCTTGGATATTAAAAGGACACCAACGGCGATATTTAGAACGATCCAAAAGTGTGAAAGGACCGAATCTGGAATACCCATTAAAGCTCTTCCTACCAACGGCACCGGAAAACTTATTCTGCCGATCGTGAGGATCCCAACAAAAAAAGATATTGAAAAACACTTGAAAAAACAACAATGAATTAAGGAGATGGGATTAGAACTGAGCGACTCTGATAGTGATATATCTACTCCATGTACCAGTGAATACAACATTAAACCAGAACAGTTTCTTAAGGAACATAAGAATTTTATCATAAACAAAAATAGCCGTCCTAAATTATTGATCAAAAATGACATCCCTGAAGAACAGTTCCAGAGGAAACATTATAGATACAAATCTGCTTTTCTTCTCCCGCAGAATTCGAGGACGGAGAAGAAGAAGACGGACCGGGAAGATAGAGAGACAACACGTACCCACTATGATCCAATCCCGGATTACCTAAAACAGCCTTTTTAAAGAAACAATAATAACTTTTCGTCTTAGCACCAGCAAAAAACTTAGAATATATCATATTACGACGAATTTCACCAAGGGACCATCCAGAACAATAACCTATCTATAATCATTTAACTTCTCTTCATAGCAAAACAATTCTAGTACTTTTTATAATAACTTTATTAAATATTCAATAATCTTGATACAAAGAAACCTGTTTGTGACGTCACTTCCGGTTAAAAAACCGGAAGTCTGAAATAACCTGAAATATGTATACGTTAGCCATCATTTTAATAAAATCTCCGACTCCCATCCTCCCCTGAAGAAGGCATGCCTATGCCGAAACCGGTAGGGAGGGAGTCCGTATACTTTATATTAGGTGTCGCAGTTCTTTATTTCAGTCTTAGACTTTTGGTTTCCTGTTGGTATTGTTGTTATGCACCCTAGACCTGGTTTTGTTAGGTATTGTGAGGGGAGGCACGACTCTGGTACGAAAGTAATAGGTATGAGTGGGTTGTTTAACTTGATAAATGCCTTTGAAATAATAAGGAAGTTCGTCATGTGAATATTTGTAGTGAAATTTCAGTGCTTTCAACTTTCTCAAATCCTCTATTTTTAATAAATTTAGCTGCTTAAAAAGCAGGGTGGTATGTGTATTATAATTAGCATTACAAATTGTGTGGATAGCCTTTTTTTGAAGCATAGAAATACGCTCATATGAAAATCCCCATACAAGAATACCATAGTTTAAATGTGATAAAAACATTGAATTATAAATATGCAAAAGGCCACTTTTTGGTACAAATTTGTTGATTTTCTTCAAGATCTCATTTACTTTAGCAAGTTTGTTTCTTATTTTACTTACATGAGCATCCCACTTTAGGTTTTCTTGAATTCGTAAACCCCAAAAGTCAAATTCTTCTGTCTTAGAAATTGGAGTGTTGTCAATCTTTAAGGTTAAATCAAAATCCAGCTTTCGTTGGGGAAAATGAAAGATCATGAAGTTTGTTTTCCTTATATTTAAGGATAATTTGTTTGCAGCTAGCCAGTCATACACTTTATTTAGTTCAACATTGATATTGTCTGATGCATTTTGTGCATGTATATTGTTTCCAGAAGGGAAAGTGAAGGAACATAATGAGTTGAGTAATGTGGTGTCATCTGCATAGAGGATTGAATCAAATTTTGATGAGGCAAAATGCATGTTGTTAGTGTAAATTATAAATAGGAGAGGGCCGAGTATTGATCCTTGTGGGACACCTGTGGTTATATGAAGATGTTGAGAACAGACATCATCAACCTGAACATACTGAGTTCTATTTGTAAGGTAACTACGAAACTAATTTAAAGTAATGCCAGTTATGCCATAGTACGCTAATTTTTTTATGAGAATCTGATGGTCTAAAGTGTCGAAGGCTTTTGATAAATCAATAAATATGCTTATTGGTAGTTTCCCAGTGTCAAGGAAATTAATAATACAGTCAACAAATTCTAATGCGGCAGTTTCTGTAGAGTGTAGTTTTTTAAACCCATGCTGACTAGTATAGAACAGAGTTTTGCTTATGAAGTAGTCATATAGTTGTGTGCATGCAACTTTTTCAAATATTTTTGACATGGCAGTTAAGATAGAGATGGGTCTGTAATTGTCTGGCAATGTATTATCATCTTTTTTGTAAATGGGTATGACTTTAGCAATTTTTAGTTTTTGTGGGAAAATACCTGTTGTTAATGATCGATTTATAATATGTGCTAGTGGTTCATGAATTGAGGTAATGCCTTTGAGGAGCTTCATGGATAAGTTGTCATGACCTGTGCTGGACTTGGGTTTGAGATTTTTGACGATATTTGAGATCCATGCTTCAGATCTGGCTTTAACCTTTATAACCCTGATTGGGGCAACAATATCTAAAATTTTGGTAAAAAGAAGTCAAAATGTGACCCATGCACTATCATTGCATTTATAAACCAACGACCAGTCAACCTTAGTCAACAAATCAATAAATGTGGTCTTACAGTAGTGCTTCATGGAGCCTGGGCTAGCGCTAGGAATTTTTACCCCTTAGCCAATTTGGCTAAAACTACAAATTTCTTTTAGCCAAATGGAATCTTCTTTTGCCAAATTGTAGTCCAATAAATCTGACACATTTAAAGTCAAAATGCACCGTCCCAGCCCGCCCTCCTAAAAGACCTTAAAAATATTTTGTCAAACACACAACCATACATACTTACATTGTTATTAAAATAAGTAAATTTTCTTTTCTTTTCTTCATTTACATTTTTTTTTTCTAAAATAAAGTTTTAAGTTATGAAACTTGGACATATGATAAGGTTAGTGACCAAGACATGTCAGAACTTAATTATGTCTCGCGGTGGAAGCCGAGGGACATATTGGATTAGTGCCCGTTCCTTCTTCTTCTTCTTCTTCTTCTTCTTCTTCTTCTTCTTCTTCTTCTTCTTCTTCTTCTTCTTCTTCTTGTTGTTGTTGTTGTTGTTGTTGTTGTTGTTGTTCAGGTTCTTCAATACTTGGCTTCCGTGCGATAAGTCTTCAAGGACTTGACAGAATTTGATGAAACTTGGTAGGATTATGTATCTAGGCAAGACCTAGGTTGGGATTGTATTTGGGTGACCTTGACCTAATTTTCAAGGTCACAGGGTCACTTATGTGAAATTGGTTTCAGTGCGATAAGTCATGAAGAACTTGATGGAATTTGATTAAACTTGGCAGGATTATGTATCTAGGCAAGACCTAGGTTGGGATTGTATTTGGATGACCTTGAGCGAATTCTCAGGTCACAGGGTCACATGTGAAATTGGTTTCCGTGCGATAAGTCATAAAGAACTTGATGGAATTTGATGAAACTTGGTAGGATTATGTATCAAGGTAGGACCAAGGTCGGGATTGTATTTGGGTGACCTTGACCTAATTTTCAAGGTCACAGGGTCATTTATGTGAAATTGGTTTCTCCGCAATAAGTCTTGAAGAACTTGATGAAAATTGCTAGAGTAATGTATCTAGATGAGAGCTAAAATAGGATTGTAATTTTCAAGCAAACTTGGTCATTTGTAATTTGTTATCACCTGTAGCTTATTCAGAGACGTAAGTGTTCCACTGGGAGACATTTGATTTTCTGTTGGAAAATCAGTCTGTTCTAGTTCACAGTTGCTTTTCAATAGGGTCATTGAGAAAAGACAAGTACCAAAGGAATGGAATAGACTAAGGATTTCATATATCCCAAAGAAGGGCCCAGGAGGTCAATTGGATCAGTGTAGGGGCATTGCGATTTCATCAAATGTGGGTAAAATTTTCAGTAGGATAATGTACTGGAGACTAAGTAGAATAGTTGAAAGACTCGGACTTCTGGGGGAAATTCAGAATGGTTTCAAACCAGGTAGAAGGGTAGGTGACCACATCTTCACATTGACCCAGGTGTTAGAACTGGCAGGACAAAAGCGGAAGAAAGTCTTCATGGGATTCTGAGATGTGAGGAAGGCATATGACAGGGTATGGAGAGATGCTCTATGGGAAAAACTGAGTGGATTGGGATTTGGTGAAATTTTCTAGAAATGGACTGGGATTTCTAGAAATTCTAAAAGCGCTCTACAAAGATGTAGACTGTACACTTTCAGTAGGAAAGGTAGAAGTAGAGAATGCAAGTCTAGATATAGGCCTAAAGCAGGAGTGTGTGCTGTCCCCAATTTTGTTCACTTTGTATGTTAAGGAGTTGGGGGATCAGTTGATGGAGTGTGATAAGGGCATAAGGGTAGGTGATCTAAAAATTCCAGGTCTATTTTTTGCAGATGACATTGTACTTATGGCAGAGTCCCAGAAAGAACTACAAGAGATGCTGAGCATAGCAGGGGAATACGGGAATAAATGGAGGTTAGAATTGAGTAAGGATAAGAGTAAAGTGATAACTCTTGGGAAGAAACCAGATGGAAATAAAAAATGGAGAATTGGGCAGTTCCAAATTCCAGAAGGTAGGGAACAGTTAATTGAAATCGGGGAGGTTGATGAGTATGAATACCTAGGTGTTAAGATTAAAACAACGGGTAAAGGCATGTTCAGGTATCAGGTGGAGAAGATTAAACAGAAAGTGAATCGCACTAAAGGAATGATTAAAGCTACTGCCCCTTACTGTTTAAACAGAGCACACACAGCAAGAGTATTATGGGATAGAGTTGCAATACCAGGAATGATATATGGCTTAGATGTAATTTCAGTGAGTGAGGGAGATATCCAGGGAATGGAGAAAGCACAGAATGAGATGGGGAAATGGATACTAGGAGCGCCACCATGTGCAGCAACAGAAGCAGTCCTGGGAGAGTTGAGATGGAATAAAATCACAGATAGAATTGCCAAAGCTAAGTTAAAGTACTGGGGTTATTTACAAGGAATAAGTGAAGACAGGTGGTGCAGGAAAGTTTACAATGAGGTAGCCAGAGAAAAAACAAGATGGGTCAAAGACATAGACGGGTTAGCAGAGAAATATGAACTAAAAGGATATGATGAGGTGGATGATTGGAAAGTATATGTAGGTAAGACTGTTACAGAGGGTTGGAAAGAAGACTGGAAAAGAGGAGCCAGGGAAAAAAAGTACATTGAAGGCATACAAGGTATTAGAAAAGCCACAGAAAAGTGTGTGTTGGGATGAAGGGAAAGGATCCAATCTTCTGTTTCAAAGTAGGGCAGGAGTAATCAAGCTAGAAAAGAGAAGTCAAAAGTGGACAACAGGGAGTAATGGAAAGTGTAAGTCGTGTAGACAAGAGGCAGATGAGACAGTGGATCATTGGCTGTTGTGGTGTGATGCATGTAGAGAGATAAGGGAAGATTTTTTCAGAAAGTTGCACAGAGAAGATTACAATTACAAGGGTTTAGAAGAGGTTCAGGGTTTAGAGGAAGAGGAATGTATAGTATGGATTTTAGGTTTGAATGGTGGTTTTCTGGGAGGCAGGAAAGGTAATGAAAATGTACAGGACTACCTGGTAGGATGCTGGGAGAAAAGAAGTGAAATAATAGATTTAGATGGCAACAGGTTAAATTAGAATCCCAGAGTACCGGGAGGGGAAGGAATGGGAAAGGTGGTAGCCCTTATAAGGGCTCCCATGGAGGCTCCCATGGGAAAAGCCTGAGCCTTAGAGGCGGGGATAGGGTGTGAGAGGGATGGATGATATTATAATTATTATTATTATGATTATTATTATTATTATAAAGTTCCGCGTTGATTTTGATGCGGAAGCTTGAGGTTGTTTTTGTACTCAAAAAACACATGCGAGGTCTCAGATATTTTTGACAATGACAATTTTTTAACCTAAAATTGACCTTTGACCTTGACATTTGAGATGACTTTTGCTTTGCTATGATGGAAAGTCTCCTATACACTTTTTTTTTCTCAATATTTTTTATTGAACATCTCACGCATATATAGGTCCATGCATACCATTGTCAGTCGCATCAATATCAATGTACAAAATTATAGGAATCCTGAAACAATTTTTGACCATCTTTTTTCAAATAAATGATGTTTACCTTTGGAATTTAATATGTGTTGTTCCACTGTCATTTTGCATTTCAAATAATTAAAAAAACCAGCAAATGAAATTTGTTCTTTTTATGCATATTTATATCGCTAAAATCCTGGCGTTTGCATACATGTTACGTAACCTATACACCACAGTACACTGGATTATGTCTGAAATAATACAATTTTAAGTGTGCACGATGTGAGAAGAGCCAATAAAATGTTCATTCAACATGTTTTATTTATGTTGTGTCGTGTCTTCTTCTTTTTAAAGCGCTATTTTACTGTTGAGGGGTCGTTTCAAGAATCATAAAGGACTGCTTCATAAATCGTAAAGTTGCCCTAGTTTTTGTTGATGGTTTAAATAATTTTATACCATGTGACCAAGTTGATAGTTAGCCAGACAGAGCCAGAATTTAGTGTCAATGTTCTTTAAAACCATCCCTAATAAAAAAACGGGAAAAAATATTCAAGTTACTGTAAAAATATATAAAGTTTGAGGTACATCGAGAGGAACTGTTTTATACGAAAAGGAGCTGCAGTCCTGTGACAGCGGTCGCCACGAGGCTATCACATGTCAACAAGGTCAAGGTTGACCATTACACAAAGGAAGAACGGGACTCGCACTTGTTGACCAGTGTTTACGTTTAGACGCATCACTGGGCACACGAAGGGAAATAGTGGACTGGCGACAACAATAAGTGGATTTTAATTACGAGGTTGTGATACAAAGTGTGGAGCGGTAATTTTGTTTAGTAAAAGCTTAACTAGTGTACAAATTGGCAGAGTACTTCATCGCAAAGATGCTTCGTTTGTTCATCATCATCATGAAAGATGTCATCATACACGCGATGGGGGGGGGGGGAAAGCCGGATTGATTTTGGATCATTCGTCACTATATAGTTTTTCGGGTCTTTTCGATTAAAATTTTATGGGCGCTGTTTCAAGAAGTAAACAAGATCATCGAGTTAATCTGTTGTGTTATGCTTGGTGCAGCGGGGAAATCAAAGTACAGTAGTCCCGCTTTTGAGCGACCAACCCCCGCGCAGACCAAAAAGGGGTCGTATAATGCAGGTGGTCTCTCATTGGAGGAGCCCCACACTCACGAGCTGAACACTAACAGCTCAAATCCTGGGCGGCCTTTCCCTGGTGGTAGCGAGGTACGCAAATTTCTGCAACCACCAGTTCATCATGATCGATTACATTTGCTTTGGGAAAAAAACACAATTTATTAAATTTAACCATTACAACCCTTAAAATCTTTATTTCAATAAAGAACGCTTGCCTTGGTGGTGAAACTAGTGAAAGACGTGTGTCGCAACTTGAAAATGTTTGCCGGTCCTGAGTTGTGTCTTTCCATTACGCTCAGCCTCCATGGGGCTGATGCATAATACCGTACGGAGCTTTCGCTTGCGAAGTAATGAGCTTAAAGTTAACTGTCGTAAAATTGTTTTGATGATATAACTCACTTCCTTAACTTCATTCTACACGTTCCATGGAGCCTGACTCACCAGAGTTCATAAGTTATGGATCAAAATAAGACTCGGCATTTTCTTCCTGCCACCACGTGTGTTTTGGGCACCATGTTTACCTCGATCTGAACCGTGGGAAAAATAGATCGACCCACTTCGTCAGTTTCGGTCGCTGAGTCATGCAGGCAAGCACGTGCTTGATCGGGTTTTGATCCAGCGAAAGTTATCATCGTTCATTTTATAAATATTCTATCATAAAACGTAGTTCAATTAGAAATGAGAACACTAAATAATATTTCTGTAGCTTTGCTCGTATCTGCCAGGGTTAGGTAAGGTTTCACATGCAAAAAAGAGATGACCACGCGGGTTGTTGATCTGCGGGGAAATGACGGAAGATTGTTCCGGATATTTCCGGAGAGCGTCGGCAACATTCGTCCTGCATTTGGATTTGAAGTATTTCAAGGTGGATGATGTGAACGATCATGAGTGAGAGTGACCAAGTCCCCACCACAAGGAAATTTCTGCCGATCATTATGAGGTTTAGTTCAGAAAACGATCCATAATATCCCAGCATACAAATTTTTTTACTCAGTCACAAATCACGGATAAGTAAACAGGTCAGATAACGACATAAACACTCCCCCCCCCCCCCCATTTGTATAATGTGGTCACAAAATCTGTTCATTTGGCATGGTTGCTGGTCGCGTTTAACAGGTGGTCGTTCATAAGAGGTAAATTATAAAAGAAAAACAGGTTACTGAATTTGGTCCTTTAAACCAGGTGGTCATTTATACGAGGGGTCGTTCAATACAGAAAGAGACCCAATATGGGTTAGGGCGATGGTCATGGATGCTATCGGTATATTTCAGTCAATTTCCGCATACAGTGTTGGCAAATTATTCGCAAGAAACAGTGTTTTTCATTCAAATTCAAATGAAAAATAAATTTAGAAATTGGCTATTAATCATGGATCGTTGAGGCCTCAATTTTTTTTTATTATTTTTTTTTTTATCATTTTTTGTGTGTTTTTCCTATTTTTGTCTCCTCCAGAACTATCACTCAGATTAAGCAGAAACTTGGTGGAGAAGTTCCTTGTGGAAGGGTCCAAGTTTTACCCTAGGTGGCACTGCTGTGGATTCCTGATTTTTGCCGTTTTTTTTTTTGTATTTGTTTTGTTTTGTTTTGTTTTGTTTTTTTTTTGTTTTTTTTTTTGTTAGTCTTTTTTGTTTGTTTTTGTTATTTGTTTCTACTCATGTTCTTGTTAAATGCATCTTCTCTATTGCTTACTATGTAAGTCAATGGGCATTTTAATAGCAATTCACATTTTGGACTTCTCTGAAGAAACCGTTTGTCAGATTTACTTCAAACTTGGTGGCAATGTACCTTGGGTGGGTCCTCTACCAAGTTTGTTCAAATGGTTATGCTCCAGTGATTTTTTATTTTTTATTTTTTATGATTTTTTTTTTCAATCGTTAAAAGTTTATCATGGAAATTTCTTGTAATGGGTATAACTTAAATAATTTTCGCCAGATTTGTGCCAAACTTTTTAGGGATGTACGTTTTATAAATATTTAACTCTTATGTTCAATTGGTTATATTTTTTTTTCAATTCTGGGGCTTATCGGTAAATGTACCTATTCTGTTGTTTGCTATGCAAGTCAATGGGAATTTTAATGCATTCTAATGGTACATCACATTTTGGACTTTTCTGAAGAAATTGTTTGTCAAATTTACTTCAAAGTTGGTGGCAACATACCTTGGGTGAGTCTCGACCAAGTTTGCTCATATAGGCACGCTCCAGTGATTTTTGGAGTTTTTATGATTTTTTTCAAAATCGTTGAAAAAGTTAAAAAAAAAAGAAAGTTTAACATGGGAATTTCTTGTAATGTGTATAAATTAAATAATTTTGGCCACATTTGTGCCAAACTTGGTATGGATATACGTTTTATATCTTTTGTCTACCTACTTTGTGCAAATGGTCATACTCTAGTGATGTTTGGACCTTGACCTCATTCCCAAGGTCACAGGACAACTGACACAAAATTTACTATTCACTTGATAACTTGAGATCTGTTTTGAGTCAAGACCTTGATTTTGCACATGTGAATGTTTCTCTATGAAAGTCATGCTAACACAGTACATGAATGACCTTGACCTCGTTTCTGGAGTCACAGTGCAACATACATGAATTTTACTCTTCACTATAACTTGAGAACTACTTGAACTGGGACCTTGATGTTGCTTATGTTAGCGATCCTCTGAAAAGGTCAGACTTACTCCATACATGGGTGGCCTTGATCCTATTCCAAGTTCACAGAGCTGCAAGTGTGATTAATGTCTAGGTCAACTGAGCATGGGCTGTTCACATAGCCCTCTTGTTTATGATTTTTTTTTTTTTTTTGGGCCTTTTTTGGGGGCAAATCTTAAAAATTCTTCTTCTCGGACACTGCTCACCCGATTGCTTTGATATCACACAGGAACACTCCTAGGGACTCCTGGCTCTGAATTTGTTCTCCAGGTGGTGCTACGATTTTTTTCTGATTTTGTTGTGTCTTATTGCCATTTTTATAATCTGTGTTTCTCACATAAAGGTGAAACTTGGTTGATATGTCCCTGTGGAAGGGCCAAACAAAATTGTTTACTAGGAGGCACTGTTGCAGATTCCTGATTTTTTTAATGATTTTTTTCAATTCGGGTACTTGTTGGTAAATGCACCTTTTATATTACTTACTCAAGTCAATGGGCACTCTAATGCTTATTCAAATCTTTTACTTCTTCTGCAAAACCTGGCAGTGTACCTTGGGTTGGTCTCTAGCAGATTTGTTCAAATCAAATTTTGGAGTTTTTGTGAATTTTTATGTTCTTTTTTTGGGACAAATCTTAAAGAAAAATCTTCTCCTCTGAAACTGCTCACTTGATTGTTTTGATGTCACACAGGCACTCCTAGGGACCCCTAGTTCTGTTTTGTTCACCAAGTAGCGCTGCGATTATTTTATTATTTTTTTGTTTTGTTTTGGTTTTTTTGTGTGTTTCATTGCTATTTCCGACTTCTTTTACAGAACCGTCACTCAGCTGAATGTCGGTGGATATGCTCATTGTGGAAAGGTCAACCAAAACAGCTCACTAGGTTGCAATGCTCTGGATTACTGATTTTTCACGATATTTTTAATTTGGTTATTTACCGGTAAATGCACCTCTCCTGTTGATCACGGTGTAAGTCAATGGGTATTCTAATGCTGATTCACATTTTGACCTCTTTATGCAAAACCGGCATTCAATTCACTTTAAACGTGGTGGCAATGTACCTTGGCTGGGGTCTCTGGCAGATTTGTTTAAATGGACACACTCCATTGATTTTTGGATTTTTTATAAATTTCTTAGTTCTTTTTGGGGACAATTCTTAAAAATGGCAAGGGTATATGTACATGTCAGCTGAGCGCAGGACTGTCACAGTCTTCTTGGTTTATAAACTAAGTAAAGCATAAGCAAGGAACTGGTTATTATTTTTATAAATTACATTCAACAAAATGTTTTTGTTACACCTGAACAATCTTTCCTTCAATTATTTCAATTTGTTCAACAGCCTACATAAGTTTTGCCCCTGCATTTAGACCACCAGGCCTTGTCATGTTCTTGCAGACAGCCTGGTGTATGGAAATCAGTTTATTTGCAGATATATTCTTCACCTATATAGTGCCAATGAGATCATGGCCTGCTTCATATATACCTTAGACAGGCACAGTCATTTGATGATGAAAAACCTGTTCCTTTGTCACAAGAGAGCTTTAGCTTTTCAAGTTTACCACCAAAATTACTGGTTCTGAGCTTGTCACTTCATGTGCTGTGTAGTAGAACTCAGGCAATATCATTTTTTTCTTCTCTTCAGGCTTTGCTGTGCAATCCATATTTTGCAGTTCCATGCCTGAGACATGAATTACGTACGATATAAATGTTGATTTAATAGACCGTTTAAGGATCCCAGAGGGCAGCAATGGAGGGTGTTCATTTGCATAAATGTTTCCATACCCATAATAAAAGCTTCAGAGGGTTTTACTTTTATTCAAATGTGTAAATGGATGCTGTGCACACACTTGACTTAAATAGCCTATATTTTTACACACTGATACCACCTCTGGTGATAGACGGCATAAATGAATAAATGATATGCAAATAACCCCATCATGTGCTGCCCTCTGGGGTCCTTAACTGATTTACTTTGACAATATCATTGTCAGATTCCACCACTTACTTATGTAACCATGGTAACCACTTGCTCCTGTAACTGTGATAACTGTTTGTAAATGATTTTCATTTACATGCTCACTTGTAGTCATTTATAGACCAGCAGATTTGAACTCATCATGTGTTCAATACTTACATGTAGGTATTTGCCATTAACACACAGCAATTGTGAAAAAATGAAAGTGAGATTTTTTTTGCACAGACAATCCCGGTTCACGTGGGGGGGGGGGGGGTATTTTTGCATCATCATGTACATGTAGGTGACGTGAGGTGAACATATTTTTATAATTATCAGCATATGACAGCTTCCCAGTAAAGATGGATTTAAAACCTCTCTAAGGCATTTCGGTTGTGAGTCCATGCAAACCATCAATAGTCTCTGTTCACCGAATGTTTTAGTCCATCAGATTCTCAACATTTACTGCTTTTTCTGTTTGATATGTAGTGCATCACATCATGCCTTGATAAGCCTGAGGGTTTTAAGCTCTGCTGACTTGTAAGTCAACGGAGCTTGTTCAATGGGTTAACCTCCCGTGTTTGTCCCTCTGTCAGTCTAGAGTGTGGCCATGTGCTCCGGCCAAACCACTGTACAGGGGACTTTTGGCAGGACCGGTGCATGACATGACATGGGTAATATATAAGTTAAGTTCCTGCCTCAATTCCATATGGAGCAGGTCATGATGCTGCAGGCTTTCGGTTTGTTTTAATTTTTCCAGTGAGTTGGTCTGTTTTTGGAGGTGGTCACTGCTGTCTTCCTTATACTTTATTCACATCAGTACAAAGTGCCAGACCAAGAGTAAATGCAATTTTGTAGTAGCCACTTTTTATTGCAGAGGGTTTTCAATTGTGTGTCAATTTAGGCTGATTTTAGGGTCTGCAGGTCTTCTGGCAATGTAGTATATTATAATGTCTTGCTTTTGAATTTGGTCACAGAGATAAATGTGGATCCTATAATTAAGGCTGAAACTAAAATTTACAACACATTTTGATATTATTGTGTTCAGTTGTGATTCTGCAGCAGACAGTCAGCAGAGCACAATACCATCTTGGTCTTCTTGTTTTGTGTGTGAAATACAAGTAAGGTAACCTGAAATGTGCTTTAATTGGAAGTGATAATGGTAAGAGCAAGGATTTTGGTGTTATTACATACATGCAATATGATCATTTACCTCAAGCAGGATGTGGTAACATGGTGGGGGCAATTATTCAATGAAAGGTCACATGAACAAGCTAGTTCTGAACTAATGAGAAGGTGCGAGATATCGTGTTCCTTGTAAGAACACCTATCATTCAAGTAACTGCTTGCTTTGCTCTATGAGCTTCGAGTGCAATGTACCTTAAGCCGATGAAAGTTGTTGACTCATTCCAAAATGTGGCACTGAAAGAGTTAAAGTATGTACATATATCTGTTTTGAAAAGTCACAAACCTTTTTACACATAAAAGAGAGACATTTTTGTTGGGATTATAATTTATAGAATGTACAGTAAAATGTAAAATATTTGTGCAGAAGATTTTGGGGTTCATTAACTGAAATTGATAAAATGTCTCGTTTGATTTCAGTGCCAATCACGTCTAAAGTTGCAATACTAATGTCGAACTAATCTGAAGTATGATAAGGACCTCAAATTCCTATTTCTCATAAAAAGACCTTTCATTCAAGTACCAGCATGCCTATAGTTCCAGAGGAAAAATCCCAAGTCAACAGACTTGTTTCATGGCTCATTGGGCGCAATACACACTGAAAAAAGCTGTTGACTCAGTCCCAGACTTGGCACTGAAAGAGTTAGTATGCAGATACTTACAACTTAGATGGAACATGTTACACTGTTTTGTTGGTATATATGTACAAATTAATGTAAATTCCTGTAGTGACAACCACTGCATGCAAGAGCAACCCGTGTATGAACAATGGCACCTGTGTCAACACGTGTCACAGCTATGTCTGTAAATGTGCCCAAGGTCGCTGTGGTACCAACTGTGAACAACGTAAGTCGCCATCAAGATCATACAAGTTACCATAATTCTTATTTTTGCACTCGGTTGGTTATTAGCTCAGCTGACTTGTCAGTGAGCTGAGCTTTTGTGATGGTCTGTCTTCCTTCGTCTGTCCGTCCGTCCGTCTTCCACAATTCACATTTTCGACTTCTTCTCTAAAGCCATTGGCCAGATCCACTTTAAACTTGGTGGCAATGTACCTTGGTTAGATCTCTACCAATTTTGTTCAAATGGTTGTGGTCCAGTTATTTTTGGATTTTTTATGATTTTTTTTTTGTTCATTTTTGGGTGAAATCCTAAAAAAAAATCTTCTTCTCTGAAACCGCTCACCCAATTGCTTTGATATCACACAGGAACACTTTCTTAATTTGTTCACCAGGTGGTGCTGCAATTTTTTCCTATTTTTTTTATGAATTTTTGTGTGTTATAGCTATTTTCGACTTCTTCTCCAGAACCCTTTCTCAGATTACGCTGAAACATGGTGGACATGTTCCTTGTAGAAGGTTCAAAGAAAGTTGTTCACTATGTGGGAATGCTGCAGATTCCTGACTTTTAACGATTTTTTCAATTAAACTTGTCCGTCAATGCAGCTTTCCTATTGATTACTATGGAAGTTAGTGGGCATTCTAATGCTAATTCACATTCTCGACTTCTTCTCCAAAACCGTCATCCAGATTAACTCCAAACGTGGTGGATATGTTCCTAATGGAAGGGCCAAACAAAGCTATTCATTATGTTGGAATGCTGCAGATTTCTGATTTTTAATGATTTTTTCAATTTGGCTCCTTTGCGGTAAATGCACTTTTCCTATTGATTAGTATATTAGTCAATGGGCATTCTAATGCTAATTTACATTTTCGACATCTTCTCCAAAACCGTCATCCAGATTTATTTCAAACTTGGTGGCAGTTTACCTTGGGTGGGTGTCCACCAGGTTGGTTCCAATGGTCATGTTCCAATGAATTTTGGATTTTTTTATGATTTTTTTTTCAAAAATCTCTACAAAAGTTTATATAGGAAAGTTTAACATGGGAATTTATTGTGATGGTCATAACTTTAATAATATTGACCAGATTTACTTCACACTTGGTGGGGATATGCCTTTGGTGGATCTCTATCAAGTGAGGTCAAATGGTCACGCACTATTGATTTTTGGATTTTTTAAGAATTTTTATATTCTTTTTTGGGGCAAACCTTCAAAATTCTTCTCCTCTGAAAACACTCACCCAATTGCTTTGATATCATACATAGACACTCCCGGGGACACCTAGTTCCCAATTTGTTCACCAGGTGGCGCTGCAATTTTTTAATTTTTTTTTTGTATGGTTTGCTATTTTTCACTTGTTCTCAGAAACGTCCCTCAGATTAAGCTGAAATGTGATGGAAATGTTGTTGTGTAAGGGTCATACAGTTGTTTACTAGGTGGCACTGCTTTGGATTTCTAATTTTCAAGGATTTTCAATTCGGGTACTTATCGTTGAATGCAGCTTTCCTATTGTTTACTATGTAAGTCAATGGGCATCCTAATGCTGATTCACAGGACAACTGACACAAAATTTACTGTTTACTTGATAACTTGAGATCTGTTTTGAGTTAGCAACACATGTTAATTATTCTGCATTAAGGTCATGCTGAGACAGTACATGAATGACCTTGACCTCGTTTGTGGGGTCACAGTGCAACATACATGAATTTTACTCTTCATTATAGCTTGAGAACTACTTGAACTCTGATGTTGCACATGTAAGTGTTCTTCTATAAAGGTCAGACTTACTCAGAACATGGTGTCCTTGATCCTTTCCCAAGTTCATAGAGCTGCAAGTGTGATGAATGTCAAGATCAGCTGAGGCACGGGCTGTTCACACAGCCCTCTTGTTATAGTTTCTCTTCTCTAATCCTAGAAAATATTGAGTGTTTTTTTCACCAAGCTCTCAATCGTGCACGAGAACGAACCATCACGTCTTTTGTATGTCGATCATTTATTTCGGTTAACTTGGCCTTAATTTCTGATGCCCTAATATGGTCGTCTTCTTGCAGTGTATCTTCAGAGAGTATATTATCTAATTTTTGTTGCAGTTCTTTTTCTTCTGCACGCTGCTGAAAGATTTTATGTTTTGCATATTTAATTGTCATACCTCTAATTTCGTACTTCGCAGAATCCCAAAATAGTCCCTTGTCTTCCAAATCAATATATTGTAATTTACAATCCTGCATTAAATCTTTAACTTTCTGAACATACTCTATATCATTTAACTAATTTGCATTGAATTTCCAAAATCCTGATCCTCTGGTTTCAAAAAGATTGCCTTGGAGATGTAGTGATACAAAACTATGATCAGTTTTAATTGAAGGTTTAATTTTATCATTCTGAACATAAGAAGATAACAAGGAAGAAATCAGCCAAAAGTCTAATCTACATTCAACAAGGGGGGTTTTCTGTTGCCAAGTGTATATCTTAGAATCAGGATTTCTGAGGCGCCAAATATCTACCAATTCTAACTCTTCCATCAGAAAGTCCTTTATTCCTTGTCCATATTAAGACACCGATGTATAAGTTCCTCCCCTTTTATCAAGGTTTGGATCTAGAACTGTATTAAAATCACCACCAATAATGATGTTTTCACCATTGTAATCTGAAAATAATTCAAGTAAATTTTCTAAGAATACAATCTGTTCTTTTTCTTTATTTTTTGTGGGAGTGTATACATTAACCAAAATAAATCTTACTGTATCAATTAAAATGTCTAGTATTAAGTATCTACCTTCAGAATCACTAATTTCTTTTTGAACTTTATAGTCCAATTTAACTGGCATTAGAATACACACTCCCCTGCTATTGTTTGTACCATGTGAAAAGTAAATGTTTGTTCCCCATTCATTTCTCCAAACCTGTTCAACTTCAAACGTACTGTGAGATTCTTGGAGGAAACAAATACCTTGGTGAAATTTTCTGATCCAGTGGAAGACTGATCTACGTTTAAAAACATCTGCCAAACCACTTATATTTAAAGAAAAGAGTTTAAAGTTAAATGCCATTTAAGTCCTAGTAATGTATGTTTAATTGCCCCCAGGGAGACGGAGCCCTCCTCCCCCGGATCCCCCACTGCATCTGGGTGCAAGGGGGAGGGGGCCACGGGAGGGTCAGCCCGACCGGGGGACAACCCGAACAGTGTAACTGAGTTTCATTTAGTAACCAAAGCCCACTTAAACACGGCATGGGCAACAAACAATTACCCATGTTGTGTTCAAGCAGACTTACCCAATTACATTTTCCCAAAGTTTTACTAGAAATACAATTTTAATTTTTTTAAAATATCACTCCATGGTATGATGGTGTCAGAAACACTAACTAAATTGAATGTTACATGGACCCTTTCCTTGATATGGGTGCAGCAAGCTATGTATACGCTGAGAAGACAAGAACCACAAATGTCAGCTGAATTGACACATGTTAGTTCAGCAGTTACATACATGGTGGAAATGTCAATTTTTGAAAAATACATAACAGAGAAAAAAGATAAAGAAAATACAAAAAAGGAAAAAAACAAACATGAGGTCATGTGTGTATTTCAGCTTCAGCTGTCACATGGCCAAGCAAAATGGTGCAAAAATAAAAATAAAGTTGTCCACTTTGTGTTGGGACAAGAGAGACCTCGCTATCAGGAGAGGATCTCCAACTGGACACATCACAAACTGAAATTATATTACATAATAAAGTTTCAATATAAAAGGAGATACCCATATACAAAAATAAGTTCATCATAAATCATAATATATATAACACTGGTACATCATGAATCATTATGTTTGTATATGACTTGCTGGTCTAAAGACTATTAAAGTCTGACCGTGAACTGAAAAAGAGATATAGTAACCATGGTAACATACACATAAATGGCAACTTATTGTTTTTTGAGGAGAAAATTCATATCTACATATGTATCCTTCATCATCATCTCCCATTAACATTTAATGAATGTACAGGTTAGAATATTAAATAAGAAAATGTACGCGACAGATATACCAACATGAACTTCTATCGCTTTGTGTCACATTGGAGGCATGGCATATGCTGCGTATAAGTTACCAATGAAAAGTTGAGACCCGGTTCATGCAGATTGACATGAGGTTAAGGGTCCTGCTTGCACTTATATGCATGTTAGACCAAACATGCAATAATGATGTTACAGATGTATGGCTGTATAGTTCAGACAGACATACTCCAACAAACAATTAAAACAACTTTGCCTTTGAAAGTCAGGCTTGAAACTATGAGTATGTTGGGTGCCCGATTATCGTTATTATCATATTTTGTAGCATCATGCGTTTGGAAGATTACGTTATTGTCTCTCTCATGTGGTTAATCTACAGAATATGTGCATGTATATTAACCAGGTACAATGATTATTGATCAAAAAGTAATAATTCTTGCAATGGACCGCCCTCTTACTTACATGTATTATTGGGGGGCACAATATTGCCATCTAAATTTGTAGAGTTTTCTAAAGGGGAAAGTAGAACAATCAAGCGTGTATGCTCAAATTATGTGTACATTCAATCAAGCAATCTAACAAACTTAAGGCATTCAATCAGTCAATCATGAATACATAGTTATTTATCAACATGATCAATAGTCTGTGGAATTGTAAAATGAAGAGCTAAATTTAAATACTGGTACTGGTCATGTACATTTGACACCATGAAACCATTCCCTGTGTACTTAGCAATGTAAGTAAATACTGGAGTATGGGTATGAAGTTCAACCAGACACAAGTTAGCTGTTGTAGAAGACTTCACTTGCCTACATAAAGCAATGAGGGTGCAGTATTTTTCAGCTGATGTGTAGAATACACAGAAAATGCATTTTAAAATGAGCATACATCCATTGAACGGTACGTTGCATACAACATGTGCACACATGTATAGTGTGTGCGGTTTTACCTGATATTCAATGATTACTGCTCAACAAATAATACATCTAATGTCTGGGTATGACTTTCAACCAGACAATTATTAAGGGAAACTCCACTCACTTACATAAAACAATGAGGGTACAATATTTGTCCCCTAATTTGTAGAATAGACAGAAAATGTATCTGAAATCATATGCATGTCTAATTAGACATCCTTTGTGTACTATGTTGAATTTGACAGGTGATAATGTGTTACACTCATCATTTGACCACCTATCGAGAGTCAATACACATGTGAAAGATGAACAAATATGGTGCCACTCGCATGGCAGTAACTTCTGTTCCTAAAAAATAAATACATATAACCTTTAGTCCAATCATACATACATGATGATGAGGTTGGAAAGGATAAATGGTATGTGTGATGAGAGGGTGGGGAAGGAAGGGAGGAGGGAAGGAGAGGACAAAAATATGCTTGAAGAGGGATGGGCATATGTATGCTTATATATATTTAACAATTGTTTGATATTGCTCAGACTGGTGGAAAAGAAGAGGGGAGATGGCAAACCAAAGGGGGAGTGGGCATGAGAGTTAGTACTCACCCAGCTAATGTTACACCTCCCTAAACCTCTCTGCAACGGCACGAAGCACAGGCTGGGCTTTCCTTACCTCTCCTTGGCGCGAGTGCCCTGTACCCCATGAGGCTACCCCCTCCCCTCCCAACATCCCAGTTACAACATCTTTGAGAATTAGAACCTTGGTTGTACTATGCCCAAATTACTGGAGTGTAATAAATCAAAGTGTAATAAAGGTAAATCTGGTATTAAATCATCATTTACAATTACATCTCCCCCTCTCGCCCCTCCACCACCCTCCCTATATATGTCTGAATATACTGGTGATCTGCTGTTATGTTTGACAAATACATGTATTTGACTCATGGATAAATTTACTCTATCGTTATACCTACAACATTTAAAAAAACCTATGTACCTTCCCCAGGTACCTTCAAAACTGACTACTCGAATGTTATAACTTATCAAATACTTTGAAAGACAACTTTGTGCTTCACATGGGGCCACTACTCGTAAACGATACACATTTTACATATTATCATGTCCTGTGGCTGTTCAATGTCTATGTTCCCATTTTCAGCATTTGTTGATGTCTATGGTCTGCTTTCTGCATGTATAGCACTTGTAGTCTTATAGATGCCTATGGTCCATTTCCACCAAAAAGGGAGTCAATGCTTTGTCCATATCTGACTCTATAGACACGATTATTTTGGTCCTTAGCAAAAATCTTCAAATCCCAAGTCCAGCAGTCTTTGACTTTGGGGTTTTTACGGATACAGTTACACACTGTGTACATGTGTTTGCTCAAATCGTCTGCAATGCCAATGCCGCTCTCCCTTAGAACTTGCCTGGCCCTCATCACTGTCATCTTTACAACCTGTGTGCTACCTCTATGTCTCTAGGATCAAATGGTATCTTGAGCTTTTCTTTTATAAAAGTTGCCACCTTCTGTACACAGTTTTCCCCTGGTTCTTGGGGTAAGCCAAAGATACAGGAGCTACACTTCCTAGAGTACTGTTCATTCTCTATTGCGTGGCGTTTCACATCTTCAAGCTCCTTCTGCATTAATTTATTCTCGTCTTCAAGCGCTTTGACTCTGGCCTCTATAGGTTGAATACTGTCCCCTATAAATTTCTTTAATTCCTCCATAAGTGATGCCTTCAGGTTTGCGAACATTTGGGCCATTTTTCCTTCAAGCACTTCCATGCTGACAGATATCTCATCTGTAACAGATGACTCTTCTGTGACAGACAAATCTTCAGTGTCACTGGGATCACTCTTGGAAATACTTAACAATTGTTTGGCCCTCTTGATGTCAATTTGTGGTGAGGAACCACTAGCTATATAAAGAGGGCAAAGGACTTTACGTTCCACATCGTTTTGATCCCTCTTCTATATATTCAGTTGTTTGACCAAGACAAATGACCAGTTTTAGAAGGAATAACTTGTGAGACACAGCACCAGCCGCAACTGCCACTGTTCTCTTAAACACTATCAAAGATAATGAACTGTGATGTTTTTTATTTTGTATTTTGGGGATTCAGGGAAAAATTAGACCGGCGTAGCGAGCAATGTCAACATTTTTGAAGTGTTGTCTCCAGCCAGGAATGATAGTCTATCGTTGCTGTGTCAGTCTCATCATGAAATGGCAGGTTCTTGAACCTGCTTAAATCTTCGTCACCCACAACCACTTTGAACAACCATGTCATTCTGCAATTTTCAATAGCAACTAGCATTTGCTTTGTCCCGTGTGTCCCTACATATTCATGTTTATTAACCAAACAATAATGGCATTCAACAAAGTTTAGAAAGTTGTTTTAGTTCACCATCAATTTCAATTATTTAAGTTTCCACAACAATGAAAGAAAATCAAAACCACTGTACACCACATGTACAAAATTCCTGGAAGGGGGTTATATGGTCCATGCAGAGATCATGTGACCCAGCCCCTGGTCAAAATGGTGGTCAACATTTGTAAATCGTTCGATATTGAAGTTAGTGGTTTACTGCAATTACTTTTTTACTGACAATTTCCACAATGATAATTCAAAAATGAATTTCAACTAGAAAGACCTAATATGAATTGTTTATTATTAGGAAAGATGTTAGTTTTATGTCAGTAGCCTGAACTTTAGTCACAAGGTTGAAGGGATTATAGGCCAAACTTTGAAGTTTGATGTTGCTGGGTGTGTTCTGTTATGCCGCTTGGATGGTGTGACGCATTACACTTTTTAGTTCACTTGACTTGTCAGTCAGCTGAGCTTTTAGTATGGTCTGTCGTCCATGTGTCGGTTCGTTCACAATTACATTTTTTGACTTCTTCTTTGAAACAATCGGTCAGATTCACTTCAAACTTAATGGCAGTGTACCTGGGGTGGGTCTCTACCAAGTTTGTTCAAATGGTCATGCTCCAGTAATTTTAGATTTTTGGGGGGTTCTTTTTTGGGGCAAAACTTAAAAATTCTTCTCCAAAACTACTCATCCAATTGCTTTATCACACAGGAACACTCCTAGGGACTCCATATCATGTTTAACAAAGAGTTTTGCTTCCCTTACACCTAAGGTACATTGAAAATTATTTTTTGCAGAGACCCACCTCATGCAGAAGACCATGTGCCCTGAACATGCCAACAGCCAAAAGATTCCATTTGTCAGCTGCACTTGTGATATTCTTCTGGATGGTGACACCAGGTCAGTGTGGATCAGGGTGAAAAGCCAGGGCGGTTTTTTTTTTTTTTTTTTCTCATTTCAGGAAATCAAATAAAGTTAGCAGGATCAGGGATTGTGCTCACCAGTAGCCAATTAGCTATACCCGGTACATCGTGTATATGCTAGGATTTAAGTGATTTCTTGAATTTTACTTTAATTACTGCAAATGATGAAGCTATTAAAAAATCAATGAAAGGGCCATGACAGACTCTTTGTTAATTGGGGCATTCCATGGTAATTTTTTTGTTAGCTCTGCTGACCAAAGGTTGCCGAGCTTATGCGACCACTCATGTCTGTTCGTCCGTCCATAAACTTTAGCTCGTTAGTGTGATACCGTCTGCAGTCTTAAAGTTAGCCCAACATAACTTTCAGAGCTTATAGGATGTATAAAAGTCTAGGCCCCTTTCAATATTGGTGGCGCCCCCTACATTATTATGTAATATAGGGGTCAAAGTGTGAAAATCTTGTGAACATGCACTGTAGCGTCTTTAATTTTTGGCGGATCTTCACCAAATGTGGTGGGATGGTTGGGGAGGTCAAAGTCTAAGATTCTAGTAATACTGGTGGTACCACCTTTAATTTGACAGAAATATAAGCCAAAATGTGTTTTAAGATGTAGAGTTCCATATTTGGCAAAATAATTGGATTAAACTTGCCAAATTTATATAATACAGTGGAACCTCCTTTATCAGAACACCTTCGTACCCCAGTGAACTGTTCAGATTAATGAAGCATCTGGATCACTGAATCACTTTTACTTGAAATGAACAATTCTGTTCCAGGAGAAGTGTTCAGATTAATGAGACATGGATTAATGAGGTCCGTATTAATGAGTCTCCACTGTATATAGACCATGGCCAAAGGAAGAATGTTAAGTAATATCAGTGACCTTGACTTATTTTTGTGAGCTCACCATGCCTGTAAAGTTCAAAAAGTAATTTTGTAATGGCCGGGTGTACCTTGGACATCAATGGCAAAGAGAATTGAGCCTCCAGTTCACAATTGCACTAAATTACATAATACATAAAACTGTACTTGGTGACCTACTTTTTGGATCACTGTGACCTAGTATTTATGGAGTTTGATGCTTGTCAAAGTTTATCGTTTTTCGTCAATGACTCAAAAAGTTATTACCCAATTTGAATAAACATACAATATACAGTTGTGATTAGAAATGGGTTCCCTTGAAGCGTGCTTGGAATTGTTAATTTTTCGATAAATAATTGCGGTCACTTTTGTGCTTTTCCGTGCCTGTCATTGCACTCAATTATGGTTGCTACTTTGTATGCATTGGAACTTTTTGCGTAAGAATGGGACAGACATAAACTAGTTTACGCAAGCTTGGAGAAAAGCACCTTCATCACAGTCCTCATGTTTCTGTTACATAATTATGTTCACTCTGAATCTAACCATTTGTGGTCCCCCAGTGCCAATCTCGGTGTGCGATACATATTTAAAATTATGTATATTTATTCTGCAGTAATTTGTTTGAAATGACTGTTACCACATGTAATTGATTTCCGATGTGTCAACTCTTACTATCTTGCTTATTTTACAAGTTATTTACAATTAGCAGTTAGATTTATTGAAGGCAAAACTGATATGTTTGGCAAAAACAATGTGTTTGATGTGAAATTAGAGTCCGAGCACAAGAGGTTGCCTTCATCGGTGCCAAATGTACAGTGAATATTCTTCCGTATGTTTTTGCAATCATAACAGAAAGCTTCAGAAGAACTACCTAGGTCCTAATCCTATCAAAATATCAAAGTTTTTATTTTAACAGCATCAAAACGGCTAGATTTGTTGCTTTTATTGTGCCCTACATCCCTACTTTCACCAACAGCATGGTGTGGAGACCTGGGCGGAAGTTGGGATCTAAATGATCTCTTTTGGGAAATCTCCATGATCCTATTGGCCCACATGACTAATTGTTAGCGGTAATTATTCAAATAGGTCATATGAGGACCTTACTACATCACCATTGGCCAATAAAAATGATTGTCATTTCTAATGTTTGAGGTGGATGTTTTGGCATACATTAACCGCATTGCGATCACACTTAGCCAACCAGAAAACATTTTATTGACGCAGACAAAGTTCTGAACTTTCCAGTGATAATAGACTTGCTCAAGTTTCACTGGACTGTCTTCCGTATTTCATTTAAAATCAAATTAATTGCAAAATAAAATTTTAAGTAAACACACGTCATAGCCTTATTCTGTTGCAATACAGGTAGGCCCTTAAACCTAGCTAATTGGCATGGAAAGTGTCTATAACCAGATAACATTGACTCTAGATGATTAGCACCAGGCGGTCTGTGCTGTGTTTGTCATCACACAGACAAGCGAGTGGTCATAACACACCCCTCTTCAGAAGCTTTTTATTGAGCTACTGTGTAATGAAGGATTAATTGCAGTGCCCCGTGTCAGGCGGACGGCATCCAGTGAGGCTTGTAAAGCTTGCAGGATTGTCGCTGCTATGAATTATTCATGAGCAGTAAAGCACGTGACCGATTCAAGGCCATCTCAAATTCCTTGTGTTGACTGTTGTTTATTTACATGCAAGCACGGACATTTTATTGTAGAGAAAGGTCAGTTCTTGCTGATGGCTATTTCGATTGTGCGATTACGGACAGGGAACAATTTAACCGGTATCGCATCGCAAAAAGCGATAAAAAATGTACCGTGTGCGACACAATCAGCTGTCTGTGGAGCAAAGTTGCAATACGGTAATTTTTTCTCGTATTTTAATACAGAAGCTTGAACTGAAACGTATCTGCGGTGACAAATGCATTAATTGTTATGAATTTTGGCTTAATTTTCAATTATAAAACCCATACATTGTTGCTTCGAATTTTACTGCAGCTTTCTGATCTTTCTGTATGTTGACATCTTCCTTTTGGGTCACCCTTAACTCCTAGCACTCTGCCAGTATCTGGTATCGCGCACAGTGTGCCACCGGCAGTTTTCTTATGGCTTGCGCAAGAGAGGACATGCTGGATTGAACGTGCCTGGGCTCTGCGAGTTTTGCGATTCAATCCTGGTGATCAACAAAAAGTCGGTCAGAAATTACATGAGGTATAACTCTGTGCAATTTTTATTTCAATTTACCCCCTAAATTTTTTTATGCTTTATGGGATGTCAAGCGTCTGGTCACCTTTTTTTTTTTTTTTTTTTAACCAACAAACACGGTCACGGGCCGTGCAACACAAGCGAGTGTGAACAGGCATAAGTCCGGGCATGGTTTTTCGTCATGTGCGTATATTTTTCCCGGCCTTCGGTCATAAATTTCATTCCTCATTTGTTCTTTTATTCAGATTTTTATCCTTCCAGACATTTTAATCAAATTAAAACAACAAACTTTGGATAAAAACATCGTGGTGTGACGCATCTAAGACAGCTATCGACAACACATCGTGTTTACGCAAATCTCAGTCAGGCTTAGCTTCGTCACCGTGCGGTGATGGAATCTGCATATTTTCCTTGCCTTACTTATGGAATTTTCATTCCTGCCCTTATCTGTGTCTAGATCTGTTCCATCGAAGTCGTTTTGCGAAAGTATGATGTCAAAATTTCGCACCTTGGTCCTTTAATCTTTGCGTGAATGCGACGTGTTCACCTGCACAACAAATCGAACTTTGTCTCAAGCACATGGCAAACAATGAGTTTGATTGGACGGTGACTTGCACGTGACCAAATCCATCCAATGAGAAACCTGGAAAGGACCCAGCGCATTTATAATGAGGTTCGATTCTCATTCGAGGCTATTTTTTGGAGGGATACCCCAGGAATATTTATTTCTTAGCCAATAAGAGAGCTTGTTACATTAAGAGACAAAATTCTGAGGATTCCAGCAGTGTAAAAAACAATGACGGATCCATACTGTGATAATCACACACTCACAGAGCTGTTAGTAATACTATTATTATAAAGAATGACATTGAAGTTTATGATACTTTTGTGATCATTTTGAGAAAATTGAAATGCCAAATTGCAATTGAAATTTTTTAAAGTGGAAGAAAAAAAAATTGAACATGCACCAATGATGATTCATTGTCCAATCCATGATCAGATGACTACAAGCATTTGCATGCACCACTACCACCATCATCTTGCAACTATGTTATTTATCACTCAGGCATGCTACTGAGGATGATTAAGGATCCAAGGGCACAATAAGACAATCAGTTCACATTCACACACACTCACTGTCACAGAGTCAGCAGACTGCTGGTTGCTAAGCTTACTTACAGTTACAATATAATGAGTCAGTGAGGAGATCACTGAATCCCTTCAATGAATCATTATGAATTTTAAGCATAATATACAAAGATATAAAAAAACATGCAAGTATAGTTCCAATAAGTGACTGTCACATGCAATTAAGTTGAAATTTTGGAAAGGTTTGTGGCTCAAGATAAATTGCTACACAAAATTAGCTGAGAGCTACACAAAATCTGTTTTGTGGAGCAAATTTGCTATACATTTCTGAAAATCTAAATTGTTCCCTGACGGACAATTTATTAAAGCAATTAACAAAATTTAATGCTGTAAATTGGTCAGAATGATAACATACACTACCACTGTACCAGTCTTTGCGTACAATAGAGCAGAGGGTCCAATTTTTTCACGGAAAGAGAGTAAAATACGCCAGCCGCAGGTAAACATGGCTCAGGTGAAAATACCGATTTACCGCTGCCTCTTGCGTTTATCATGTTGACAGTTTTTCAGTAACTGCGGTAAAGTGTGTTTATTGACTTTTTCCTGTGCAGCAACAAGCTCTGCGACTAATTTAGTGACAATTATAACACACAAGCGATCTTTAGAAAAAAATGAAGAGGAACCATCGTACATGACGCTAACCAAGAAAAATGCGCAGACCGGTACCCATGCAAGGCCCCCATGCAATTGTATTCACACACTGAGACAGGTTTGACCGCTTTGATCAAATCGTGATTGAGATCGACATATTCCTTTTGTTAGGATGTAGGGCACGAGTTTTTGTATAAATTGACAAAAGAACCACATAGAAATGTAGAGGTCTTACTCAACAAAACTTAAATCATGACGTGGATCATGTTGCATTATTGCAAAAATAAAAAAGTTTGTGGGCATTTTTATGCCAGCATGTCACATGTTGCGCAACAAAACAAAAAAATGCCCAGTGGCTGGCTTTGCCAGATCTCCAAACTGCCCAGAGTGCTAAGGGTTAAATTAGCACAACACAATGAGACCTCTCAAATATTCTGGGCATCTTGAACTTTATCTGACCTCTGATTTGACTTCTCAGATCCCATGAAACCCTGGATGTTGTGACGTGTTTCCAACCGAATTGATGGTAGTCCAGAGTGGGCTTGTGCAAGTTTAACAAGTCCCTGGTGTCGGCAGCTGGAGGGAGATGGTCAGCTTTGTCTCATTTGAGTGGCCAGTGACTAGCCATGCATTCATCGAAGACCACTTTCCACTCAGCCTTATAGCAATGATAATGGGATTAGAACTGACTGGGACGCAATAGCTGCTACTGTTGAAACCGGCACGGCGGCAGTGTCAGCCAGTTAAAAAAAAAAAAATAATAACATCAGGACCTACTTAATAACATCGTGTAGTTGGCATATTATACAGCTAACTTTGTGGAGCGGAAAATCTATCGCACTTCTGGGTGGGACCGCGGGATGGGAAAATAGAGACATGCACCAGGGACTTGTGCAAGTCTACAATGATAACTGATACCAAACATGTGGTTTTCACCACATGTGATCCTGTCCTAGGAAGACACAAACGAATGTAATTTTACCACTGTTTTTACATTGTTTTGCCAATTTCCAACCGATAAAGTGAGAAATATGCATGGTACAAGGTACATTAGCCATCTGTTTAATTAGATTAAATATTTTTATGTGACATTATTGCCAGCAAGACGTCGATTATAAATTACTGCACCATTTTGTCAATCACATTTTTATAAGCCTATCGGGAAAACACACAAAAATAAAGCATACACTGTACATTAATATATGCCAAAACATGTACCAGTAGGTAAAAATATGCTATAATTGCACTATTTTGCACTTGGTTCCATTACCTCTTTGTGTGCAAATAAATTTAATTGGAACTCAGTGTGCCGGTCGCGCTCGAAACACGACAAGGGGTCTAGGGTACCCCCCATCAGATTTTGCGAATATATGTGGATAATTGTGCCTGTCAAGTACGGATTTGTTGCGTTTGAGAGGGAACCCATTTCTTACCACAGCCATGTGGAAAGTCGCATGTGGGGCGCATATTTTCAACAGTAACAATTTTTTAATCCGAGTTAAAGATCAAGATCAAATGGCCAGTATGAATACAGGGGTCATCACATGAATGCTCTGCACCCCACAATTCTTGAGATATGTCCATATAACATTCAGGAGTTATAAAGTGTATAAAAATCTTTGTTGACATCAATGCTGGTTGCACCACCATAGCATTCTGTAATATAGGGGTCAAAACTTGAAAATCTTGTGACCGCAATACTGTCCACAGTTTTCAAGTTAGCCCAATATAACTTTGAGGACTTATAAGGGGTATGAAAATCAAGGTTTTTTCGATATTGATGGCGCCACCTACAATATTGTGCAATATAAGGGTCAAATATGAAAATCTTGTGAACTCTCTAGCATCTTGAATGTTTGGCAGATCTTCACTGAATTCATTGGGATTGTGGGGGAGGTCAAAGTCCAAGTTGCTAATGATACTAGTGGCGCCACCCATAATTTGATGGAAATAATGAGCCAAACATGTATTGTAAGATATAAAGTTACATATACTGAACCCCAATGAAAAGTATCCACATGCCAATTTTGAAGTATTTTATTGTTTATACTTGAAACATTTCATACCTAGACGTGCTTAGAACTTAACAAAGCATTCACTTTTCTGGCGTAAAAATAATGTCACGCTCTACCGACATTAACGTCACTTACAGGCAAAAAATGTCATTAACTGCCCTAATTGAAAGTCACACAAATTTTTCTGTTCAATATGGGATGTGGCCACCTCGAGCATCAACACATGCTATACATCTGCGGCGCATACTGCTGACCAGGGTTTGAATTCTGTGTTGGGGAACATTATTCCATTCTTCCTGCAGAGCTTGGATCAGCTGGTTTCGGGTAGTAGGCCTAGGTGTCCTCCGTTGAATACCTTGGCCTAACTGATCCCACAAATGTTCAATAGGGCTCAGATCGGGTGAGAACGCTGGCCATTCCATGACATTGATGTTGTTCTCATTGAGAAAGTTCATTGTTAATCTTGCAGAGTGTGCACGTGCATTGTCCTGCTGAAAGATCGCCAGATCTTGATGCTGCTCCATAAATGGGACCATGTGCGGCTCCAGCACCTCATCAATGTACCGCCTAGCATTGAGGATCCCTTGAATGACCACTAGGGGTGTCCGGTAGCGGTTGCTGATGCCTGCCCACACCATGACAGAGGGTCCACCCCATCGATCTGCCTGACGGACACAGGCATCTGCATATCTCTCCCCAGTCCGGCGCCACACACGTTCTCTGCCATCTGCTCTGCTGACACAAAAACGGGACTCGTCAGTAAAAAGGACGGTATTCCACTGCTGGCGAGTCCACCTGGAGTGTGCTCTACACCACTGCAGTCGTCTTTCTCTTCTGGGTTGGGTCAGCAGGTTACCCCTGTAAGGTCTTCTGGCTGTTAGGCCACTGCTCCTCAGTCGCCTCTCCACAGTAGAACTACTGACAGGACGGTGATTCACCCCTTGAGTCTCACGGGCTGTTTGGGCTGCTGTACGGAAACGGTCTCGCAGGTGCATCAGCCGGATGTGACGGTCTTGGCCAGGTGTTGTCACTCTTTCTCGGCCAGGCCTAGGCCGATCATCTACGGATCCAGTTTCTTGTTGCCGTTCAATTAGTCGTTGGATGGTGCGCCGAGTACACCCCATTCTTTGTGCGATTTGAGTGATTGGGACTCCACCCTCTGCAAGCCCCAAAGCATGGTGTCTTTGACCTTGGCTCAGACGCGGCATGATCGCCTCAACACACCTGAGACCACTGGCTTTTTTCTTGGCTGAACATCCCTTTTTAAAGCCACTGAAAACATCAGGTCATTTTAGCCATCCAATAGGAGTGGTGGTCAGAAGCCATATTCGGTGCACAAAAGTCACATGCATTATGTAACAACCCAGCAAAAGTTAAAAAGTTGTCCTGAATGACCCTGATGTAGGCTCCAAACCATGCATATATGCACACACAGTACTTAGTAACTTACAAAATTAATGTGTTAATTTTTTTATGTGGATACTTTTCATTGGGGTTCAGTATATCTTATAAAGTAATTGGATTGGACTTGCCAAATTGTTTATAGGATGTATGATATATAGACAATGTACAAAGCTAGAATTGTATTTAATATCAGTGACCTTGACCTATTTTTGTGAGGTCACCATCCGTGGAAAGTTTAAAGAGGTGATATTGTAATGGCAGTGTGTAGCTTGGACTTCAATGGCAATGTCAGCACAGCACCAGGCAGGCCTATGGGCCTCTTGTATTACATAATGTGGGTGACCTTGATCTTCTGTCCCAAGGTAACTAAGGACATAATTAAAGTTAGGGACTCACTCATAACTTTCTTGGCCCGTGCAACAATATTCAGTACAGGAGTTGCACAAATAAGGTATGATTACATGTAGAGAGAAGTGCCATCTGATGGACAATTTTTATATGTCTGTACCAAATTTGCTTTTAAATGGTAATGCTCCAATGATTGTTGGAATTATGATTTTTTTTTGCTCATAAAAACTTTCAATCGTGTTGGACTCAAATTGTAGATATTGTAGTGTAGATATTGTAACACTGAACATTTTTAAAATTTAGATGTGGCCTTTAAAGGTCAAAGGTCAATTTCAGTCATGTTGGGCTCAAATTTTAGGTATTGCAACACTGGACATTTTTGTTATTTACATGCACTAGGAGAATCAAAACGCGAGAAAGGGCCACTCTCGGTGCTTTTTTCTGAGAAACGCCAAGGTCTGTTACTCTCCTCTTGGCGTTTCTTGGCAAAAATTGTCGAGAGACAATGAGACACCTTTCACCTTACTCCTTAGCTTATTGGCATTTTCGCTGGGAAATACTGAGGTATGTCTAGAGTGAAAAGCATCTTGAGTTTCCTCGGCATTTTTGCCGAGAAATGCCTAGGTATATTGGCTATTGAAAAGTAGGTCAATAGGTCTCATTTTCAGGTCACAGTAGTACATTACAAAAAAAAAACGGTGTCAACACAATATCTAAAAATATACTGGGCTCGCGCTTGCCATTCGCCAATTCGCCACTGGCGAAAAAAATAGTTTATCAGGCGAAAGAAAATTTGAATAAGTTCGCCAATTTGGCGAAGATAAAATTTTCCAGGACAGGTTTTGTTCTGCCTCTGTGATATTCTGGTAAAAAAAATGGACGTGCATTATCGAAATAACGAAAAGAAAACTTGATTCAACTTCAAAGTGGACTTCAGAGAATAAGAAAATACATTCAGAAACATATAATATCACGTCTATTTGCTTTGCTCAGGCATAAATGAATCAATGTTCTTCTCTGTCAATCTCAAAATGGCTTTTTGACTCAGCACGCATAAACAAGCTGTCCAAAATACATACTTGATCAAGGTCATATCGTGACTTCCAGCTCCTAGTTTAGGTCTTCATATTATAGGATTCCTTGTCAAAACATTGTATCTATCCACTAATGACCACAGACAGAGTTGTCATGATTCCTAAATGTCTTGTAGTGAAGAAAATCATTGAAATAAATAAATGAAAAATTCGCAGGTGCCATGCTCTTTTTGATTGACCTTGACATTGGCACATTTGTAGTAGTTCTGCCATCCATTGACCAAAATGAAAAGCGCTTGTGTTCCTTCAGACATGGGCAGCAAATTTGGTGCATGTATTTTTATCTTTTACAGATTTTTAATTAACAAGCATTTGTTTGTTTTTATCTTTTACAGATTTTTAATTAACAAGCATTTGTTTGTTTTTGTTTTTGTTTTTTTTAATCAGAATTTTGATACTTGAAGTTTATTTCTGTTAACATTGACTTAAGGAAGTAATAATATTGATTCAAGCAGCCAAGATTTTTAAAACTGTATAATATCTGCAGATTCTCAATAGATATTAGGCCTTCCCATTGACAGGCCTGTTTAATGGTTTAGTACATCTACACAGTATTTTGTCTGTTGTCAAGGTGAACATGATGCAATATACAAATATTTTCTTACTTTTTTATATCTAATGTTTAAACTTTGTTCATATTTTAATACCTCTTTACAACAAGCATTATTTACCACTGTAAACTCCAGTTATTAAAAAAAAAGAAAGAAAAAAGCAAAGAAAAAGAAAAGAAAAAACTATTCTGGAATGAGCTGATATTTTTCTTCCAAAAGAAAATTATTAAAAGTTATCTTGAAAATTAGGTTTGTATCTGTTTGACAGGGAAATAGTCATTTCAAACACAAAATGGAAATAGCTAGTCGCAAGTATTGAAGTTTTACTACAATAAAATGTACACACTTGCAGGTAAACTGACAATAACAGGGCGAGCTGATGAATATATTCGCCCCGGGATGTTAAATTGTACTCACTTACAACGTGCTAAGGGTTTTGCTCTGCAGGCAGCGGGACGTGTGTATTAGAGTGGAACTGGAAAACACAACTGGCTTGCCTTATCAATCACATCAGTTAATCCAATTGTGCAGATAGGATTGGCCGGCAGCCTGAATGCCTAGACTTCCCTTCTCTTTCTCTACCCTCCTCAGAGTTATCAATAAATTGATTATAAGTTCACAAAAAAGCTTGATTCATTTGTATCGAGCATCACATGTACCCGCACATTATTGCTTGACTTCATTACATTTTGGTTACCTTAATCATGACTTCGTCCCTTCAATATTTGGTTTTGTTATTCTGTCTCTGTCTTTCTTTTTGAAGAAACTGTGGATTCTACAATAACAAAGGGCACATGTGAACAAACACATGGACGCTTGGACAGCAGGGCTACATTAAGGTGTGTGTATGAGCCATCCACTGCTGCTCTCGACATAATCTACTGGAAGAAAGGTCAAGGAACAGTTTACATATATGAGTCAGATAGTCCGAGTAATAGTAAAGCTGTTAACGAATTTGATAAAAGGAATGTTACAACTACGAATGTTGGTGTTGACGGAGCATCAAGGGTTTATGATCTGCATATTTATACTTCAAGGCTGGGAGATGAAGACATCTATAAATGTGATATTCTGCCCAAAATTGGATTTTTAAAACCTGTCCAATGTCCCAGGCTTGCATTGCGAGGTAAGTAATTCAATCTTCAGATACCTATAAAGATGAAATCTTGCGTTACTGATGTTGTAATCAGTTTGTGAATTGATGCCGAAAGGTGAAGCAGGAGAGTGTTGACCCAAGAACATATACAACAACACTGAATTCAACTTGGAAATAATGTGTGGCATACAACATAATTTGAATGTTTTTTGGTCACAACCACAAGCCTGATTTTCTGTAATTATCCAGGTTCACCGTTTTCACTGAAAGATGTGTCATTCAAATGCCAGCATTTCTGTGTTCCACAGGAAAATTCATGGCCCAAGTCAACACATTTTCCTGGCTTGCTTTATATTTGTAGTGGCTAAATTGTGCTCAGGAAAGTTGTTGACTCTACCTGACACTCAACAAATGCTGCAAAAGTTTGATGTCTGTGCACTAGTAACAGTGTTGAATGCGTTTGGCACATTTTGGCGCCAGCCAATGGTGATGGGTGGTATGCGATGGCGCCAACGATCACCGCCCCCCGCCACCAATACTATCTCGTCCAGTTTGCCAAGGCGGCAGTCGACGGCGAGGCCATTTATCGCCGCTGAACACTGTCAAATGTGGTCCAGCGCCGCACACTAGACAGCAAAGTACCGTAACATAGATTGGGGAACATTGTACACGTTCCACAACATACATTTAATTATAGAAGACTATACTTTTTCAGTTTGACATGTGCTGATAGTGTCTCCTATTGTTAAAAGGTATCTGGTCTTAAGTTTGAGGTAGACTTCAGAGTCATGTGACTCATTTCATTGTACTGTCTGCACACATTTTGGAGGTGATCTAGAAAGATCAGAGAGGTATGATGTGTGACTAATTGGAAAACCTGGAATACTGGTGAGAATTCTCGGTCCAGATACATAAAGCAGTTATTTTCCTGACTGGGGAGATGAGAATTCTTTTGGACAGAATCTGTGTGACCTTAATCCAGTGGGACTGTGAGCTATTGTTATTGCCAAGGATATACCCATTTATAGTTTGTACCTGTGGAGTGTGGACATTGTTTTTGAGAGGACAGATATATTGTACCCCATTGGAACCAAACTGCACCTCTGTGGGATTTGGATTAGCACAGCCCCTTTGAGTACCACATTGGAGCCAAACCGTACCTGTGTGGAATTTGTACCAGATTATTTGGCACCTGTCATAGGACTTGGAACTGTGGGACAGTATTTGTGGATAATCTCTCACCACGGATCAGGATTTACCTAAGACTGTTTAACTGTTGAATAGCAACCTAGCTAAGTGCATAATTTCATTTACGTACTTTGTACTGATTTTTGATTTTCAATATATTGTTATGGTTAAAGTTATATCATTGTTGTCATTCTTTGTTGAGCTCTGCTAATTTTCAGAAGGTAGGCATTGTAACAAATTGTGGGGGCTTGTCCAGGATCAATCCAAGACAAACAGGATCAAATTCAAGACAAAACATTTAATTATTTTGCAATAAGAACATTATGATTGAATCATCTGGAAAATTTCAGAAGATTCTAAATACTGAATCTTACAGTTTGAACTCAACAAGGCTATCTGGTATTCATAAATGTAGTTGCTGGTCAATATACAGACCATAGGACAACATGTCAAAAGATCCAAGTGTGTTTCTGGCTAATGAGGACCTAACAGTCAAAGATTTTGATAGATTGTTAAAGGAAGACCTGGAAAAGGTGGCCAAATACTTTAATTTAGAAGTACCATCAGGTGTCAAGAAAATACCTTTGAAACAAAAGATAATTTCCCATTTTGTTGAAGAAGGTTTCCTTGAGGATAATGGATCATTGGCAATTCAGTTGGAATTAGCTAAATTAAAACTTCAGAGTGAAAGAGAGGCATAACAGGCAGCAAGAGAGCATGAGCTGAAATTAGCAAGAGAGACATTATAGATCAGATAATTCAATACAGTCAGGACCTTAGGTTTTTGATGTAGCAAAAAATGCACATTTAGTGTTGAAATTTTAAGAAAACGAAGTGTCGAAATTCTTTCTGTCTTTTGAGAAAATAGCTGAAACTTTAGACTGGCGTAGAAGGTTGTGGCCCCTTATTTTGCAAAGTATGTTTATTGGAAAAGCACACGTAGTTCATTCATCCCTCTCCATAGAACAAATTTCTGAGCATGAAGTTTTGAAAGATGCTGTTCTGAAAGCATACGAGTTAGTATCTGAGGCTTATAGACAAAAATTCAGGGACAGCCAGAAGGAACCAGATGACACCTATCTGGAATTTGCCAGAAAGAAAGAGAATCTGTTTAACAGATGGTATGCCTCCAGGAAAATAGAAAATAATTTTGACAAATTAAGGGAACTTATTTTGGTAGAAGATGTTATAGGTTGCATTGCAAAAGAGATTAAGACCTACATGTACCTGGATGAATGCAAGGCAGATAAATAACAAGAAGCTGCAGTTTTGGCTGATGACTATGACATACAAAAGCTTCGTTGGAAAACCCAAACAGGGTCAGTTTAGATCTAAATTTGGAAAGAAACTAGAAAGAACAGGGAACCTCTCCACCCATCAATAATCAGAAGAACAAAATCCCAATAATTCTCCTCAGTCTTATAAACCTGCTAATCAGAAAACAGGGCAGAAGTTCTTTAGTGGACCCACATGCAATTATTGCCATAAAACGGGTCATGTCAAATCTTGAGTGTTTTCTACTCCAGAGAAGGACAAATAGTACTGGGAAACCAGTTGGTTTAGTCAGCATTAAGGGGTGCCCATCTCCAAATATGTCTGATGGACATTGTGACAATCTCCATGCTAAATTTGAAAACCCACATGTTGGGGTGGTTGAGTCAGTTTTGGATGACTGAGTTTCAAATCAGAAGGGCTGGTGTCACAGACAGAAAATAATGTTGACCAAAGGCAGTTGTGAACCTAAGGGACATTGGCACTGCCCAGTCTTTACTGTTGGAAGATGTCCTTCCTTTGTCAGATGAAACTTATCAGGTGTATTACTTCAGGGTGTTGAAGGAAATTACGTTTAACAGTCCCGCTTCACAAAGTTTACCTGAAGTCTGATTTCAATGTTGGACCAGTGATTATAGGTATTGTACCTAGTTTCCCTATAGCAGGTGTGACCTTTCTTCTAGGGAATGATATAGCAGGAGATAATGTGAAAGGTAAACCGGTACCATATTTAATGGATGAGCCAGTCACGAGAGAGGACACAGCGCATCTTGAGCAGGAATTTCCAGGCATTTTTCCTGCCTGTGTTTTTACAAGGTCAATGGCTCTTGAAGCTTCTAAACAAGAAGCCAGTGACATGGATGATGAATGTCTAGGGCTGGCAGAGACATTCTTTGCTGGTAACCTGGAGGACAAAGTAAGCCATGAAGGTAACTTGAGTCCAGAGGTAAGCCATGATGGTAACCTCTCTGACCAGGTAAACCAAATGATCATCTGAGTCAAATGCCTCATTTTAATTGAGATAGGCTCATTAGGGAGCTAAAAGCTGACCCTCATTGAGTAAATTGGCAAGTACAGCTTTAACTGAAGAGGCACAAAAAGACCCGGTCTGTTATTATATTAAATCAGGAGTGTTGATGAGGAAATAGAGACCTTCAGATTCTTCCACTGATGAAGAATGGAGAATCATTCATCAAATAGTGGTTCCTCCATCATATAGGGCAGAAGTTATAAAGACAGCTCATGGTTTGCCTATGGCAGGCCACTTGGGTATTAGGAGGACCCAAGATTGAATATTACAACACTTCTTTTGGCCCAGATTACATTGGGATGTGGCAGAATTTTGTAAGACATGTCACACATGTCAAGTGGTTGGAAAACCCAATCAGAAAATAAAACCAGCTCCTTTGATTAGTATCCCAGTTCTTGAAAAAACGCCTAGCATGGTTATTATAGATTGTGTGGGACCACTTCCGAAAGCAAAAGCGGGAAATAAGTTTCTCCTTGTTGTCATGGATTCAATGACTAGGTACCCTGAGGCCATCCCATTAAAAAACATCAAAGTACCTACTACCATTGATGCTTTAATGAAATTTTTCACTTGAGTAGGACTGCCCATAAAGATACAAAGTGACTTAGGTTCAAATTTCATGTCTGCAGTGTTTCAGGAGGTTGCCCGCCAGTTAGGCATTAAACAGATTAAAATCTTCTGCCTACCACCCAGAAACACAAGGGGCTCTGGAAAGGTATCATCAAACACTGAAGAATATTCAAGATGAGAACCTATTGTTTTGAAAATGAAAATGGGATGGGTATACATATGTTATTATTTGCCACCAGAGAGATATCAAATGAATCACTGGGGTTCAGTGCATTTGAACTGATATATGGACATACCGTGAGAGGTCCACTAAAGCTTATGAAAGAAAGCGGTTGGTGGAGACACAAAAGGAACCTATCTTTGAGTATGTGTCCAAATTCAAAGAAAAGTTGAAAAAAGCTTGTAAGGTGGCACAATCAAATCTGATGAATGCTCAGGGTAAGATGAAAACATGGTATGATAAGAAAGCAAGGGAAAGAAGTTTTAAACCAGGAGACATGGTGTTGGTAGTTTTGCCTATGCAAGGGTATTCAACTCAGGCAAAATTCAGTGGTCATTATCTGGTTGAAAGAAAGTTGAATGATATGGATTATATAATGTCTACACCAGATAAGAGGAAAGCTAAACGGCTTTGTCGCACCAACAGGTTAAAAGAATACCATGAAAGAGGAACACCAGTATTGTCAGTGCCACTACTTTGAAGAATGATGGAAATGACAACGGGGATGATGAAAATGATCCATTTTCAAATGAAGACTTGAGTTCTATTTCCAGGGTAAAAATGCAGAACTCTGACATATTACAAAATCTTGATAGCAAGATCAGTCATTCGGAGCCTGCACAGCAAGCTGATTTAGAAAAAACTTATTTGCCAGTTTGAACATTTATTCTTAGACCAGCCTGGTAGCACCTCAATATTGTGTCATGATGTAGATGTAGGTGATGCTGGTCCAATAAAGCAACAAGCTTGTTGGGTGAATCCTCTAAGATTGGCTGCAGTTTGAGAAGAAATAATAGTCAGGCAGCCAGATAGCTATAGCCTGCACCGACTGATAAAGTTTTTTTCTTATGGTATTCTACATCGCTGTGACCTCCATAATGGATAACAGGCGGATATCAACAGGATATCCTTGAGCATTTTGAGAAATCCAATATGGCTGCCAAGATGGCTGCCGAGACATCCAAGAAATGTAAATTTTCCAACCAGTTGGCCTAGAATAGCAAGTAATACGTCCTTTTCAACTAAATCTGATATGGTAAATCCATTTCTAGGGTTATTTGAGTCATATGAGGTCATGAATAATGCCCAAGGTCAGGTTCAAGGTCAATAGCCGTTGCCCACTCCTTCCCCTATGTTTAACTTGACTCACCATGGTAGTAGAATCTCATTTGGAATACTATACATGTTGCTGTTTCTACTTATAATAGCAGTAGTTTTTGGCATAATTATTTGGAAGAAATGGGTGTACCTTATCACTTGCCTAGTACCCCCCCCCCCCCCCCCCCCGTTGCAAAAGAAACCAGCTACAATGAATGAACCTCCCTCTCCCCCCCCCCCACCACAACGAGCTATGCCACATTATCGTACTAACATTTACCCGTCTTTCACCCATTTCTGCGAGGGCAATGTGGGTGTAGACATTATTAGTCACGCAGCCAGATAGCTATACCCTGCACCAACTGATAAAGTTTTTTTCTTATTGTATTCTACATCTCTGTGACCTCCGTAATGGATATCAGGTGGATATCAGCATATAGGAACCTCTGCTATGCAACCCACTTCTCTCCTTTCTACCCTTGAATTAGCTCTTCTCTTAGAAGGGATTTCATGGAAACAACGTTTTGGACCTAGCCATACCTCACTCGGGGAAGTCGCCACATGGGGTTGGGGGGTCCCCCTTAGTGACTGACGACAGATGCGCATATGTCGTCTGGCTGGCACGTACTAATGGCGTTCTCTTTGGACCTTCATGAAAACGTTGAATAACAGAAATTCCATTTATTGGTGATTTTGCACGGTGTATACATTAAAGTGTGAACAACATATAACTGATATGTTCAATTAATGAGTAACTGTATAGCTGTTAACAGAGTACACCCCATTCTTCGTCTGCGCATCACTGAGTTGGTCTTAAGTCTTGAACAGTGCAGTCCAACTACTGTAGTCCAATGCAGAGACCCAGACAGTGATGTAAAGTGCGCTCCCTGCACCTGCCTGAGGGGTTTAAAGAAGTGTCTTATTATATATACCCATGGAGTCTCATGGGGGAAAAGTTTGAAAAGTCAGAAACACTTGTACGGTTGCCAGTTGCGAGGGCGCAAACACTTCTTATATGTTCGCTCTAGAGACTCCTCTAAAAGGACAATAATTATTGTGATTTTATGATACAAAGTATATTTGCATGTAAGTAAAACTTTTAATTTGTACTTGTACACATTGTTGCTTTTCATATATACATTTATAGATAGTAGTAGAGTATCAGTGTGCCTTACAGTTATGCAAGCTTGTTGGGACTCATTTGGCCCCCATTAAACCCAGATGGGAGACTGAACGACACTGCCAATAGGAATAATAACTAATGATCACACCGCAAGGATCATACTTGTTGATCAATGCAGCTTTCCTATAGATTACTATGGAAGTCAATGAGCATTCTAATGCTAATTCACATTTTCAACTTCTTCTCCAAAACCGTCATCTAGATTAACTTCAAACTTGGTGGGGATGTACCTTGGGTGGGTGTCTACCAGGTTTGTACAAATGGTCATGCTCCAGTGATTTTTGGATTTTTAATGAATTTTTTGGTTCTTTTTTTGGACAAATCTTAAAAAATCTTTTTCTCCAAAACCGCTTACTCAATCACTCTGATATCACACAGGAAAACACCTAGGGACTCCGTGTTCTTAATTTGTTGACCAGGTGGCGCTGCAATTTTTTTACTAATTTTTTATAAATTTTTGTGTGTTAGCTATTTTCGACTTCTTCTCCAGAACCGTCACTCAGATTAAGCTGAAACGTGGTGGATATGTTCCTTGTAGAAGGGTCAAACAAAGTTGTTCACTATGTGAGAATGCTGCAGATTCCTGATTTTAAACGATTTTTTCAATTCGGGCAATTTTTTCAAATTTTTTTTTTTATGAATTTTTTATATGATTTTGTTATTTTTCACTTGTTCTCAGAACTGTCACTCAGATTAAAGTGAAATGTGATGGATATGTTCTTGTGGAAGGGTCAAACAAAGTTGTTTACTAGGTGGCACTTCTTTAGATTCCTGATGTTTAAGTATTTTCAACTCGGTTACTTATCGATCAATGCAGCTTTACTATTGATTACTATGTAAGTCAATGGGTATTCTAGTGCTAATTCACAGGACAACTGACACAAAATTTACTGTTTACTTGATAACTTGAGATCTGTTTTGAGTTAGTACTGTACTGCTGCACATGTTAATGTTTTTGTATGAAGGTCATGCTCAGACAGTACATGAATGACTTTGACCTCGTTTCTGGGGTCACAGTGCAACATACATGAATTTTACTCTTCATTATAACTTGAGAGCTACTTGAACCTTGATGTTGCACATGTTAGTGTTCTTTTATAATGGTCAGACTTACTCAGAACATGGGTGACCTTGATCCTTTCCCAAGTTCATAGATCTGCAAGTGTGATGAATGTCAAGATCAGCTGAGCATGGGCTGTTCACACAGCCCTGTTGTTTTTTTTTACTTCAAAGAAAAACCAATAACACTGGGCAACCAGTTGGTTTAGCGAGCATTAATGGGTGCCCACCTGTATATGTGTCAGCCGGACATTCTGATAATCTCTATAGATGCTGAATTTGAAAACCCACATGTGTGGGTAGCTAAGTCCAGACTGAATGGCTATGAAAGTTTCAAATCAAAAGGGCTGGTGTCACAGAGAGAAAATGCTGTTGACCAGAAGGCAAAACTTGGTGATCCTAAGGGACACTGACACTTCCCAGTCTTAACTGTTGAAAGATTTACTTCCTTTGTCGGATGAAACTTAACAAAAAGCCAGTGTATTACCTCAGGGTGTTGAAGGGAATTACAGTGGTCCCCCTCACTAGCGGCCTCCCTCAGTAAAGGCCACCCGGCAGATGCGGCCAGACTCCTTTGCATTAACCTTTTTTATTTAAAATTTACCTCTCAATAAAGGCCACCCCTCCAACGCGGCCAGCCCCGCTATTCGCATGCAAAAATCATAAAAATCCCCCTCAATTACGGCCAGCAACTTTTGCGGTAGAAACGATGCGCCATGGGTTTTTTTTTTCGAATTACCCTCGGAAAATTACAAAGTCATTCGTGTGTTTCCGGGCGGTTACAAGTAGTACGAAGTTAGCCGAGTATGACATATCCCCAAGCGAGCGGTACCGAACAACTTTTTTTAACCTTTACCCGTGATGCTTGGAAGTGTTAAAACAACACCACCATGTTTGTGTATTAATTCAGTGAAATTTGCTCCGTTTGTCATTCCTGCGATTACCAGATTACTGAACAAGCGAGCTTTTCCAACCGTGTTGACGATATCAACTCAGCAGCATGTCTTCATCAAAGAAACGCAAGGCCTTGACCCTGGACAACAAAGTCAAGGTCATAAGACTGAGCGAGCAGGAAGAGAGCTCGAGAAAGTTGGGGGAGGACTTCGGCGTGGGCAAAACCCAGATAAATAACATCGTCAAGTCGAAAGAAGATGTCCTGGCCCAGTGGGAGAGTGGTGCCACGAAAGACCGCAAGATCATCAAGGGAAGGAGGTGCCTCTACGAAGATGTCAACAGGAAAGTGTATGAGTGGTTATGCGCGGCCCGGGCGAAGAACTACCCGATCACCGGCAAGCTGCTCTCAGCGTGAAGCTAGGACACGATGAATTTACGGCAAGCAACGGGTGGCTCCATCGCTTCCAGACTCATCATGGCATCAAACAGGCTGTCTTGAGTGGCGAAGTTGTCGACGTAGACAAGGATACGGTGGACGATTGGACCCAGCCTCTTGTTGACAAGTGCAGGCGATACGCATAGAGGGATATTTACAACTGTGATGAGACGGGACTGTTCTATCGTACTTTACCCAACTGTTCCCTTGTACAGAAGGGGCACCCATGCAAGGGAGGCAAGCTAGCAAAAGAGCAAATTACTGTGCTTCTCTGTGCCAGTACGAAGGGAGAGAAAGTAAAGCCCCTGGTTATCGGCAAGTCAAAAAATCCACGTTGCTTCAAGGGATACCACAAGACAAGCTTGGGGGTGATGTACGAGGCCAACAGGAAAGCCTGGATGAACAGTGAAGTGTTTGAGAAGTGGTTGAAAAAACTCAATCACCAGATGAGAATGCAAGACAGGCATATTTTGCTGTTCCTGGACAACTGTAGTGCTCATCCCGAGCTGGACCTCTCCAACTGGCTTACTTCTCACCCAATACCACAGCAAGGCTCCAGCCCATGGATGCGGGCATTATCCAAGTCACGAAGCTGCACTATAAAAATAAAAAAAACTACTCAGACACGTCGTCTTCTTGATGGATGAAGTGGACAAGGCGACATGTTGCAAGACAGGTTAGTTTTATCATTCAGTATGCATTTATAGATGAGAAAAAAAGCTTGCATTACAGATTGAAAGTAAAACAATTTATGAACGCTTCAAAATGCCTAGCCATGTATTTCCTTTTTAATCATCAAAAATAAATAATAGTAATAAACAGAGTATCCATAATATTATTTAGCCATGTTTATTTTAGGATGATTGAAGAGGAAAACAATTTATGAAGGCTCCAAAATGCATAGCCATGTTTTTCCATTTTATTCATAAAAAAAAATTGATAATAAACAGAGTATCCATAATATTATTCAGCCATGTTTATTTAGGATGATTGAAAAGGAAAACTTTTACCCTGGAAGTTTCAATTTGTACATAATTTACTGGATATTTTTCAATTTTATTGGAAGTGGTCATCAATTAATTCATCAATTTATTGACACTGTAATGAACCAACTTTATTACTTAAAATTGAATGCCTTGTCAGGGAAAATGTAAATTGGTAATTTTGTTTCACATGACGCGTGTACTTAAGAGTTATGTCTCCCGGTTGAAGCCGGGGGACATATTGTTTTAGTGCCCATTTCTTCCGCTTGTTCTTGTTGTTGCTGTTGTTGCTGTTCTTGTTCAGGTTCTTCAACACTTGGTTTCCTTGCGATAAGTCTTGAAGGACTTGACAGAGTTTGATGAAACTTTGTAGAATTATGTATCTAGGCAAGACATAGGTTGGGATTGTATTTGGATGACCCTGAGCGAATTCTCAAGGTCACAGGGTCACTTATGTGAAATTGGTTTCCGTGCGATAAGTCATGAAGAACAAGATGGAATTTGATGAAACTTGGTAGGATTATGTATCTAGGCAAGACCTAGGTTGGGATTGTATTTGGATGACCTTGAGCGAATTCTCAAGGTCACAGGGTCAATTATGTGAAGTTGGTTTCCGTTCGATAAGTCATGAAGAACTTGATGGAATTTGATGAAACTTGGTAGGATTATGTATCTTGGCAAGACCTAGGTTGGGATTGTATTTGGATGACCTTGAGCGAATTCTCAAGGTCACAGGGTCACTTATGTGAAATTGGTTTCCGTTCGATAAGTCATGAAGAACAGGATGGAATTTGATGAAACTTGGTAGGATTATGTATCTTGGCAAGACCTAGGTTTGGAGAGTATTTGGATGACCGTGAGCGAATTATCAAGGTCACAGGGTCACTTATGTGAAATTGGTTTCCGTTGTGATAAGTCTTGAAGAACAGGATGGAATTTGATGAAACTTGGTAGGATTATGTATCTAGACAAGACCTAGGTTGGAATTGTATTTGGATGACCTTGAGAGAATTCTCAAGGTCACAGGGTCACTTATGTGAAGTTGGTTTCCGTTTGATAAGTCATGAAGAACTTGATGGAATTTGATGAAACTTGGTAGGATTATGTATCAAGGTAAGACCAAGGTTCGGATTGTATTTGGGTGACCTTGACCTAATTTTCGAAATTGGTTTCTCCGCAATAAGTCTTGAAGAACTTGATGAAAATTGCTAGAGTAGTGTATCTAGGTGAGAGCTAAAATAGGATTGTAATTTTCAAGCAAACTTGGTCATTTGTAATTTGTTATCACCTGTAGCTTATTCAGAGATGTAAGTGTTCCACCGGGAGACATTTGATTTTCTGTTGGAAAATCAGTTTGTTCTAGTTCTTTTTGTTTTCATATTTTGCAGGTGACAGTCCTGGATGCCATCTTGTGGCTTCAGTCAGCGCGGCAGTCTGTGGCACCGGAGACAATCCAGAAGTGTTTTCAAAAGTGTGGGTTCTCTCCAGTTGCTGTGGAGGTGCAAGATGATGAGGAGAACTGGGATGAAGAGGGCCTCTTGCCTTTGCTTCCTACTGGTACAACACTGCAGGACTATGTTGCCATGGACAATGCTGTGGCTACACAGGCAACACTAGGGGATGACTGGGAGCAGGCTTTGTTTGATGGTGCTTTGAAGGACAATGGAAAGAAGGACGATGAGGAGAACAGTGGTGATGAGAGTGACAAGGAGAATGATGAGCCTGTGGCCAAGGCAATCTCCTTGAAAACTGCATGGGATTATATGGATGAACTTAGAGATTTTGCCCTCTCAACCAACAACGAAGAACTGCTAAATCTCATGGTGAAGGCTCAGGGTGTGATCAAGGTGGCCAAGCGAAAGGCAACAGAGTACTTGAAACAGGCAAAATTGGACTCTTTCTTTAGCCCTGTATGCAAGGTCACCACCAGCAGAGATTAATTAATGGAAAGTGTAGTGAACTCTTGTGCTCATGTGATTTATGATTTTATCTGGGAAAAGTGCAGTGAACTCCTGTGCTCAAGTGATGTGACATTATCTCTCAGTGAAAAATGCAGTAAACTTGTGCGAAATGCTCTTGTGCTAAGGCAGGGTGCTATGAACACTGCCGACCTGTTGTGATTTACATATATTTATTTTGTATATTTTTTTCTTTTTCTTTTTATAATTTACATTTTTCATATTTGTGCAATGGACATGATGGACAGTGATATGTATACGTGTACATGTATGTATATACATGTATATTGGTGCTACGTACAATGGCTGGACACTATAGTCATTTTACAGTGATGTACTTTAAAGCCAAAGGACTTTTTTAGTTAGTTTTTTAAAGAAATATACAAACATTTTACATTGAAGAACAAGCAACACAATGTGGATGTGTAAATATGATGTTCTCTATTAAAGTGGTGGTATGATACAAGCATATGTTGTTCTTTTATTTACTGGTTGGTACAGGTATTGGTCATGTGATTTTGTATCCCCCTCAACAGAGGCCACCCCTCTAATAAGGCCACTTTCGTCTTGCAGAAGGGGTGGCCTTAATAGAGGGGGACCACTGTACATAACAGTCCCACTTCACAGAGCTTACCTGAAGTCTCATTTCAAAATTGGACCAGTCATTGTAGGTATTGTACCTAGTCACCCAATATGAGGCAGATGAACCCGAAGCAAGGAAAAAGTTTGACACAGATTTCATTGATAAAATGTGCAAAGACGTTCTTCAAATTGCAGTTGAACTTACTCAAGTTATACGTCTGGGCGAAAAATCCGAATCCCCCCGTCCGCTCAGGGCAACAGTGAAAAATCTGGATAAAAAAACTGACATGTTGCACGCCGCTAGCAAATTAAACTCCCATAATGATGATACTTACAAGAAAATAGTTATAAAGAAAGACATGACAATGCCAGAGAGGGAAGGAAAAAAAACTGTGAACCAACTGAGAATGAAAAAGATCGAGGAGTCAAACCAAAAAGAGGAAATAGCGAAATGTGTAATCAGAAACTACAAAGTAATAAATATTCACAGGAAAACCAAACAGTCCCAACAGAATGGTTCGACAAGAAGTTAGGCCTATCTTGCATGTATAGTAATTTTGACAGTTTATTGAACAAAAGAAATGAATTTTTACATGTTCTAGAAACTGAGCAACCAGATGTTGTGCGTTTTACTGAAATAATTCCAAAAAACTTGAAAGAACCTGTGCAGTTTTCTAATATTGATGATTCAGATTTGCACCGAGGAGTAATCATTTATACAAATAAGAATTTGAAGACAAGTGCAATAAACATGACAGGCATTTTTACATTTAGAGAAAGCACTTGGTGTGAGATAAAACTGAAAAATCAGGATCGTCTGCTGATAGGACTTAGGAGAGCAACAAAACTAGTACCAAATCTAAAATCGTTGGAATATGAAGATTGTCTTCAAAATATGAAAATCCCAAGTATGTGCTACAGGATGGCACGTGGAGACATGATAGAAGTTTACAAATACATGAAAGGAATATATAACGTAAACAGTGAGCTACTTGTTAGAGACGAGGGTGCATCAACAAGAGGGCATTTGTTTGAATTTAAAAAAAAAACAAAAAACGTTTTTGTAAAAGTGCCAATAGACAACATTTCTTTAGTTTCAGGGTTGTGGATACTTGGAACAACTTGCCACATGAGGTTGTAGAAACACCATCCATAAACAGTTTAAAGGAACGTTTAGACAAAGCATGGAGTAGATATACATATTCAGTGGATTTAAAATACCCACTTAAATGAATAAATTGAGACTGTGACAATAATGGATTTTATTGATCAGCTAACAGGCATTAAGCCTAACAATAGCTGTAAATGATATTATTATTATTATTATTATTATTATTATTATTAATTATATTATTATTATTATTATTATTAATAGAAGGTGTGACCTTCGAATTCCTTCTAGGATATGATATGGCATGGGATAATATGAAAGGTAAAACGGTACCATATTTGACTGATCAACCAGTCACGATAGAGGACACAGAGCATTTTGAGCAGGAATTTCTGGGCATTTTTCATGCCTGTGTCATGACAAGGTCAATGGCTCTTGAAGCTTCTAAACAAGAAGCCAGTGACAAAGATGATGAATGTCTGGGGCTACTTGAGACATTCTTTGCTGGTAACCTGGAGGACAAAGTAAGCCATGAGGGAAACTCGAGTCCAGAGGTAAGCCATGATGGTAATGTCTCTGACCAGGTAAGCCAAAATGATCAGCTGAGTCAAATGCCTCATTTGAATCTAGATGGGCTGATTAGGAAGCAAAAAAGCTGACCCACAGCTAAGCAAATTCGCGACTACAGCCTTAACTGAAGAAGAGGCACAAAAAGACCTGGTCTGTTGAACATATGAAGTATTGTTGGTTTGGCAATGCGGACCTACAGATGCATCTACTGATGAAAAATTGAAAGTCATTCATCAAATAGTGGTTCCCCTGTCATATAGAGCAGAAGTCGTAAAAACAGCTCATGATTCACCTATGGTAGGCCACTTGGGTATTACGAAGACTCAAGATAGAATATTACAACACTTCTTTTGCCTGGATTACATTGGGATGTGGCAGGGTTTCGTATGTCAAGTGGCCTGAAAACTCAATGTCTAGGGTTGGCAGAGACATTCTTTGCTGGTAACTTGGAGGACCAAGTAAGTCATGAAGGTAACTTGAGTCCAGTGGTAAGCCATAATGGTAACCTCTCTGAACAGGTAAACCAAATACTTTTTTGAGATACATGCAACACAAATGTGACAATTCAATTGTCGAATCAACATTTTCCCCATGTTAATTAATGATTAATTAACCCAAGATAATTAATCCAAGGGAAAAATAAAACCCGAGGTGCACGCCTCCATGTATTGATAGATGCTTCCACAAACTTGCATGGTTAAAGCTCAAATACCTTTTGCATACATTGGGACACAAATGTGACAAGTCTAATGTCGAATTAACATTTTCCCTAAGTTAGTGATTAATTAACAAAAAATAATTAATCCAATAGAGAACAAAGCCCCAGTTGCACACTTTCATATATTGATAGATGTTTCCACAAAGTTGCATGGTTCAAGCTGAAATACCTTTTGAGATACATGCGACACAAATGTGACAAGTGTAATGTCGAATCTACATTTTTCATAAGTTAATGAATGATTAAAATGACTCCTTTTACAGAACCAGCAAAGCATAGAATTTTCTCACCTCCAGCCGCCTGGAGTGGGCACCGTGGGGGTGGACACTTTTGAACATAGGGTCATGCATGTTAAAAGCTCCAATCTTCAAAGTACATTTGAGGTCAATTATAGCAACATTAACATACATGTAAATTGTAAAACTTTTTGATTAGCATGCCTGTCAATTCAGTAATGTACCAGGCATTTTTAATTTGAAGATGTTAGAAACTTTTTACAGGCCAAATTAATGAGACCCACATACATTGTCTGTGTATTGACCACCACAGATGCATAGCTGTCAATAGTCTATATCTGGGTTAATTCTAAATTGACTTGAAGGTGGTGCTAATTACCCTGTTCATGCTTGACCGCCCACATCTTGTGGTCACTTTCCATGACCCTCACTTTTTGTCTATTGATTAACATGGGAATTAGCAGATATAAAATTTAACATCTCTATATTTTGTCAAATAAGCATTAAACTTTCTTTTTATCGCACCTAGGTGCATTTGAAAGATAACAATATGTACTTCAGGCAGATGAGAAGAGGACCATTCCAAAAATCGTCCTCATATGCAGGGTGAAACTTTAAGGTTCACTCTAACATTGTGTGAAGCAATGGGCTTTGCTGACCCTCCTGACCTCAAATGGTATGGGCTGTTAGGTGTCACAAACATGCACCATGGGAACAAAAGGCTGTGTGTCAAGAAATTAAACCAACTCAGATTACCCCTAATGGTTTCTGACACCTGTGGGGTTAATCACCAGAGTAGTTCGCACAACCTTTAAACTGAGTACATTTTGGCAGCATGTGCCCATGATGCCACAGCATATGGCTCTGTGGGATATAACCATTCATACAAATGTGGTGTTCAAAGGGCAAAACACCATTGTTTCAGTTATGGCAGACACTTCACTGATTCAGTCAGTTCAGTTTTACTACCCTAAAATTGTCTTAACCTATTGTTATAAGTTCAACATTTTATGAAAGGTTTCATTAATAGTTTGGAGGCCATTTTCCTTCCACACTTAAACTAGTTCAGCTGAGATATTCATGTTATTTGACCATGTAAACCTTGCTCTGTGGCAAGTCCTGTTTAAACTATACAATCAAGTGGTCAGACCCCAGCAAAGGGCCCTTTCTCTAGGCATTGAAGGTGAGAAAATTATTGGGCACAGTGGTCCACCTGTGGGGAAAAGTCCTGAATTAAGGCTGTATAATCAACTGAAGAGACGAACAAAACCCCAGGTGCATGCCTTCATATATTGACAGATGTTTCCACAAAGTTTCTTGGTTGTACCTCAAATGCTTTTGGATATATATTCATGACACAAATGGGACAATTTTTAGTGTCAGATGGACAGACAAGGGCAAATCTATATGCCCCCAGGTGAGGGCATTAAAAAATTAAAGCTTGTACTATCATCAATGTTTTAATGAAATTCTTTATCCCCGGCCAGCTCATATAAATTGATCGTTTAACCCATAAAACTATATATTTTAATAATCGTATGAATGTATAGATTTGTAAAAACACAACATTGAATCAATTTAGAGATTTTTTCAGATTAGATGTTTTACGCTATTTGTGAGTGGGTATAGATTCACAAGTTGATTTCAGCTTGTTCACACAATATTCAAATTGACTTCCGAGAAAATCGCTTTCAAAGGTCACAGCTCTGATTTTTACAAAAGAACGGATTGTCATGCGAAAATAACTCACTCCCTCCAATCAAACTTTTCAGTACGAGTGGAGTGAATAAGAACCTTCAACTTTGATGTATTCTTGCAAAGATACATTGTTGTTTTGTGGTATAAAAATCAAGTTTTTCATCTTAAATTTTGTAAAGCCAGGCACAATGTTTGTTTTAGTGGTGTGGTTTCCCATGCCACTTCCAAGGATTTAAGGGAGGACATAAAGCGATTACACGGTCACCTGACCATGGCCCTGACAACACAGTGTTTCAAAATGATAGCCGGCAATTGGGTCCATGTGTGGTTTGACAGTTTGTTTTGCAAAATTTACCTGGCAGGCTTTATACTCTGAGATTGTTCCATCTGTGCCAGGCTGCATACTGTCAGCGTGCAATGTAGCGTTAGCCCAAGGAGGTTCCACAAGGCAATTGTTTAATTATTTGCGGAACAAGCAACATGTAGGATTGAACGTGCCAGGGCTTTTCTGTATCAAATTCACTGAAAGTGACCACCACAAGGTTTGTCACAAATTACATCATTAATATTACTGTGCAGTTTCCACGTTAGTTAAGGTAGCGGAGGGGATTGAGCTATAATGGCAAAATCGTGACACGACAGAAAATGAGTTTTTTTCCATTTCCGTAAAGTTTGGCACTTTAACTTCTTGTCACCAAACATGAATACTAAAAAAGCAAAATTTATGTGATAAAAAAGGGAAAAAACATGACCATGTTTTAGCTGGCTGCAGCATGAGCATGTCTGTTTACAAATGTATGCTAATTAGTCTGCCAAAGTTTGGATAGCAGTCGGCTGCTTTCCACAATCCAGGACCGTAGCAACGACAAGCGACCAACTGTGACATTTTGAGGTGAGCTGCTACCAATTCTTGTATAAACTGCCTGACAAGATTAGGACTGATTAATTGGTTTGTTGTGGTGATCAAATGGCCATGTAGATAATTAAATCGATGGGCTCATGTTTTCCTTCTCGAGTGTGATGAAAAAAAAAAAAATAAGGGACGATAAAAGGTGGCGATTGTCAAAACGGCACCTGGCAATGGACGGGAGCCTCAGTGTGTTTTCAATATGCGTAAATAGTTACTCAGAATCATGGCACTGTATACATTATAAAGGCTCACAACCCTTTCTACAGTCTTGCCTTATCCAAGACCAATTTGCTTTTAATGTTTACTGGCAAAAATACACATGACGATCGAGGAATCCTAACACTGGACCACTTGGCTATAAATATGCCGAAAACTATAAAAGCGGGGATTCGGTTCAGCGTAAATAATTATATCTGCCTTCAATTATTATATGTGCCTTTACCTGAATGTGAAACAGTGAATAGCTTTATATGTTAACCTTGAAGTAAATTTATATGAAGCACACGCCTCCACTAAAACTGGTATCGTTTGTAGCACTGTCGCATTTTGTGGAACTGGATGACTGGCACATTGCACATGCACGGACTTGCCCACTTCATACGGGGGGGTTTCGAAGTACACTGAGTGAGGGGACAGAAAAAAAAGCTTTAAAAATTTGACCATCAGGGGGATAAAATAATCAGATTACTGTTAAATGACTGCGAAAAGCGACTCTGCACTCTGCTTTCAGCTGGTTGATCGGTCATACAAAATTATTTTGTCTCACTGTGCGCGGCATGTTCTGATACCACTCGCCCGCACTCACCCATCAGGAAGTTTCGGTTTTGTGTCTCGATCAGTTTATTGCAGTTCTAGGGTGAGCCCACTATCTTTCAGTGGGATAGTTATCGCCACAAAATAAAAAATATGTTTCATGAGTGGCAAGGTTTCGAATGGCAATACGCGAGAAAAACATGGCAATGTGAATGGCATTCTTTATCACAAGGAAGGCGCTAATATGTGGAGGAACCAATGAAATAGGCTTGGCGTATTCTATTGTGCTCCTGGCGACAAAAACAAAAAAACAAACAAAAACAAAAAACACACAAGCCAAGGCCACGAAGAACACACTTCCTCACGATGCCCATCCCTTTCTCAATTTTGTGGGAATTGGAAACTTTCTTGACTGCCAGACAGACTCGCTCTGCGTAATTGTTAAATTGTGCTTGAAGTGAGTGTCGCCAGGTAAGCAAACACAGTCCGTCTTGGCAGGCAAGAAAGTTTTACCCTTGCGCACGAAGTGTAGCGTCATCACCTTACATCTGAGCGTGGTCTGGTGCATTATATTGATCTATGTACTGTCAGGGTCTGATCAAAGACTACTTCAGCAAATCAATGGATTAGGTTATTCAATCTAGCAATACAGTTTCATCACCAAAACAACGTTGAAACTAATGGCTTCTCAACATATATAAAACGTTCGCTTTGTTTTTTTTTTGTTTTTGTTTTGTTTTGTTTCTTCTTTGAAGTTTAATTTATCCTGGGAGTGTTTGTTTATCAGTAACAGGATTATTGTCTTAAATGTTACGTCACGATCATCCATGTTGACCGCCTATCTAGACACTGAATTGCGAATGTCCCATCAATGCCATTAATAAAGCCATGTTGTTCTTTGATCCAAGGTGATGTTAAGTGAGTGAGCAACTCCTGCCTACCGGGCAGCGTTCTGAGTAGAGCAAGCTGTGAAACTGCAACCCGTTTGTTCAAGCGGCGCCATATGCAAACAATGTTGCTAGGGTCAAGGTGATGGCAACTTCGGGTCACGTGGCTATTCCGCTTTTGAATCCCCCTTTGAAGCTGTCCTATTTGCGTGGAAACCCGACTGACAAGCTTTCGAATGTGGCTGCATTCGATGTCATTCGGATAAATAACTGTTTTTTAAGCCAATAAACATCATTGTATGTTGAAAACTACACATCAAAGATGTTGATTGACCTTTCTTCGAAGTACTGAGACCCAACTGTGCCAAATTTGGAAAGCTGTATTGTCATTATGGCCAACAATGTGCGAAAAAAGGGCCTCAAATCTTTCAACGCTGATTTCTCGGAATGAAATTTTCTGCTTATGAATCAATTTTGTGGACAGCGTCAATAAAAAGCTAATGGATCGATCTGCTTCAAATAATCGTTTTTTGAAAGATAAATATATTATCTGGGAACCGTTTTTTTTTTTTTTTTTTTTTCCGTCAGATGTCCCCTTCCGAGACTTTAGTAGCTCACAAAATGAAGTAACTGTTGATGTTTAAAATGATGATCAAAGAATTTGATAATTCTGTTATTATGTATTTTATTTGTAAACAAAAAATATGGTTCCTGCATATTGGTCTATACTTTAATTTTACATAGGTAATACACTTTTGCATCAATTATTTTTAAAGAAAAGTTGACAAAATGTCAAATCTGATACCCTCCTGTAAACGGGCGTATAAAACCATTGAAAATTATTGTATCGATATGAAACTTCTTTCTAGCAAATCTAGATGTCTGAACAATGAATAAAATGTATGGTTTTGTGGGTGAAATGTGAAACATAGTTCATCTATGCAACGTCAAAGTGGCGGGACCGCTGCGCGTGGCTCAATCCCCTCTGCTACCTTAACCTAACGTTTAGGTACCCTTGGTAAAATGTCTAGCCTTTAGTGCGATTACAGTTTTTCGAAACAACATGGGTTGCAGAATATAAGCGTTTCCATGATCACAGGCATGATTTACTGTAACATATTTTTTTCTGTCATGCATCATGCATTTTACTCCTATCTTGTTCTATATTACAGACTTGTTCCATTTGAACTTTTTAGCTCAGCTGACTTGTCAGTCAGCTGAGCTTATCTAATGGTCCTCCGTCCGTCGTCCGTCCGTCGTCCGTCATCCGTCATCCGTCAACAATTTACATTTTTGACTTCTTCTCCGAAACCGTCAGCCAGATCCACTTCAAACTTGGTGGGGATGTGCCTTGGGTAGGTTGTTCACTATGTGGGGCTGCTGCAGATTCCTGATGTTTAACAATTTTTTCAATTCGGCTCTTTTTCAGTAAATGCACCTTTCCTATTGATTACTATGCAAGTCAATGGGCATTCTAATGCCAATTTACATTTTCAACTTCTCCAAAACCGTCATCCACATTTACTTCAAACTTGGTGGGAATGTACCTTGGGTGGGTGTCTACCAGGTTTGTTCCAGCGATTTTTTAATTTTTTTATTTTTTTGCAAAAATCTTTACAAAAATTTCAATAGGAAAGTTTTACATGGCAATTTCTTGTAATGCCTATAACTTAAATAATTATGGCCAGATTTACTTCAAACTTGGTGGGGATCTGCCTTGGGTAGATCTCTACCAAGTTTGTTCAAATGGTCACGCTCTATTGAATTTTAGATTTTTACCTCAGCTGACTTGTCAGTCAGCTGAGGTTTTTTGAGGGTCCGTCGTCCACAATTCACATTTTCGACTTCTTCTCAAAAACCGTCAGCCAGATTCACTTTAAACTTGGTGGAGATGTGCCTTGGGTGGGTCTCTACCAAGTTTGTTCAATTGGTCACGGTCCAGTGATTTTGGGATTTTTAATGAATTTTTTTGTTCTTTTTTGGGTAAATCTTAAAAAATCTTCTTCTCCGAAACCGCTTACCCAATTGCTGTGATATCACACAGGAACACTCCCTGGGACTCCTAGTTCTTAATTTGTTCACCAGGTGGCGCTGCAATTTTTTCCTAATTCTTTATGAATTTTATGTGTGTTATAGCTATTTTCGACTTCTTCTCCAGAACCGTCACTCAGATTAAGCTGAAACATGGTGGATATGTTCCTTGTAGAAGGGTCAAACAAAGTTGTTCACTATGTGGGAATGCTGCGGATTCCTGATTTTAAACGATTTTTTCAATTCGGGTACTTATCGGTCAATGCAGCTTTCCTATTGATTACTATGGAAGTCAATGGGCATTCTAATGCTAATTCACATTTTCGACTTCTTCTCCAAAACCGTCATCCAGATTGACTTCAAACTTGGTGGGGATACACCTTGTGTAGATCTCTACCAAGTTGTTCAAATGGTCACGCTCCATTGATTTTTATATTTTTTTTGATTGCACCTTTACTATTGATTACCATGTAAGTCAATGGGCATTCTAATGCTAATTTACATTTTCGACTTCTTCTCCAAAACCGTCAGCCAGATCCACTTCAAACTTGGTGGGGATGTGCCTTGGGTAGGTGTGTACCAAGTTTGTTCAAGTGGTCACGGTCCATTGATTTTTTTATTTTTAATGAATTTTTTTGTTCTTTTTTGGGCAAATCTTAAAAAATCTTCTTCTCTGAAACCGCTCACCCAATTACTTTGATATCACACAGGAACACTGTTAGGGACTCCAAGTTCTGAATTTGTTCACCAGGTGCCTCTGTGATTTTTTAGCTCTGCTGACTTGTCAGTCAGCAGAGCTTATAGAATCCGTTTGCGTCTGTCGTCCGTCCGTCCATCTGTCTGTCATTAGACTTTTTATATTTACGACTTCTTCTCAAAAACCAGTAGATAAAATGTTTTGATTTTGAACATGGATGATCCCCAGGTGGACCTCTACCAAGTTTGCGAAGGAGATGATGATGCAATAATTTTTCTATTTTTCATGAATTTTTTAATTTATTTTTTGAAAAAAATTAAAATTTCTTTATCTTAAGAGCTACGAAGCCAATTGCTTTGATATTGCACATAGGGTCATCTGGGGCAACTAGTTCTTATTTTGGCCACCAGGTGGCGCTTTGATTTTTTTCCTATTTTTTCATCTGTGGCAAAGCCACAGATATTACAATCAGTTTTGGCGGCCATCTTTGTTTACGTGTTGCTTGGCAATGCCAAAAAAATTGGGGAAATCCAAGTTTCTGAACGGGAATTTGATTGAGGTTTAAGGCCCAATTGTGAGGTTGCGGGTCTGAAGAGCTTCAAAAGAACCATTTGTAAGTCCTCAATTAATTCAATTTAGTTCAAAACTTGATGCGAAATTGATATATGGGTCAAGGGCCACTCTCAGAAGTCTGAAAATATCCACTTGGTTGCTCATTAGGGGATCGTTTCACCGGAAAAAACGCGCCTCTGTGTCGTGAAGAAAGTTTAGCTGCAAGTCCTTTGTTAATTTTTGGGGTACATCTTTTAATAAGAGGCTTTTCTTATCTGTGTGTACACAAGTGTTTTAATATAAGTGCGTAGTTATCCAACCTTGATGCCAGTACAACCCTGCCACCAGAGACAAAGGAACTTTCCCAAGACCAAGCGGTCACCCATGGGCTAGGTGTATGCAGTCAGAATTACATGCGTGCGCACAATGGCTCATAGCTCCACGTGTTGGTCGATGTCCCGCTTGTGTTTACATCGGCCGTAACGAAAGAAAGTGCATAATACTATTGACTTTTGGTTAAATTTTTGGGTACATATTTTTATGAGATGCTATTTCGTAAGGCAGACTTTGTTGGAAAACTTCGGCACATGTTACCGCAATACAGAACAGGAAGACGAGCTTGCGCTCCCCTGCTGAAGGCTGAATGAATTAACCCAAATTCTTGAGTTTGCACATCCGGGTATAGATATGGAGATGTACGGTCATCTGTTTGCATGAGGACGAATCTGGTGATTGTTTTGTTGAACTCTTTGGATTGCATAGACAAGAAAGAAGGACTAAAGTTTAATATAGAAGGCATATCAGAGCACTGTCAGCATAGAATGACAGAATCTGTTGTATTCTTGCAACGGATAGAGTGTTCAAACGATCGCAATTTCACCGCAACCCAAATGAGGCCCCAGCATAGTGGGGTGCAAAGGGAGAGTCAATCAATATTTCTGTGTGCCGTGGGGGTCCCGTTGGGATGTAGGATATCAAATCAATTTAATGGAATTGAAATAAAAAGTACATGTACATAAGAACACTGGAGGCCCCCCACCCCCCATGTCAAAAGAATGTGAAATTAACCATTGAATTATAACACTGCAGGCTTCAGATATTATAATGAATTTGCAAAGAAAATTAACATATTTCTCCATTTACTACTCTGGCAGATTGTCATACTGACATGCACAAGTTCCAACATGTATCATTTTTCATCTTTTACCATCTTTCACCCACCACACGTAATCCAACGAGGAAAGGATGCCAGACAAAGATATATTTGAAGCGATTCTGTAATATACTTGAAATGTGAAAGTTGAGTTTTATTTCATTAAAATGCAAGGGAGGCCGACACTCGAACATATACTTTTTAATCAATCAACCAATACAATAAACAAATTACTATATATTTAAATAGATTGAAAGCTAATTGCCTCTGTGAAAATTTTGTTTGCATCATCAAAAAGATGCAGTGCCAGTGTAATGTTTGCCAAGAATAATTTTTGTTTATGATTTTTCGAGAATTTGTCAGGAAAACATTAAACAATTTTTGGAATTCAATAGAATGTTGATATCAGATAACTCAACTTAAGTACATCAAATCACATTGTGATTCAGAGATTCACAGTTTATGAATTTAGAAAAAAAGAATCCCTACCCTCCTACCTACTCTACTTTTGTTCTTCGCTGCAACAGGAAACACGACATTTGTTTTAGGCCTCACCAACGCTATTTGCCTGTCCAGGACTCCGCAGAATAGAAGTGCTAATATCTGATAGCATTACAGTCTTGTATTGAAGTTCCTGAGTAAAGTTACCACCTGTAACATGGCTTTTTGACTCACATTCGCTTTTTGGCTCAGCTGACCTACTAGTCAGGTTGAGATATTAGAAGACTCAGTCATCCATGGCTTCTCTCTGTCCATTCACAATTCACCTTTTTTGACTTCTCCAAAACAGTCAGCCAGATTCACTTCAAACTTGGTGGCTATGTACCTTGGGTGGGTCTCTACCTAGTTTGTTCAAATGGTCATGCTCCAGTGATTTTTAGCTCAGCAGACTTGTCAGTCAGTTGAGCTTATCTTTTGGTCCTCTGTCTGTCGTCCTCCCTCCGTTAACAATTCACATTTTGGACTTCTCCGAAACTGCCAGATCCACTTCAAACGTTTTGGGGGGGGGGGGGGGGGGGAGGGGGGATGCCTTGGGTGAGTGTCTACCAAGTTTGTTCAAATGGTTACAGTCCAGTGATTTTTGGATTTTTTTTATGAATTTTTTTTTGGGGGGGGGGGTTGGCAAATCTTTGGAAATCTCATTCTCCGAAATCTCTCACCCAATTGCTTTGATATCACACAGGAACACTCCCTGGGACTCCTAGTTCTTAATTTGTTCACCAGGTGGCGCTGCAATTTTTTTCTATTGTTTATGATTTTTTTGTGTTATAGCTATTTTTGACTTCTTCTCTAGAACTGTCACTCAGATGAAGCTGAAACATGGTGGATATGTTCCTTGTAGAAGGGTCAAACGACGTTGTTCACTATGTGGGGCTGCTGCGGATTCCTGATGTTTAACAATTTTTTCAATTCGGCTCTTTTTCAGTAAATGCACCTTTCCTATTGATTACTATGCAAGTCAATGGGCATTCTAATGCCAATTTACATTTTCAACTTCTCCAAAACCGTCATCCACATTTACTTCAAACTTGGTGGGAATGTACCTTGGGTGGGTGTCTACCAGGTTTGTTCCAGCGATTTTTTAATTTTTTTATTTTTTTGCAAAAATCTTTACAAAAATTTCAATAGGAAAGTTTTACATGGCAATTTCTTGTAATGCCTATAACTTAAATAATTATGGCCAGATTTACTTCAAACTTGGTGGGGATCTGCCTTGGGTAGATCTCTACCAAGTTTGTTCAAATGGTCACGCTCTATTGAATTTTAGATTTTTACCTCAGCTGACTTGTCAGTCAGCTGAGGTTTTTTGAGGGTCCGTCGTCCACAATTCACATTTTCGACTTCTTCTCAAAAACCGTCAGCCAGATTCACTTTAAACTTGGTGGAGATGTGCCTTGGGTGGGTCTCTACCAAGTTTGTTCAATTGGTCACGGTCCAGTGATTTTGGGATTTTTAATGAATTTTTTTGTTCTTTTTTGGGTAAATCTTAAAAAATCTTCTTCTCCGAAACCGCTTACCCAATTGCTGTGATATCACACAGGAACACTCCCTGGGACTCCTAGTTCTTAATTTGTTCACCAGGTGGCGCTGCAATTTTTTCCTAATTCTTTATGAATTTTATGTGTGTTATAGCTATTTTCGACTTCTTCTCCAGAACCGTCACTCAGATTAAGCTGAAACATGGTGGATATGTTCCTTGTAGAAGGGTCAAACAAAGTTGTTCACTATGTGGGAATGCTGCGGATTCCTGATTTTAAACGATTTTTTCAATTCGGGTACTTATCGGTCAATGCAGCTTTCCTATTGATTACTATGGAAGTCAATGGGCATTCTAATGCTAATTCACATTTTCGACTTCTTCTCCAAAACCGTCATCCAGATTGACTTCAAACTTGGTGGGGATACACCTTGTGTAGATCTCTACCAAGTTGTTCAAATGGTCACGCTCCATTGATTTTTATATTTTTTTTGATTGCACCTTTACTATTGATTACCATGTAAGTCAATGGGCATTCTAATGCTAATTTACATTTTCGACTTCTTCTCCAAAACCATCATCCAGATTTGCTTCAAACTTGGTGGCAATGTACCTTGGGTGGGTGTCTACCAGGTTTGTTCCAATGGTCATGTTCCAATGAATTTGGATTTTTTTATGATTTTTTTTCAAAAATCTCTACAAAAGTTTTAATAGGAAAGTTTAACATGGGAATTTCTTGTAATGGTCATAACTTTAATAATATTGACCAGATTTACTTCAAACTTGGTGAGGATGTGGCTTGGGTGGATATATATCAAGTGTGTACAAATGGTCATGCTCTATGGATTTTTGGATTTTTTATGAATTTGTTTGTTCTTTTTTGGGGCAAACCTTCAAAATTTTTCTCCTCTGAAACCGCTCACCCAATTGCTTTGATATCGTACATAGACACTCCTGGGGACACCCAGTTCGCAATTTGTTCACCAGGTGGCGCTGCAAATTTTTTAATGAATTTTTTGTATGGTTTTGCTATTTTTCACTTGTTTTCAGAACTGTCCCTCAGATTAAGCTGAAATGTGATGGATATGTTGTTGTGGAAGGGTCAAACAGTTGTTTAGTAGGTGGCACTTCTTTGGATTCCTGATTTGTAAGGATTTTCAGTTATGGTACTTACCAGTCAGTGGAGCTTTCCTATTGATTACTATGTAAGTCAATGGGCATTCTAATGCTAATTCACAGGACAACTGACACGAAATTTACTGTTTATTTGATAACTTGAGATCTGTTTTGAGTTAGCTACACATGTTAATTATTCTGTATGAAGGTCATGCTTAGACAGTACATGACTGACCTTGACCTCGTTTGTGGGGTCACAGTGCAACATACATGAATTTTACTCTTCATTATAACTTGAGAACTACTTGAACTTTGATGTTGTACATGTAAGTGTTCTTCTATAAAGGTCAGACTTACTCAGAACATGGTGTCCTTGATCTCTTCCCAAGTTCATAGAGCTGCAAGTGTGATGAATGTCAAGATCAGCTGAGGCATGGGCTGTTCACACAGCCCTCTTGTTTATGAATTTTTTTGTTCTTTTTGGGGACAAATTTTAAAATTTCTTCTCCTCTGAAACTGCTCACCCAATTGCTTTGGTATCGTACATAGACACTCCCAGGGACACATAGTTCCAAATTTGTTCACCAGGTGGCGCTGCAATTTTTTCATATTTTTTAATGAATTTTTTGTATGGTTTTGTGATTTTTCACTTGTTCTCAAAACCGTCTCTCAGATTAAGCTGAAATGTGATGGATATGTTCTTGTGGAAGGGTCAAACAAAGTTGTTCACTAGGTGGCACTGCTTTGCATTCCTGATTTTTAATGATTTTTTTCAGTTACGGTACTTACCAGTCAGTGGAGCTTTCCTATTGATTACTATGTAAGTCAATGGGCATTCTAATGCTAATGTCAGGACAACTGACACGAAATTTACTGTTTACTTGATAACGTGAGATCTGTTTTGAGTTAGTAGTGTGATGCTGCAGGTTAATGTTTCTGTATGAAGGTCATGCTTAGACAGTACATGAATGACCTTGATCTTGTTTCTGGGGTCACAGTGCAACATACATAAATTTTACTCTTCATTATAACTTGAGAACTACTTGAACCTTGATGTTGCACATGTTAGTGTTCTTGTATAAAGGTCAGACTTAAGTAGAACATGGGTGACCTTGATCCTTTCCCAAGTTCACAGAGCTGCAAGTGTGATGAATGTCTAGGTCAGCTGAGCATGGACTGTTCACACAGCCCGCTTGTTTGGATTTTTTGTTTGTTTTTTGGGGGGCAAATCTTAAAAAAATCTTCTCCAAAACCGCTCATCCAGTTGCTTTGATATCACACAGGAACACTCCTAGGGACTCTTAGCTTTTAATTGTTCACCAGGTGGCGCTGCATTTTTTCCTAATTTTTTTTAATGAATTTTTTTAGTGTTTTCACTATTTTGGACTTCTCCAGAACCATCACTCAGATTAAGCTGAAACTTTGTGGGTATGTTCCATGTGAAATTGTCAAAGTTGTTCACTAGGTGGCATTGCTATGGATTCCTGATTTTGAACTATGTTTTTAATTCGGGTACTTATTGGTAAAAGCACCTTTCTTATTGTCAGATTACTATGCAAGTCAATGGGTATTTTAATGCTTTTTCACGTATTGAACTTCTCTGAAGAAACTGTCTGTCAGATTCACCTCAAAATTGGTGGCAGTGTACGTGGGTCGTCATGCTCCAGTGAATGTTTTATGATATTTAGCTCAGCTGACCTGCTAGTCATCTGTCGGCAGAGCATTAGGCCCATGGGTCTGTTGTTCAGAAAAATATAGTGATATGTTGGTCCTAAAAAGTGATCTCAAGTTGGCCTGGTCTCTCAAGCCAGCTGTCACTGTATTCCCTGCTTTGGCAACAAATTATGAAAGGTACAACACCAAAAACTTTAGAAAATGGAGGTATGAACACACAATTATGCGTCTACCAAAAATACCAATCGACCAACTGGTCAGTTTGCTGCCACAGATTACATTTTAGGCCCATGGCCTTGTTATGAATTATTGCCTGCTAAGGCTATTTTCGACTTCTCCAGAACGGCTGAACAGAATTGCTTAAAATTTTATGAGAATATAGTTGGACATTAGACAATGAAAGTTTGTGAAAATAATATGGATAAGTTAATTTTAGGCAAAGTTATGGGATATCAAGCTTCGCAACTGTAAGGAAGTGCTGCAGCTGTATTTATATATATATATATATATATATATATATATATATATATATATATATATATATATATATATATATATATATATATATATATATATATATATATATATATATATATATATGGCAATACAGTGCATATATTACACTATTGTATTTACCCGTTTGACTTCTTCTCAAAAACCGCTGTATGGAATGTTTTAATTTTGCACATGGATGTTGCCCAGGTGAACCTCTACCAAGTTTGCGAAGGAGATGATGATGCAATAATTTTCTATTTTTAATGAATTTTTTAATGCATTTAAAAAAAAAAAAAATTCTTCATCTCAAGAACTACGTGGCCAATTGCTTTGATATTGCACATAGGGTCACCTGGGGTCAACTAGTTCTCATTTTGGCCACCAAGTGGCACTGCAATTTTTCCCTAGTTTTTTTATGAATTTTTGCGTGTTAAGGCTATTTTCGACCTCTTCTCCAGAACAGCATGATACAATTGCTTAAAATTTTATCAAAATATAGTCGGACATTAGACAATGAAAGTTTGCGAAAATAATGTGGATATGTTAATTTTTGACAAAGTTATGCGATGTCAGACTTTGTGACTGTAAGTGAGTGCTGCCACTGTACATCGGCAGCCATTGAAACAGCAAGGTATGTCAATTGATAATACATGTACTACCATGGACAAGTCAGGTCGCCCTATTCAATTTTGTTTCCTGAATAAGGTCAACTATGACCTTTTCTACACTGTCAATTTGTATCTTTGATAAATGCTGAATCAAATGTACATATCACATGAAGGGATTTGCTATCCGAAACAGACAATTAAGCAAGCAGCTACATATATCGAGTTTCAATTCGGCTCCTTTTCGGTAAATGCACCTTTTATATTGATTACCATGTAAGTCAATGGGCATTCTAATGCTAATTTACATTTTCAACTTCTTCCCCAAAACCGTCCTCCAGATTTACTTAATGGGGATATACCTTGGGCGAGTGTCTACCAAGTTTGTTCCAATGGTCATGTTCCAATGAATTTTGGATTTTTTATGATTTTTATTCTTCAAAAATCTTCACAAAAGTTTTAATTGGAAAGTTTAACATGGGAATTTCTTGCAATGATTATAACTTAAATAATTTTGGCCAGATTTACTTCAAACTTGGTGGGGATGTGCATTGGGTGAATCTCTACCAAGTTTGTTCAATTGGTCACGCTCCAGTTATTTTTTAAAATTTATTTGTTCTTTTTTGGGGCAAATCTTAAAAAATCTTCTTCTCCCAAACTGCCCACCCAATTGCTTTGATATCCCACAGGGACACTCCCTTGGACTCCTAGTTCTTAATTTGTTCACCAGGTGGCGCTGTGATTTTTTTCCTATTTTTTAATGATTTTTTGTGTTTTTGCTATTTTCGACTTCTTCTCCAGAACCGTCACTCAGATTAAGCTGAAAGTGGTGGATATGTTCCTTGTAGAAGGGTCAAACAGAGTTGTTCATTAGGTGGCACTGCTGTGGAGTCCTGATTTTTAACGATTTTTTTTCAATTTAGGCGTTTGTCGGTCAATGCAGCTTTACTGTTGATTACTATGGAAGTCAGAGGACATTCTGATGCTAATTCACATTTTTGACTTCTTCTCCAACACCGTCATCCAGATTGATTTCAAACTTGGTGGGATATGCCTTGATGGGTCTCTACCAAGTTTGTTCAAATGGTCATGCTCCATTGATTATATATTTTTTATGAATTTTTTGGTCCTTTTTATGGGCAAATCTTAAAATATCTTCTCCGAAACTGCTCACCCAGTTGCTTTGATATCTCACAGGGACACTCCTGGGGAATCTTAGTTCAGAATTTGTTCACCAGGTGGTGCTGCAAATTTTTTCCGATTTTTTGTGTGTTTTTGTTATTTTTTGACTTCTTTTCCAGAACCGTCACTCGGATTAAGCTATAACTTGGTGGATATGTTCCTTGTAGAAAGGTCAAACAAAGTCACTCAAAAGGTTGACTCGGTTCATATTTTCAATGATTTTTTGAAAAAGTACAAAATAAAACAAATTTATACGAAACTTAAACATGGAGATTGCTTGTAAGGAAAACAACTTAGATATTTATCGCCATATTTATGTCACACTTTGTAGAATTGTACCTTTGATAGGTCTCTACATATGTTATTCAAATGTTCACACTGCATTGATTTTTGCATAAATTCTGGGGTAATTTTTTTAAAATAAGCAGATGCATGTCAGCTGAGCACAGGATCATCATGATCCTCTTGTTTGTAAGTTTTTTGTGTGTTTTTTTTTTTTTTGTGTGTGTGTGTGTGTCATTGCTATTTTGGACCTCTTCTCCAGAACCGTCACTCAGATTTGAGTCTTAGTGTATAGAGTCTCCCTGGTCTATACACATATAATGTATTTTTACTGTATGGATGTATGTTCTAGACCTAATGAAGCTTTTTCAACTCAACTCAGATTTAGCTGAAACTTGGTGGATATGTTCTTTGTGGAAAGGTCAAACAAATGGTTCACTACATGTATGTGGCAATGCTGTGGATTCCTGATTTTCACAAGCTTCTCAATTTGGGTACTTACTGATAAATGCACCTTTCCTATTGATTACTCAGTTAGTCAAAGGGCATTCTAATGCTAATTCACAGTTTTGACTTCTGTGAAACCATCAGTCAGACTGACTTTAAACTTGCTGGCAAATTACCTTGGGATGGGTCTCTAGCAGATTTGTTCAAGTGGACACGCTCCATTGAGTTTTGAATTTTGTATGAATTGAATTTCTTTGTTCTTTTTTTTGACAAATCTTCAAAAAATCACTAGGGTATATATATGTACATGTCAGCTGAGTACAGGACTGTCACAGTCCTCTTGTTATGTCTCCCGGTGGAAGCCGGGTGACATATTGTTTTAGGGCCGGTTTCTTCCGCTTCTTCTGCTTGTTGTTGTTGTTGTTGTTGTTGTTGTTGTTGTTGTTGTTCAGGTTCTTCAACACTTGTTTTCTGTACGATAAGTCTTGAAGGACTTGACAGAATTTGATGAAACTTAATAGGATTATGTATCTAGGCAAGACCTAGGTTGGGATTCTATTTGGATGACCTTGAGCGAATTTTCAAGGTCACAGGGTCACTTATGTGAAATTGGTTTCCGTGCGATAAGTCTTGAAGAACTTGATGGAATTTGATGAAACTGGGTAGAATTATGTATCTTGACAAGACCTAGGTTTGGATTGTATTTGGCTGACCTTGACTTAATTTTCAAGGTCACAGAGTCACTTATGAAATTGGTTTCCATGACATAAGTCTTGAAGAACTTTATGGACTTAAATGAAACTTGGTAGGATTATGTATCAAGGTAAGACCAAGGTTGGGATTGTATTTGGGTGACCTTGACGTAATTTTCAAGGTCACAGGGTCATTTATGTGAAATTGGTTTCTCCGCAATAAGTCTTGAAGAACTTGATGAAAATTGCTAGAGTAATGTATCTAGATGAGAGCTAAAATAGGATTGTAATTTTCAAGCAAACTTGGTCATTTGTAATTTGTTATCACCTGTAGCTTATTCAGAGTATAAGTGTTCCACCGGGAGACATTTGATTTTCTGTTGGAAAATCAGTCTGTTCTAGTTTGTAATTTATATGTGACCTCTTAAGGTCAAAGGTCAAGGTCATTTGGATCTTTGGAATTTGAATCCAGCTCAATAATTTCTATATATCTGCCCTTTCTTTTTACAGTACCTCCGAGCATGTTTAACCTGTCATATGTGGATGGTGGCAGCAGTATTTCTATCCCTGAGAGAAACACTGACTGTACCACAGGTGGCATCACCATAAAGATAAATGGTACCACAACACTGAGATATGTTACAGCATCTAGACCAAAGTCCACTATCACCTGGAACCAGGTTACAGATGGAAGCAGGGCACACACACCACTCAGTGATAATACCACACAGACCACATTTCAGGGGGATGTGACTGTGAAACAGGGTGACACCAAGCTGGTGAAATTCAACATAACCTCTCAAAACCCTAACTTTACAGCAGGACCCCTGGTGAAGGAAGCTTGTATTACACTACACCATGCAGGAGGTAAGTATTGCTTAATGTTTGCAGTGTCTGCAAAGAGGATTATGCTATCTTTGCAGGATTTATGAAAGACAGTATTTTGGGTTGAACAGATTAGTTTTGTCCAGTAGGATTTTTGCCAATCAGTTTAACTCATTAAAGTAGTCACATGTTTTCTGATTTAATATTTTTCCATATTTTGTCAGTGTAAGTGTAGCTCTGACAGCGATGACAGACACTCTTACTATGGAGCCACAGTCAAACTCACTGGAAGAGTTCCAGTATCAAGTGCCGTAAAATCATTGAAACAAGGGGAAATACTTCAGTTGCATCTGTCTCAGTAAGACATCATTCAAAAAGCTGCAATAGCAGAATTCAAGAAAATATAAATGCCACACTGATGGGTAGCATATCACCTGAATTGTTTACTGTACATGTATACTTTAAAGTGAGCAAAATATGAGCGAATCTCGAATGAAAATTCATACAGATACTGGGAATTCCTTTAATTTTACTGTGTTTTCATTTTTGCTCATTTCATGATGCTTCAAAACCACCAAAATAAGAGCCCCATAAAAAGATTTTTACATGGCACAGATAGAAATTATTACAAAAATAGGGAGTTCAGAGTTTCAGTGAAAGGTCCAAAGTGCCAAAACTACCAAAATTAGAACTAATGAAAATAGATATATATTCACAGTAGTTTAAGAGGTAATGTCATCCCCATTTTGCAAACTAGCAATGTTAGGGAGCAATCCATGTAATAATATGATAGAAAAAATTTCTGTACACCAGCTGGAATAAAACTTTAACGAACAAAATCAAAAACAGGTTTCAGTAACCTTTTGACATTAACTTTAATGTGCTCTATTATTAGTTGCCACTGTGCACTACTTTTGTTAATGTTGGACACACGTGATTAACATTAACAAAACTTATCATGTGTCCAGTGGACACTTTACATTTAAACCTTAATCAGCTTTATAGTGCTATTTTGTTGACTTTATAGTTTCCTGTAGACTACAGATGGACTGGTAAGGAGAGTGTTCCTCAGTTCATAGGCACTAGGCTGTAGCCCCTGCCTTTTCACTGTTGTAAGCCACACTTTTCGTATTTTCTTCAAGATTACAAATGGACTAGTAAGGAGAGTGTCTGTCGGTTCATAGGCACTAGCCAGTAGCCTCTGCCGTTTCATTCTTGTAGGCCACACTTCTGGTTGGACAGAAAATGCACGAGAACTTCATTTCTTTTCATTTTTTGTCAAAGTCGCAGGTTGGAGTTAGTACACTTTTTTCCACAAGAACTCAGGAGTTAGAGCTTCACGTTTGAAAATGTACAGTTTGATGGTTCTGTGTGGGATACAGGCAAGAATTCTGTGATTAACACTTTTCCAATTAAACTGGCCAAAACTGGCTGGTGTCAAATGTTGTTTGCTTCATTGTTTTTGACTAGTTTCAACTGTAATGAAATGAATTTCAGTGTGAATTGTAGATAAGACATATCAACAAGGTAGTATGACCCAGATCAACAGCATCATGGCTTGGGCAGTTAGCACCAAACTCCATCAACGAAAGCTGTTGACTCAGTCTTAATTTTAGGGGTTCAAGGTTAATGTTGGCAAAAATCACTCGATATACCAATGTCTGTATAGCACAGGATTCTCATAGTCCTTTCATTAACATGTGAGAAATGACACACACACACACACACACATGCTGTATCACATACATTATAGCTGACACATGCAGGGCAATTAGTCCCATTGAACAGTTCCAGCCACAGAATATTTTCCATTTATTATCAAATCAAGTCAGTGTTCAAGACTCTACGAGTCTTGAATATTGAAACTTTTCCAAGTAGAACAAGTTTCGGCCTTTATGGGTCTCGGTCAGTTATTCAGGATAATTGTATTGCATGGTCTTCATATGGTGGACAAAAACAAAGAACAAAAACAGTTGCTACCTGAATGAAAGGTCTGTTTACAAGGAACATGAATCTAGCATCCCTGCTATAATTCAGAGCAGTTCCTGTTAAGTTGTTCGACTTACATTGCAGCTGGTTCTGAGAGAATGTAGCCTGGGTGGTGCCCCCTGTTGGCAGGCAGTGGGTTTGGATTGAAAGATGGCTGTGTTTGGAAGGATACAAGGGCAGACTTCTGATAGTTTGAAAATGAAAATATGCATGTTGTTAGTCCCCCACCTGAACTGTGTGTGTGTTTGGGGGGGGGGGGGAGGGGAGGACTAAAGGTTTGCACCCACCTGTCTTTCTTTCCTTCCATCACAAAGAACTTTTCCAAGCCACATTTCCCATACTGCAGAATTTACAGATTCCAAACTTGGTGTGTGGATACTTCAGACAATGTGTTGCATGACAAAACCAGGTCACTTCAGCTTTTGACCTGTGACCCTTGATCTCACCATAGACTGTGCTTGTCTGGGCCAATACAGTGGTAATTAGAAATAACTTCCCTGCCCAACACAGAAAAACCCGATTGAGTATCATGCTTTGAGTGTGCTTGAAATGCGCTTCAAGTGTAAATGGTTCTAAATTTCAAAGTGTCAAATTTCTGCATTGTTGTTCTATCTCTTTTCCAGCACACTTATATGCACATCCATCAATTCCATTGTCATGCTTGCTCCTGTTCTGTTCACGGTTGCGCATTTGTCGCAAGTCCAAGCGTTTTCAAGTCTAGTCCACGTCAGATCCTCATTAAGTTTAAACATGACAAAATGGACACGGTGCGGACAGTCAACAGACATTTGGATTAGGCCTACCACAGACATGACTACTATTAATTTGCCCACTTGCCGTAACAAAGCCTTTTGGTCCACTCTACTCTTCGAAGTAATTCCTCATGTAAAAAATGTGCAATGAACACACCAAAACAGTCACTGTCTGTTCCCGCATTGCACAATTTGAAGCCTGCACTGTACTAAGAACAGGTGTCGGCACGTACGGTGTGGCAGTAGTATTTTGATTGATTCAGCGTCGCAGTTTTCGGCAGTGACGTTTCATTTATTTGTCCATGCAGCATAAATAATTAGTAACTGTCGTTTACGGCAAGTAAAAGTGTTGAAATTTGCAGAACAAATTGCAAGTTTCCACAAGTCTTTGTTTCCCGTTGGGCCACGTTTGTTTACAAATGTCTGGCAATTTTGGTAACGTGGAAAGTCCAAAAGCCTTTTCTATGTTGGGATACTCTCCTCCAATTGGCCAAATTTAATGTGTGTTGATATTTCCTGCCGTAAATATCTGTCAAATTTGACGATAATATCCATATTTGGAAACTCATTCGAGGCTGTGGATCCAACTATGGTACAGGAATACTTCGGAAAAGCACCATGGGCTGCCGACAATAGCCAAAAATTACTTCGTTTCTGATAACTGCTGAGCAGTGCATTGAACAGAACAAACAGGAATGCCGGTCTCTGATGAACTGGCGAAAACGAGCGCGATAAATATGACACAAGAATTTTATTATTGCAGTCCATTATTAAATTTTGACGGAGAAACATTCCACACAACCTTTACTAAGGGAGAAAGGTGCATAGTGAAGAAAACACGTGGACATGAGCCGTGGGAAGCCTCAAATTCATTGAATGTGATGGGTATGCATTGTAAACTGAACACAGTCACACTCACAGCGTAAGCAGCAATGTTGATCGATGGTCCTTTTCACATGATCAGTAATTTCACCAAATAAACTCTCCATCATGCTTTTTAGTTACAATGTTGGTATGGTGATATGAAGGGAATGATGCAAAAATGGGTACTTCAGCTGGTGGTTTTCATGATTTTACTATAAATCTATTAATGACTTAAAAAGATTAGTCATGTGGACCGAGGCAATAGGAGCGTGAAGGTGGCCCAGACCATCACTTTTCCCGGGACTTCCGCCCAGGTCTCAACATGCCGTTGGAGAAAGCATGGGTGCGGGCCTTTTGTTGAACATGATAAAGGCAGAAATCTTGCTGTTTTAATGCTGTTAAAATGTGAAAAAAAAAAAATATATCCATAGGATAAGGACTCAGATAATTCTGAAGCTTTCTGTTTTGATTGCAAGACACAGGCGGAAGGATATTCACAGTACTGTGTACATTTGCCAGGTTTGGTACTAATGAGTAATGGCAATAAAGTAAAGGCAATGTGTTGTGACTCCATTCGCGCATCAGAAGCATTGTTTTTGCCAAACATGTCAGTTTTACCTTCAATAAATCCAACCACTAATTGTAAATAACTTGTAAATAAACAAGATAATAAGATTTGGTACCATTACTTGACTTTTAAACTTTCCCAGCCTGTTGCATCACGGTATATTATCTGTTGCGTATCAACCTTCGTTGCAGTTATTCTCGTTTAATTGTGACTGGTTGACAATCTCACATAAGCGCATCTTGCGTTTTATGCAAAAATATGACACAGTTACATTTCTACATGTGCATCATCACTGTCAACTTTCAACTGTCATTTCGTTCTGTTTAAATGGGAAAATTTGAACATTGTATTAAGTGCGCTTGCCCTTAAAACTCGCATCAAGTGCAACTACAGCGCATCTGAAGTGCACTTTGAGTGAATTTAATTGCGTGATTATGCGCTTGGGAGGGAAGTTACAGTACCGATTTCGCATTCGTAACACCCCATGCTAGCAAATAATCTGGCATGCCAGAAATTCTCGCCGGCCAGAAGCAGATGCAACTAGCCAGATGCGAAAACTGAGTTGTGCGCAAATTCCTGGCACGCCAGTACGTTGTGCAAGAAAAATGAGCACGCTTACTTTGCATGTAGCACGCTTGAAATGTTTCGGTCTCGACCATTAATGCACAAATTTTTTCTGGCTTCGCATGCTCACATTTTCGACTGCACTGACAGCACTTTCCGCTAAGCGTACCACCGAGAGAACAAACGAGATTTTTGTGCTAAGAATATCCACCATGATCTAAATGAATATGCGCCCATGTTTGTGATCTTGATGCATGGATCCTATGTCATGAGACATTGAGAGGTGAGATGTTTTTTGTGAGGAGCTGTTCTTCAAATTAGTTTATGTTCTTGTAGCACCAACCTTTAACTCTCAGCTTGCCAGTTTCCAGTGTACAAGAACTAGCCTACTAGGACAGCGTGTCACTCAAACTTTTGAAGTGGCTGAACAACGGCCGTCTCAAATTCCTGGCGTTGTTTATTTACATGCAAGCACGCACGTTTTATTGCAGAGAAACGTCATTTCTTGTCGATGGCTATTTCGATTTTGCTTTAAAAACAAATATTTTCCTTCTAAGATTATTTAAATTAATGATCGGGCCATTGTTTGCTACAATGTGAATGATGTAACTTTGCAAAACTGTCACGCAGGGTGATTTCATCATCGCGGTCTCGATCTTTTTTTCGTCTACCCGCCATGATCTTCATATCATTAGAATGTGGAGAACCTAGTCTATTTTAAGAAAGCTCTCCCATTGCCTGAAACAAAAGTATTTTAGGGGAAACTACCGAAGACGATTCTCCGGAATATTCTAGGTCAGTCAGGGGGCCGGAATCGATCACATAGTGTTTGCCATAAAATCAAATGTGTCGTTTTTCAACTGATGATTCGTTCAGGAGTACCCGCTACCTCGTGTTGTGAAGTTTTGCCTGTGAAAGATGGGCGACATTTGTGTGAACACAAGTGGCGATTACGGACAATTTATTAAAGCAAGAAACAAAATTTAACTCTGTAAATTGGTCAGAATGATGACATACTACCAGTCTTTGCGTACAATAGAGCAGACTGTCCATTTTTTTCACGGAAAGAGAGTAAAATACGCCAGCCGCAGGTAAACATGGCTCGGGTGAAAATACCGCTGCCGCATGTGATGATCATGTTGACAGTTTATCAGTGACTGCGATAAAGTGTGTTTATCGACTATTTACTGCAGCAACAAACTCTACCACTATAATTTGATGATTACATTTACACACGACCGATCTTAAGAAAAATTAAAGAGGAACCATCGTCCGTGACGCTAACCAAAGGGACCGGTACCCATGCAATTGATTCACACAGTGACTGTGACATAGGCTTGGCCGTTTTGATCAATTCTTGATCGAGATCGATAGGCCTATATTCATTTTGATAGGGTGTAGGACACGAGTTTTTGTTTAAATTGATAACGAAACCACATAGAAATGTAGAGAATATCTTACTTAACAAAAGTCATGTTGATCAGTCTGCATGAAATGCAGAAATAAAGTTACATTACTTTTACCCCAGCACATGGCATATTGTGCCAAAAACAAAAAAAAATGCCTTTGTTGAGAAGGTCACGTGACAAGAAACGAGACCTGAAGCAGAGGGGAAACAAAGATAGCATGCGAGGCCTGCTGCTGGCACGCTATGCCCAATCGAGGCGAAGCACCTGTTCACGCAATTCGCGTAGATGAAACGCAACTCGCGCGGCTATTTGGCGTGCCAGAAATTTGAGTGCAAGAAAGTGGCATGCTATTTTGAGATGGCACATCCAGACAAAAAGCTCGCAACTGAGCACGCTCAAATGTGGTGCGCGATGTGAAAATGGCTAGCTAGCAAAAGGGACCCATATGCGAAATCGGTACTGTATTTCTGATCACCAAGCAGCTGTGAGAACTGGGGATACAAAAACTTGGTACATGGGTACTTGTACTCTTCTTGGGATAGCAGTGTGTCAGGTACCAAAATGAGGTCACTGTGGCCTTGATCTTTAACCTCGCTCCTTGAAAATGCTTGTTAAGGCCATATTTCCTGTACTGTAAGATATTTAAAGAGAATTAACCTGAAGTGTGGGCTTGCTATATATATTGCTACATATAATAGAACTGCCCATAATTTTGGTAATATTTTTTGATCATCACAACCATGAGTTCCCCATGAGCCCCTAGTTGCTTTGCTTACTGTTTGTCTGCTCAGAAGGAAAATAATGAAAAATGTTAAAGTGGTGTGTATTGTATTGACTAAAGTCTACGTCCACAATGCACTGTTCTGAACATGAGCAGAGGTGTGATAAGTCCTAGGCAACACACTGGCCAAACCAGGTCAGGGGAACAGCTGCTCTCACCCTGGACCAGCTTTCTCTGAAGCTCCATAGTTACATGCTTTCAAAAACACTTTTTAGTGGGTGGATTCTGATAAAACGTAGTCAGATGTGAAAATTGTTGTCTTCTTGATCCTTAAAGTGCTAATCATGGCTATAGTCGTTTTGTCATTCAGCCTACTGTTAAACATATAATGGTTGAAAGATTCAAATTCCTCTTGAAGCTACCTTTCATTCAAATAGCAGCAAGCTTAATCTAAAGCAAAAAGTAGTCTTAGTCAACAGCTTTCTTTGGGACACTTTGTGCGCGTTGCGTGCGAAGTGTCCTGAAGAAAGCTGTTACCTCAATGTTAAATCAGCTATTAAGGGGTTAATGTACCCACAAATTTTGATGACTTTCCTACAGACAATAATTACTTGGGCTGTAAATTCCTTTGTTTTGTGTATTATAGGTATGTTGTTCCCTTGAACTAGGTTGCCATGTTGCAATGCTCATGCTCAGAAGCAGTGTATTGTGGATGTAGACCTCTGTAAAATAAGTGTATTGTGTATATGTATTGCATGACATGTAGACTAAGGTTACCTTTGTGTTTGGCAGGACCTCCCCATGATCCCAAGCCTTGGTGTGGTGGGTGTTACTTTGGAATCATTCCGCTGGCATGGTTTATAATTTTATGGATAATTATAGTCATCACTGTTATATATATCATTTTGTGGATCATTATATGTATACGGTGCAAAATCTTTCACCCAAACAAGAAACCAAAAGAGAATGCAAGAGATACAAATCTGGAGATGAATTCAAATCCTCAGCTTGTGTGTGTTAAATCTGGTGAGAATAAAGAGCTGGCTGATCAAAATGTTAAATCTGGTGAGGATAAAGAGCTGGCTGATCACAATGTTAAATCTGGTGAGGATAAAGAGCTGGCTGATCACAATGCTAAATCTGGTGAGGATAAAGAGCTGGCTGATCACAATGCTAAATCTGGTGAGGATAAAGAGCTGGCTGATCACAATGTTAAATCTGGTGAGGATAAAGAGCTGGCTGATCACAATGCTAAATCTGGTGAGGATAAAGAGCTGGCTGATCACAATGTTAAATCTGGTGAGGATAAAGAGCTGGCTGATCACAATGAAAGGGAACAAGATCAGGCACACCAAAACGTAAAACACGATCACAATGAAACGGAACAAGATCAGGCACACCAAAACGTAAAACACGATCACAATGAAAAGGAACAAGATCATGCACACCAAAACGTAAAACACGATCACAATGAAACGGAAGAAGGTCATGTATACCAAAACGTAAAACATGATCGCAATGAAACGGAACAAGATCAGGCACACCAAAACGTAAAACACGATCACAATGAAAAGGAACAAGATCAGGCACACCAAAACGTAAAACACGATCACAATGAAACGGAAGAAGGTCATGTATACCAAAACGTAAAACATGATCGCAATGAAACGGAACAAGATCAGGCACACCAAAACGTAAAACACGATCACAATGAAAAGGAACAAGATCATGCACACCAAAACGTAAAACACAATCATAATGAAACGAAAGATCATGCATACCAAACCCTTAAACATTGGTGAAGCACACAAACTTAATCCCTTATCCTGCTTGCTACCTGAGCTCCTGCATGACCCAGGCTGGTGGAGTACCTGCTGTAGGTGGACCTGGTGACTACGACTTTGTGCCTAGACTGGATCTGTGCTGGTGTGGCAGTCTGCTTTTCCCTTTGCTTAGTTCGCTTAGTTGTCTTTTATGCTTTGCAATGTAACTGAAGGACAAAACACGGAAACTCCAGAGTGTGAAGAAACAAAGCATCTGGTGCCACCTCAAGCTTCTGTTAGTACTAATAGTGAAGATGTATATGGTTGGTGTAGTTAAAGGGTATATGGACAGCCCTTTTTGTCAGTATACTGGACGAACCTCGAACTATGATGTGTAATCATGTTGCGAATCAACACCGTGACCAAATTATCATGACTGCTAGTTGATGGAAATGTTACTATTCTCAACTCTAAAATCCATAACTTATTGTTGGGTACCTCTGTCCAGTGCATGGAAATGTATATTCAGATTAAGGACAAGGAACAGCTTGGATGGTGGGGGGGGGGGGGGGGGTACAAGTATGAGCGACATGTATTTTGTCTTAAATTGAAGGATGTCCCACTGGACAGTTTACATGTCTGAAAGTTCCAAAATTTCATAATCTTAAATGCTAGCCCATGCAGGTGCAAAGACTGAAGATATTCTCCACAGGAGTTGGCCAATCTCATTTTGTGGCATCCTCTACGGACATCCATACTGTGTCTGGGGCATTGAACAAGACCATATTTACACAGGTCACCAAGTTACTGTTCTGGCAGACTGAATTCTGTTGGCAGTACTGGCCGGCTAATGGACAGCAATGTTATTTGCGGCCCCCTCCAGAACCAATCGTATTTCTTGTGGCTGTCAGTCTGTAAAAACAGCTGTGCATGTGTATGTGTGGAAAAGTCCACAAAGAGACAGTCACTACCATTGTGTGCCATAGAAGGCCCCGCAGGCCTGAAGCTAACCTGTTAGTGTCTTGCTTGAGGTAGGCTAGGCCTTAATGCTACTGCATGTATACTGTATGCACATCTCAGTAAACAACTCTACTGAAATTACTTGTACACCTACATGTACACCTCTCACATTTGGTGTTTGGGTCTCCCTTCAGCAGTACTGTGATGGGATTGTATATATGAGTGACCTTGAGCTCATTTTAAGGTCACAGGGTCCATTTTATGAATTTCATACCATGGTCAGTGTCATTATGATAACATAACAATGGAAAGAACTGGGGCTGAGGGTTTTTTTTTTAGGGAATTACCCACTATTGTATAATATCTTAACATTCATTATAATTGGGAATAGATTTTTTCAGTTAATTTCTGCTGAAAATATCAATGCTTTAACACATGCTTCTGTAAACCTATTATTTTTGTAAAACTAAAATAGAAAAAAAATCTGAAAGCATTTAGTCCAGAATTCTTTTGAATTTTATTTCTTTGAAATAGCCAGATTTGTTTGTTTATTTGTTTTTAATGAAAAATTATTTGCACAAAGGTCAAGTGTCTGGATTTATTTTGTAATTGCTATATTTTCCTTCTGTTTTGTTTTATTCAACATGCATAAAACAGTCCTTTCCAAGTTTGTAACTTAATATCTGGGTATACATAGTTATAATGCCTGGTAGATCAAGCAATGAAGGTCAGGCATGAACATAGCATGTACATTAAGAGACAGGGCTAAGCTTGCTCAGTTATTTATGGAATTGGGCAATAAGAATGTCATTGATTTGTGGTTAATTTGACAGGAAAGTCATTTGCTTGTAAATGCAGTGAAACCTCATTATAACGACACTCGGGCATCCAACATATTCACTTAATGACACAAGTTTAGAGAGACAAAAAAATCCAATTCCTTTGCTATATGACTCATTATATGACATATTGAGATAACCTTTTTTTTCACGTCATCACGTCATGCCTACGGCTGCCGTTGATGGATGCCTAATTTACGTTAGCAACATCAAAAGTTACACTGTAATATAAACACCAGGTGCACTCTGTAGTCCAACAGTCCCTGATGATACCCCTTGGGTGGCGAAACCAGTGGGACTAATACACAGCGTTCTCAAACTGCTGTCAGTCCCTCACCTAGTCTTTCCACATATTCAGATATCTGACACATTTTCCAAGGAATGGATGGTGTCATTATAATGAGGTTTCACTGTGTATGATGTTGACCGCCAGGGAAAAAAAGGGAGAAGAATGGTACCCTGAAGAAATCCCTATTATTGAAAACAGACAGCTAGCCAGCCAGTGTTTGCATGCCTGAATTGACTCCAGAAATGTGTGCAGGTCAGAAGTCCGAGGGCATGACAATGTTATATGCTGTCGGATGTAGAGCTACTTTAAATTAAAACTTATGGTCCCAGGTATGGCTATGGATCAGTGCAAAAGTATGAAAAATGTTCAAATTTCTGTACATAAGTACATATATTTGTACAATTTATGATGTCAGTTCTGCATCACTGAGCATATTGTGTAATCATTCTCGAAGGACACAGGTTGTGCTCTATGGGCAGTTTTTAGGCCTACCTGTTCCTATATACCACTTTTTGGCTCTGCTGATCCTAGGTCACAGACCTCATGCAATCACTCATGTCGTCCATCCGTAAACTTTTACTTGTGAGCATGATACAGTCCACAGTTTTTAAGATAGCCACATATAACTTTCAGGACTTCGAGTGTGTGAAATTGTAGTTTGAGTTTAATATTGGTGGCAGTACCTACAGTATTATGTAATATACAGGTCAAAATGTGAAAGTCTTGTGACCAATCTAGCATCCTTGAATGGTTGATAGATGTTCGTATAATTTAGTAGGATTGTGGAGGAGGTCAAAATATCAGTTGCACATGTAATGATACCAGTGGCACCACCTATAATTTGAAATAAAATATAACCAAAAATATGTTGAGTTGAAAGATATAAAGTTCCATATCTCAAAGTATTATTGATTAAGACATGCTTAACTTAAAGGATACACAGATATATGGATCATGGCCAATGCTGGGATGTTGTATAATATTAGTAACCTTGATGTAGATTTGTTAACTCACAAGTGCTGTAAAGTTGAAAGAGGTTATTTTGTTATGGCAGGGTGTAGCTTGGAAATTATTAGCAAGGAGAATTGAGACTCCAGATCAAAATTGCTCTTTAAGAGTACATTGTACATAAAACTCTAGTTAGTGACCCAATGGTTATTTAGGTCGGTGCTTTTGCCAGTTTATTGTTTTTTGTCATGCATGGAAAGCTGGATATGGAGCACACACTTTGAACTTAACAATTAACAATTATTTTTAGTCTGCGCTGAAGGTCCAGACCAAATGGCCAGTGGAATATTGAGGTAACAATGTGAAAAAAAATTGTGAATGCTGTGCACCCCACAGTTTTTTAGTTCGGCCATATAACTTTAAGGACTTACAAAGCGTATAACAGTATATTTCCACTTCAGTGTTGGTGGTGCCATGTACAGTTTTATGTGTAATTTCAGTCAAAATGTGAAAATGTTGTGACCAGTCCGGTGTCCTTAATTTTGTAGGGATCTGCGTGGAATTTAGGTGGATTGTAGAAGAGGGTAAAATCTCGGTTGTATATGATACTAGTGGTGCTGGCGCCACCTTATTTTGACAGGAATTATGAGTTGAGATGTCTTGAAAGATAAAATTACCTATCTTGAAAAATATTTGAATTAGACATGTCAAGTTTATTTGATATATAGATCATATCTAATGCCAATATGTCATGTAATGTAAGGGACCTTGACTTATTTCTTTAGGTCACATGCAGGTCTGTAAATTTGGAAGAGAATATTTTGTAATGGTAGGGTGTAGCTGGCAAAATGGCAAAGAGAATTAAGCCTCCAGATCAAAACTGCTTGAGGACATTGCACATAAACCTCTACTTGGTGACCTACTTTTTAGGTCACAGTGACCTGATAATTGTGGGACTTTAAACCTATTTTCCATGTCATTAAGCACTTTAAAAAAGGACACTTAATCCATTTTCTTGAGAAAGAATTAGACAAATAATACCAAATATAACACAAGTGTGTATTGTGTGGAAGTTTTATATTTTATAATATGGATGACCTTGATTTATTTCTTCGGGTTAGGAATGCTTTTCGTGATTTTTTTTTTTTTTTTTGTGATGGTCATCAGATTATATGTCCACAGAGCATTAGACCCATAAGCCTCTTGTTTTTCATCTCTGTTTAATTACCATAGAGGTGTGTTTGACATGGTCTGTGTTTTAGGTAGAGCCCTGTGTAATGACAAAATAGTAATTTTTGATAATTAAATGTAAACAGGTAAAGTGGTTAGCAACATCACTATAGGACAGTCTTAGGAGCCACAGAGCTCTTATGGCTCCTGTCATGACAGGAGGAAGTCCCTACATGTAGTCACAATTATGTTCTTTGAAACACAGTAAGCTTGATGAGACCTAGTTGTCCTGCTGGGAATGAGAGTGAATAATTCCAAAAAACATAACCCATACTCATAAATGTCCACCCAACAATGAGTGCAAGGATATTCAAGAGTTACCAAAACATCAACATTCATCTTCCAATACCAATGTGAAAAAACAAATTTCATCCCTGACTTGACACAGGCAGTCACCCATAAAGGGCAACTAGTGGTTTTAAACTGGTCCTCTCAACCTTCGAATTATTCTTTATTAACAACAAACTTTAGTTTTTTCCAAAACATATAGGCCCAACCACTTAAAACCCAAATTTTTGCCACTGGTGCCAACGATATACAAGATGCCCTAATATAGGCTAGTGAACCTGTTGCCAATTGTTTTTGAATTAAATATGTTTAAACCAAAAAGCAACAGGGTAGGCCTGTCACTTTTTGGTTCTCCAGACTTGTCATTCAGCTAAGTTTGCAGCAAAAGAAGAAAGTAGGCCAATATTTTTTTGTGATATTCATAAGTCTGAAACATTATCAACGCAGATTGTTTAGTCCCACTTCCTAAAAATGTCTGTGATACCATTGGTTTTCCATTTGTATGCCTTCCACATGGTGACTGGTGGGTTTTTTTTTTTTTTTTTTTTTGTGATTCTTTTTGTGTGTGTGTGTTTTTTTAATTTAAATTTTTTTTTTTTAAGGCATTCCATTGTTTAGTTGAAGACTGACTGGTTGAAAAGCTGCTCAAGCTAGAACTTGCTAGCATTGATAGGTAGGATCAATAGATAGTGACAACAATGTTGTTTTTCTTTGAACCAAAACTTCCTGGTTGCTCCCTGGTGACACTGAATACACAAACAGCCAGGTGAAGAAAAACTCTTGGCTGCTAAATATTGCCTAAAGTGCTCAGATGTGCACACGTCATCTGTTTAATCTACTTACCTATTTGTCTTATATTTGACTCGATCTATCAAAATTTTTAATGAAGTTTGTATTAAATACTTTAAGGATTTGTGGGTCAGGTGTCATCGGCTTTCCTCTGTACACGCGACACATGACAGTAAGCCAATAGCAGTCAAAAGAAAGCTATTGACTCTTAATGTGGGTGGAAAGGGGTCAACACAGGGTGAATACTCAATAGATACAGCTGTCACATTGATACGTGCTGATTGAACTTACATGGGTTTAAATTTCTTCTGGGTACAACCTTGTTACAGAGCAGTCAATAAATATGGTGTGGACATACATGTAGTATGACAAAAATTCAGGGCACTACCTTCAGGGTAGTCTAGACCAGACCAGACCGGTAACTGCATGGGTGTCTACTGTAACCTAGAGGCTTGCATGCGTGCTTGCATGTGCACAACATGCTCAGACTGTATGCCTATTTGTAGATTTTATCAACATTATCTTGGCTTTTTGCTAGTATATACCCTCCCCCCCCCCCCCCCCCCAAAAAAAAAAGTTTTGGGACATACTGGAATCATCTTCTCTATGCAGCTGACCATCCATCAGTGGACATGAGCCGGGACAACCCTTTGTACACTTTTTAACATATTTCTGCTCCACTTGGTACAGTAACCTACTACATGCTGTGTCTATGTGTATGATAGACATATTTTTAAGGATTCAAGATATGACTAGATATATCTGATTGCAAGGCAGTCTTTGTTGTCTGTACAGACTGTCTGTAGACACAATCTTGCTACATGTACATGTACATTTTTGCATGAATTTCTTTTCAAAGCTTGGTACAATAACTACACATGATGTGTACATATATGCAGGAATGTACAAGTTGAGACTCAACTCAATATCTTTTTATAGTCAGACGGTAATTGTTGGTTGCCTTATATCCACCCACCTGTCCAGAAAATTTTGTGTTGGTAACTGCCACCACACTTTTGTACAGATTGTTTGCAAGTTGGCACAGTATGGTGTGGCTATCTGTGCATCAAAGCAGACATTTGGGTGCAACTAGATATCTTTGATCGCAAGGTGATCTTTGTTGGCTGCCCCCTGTCTGTTGGTCTGTACAAGTGATCTTTATGGTCTCATTGTACCTCCATTCACAGATCACCTACTGTATGTGGCAACTCTGTAGACCTGACCTTTGCTAGGGGGATTAATCAATACACAGACCAGCTGGGGACGTGCAGTCTGTTGTCAATGACTGCTCTAGTTATTTCTATTTTATGCATAAAATATTTAAGGGGAAAATTACAATCAGAGGTAATAAATAGTGCTTTAATGGTATATGCAATTCTGAACATTTGAAATTTTGTTAACATGCGCCACCGTGACGATTTATTACTGTGATTTATGCAGTGAAGTTTTTTCTTACCATGAGTTACAGCAAGGATTTTGCATCATCAGCCACTTTGTACACAGTGTGCTGGGGGTAGACTGTATACAACATGAACATGTATATATCTCTTTCTTCTCATTATAAAAATTGATCACATTTTCCTAGAATTCCGAAATGACAAGACTTCCATCATTCAGGTTTAAAATCAGTAAGCAACTTTCATATACTTACAATCCTAAATATACATATTGTGTGTGTGTGTGTGAGAGAGAGAGAGAGAGAGAGAGAGAGAGAGAGAGAGAGAGAGAGAGAGAGAGAGAGAGAGAGAGAGAGAGAGAGAGAGAGAGAGAGAGAGAGAGAGAGAGAGAGAGAGAGAGAGAGAGAGAGAGAGAGAGAGAGAGAGAGAGAGAGAGAAGAGAGAGAGAGAGAGAGAGAGAGAGAGAGAGAGATTAGCACACAAACCTGGTAATATGTTCCTGCTAGGACAGAAGGGGGGGGGGCTGTGTGCCAACCAAGACTACTTTATGAAGTCCACCTAAACCCTATGCCGCCCTGAATCTGGCGCATGAGGTATATACATGTACTTGTACGTGTAATATATACATCTAGTGAAAAGTAGAGGTCTGGTAGTTATGATCTTTTAAACATATATTTGTTTTCAGACATTGTGTTTAAAATAGTCTCAAGATGTGTGACCACAGGCAGTAAGCAGATATTAGCCTGATAAAGCATTGGCTACTTTTGCTATAAATTCACTTATTTTTTCTGTATTTTCAATTTTGCTCAATTCAGTGAATGCACAAAGATATGAAAATAAAATACAATGAAGTACTACTTTAACATGGATTGAATAGGAACTACATGTATGTCCAAAGTTACACTACTTTAACATGGACCTAATAAGAACTATGTCCACAGTTGTCCCAATAAAAGGGGAGTTAAATGCATGAAATACAAAACTGAAAATGTACACACAGTTAAAATGAGTGGAGTATGTTTGTTCACATGGCCCATGGGGAGCTGTGATGTGGTGGTGACTGACCTCATGGGAAAATACATGCAGAAAGCAACACACTACAAAGTTGAGCTCATTAATGGCCCAAAGCTGTTGTTTTCATAATGTTACACATTCAATTAAGACAATGCCCAGGGCACATTCCTGCAGTCTACTCTTTCCCACTGACTCTTTCACTGCCATGTTTTACACTGAGAAAAAGCTTTGCTCAGCATACTGTGGCCAGGCTGTGCCCAAAGTGTGCTGAGGAAAGCTGTTGACCTGGACTATTACACGTACATTCTATGTATCTACAGGCATGCTGATACTTGAATGAATGGTCTTTTTAAAGAAAATGAGCTTAGCATCCTTATTATAATTCAGAGTTGTTTAAATAGTACAACTTCAGACACAGTTGTCACTCAGAGAGTTAAAGTGTAGACATGCCATGTTAACCTATCATCCATTATTTCCTAAGGGCTACCCTCATCAAAATGCACATTTATAGTGTCAATAACATGCATGTATATTAACATATTTTAAATTTGAAGTGTATGGTATCTACATGATGTTTTGTTTTTGTACTCACATTTAGGGGAAACAAAGTTAGATGGATAAATGTCTGTCATGCAGTTGCTCTGCTGTTTTCACCCTTGGATTTTATATTCATAAGTCCAGTGTAATTTGAAATTAGTTCATCAGACCAGCCAAATGAATTATGTACAGATGAGGTCATGGGAGCCTTCTGGCTATTGACTTGTGGTTGACCCAGTTTAAATGTCCTGTTTATTGTTGTGCTATGTACAGTGAAAATACAGTGTAGCAATTTTGTTGATACATTGTAACCATGCCATATTCATAAATATTCCATGTATCAGCAGACATGTGGAGACACACAGCTATGATAAAACAGTGATAATTAATGCATCATATCTTATTCTCTATTTCCAATGTTATAGTTGGCTATGTTTTGTGGTTTATTTATCACTTTATGTCTGTATTTTTATTAACTGTGTAATGTGTCCTAGCACAAAGAGAGCCCACATATAAGTCTGCATATGATATGTGGCTGAGACATTATGTAATTAAGTATAACTGTGTCAATAACACTTTGTTTACAATGGCATGAGCACATTATCCACATGTAAAATATGCATGTGGTAAACAGGAATCTGAGGTTTTCAACCAGCCAGGCTTTGGTGCATTAACCCTTTATGCCTGTGTGGGAACAGAAGTTGGATTATGAATACATGATTCTTATGTCAGGTCATAGCAGTTTGACATTTTTAAGGGTCCGCCCCATGGGAGGACCCTTTCTGTTTTCGGGTTGTCCATCCAGATGTGCACATTCTAATTACCACGATATCTAAAGAATGCCTGGATGTATTTTGCTCAAATTTGGCAATGTGCTTATTTTACCTCGCAAGATGAACTGATTAGATTTTGGTGTCACCATGACCTAAATTGAGCAAATGACATGGTCCTTAGGGCTCATTACCACAATATCTCCAGAATGCTCCAATGTATTTTGCTGAAATGTGGCAGTATGCTTATTTAGCATGCCAAGATACACCAATTAGATTTTGGTGTCACCATGACCCAATTTGAGCAAATGGCAGACCCTTCAGTCAATGGGTTGTGTTGAAGGTATATCTAATTTGTTTCATTTTGTTTGTTTGTTTTTGTTTTTCAAAATTGGCAGTGAAGGAGTTAAGCTGTGGGTTTATGTGGGATGAGCCTCTTTCTCTCAGATAGTGCCATATAATGTGGGTATCCCCAGGGTCAGGTCCACTCATCCGGTCCCAGAGAATCCCATGTCAGACAAGTCTGCATAAGTGTTTGTTACCAGAAAGTGAAAAAAAAAAAAAAAAAAAAAAAACCCACCCCCCCCCCCAAAAAAAACAAAACAACACCAATAGGTGTTGTATACTTGTGACTATAACCCATACAAACATTAAAAACTGTATAATTTAAACGTTTGCAGCATTATTTTGAGGTACTTTAATTACTACTGACAACAGGAAAAAGAATACTCGCATGCTACAGTGTAGTTAACGCTGAGATGTTTTCATTCACTGTGGTGGTACAGTCTCTAAACCTAGCAAAAACACTGCAATTTTGTGGGACTTCTGGTCAAAGACACCACATTCATAATCCTGTGACACATCAACCAAAAGAGTAGTATTTTCTTGTGACGACTTGTAGCAAAGTGCTACACTGTGTCAAAGGAAAAGTGTCATCAGGTCAGAGGAATAGCTGAATGAAAAAAAGAGCATTAGAGGTTGCTGACTGCAGATGGCAGTACTGTGCATATTCCCTGGTTTGCACCCTTATTGGTGGAGACACCTTGGGGACAAAAAAGTCTGGCTCTTCTGATTTGCCAGCAGTAATTGCTGACAGAGTCACGTGGCATACAATGAGGTAATCCTTGTATGGACACCAAGTAGAATTATATCCAAAGGTACATTACTAAAATTAATGGTGATGGTAAAAGTTCTAAGCTCTCCTTTGGAAGGAAGGAATAGTGAAATAAAATTAATAAAGTAAGGAGACATGAATATTGATACTTGAATGTGATCAAGATTTGATATCTTGTTAAATAATTAGCATGATAATGGAATAATTCTTTGTGTTTGACTGTTAAAGTCCATGCTCATTTAAACTTAAGGCAGACATACAGCAAAATTTAGTACTGGAGCCTTTCCACTAGAAGTTATTTCATTTAGAGCCACTGTTGTAACACATTACAATTTGTGACCACTGGTGACATGGCTTGAAAACTGCTCTATTTAGTACAATGAGTGGATTTTTCTTCAGAAATCTTAGTTTAATGTATATACAAAATTGTTAAATGTAAGCAACAGAATTAACCAATATTCTGTGTTTGATGAAGTGCTTTCAAGTGGCAATATACACTTGCACACACATATACCTTTGACCACTCTACAGGTACCAGCTGCTGCCATTATCTAGTTGTAAAACTCAAGGATGTCAGCATAGACTGCAGTAATAAATTTACATTGTAACTACAGTAAAACCTCTCTAGCCGAACACCTCCGTATACCAAACACCTCTCTATACTGAACACCATTTCTCGGTCCCAAATATATACTTGCAAGGTAAGACCTCACTATACGGAACACTTTTTTTCCGGTCCCAAGGGTGTTCGGTATAGGGAGGTTTATTGTATATGTGTAGCTTAGCTTAATTCAACCTGTGTGAGATTTGTTTACATATATATATTTTTTCAGTGTTTTGAAATTTTTGCATATATATATATATATATATATATATATATATATATATACTGCATGAGCGTTGTTACCATGGGACCTGTGCAACCTGAAGAACTGCATACATTAAACAGTTCATGTTTCGTAGAGTTTTGTCATTTCAAAATAAATCTATAATATTTGTAAATATTTTTTGAAAAGCATGTCATTTTTGATGTTTTTGTACACAGACACTAAATACATGTAGCAGATTCAATACTGTGACCCACATATTGATGGTTGAATTTATTCAGCAACATTTATAACAATATGTTACCACAAGTACATTTGAAAACATTGATTCTGTAGACTAGATGGATTTTGTTCAGGGTCTTGGAGTACAGTCTTGCCTATCTTGCCAGAGACCTACATAATTGAGTAGATGTTAGATGAGAAAAAGGATACAATATTACAAACTACAATTTCTGCTGTTTTAAGACGTACAAGGGGTCAGTTGCAAGTGCTGGGTATTGTACAAGCTTCAGACGTATTTTTTTTCAGAATCATATATTTTAGATATTGAATATTATAATAAACAGAAGATAAGAATAAAAAACAAAGAAAACACAAAAAAGACAGAAGAAAAAACTGTGACAATCTTGTGAGTTTCAGGTGTAACATTTCATCATTGGGGCTCATACATGTATGTGCTTAAAATCTAGATGAATAACAAGTCTTTGTGACTGCAAATGATATTCCTTGTAGTTAGTGCAGCATGCCCTTATGAAAAGTAAATAACAAGGCTTAAAAAAACAGGCAAAGGAGGATAATTGAGCTTTGGACGCTGACACCCCCCCCCCCCCCCATATCAGGGCATGAGCCTTAACTCTTTCAGGACCACTTTGGCCTGAGTCAACAGCTTTCTTCCGCAAACTTTGGGTGCAATGCACCCTAAGTGTGCCTAGGAAGGCTGTTGATGACCTGGATCATTATTCTGTATGACCACAGGCATGCCAATACTTGAATGGATGGTCTTTTCACAATGTAGTTGAATCTAGTACGTTTATAATAATTTAGAGCAGGTTGTTTTGAGTAGTTTGACTCCAGTGACAGCTGGCACTCAAAGAGTCAACAGAATGACCATAGTACATGTACAGTATATTTGTTTTTGAGAAGTGAGCTAGTGGCTGACCATACGTGTTATGTCCACTGTTTGTCTGCCAGTGTGACAACACAGAAGTAGTTACATCATTGTGACAAACACTTGGGTCAAAACTGATCTGTAACCAGGAAGTTCAGTATTTCGGTGATTATACTCTTGACATGTAAGAGAAGTCTGCAGATAGGAAACAAGGACATTGAGCACCTGAAGCACATCGTACACAGAACTCGTGACATGATCATGTAAGAAAACCTGCCAGTCACTGGGTCGGATGCCTGTTCAAAGTGTGAAGGCTTACATTTGGTAGAATACAAAAAAACATGGACAGAGGTCAACATTTCTTCTTCTTTTTTTTTTTTTTTAATTTCATCTTCCATAAAGGAAAACCTTTGAACTTTGAACTCTTTCAGTGCCAATCATGTCTAAAGTCTGTCTACTAAAGTCAAACTAGTCTCAATTATCATTAGGATCTCAGATTCGTATCCCTCGTAAAAAGATCGGTCATTGAAGTACCAGCATGCCTCTAGTTCTGGAAAAAAGCTGTTGACTCAGTCCAAAATCCAGCACTTGAAAGATTTAACATTATTTAATCAGCTTGATAACAATAACACCCCAATGGATGTCAGAAAGCAAGTACACTGGTACTTGTCTTGAGACACACACCTCAAAAGACCACCTTTTAGAAATCATGTACTGGCTATTTTTCTTGTACCTAATGTGTGCCCAGTGAGAGACCATCTGTCTCCAGGGACCACAATGTGGTCATCACTGAGGCTGGCCTTTAACTCTTTCCAGCCCAAATCACCCAAAAGCTCCCAGATGTAAATTGTCGTCAACCATAACATTTTTACTTAAATTTGTCGTTACTAGAGAGCGTTTTCGCTAGGATTGGTATATAAGACCATTTATGATAGCATGCCCAAGGTCAACAGCTTTCGTTGACACGGGTTGGGTGCAACGTGCCCAAGCTGTGCCAAGGAAAGCTGTTGACTCAGTTGGACTCTGGCCAAGAATGGGTTGAGGTTACATTGCAATGAAGGGGACATAAAAGCTGTGTGTAGGATTTAGTGTGAAATACACGTAACAATGGAGTCAACTGTGGATGCTGATACAACCATAGCACAGTTGAAGTCTTTAGGTAATATATTAATCCTGCTGATTTTGAATGGCGTGTTTGAAATGCACAATATAAGAAATAAAAAAATCCACAAGACAAAAATATTTTGTTGGTTTACTGTCATTGTAGCAACATGATAAAATGGGAATAGACAGTAAAAAATAACTTATCTGCAGGTAACTTCACTTGCCAGGAGCAAGAAGAGGAAACTACTTTACTTAATACTGGGTGGATCAGTTGGGAGATAAAGATTGATGACTTGTAATATCACATGATGAGAAAATTTGTATTCATTAATAACATGACATCACACAATCCCATGTTGGAATAAAAAAGACATGTAGCATGTTTGACAATTTCTATAACTCGGAAAGTTATGATGCTTAACCCTTCCTCCATAAATTGAGTATCTTAAACACTCCTGTGGCAGAAACTGTGGATAATGAATGTATCAGCCTTCACTGCCACATTTGCCATGCAACCATTTCTATTTTCTTGCCAAGGAGGCCACGTCATTTTTCTTGGAAATATGACTGTCTTTCCTCCCATGGCAGAATCTAGTTGATAGATCTACTGACGTGAGTCACCGAGGAAAACTGTATGGTGAATACCTAGACATCATGTTTCCTGGTCAATAGACAGAAGAGGGAAGTGATTTTGTAATTACATGGTGTAGCTTGGACAGCAATGGCAAAGAGAATTGAGCAATTTCACTTGTTTTGGACGAGCGGATAAGCTCTATTTCTAATGCTGACATTGTAAATAAAACTCTACTTGTTAGACTCCTTTTTGGGTCACCGTGACCCAATAATTGCATGATCTTAACCTGTTTTGCAAGGTCATTATAAGCACTTAAGGAAAATACATTTAATTCAATATCTTGATAAGGAGTAAAGTCAATGATGCCAAATGTGCCGCAAATGTATATCATCTAGAAGGGTAATATTGCATAATATGGATGACCTTGATTGGTTTTCAAGGTCATGGATGGAATAAATTTCGGGAAATGATTTTGTGGTATTGATGGTCAGCAGAGCATTAGGCTCATAGGCCTCTTGTTTCATTGATGCAGACTGTGTAGTCTTTTGGATACCCAGTTCTGTTGTTCATAACAGTTCTTCCTGTTTATGACACCCCTCATTACAAGGCGGTTTCTGATATAACTCAGTTTGTACCATGGTTCCCATTGAATTAATTTTCCCATTACTTCTATGTTAAAAGTCCTTCTGTTACAAGGTGGTTTTGCTATAACGTGGACTGTTCTGGGGATCCCAACACTAGCGATCCGAGGAGGGAGCACTGTACCACAACAAAAGTCATGCTTACCTGAGTGTTGCTATAATGATTCCAGATTCACTTTAATGTTGGGAAAAAAAAATCATGTGAAAGCATGTCTGTATTAAAATATTCAGGTCAACATCATTCTCTGCATAATTTTGTTGAGAGGCATCCCCACTATGCGGAGAGAAACCACTGACCCCGTTCTGACGTTACAACTTGCCAGCTTAAATTCCCACATTGGAGGGCCTTCTCAGGACTCCTGGTTTCTCATAGCAGTGTATCAACTGAGAGTACTGTAGAAGCAAAGTTTGCAGATAAGGTGGTCTTTCAAGACAGGTATTTTGTCACTGAGATGATATGAAAGCTAGGGACCCCTGTGACAGGATGGAAGGCACAGCAACAGATTTCTAAAACAGTAGCCAAAACTGTGTGTATAGGAGTATATAATCATAGGTGATTCTGTCATGGCCATGTAATAATTCATTATAAAAAAATTTAGCCATTTGCACATACCTGTGGTCTGATTGATATGTACTATATTGCCAGTTGGCTAAGGGTCAGAGTGTTCCCTGAGGTCCTGGCCTGGTTGTGTTATATTGCCAGTTGGCTAATAGTCAGGGTGTACCCTGGGGCCATGGTCTGATATGTGTTAACGTCTTAAAGTGGTGACTCATTGCATCTCATGTCTGGTTCATGGTGACTCAATCTGATATTCTATAGGTTGCCTTGGTAACAGAAGCATGCAGCCAAATTTTATGTCTGTACATTTTGTAGATTTTCTAGCATCAGCTGTTATCTGTTTGTCAAACTGACATCGCTAAATGGTATAATGTACACTTAAGGTGACACAAACGAAGCTAGGAACTTAGAGGAGTGCTGTCTTCAACCCGCTCTGCTAGTTTTATGCCCCCTAAACATGAAGAAGTGTTCATCTTCACAAGCATCATAATTAATATTTGATTACAATTTATCTATTGCATTTATGGAAAAAGTGAAGGAACCGAACCTGGACATGATACTGCAAAGTTTCATTTTGCAAATCTTTTAGTTTTTAAATTAAGTACTATATTTTCGAGAATGCAGAGAAAAATCTCCAAATCAAACCCTTTTGTAAAATGTCCATTAAACAATTTTTCTTGCTGTATATATAATGTAAAGATCCCAAGCAACAAGAATTTATATAGTTTTATGGGTCAAAAAATAAAAACCAAAACAGGAGAGATGGTTGAAGACAGCACTCCTCTAAGTGCCTAGATTTGTTTGTGCCACCTTAAATTTTCTTAAAACATGCATATTGGTCCAGGAAACTAGTTGTAATATTGCCTGCGTATGTTGACTCATGTACCTATGTCATTGTGTACCCACCCTTGCCATGCATTGTTTGTCTATATTAAGACCATATTATACCTACTTGTAAACAGATAAGAATCACCATTATGTCATCTGTTGATAAAGAAAAAAAAAACAAAACAAAAAAAACAGATGTAAGGGTGTCACCTTGATACCAGATATAGGATGTTATGATGACTGTCAGAATGGCCTGTAATGTTGATGATTTCAGACATGTGACATGACCGACATTAATGATAACTGTCATTTTTTTATTAAAGGTTACTCATAACAAAAAAAAGCCTGTCTTGAGAGGTGATAGCGATGACCGCATACAAACAAACAAGTCAAAGACGGGGAGGCTTCATTATAGCCATAGTCCGTTCATGGCCAATTTTGACAAAAGTCATTATGCTCCAAATTGGCATAACAGTTCCAGATTTTGTTTCTTGTAAATGTAGCTTTCATTCAAGCACCAGTATGACTACAGTTACTGTCTACATGGGAGCACAGGCTGTAAGAACAGTCCATGGCAACACCTTATGTTGGTGCGACGCCCAAAGCGCACCAAGAAAACTGTGGACTGAGTCATAATTGGCATTGAAGAAGTTAAATGGCCGTGACATCATTATATACAATATGTATAAAGCTAAATTATTTTTTTGATGGGTACAGATTGTACTTGTGTTGTTTGGAGGGGATTTTTTCACGTCATTAACTTACTGCGCACCTATTTTTACATGTTGGCATCACCCATATTTTATAAATGTATAAATATACATGTATATCGATGTGTGACATGTTATGATTAAAGACTTGACATACTTCCTGCTGAAAAATGTATAATCAATGTTAGGTGTGGCACGATCAAGTGAATCACTTGCAGTAAAATTTCAGAGAACCTACACATTTCTGCATTGTTTATACTGTTGTCATAGAGACATAATTTATAACTGCAAGATAATGGTCATATACCTCCAGCAGTTATTTCATGATACATAACTAGAGACCAATTGCTGTGCTTCTCCATCCATGGCTTGGAGAGCCCCAGACTGTGTGTGTGCCAAGCTACCATATCAATGCCAGTCTGCGTCCATGGCAACCACTGTAAACTTGGCTCAGATCCAGGTCACACTGGTTTGATCAATACATGGATCACAGTGTCTAAGTGTCCTATGGCAGCTTTTTTATCAGTCCTGAATTTTTTCATAAGGTGCTTTTATTAGCTATTCTTTATGGGTAGGATGGCCTATTGGTCTACAGACCATGACTTGTGCCAGTATCTGAATGTGACTTCTTCCCCATATCTTACACGTGGTGTGAATGGGAGTTTCCCATTTCACTTTGGGATAATTTGCGTAGGCTATTTATATGTTGTGCTCTGTGTGGAATATTTGTATTCAGTGTTTCCGTTAGGATTTTTTTCTGGGAGTCACAGGAAGGGAAATTCAGGAGAGAAGTCTAGATTTTCACCAATTTTACATGTAGATAAACAAGACTTGGGACCCTTTAGAATATTCTCAGAGGGTATTTCAAGTTTTGAAAGCGTAGTATACCGCCATTTGGGGGTTAACGGAAACACTGTGTATTTATATAGATGTGTAGATGACACTCTTTGTTCAGCCGACCTGTGCCTGTGTACCGCCATTATGTTCACTGAACATCTGCATCTTTGTACAGCTGCAGTCATTGTTTTTACTCTTCCACATGTATTCTTTATTAAATTTTTCCATAATGTAATATAGATTATAGCACGCTTTGTTGATGATATGAAGTATATCAACGAGCACTGGGTGCCATATAGCAGAACGAGTGAGCAAAACGAACGAGTTCTGCTATATGGCATCCAGTGCCAGTTTATTACTTCATATTGTCTACAAAGCATGCTATAAAATTTTTATCTTATGTTTGGGTCGATTTGTACATTTCAATACACAAAGCAAAAATAAGAACGACATTTGTAGAAAGTTTTGCTCCTCATCAATACAATTACTGATGAAACCGGAAGAGTACTGATACCACCGGAAGAGTGCCGATACATCATATCGCCGCACTGTAGCTTTTAGGCCTATGATACGGTATTTATACAAGCCTGTTATAGTACTAAAATCGACCCAAACATGAGATAACTAGGAGCATGGCACAAGTCAACAGTTCATTGATTCCCTATTTGTTGATTGTTGACAACAGAATTTGTACTGATCCCAGGTTGGTAAAGAACTAGATGCACAGAAACACCCGATTGTGTGTTTGTAAGAAATGTAGGTTTATCTTATGAAAAATATTGATACGTATATGAGATGTTTTACATACATACACATGATGTATTTTAACGTATTTTTTCACATTAAATAAAGTCCAAGGCTTTGGTTGACATGAAAAACTGTCACGAGTAATCAGAGAACTAACTGTTACAACATAATTTTTAATTTTATATTCATGTATATACCCGAGATTGCTGACACTCTAATTCTATGTTGGCTTGATAGCAACGGGTGTCAAATTATGGTGGAAAAGTGTAGTCCATGTTGAATACAATGTGGATGGCTGAGGCTTACCCTTACAAACAGCACATTTTTATTGAAATAAAATCATCTGCTGGATATATCTGGATATGTTGTGATTGTTATTATGTAACAGGGAGGTAGCGCATCAGTGAAGGTTAACCCTACGCCACCCAAGTTTACACGGAATCAACAACTTTCCTTGATAGGTCTCATCTACTATTCATAGTCAAAATGTTTGTCATTGCTTTTTGAGTTTGTCAAAAACATAGAAGCACCTGACCTTTGACCTCAAGCCAGATTTAGCTGCAGCTTAATTCTGTCAGAACCAGGTGTTAACTGAGTCAAGGGGGTTTCCTGGGCATGCTTTGGTCCATCAATGTGGCAGTTTAGGGAATTTTTCAGCACTTGAGGCAAGAGCATTTTTCAGTCAATTATCTTTGCTGAAAATGTACTCCTCTATGTTAAACACACACACACACACACACACACACACACATATCCTGCAAAAGTACAACTCTGTCTGCTGTGTTGCTTCTTTGGGTAGTTCCTCTTATGCTCAGTAGATGGCGTTATCCAGTATAGACCTGGCCAAAATAGGTGTGATAACAGTATGCAAATAAAGTAACTCTTTCTTTTATAAGCTAGTCCAGGCTGGTCTTTTGCATAGTATGGCAGCACACAAATCATACAAATTATAACAGAAATTGTCGTAACAAGTAAAAATATTTTTTGTCACATAATTTCAGATATTTTTATGATAAATTGCATTCACAAATCTATGTGCTAAGTATAATGTTGTGACATTGTTAGGCCTGAAGCTGGACAAAACTCATAAGAGCCATGACCACCAAAATGCGTGACTGAACAAGAGCCCTAGTCTCAACTGTTATAGTTTTTGGTGACTAAAGTACAGAGAGAGTACACAATGCATAGACTGTTGCACTGCCTCTTACTTTTCATAATAGATACTGCCTGCAGTAAAAGTATAAAGCTACAGCAATTGGTGAGAGAGTGATCATAAGGTAGAGCCGGACCAAGCCTGACTGCTTTGCACAGGTGTACATTGAATTGATTGAAATTTTGGTCAGGAGTTGATAGTACAGTCAGTATGACTTAAAGGCCATTGGGAACTGATATTTTGGTAGCAGTAAAAACGTAGCCAGGTGGAGTGAGCATATGTTGGAGTTGCATGCCGTATGTTTGTGTGCCTTTGTGTATTGAGTGTTGTATATTTGTATTTCAGCTACAACCATGTCAACCACACATGGTGCTACTACCACTGTTACCCAGACCATCTCAACTTCTGGTAAAAACCACTACAGTACAATTCAATACAATCTTCCATCACCAGCTTTGCTTGTTGAACAAACTGGAATAGACAAATGTCATCAGCCAAATGCAGAGCAATTAAGTTTGTAACACAGTTCTGCACAACTTTTTTGGCCTTGTTTTTCACACACATTTCACCACCGTCAAAATTATGTTTTTTCATGCAGGCTCTGAAATGAGTTGAAGATCTACAAAGAAGTACAGCTGTAAAAATATTCTCTAAATATGGGAGAGACATGTCGGACTTGAATCAACAGAGGACATGATGGGTCAAGGGGGAATCACCTGATGTCTTCTGCCATACATGTATATGATTGGTTGCATGATATCACATGATCCTTCTTGACCAGTGGTGTCCTTTTGTGACAAAACTCTCATTGGCTTGCCCAATTGGAACTTAATACTTGGAAACAGCTCAAACTAACGTCTATGTTGCTATTTAGTCTTGTCAAGAGGGGCAAACTAACAGCATTGGTGAAAGGGCGATCTTTGAACAAAACAAAGCTTCTTTGGTCTTTTGATTCCATGTCAGGTAGTTCGCATTTACTAGCATTGTCATGACTGTACAAAAAATGGAAGTCAGCAAATTTTTGCATATGCTTTCCCAATATGTTTGCCTGATGCTTTTAACACTTTGTAGCTGGAGTTCTTGCTAAGCAAACACTCACCTTTTTGTGTCACAAACCGTGATAAACGGAGAAAACGTCTTTTTAGTTTTGAGATGAAAATGTGAAAAAACGTTAAATATTAAGTAATCCCTTAATGTGCTAGAGATATTTACAACTCAAGAGTACCATGTCCAATGAATGTGTATACATATAGTTTTCATAGGGGGTAATAGTAGAGATAGAAATTATTTGGGGGTCCAACATTCTGAATTTTACCAAAAATCACAAGACACACAGCACATAAACCCGTTAAACTGCCCAGACATGAAAGCGTCAAAAAGGAACCAGAAACATATATTATTTGAGTGAAATTTATATGTTCCGACTCAAGTTGCCCGAAAACACCTCGATGAAAATTATACCATCTGCTTGTACTTCTTAACGTATAATTTCATGTAAATAGAAAACAATTTTGATGAGATTTGCAGACAAGATCTATCATGAAGGCCCATTCCAGGTGACTAGTTGTGCTTGGCAGGGGCTTGGGTGAATAGGAGAGATCTGGGTTAGTTCTTAATTCACCTAAAGATGGTGCTGCCAATCCTGTTCATGGTTGACTGCCCACATCTTGTGGTCACTTTCCATGACATTTACCTATTAGGATATAGTAGGTATAAATTTAACCTCTCTATATGTTTGTCACATAAGTGTTAAACTTGTATTTTACCACGCCAGGGTGTAATTACAGGATGACTATATATGTACAGGTAGATTAGATGATAGATACAAAATTCCTCCTTATATGCAGGGTGAAACTTTCAGGACTTTTAGGTTCACTGTAATGTAATGGGCTTTTGTTGACCCTGTTTTACACCTAACCGCAAATGGCATCCATTGCTATTGGTGTAAATATGCACAGGGCCAGAATTTCGCAAAATTTTGCAAGAATCTATTCTGATTTTTGTCAAGTAGTTTTCTTATTAAAGAAAGACAACTTTAGGAGAATCTTTACGAGAATGGATTCTTGCCGAAATTCTGGCCCCGATGCACCATGGGAGAAAGGATGTGTGTCAAGAAATTGAACCAACCCAGATCACCCTTATTGGGGTGCAACAATATGCAATGCTATCACCGATATATGATCATTGATTTTCTACACTGTTGCAGACACATAGATATACATAAAGTGTATTGTGTGTGAATTCTTCATTAAATAATTATTACATTTAATAGCACTTTTTGACCCATCAAGGGGAAAGGTACTTTAACTCTTTCAGTGCCAGTCACCACTTAAGTCTGTTGCAGACACATAGGTATAGGCCTACATAAAGTGCAGACACATCCTTAAAGCGGACTAGTCCGAATTATCACAAGGATCACAGATTTGTATTCCTCATAAAAAGATCTTTCATTCACGTATCAGTATGCCTATAGTGCCGGAGAGAGTATCCCAGGTCAACATCCTTTCTTGGGATGACTCTGCCCATAATTAGGCACTGAAAGAGTTAACTATATTCCAGTTGCAAATACATTGTTTCATATTTTTAAATGTTGTATCTTGCATGGTAATATGCATGCTACAAGAGTCCCTGTCACGAGAGACCCCTGTCCTGAGAGACCCCTGTTATGAGAGACCAACTTCTCATTATACACCCCACTGCAGATTCAAAAATCCTATACAGTGGTCCACCTCCAATAAGGCCCCACTCAAGGGAGGCCACCCTGTCGACAAAGGCCACTTCTCCATGCCACAAAAGTGGTATTTCCATTGTATTGTCCCTCCTAAGAGAGACCACCCCTCCAATGTTGCCACGTTTTGGTTGCATTTAGGATGACTTTATTAGAGGCGGACCACTGTATCTCCCAAGTTAAGGCCTCCTGTCTTTTAGCACCAGTTTTGGTTGCGGTGGTCTCTGGTCACAGGGCAGGACTGCTGATGCAGCAACAGACATGATGTATGTGTGTGACTATATCATAATGTTTATACATTGCAGCTCCCACCCCTCCAATCATCCCTACAACGACTGTTGGTAAGAACTGCATCATTGCGTTCAGTATTGAGCTTCATTCCTAACTCTTAAAAATGGGAAGATATAAATATATATATATATATACAATGTATTGAAGTTACAATGTTCAAAGTTGATAATGGTAGATCTTGTACATCTGCCATTGTTTGATTTGAATGCAAGCTCAAAACACTGCATTTTTTGCTGAAGTTGTTGTTTGTCACAGTGTTGTAAAAAGCACTTAGAGTATACTGTATGAAATACACATTTTGACTGGTTGGTGATGGGAATTGACACTGCCTTGTGAACTTGTTTAACCACTAAAATTGTGCAACAATTGCACTTTAAACCATTTACTCTTTTAGTACTCTATTTTGGACTGCATCAACTGCTTTCCTGGGCAGACTTTGGGCACAATGCACCCAAAGTGCACCAAGGAAAGCTGTTTACCTGGACTGTTATATTCGATGCGAGAAACATGATTCTAGCACCCTTACTGTAATTCAGATTAGTTTGTTTTAGGTAGTTTGACTTAAAACGCAGTTAGCACTGAAAGAGTAAAACATTCTCAGGAAGGTGCATTTGTGTAACACTTCTGGTGTTCAGTACATTCTAAAGGCCTGAAAACACACATTCAGGCAAGAAATGACTGTGAAGTATCGTCAGCCAAGGGTTAATACAGACATTAATTATTGCAGTGCCTATCTTTCCATTCCCAACAATGTCTTGTGCTCTCTCAATGCACCTTTACAGTGGGCTACCTTTTGTTTGCCATTGTTTCCTTTTTCCTGAAATTTAAAAGGACGTGCTTTAACAAGACTCACTTCATGTCTTTTTATAGTGAGGGGAGTTTTTGTTGTGTTTTCTTGCCCATACATGTCATTGTGTGGACAAATACACACACCAAAGAGGTCAGAAATAAAATATTACAGAAGAATTTTAAAAGATTTTACACAAAGAACCCTTAAATGGGAGAAATATTTGATTGTATGGGCTATGGTACTCAGTTGAATTCAATCTGCCCTCCAATCATATTTGTGAGTGTTGATAAGTTGTTTATGACAGATCCACAAAGCTAGGCACTAAGTTGAAATTTAAAAGACATTTTGGTCATGGACACAGTTTTGTTGAGCAATATGGTATGTCAGGATATACAATTCTGCTTGTTGATGGCACCTACTTGCTTTGTGATATGACATTTGACCAATGGATGAAGCAGGTTTTGCTTATCTCCCAGATGTCACCACCTGCAATAGGTGGATAGCTGGGGGAAAGTCACCTGTAGCGCCATCTACAGGCAGCATGCTCTTCTGGCCAAAGTAAAGGCCAGCACCACAATAGAGGCAGTAGTGCAGATAACATTGAAGTGTCTTGAATTCTAATTTAGTGGAATGACCTTAAAGTGTAACATGAAATAATGCAGTTTAGGTCAGCATTTTTCATGTCTGTTTCAGCCAAGAAGGAGCAAGTAGAATGTCATAGTGGACCTAACCCTTTCCCTGTTAAACCAGCAAAACAAGCTGGTGGCGAAATTTTGTCTGCTTCATTGTTTTCAACACTGATGAAAAACAATTTGAGAATTGTAGATGTGACTAATCAAAATAACATGATCCTGGTCAACAGCTTTTCTTGGCATGAGTTTGTGCCAAACCTATGTCAAGAAAGCCTGCTAACTTGGGGGGGGGGGGGAGGGGGGTAAATCTGACTGCTCAGTTTTACTTATCTGATACCTTTGGGCATGTACATAGGGTACGTTCATTCAATATTGACAGCATGCACAGAGTGTGCTGAAGGGTGAAAATACAAGAACTCTTACTGGCAGGGCACAGAAAACAGGACAGATTGAGAAAAATAGCATTAAAATAAGAGGCCATTCACATCCATATGAGTGAATACAAATAAGAAGGATGCAAATTAAAGTTCATTTTCTTGTTATCTGGTTGAGAAAAATTATATTTTGATTACATTTTCCTGACTTAAAAGCTAATGACCTTCATTCTTTTCTGACATACCCTACAAATTTTGCTGTTAATATCCAGAGATTGTCAGAAGGTTTGGCTGCAATAATTTTAAAGATTTAAGACTTGTCTGTTTTGCCACTTAATTTTATCTTTTGGCATCATTCTGTTTTCATATTCACCTTTCAGACATTTTAAGCTAACATGTTTTCTGTCAGGTTAAACCTCTAGGGGCTATCGGTAGCAAGCAGCAGTCTACGCATTTACAAGTTTACCTAATTGTACTTACAATCTAGTTCAGAAAAATTGTGTTTTGATAACATGTTTTTGGCTTAAATACTTATGATTTTTACTCTTTTCTAACATTTCTAAGTACACATTTACTCAATGTCAAATATTCCTCAAATTGGACAATATATACTCAAATGTCACAAACTTGACCTGTTATGTTGAAACAGTAACTTGGGGTTGGCAGCGAAATAGCATTTTATGGTTTTGAAACTTTCAAAGTGAGGAGTAGGTGTCATCGTGGGGTTTGTTTTACATTTCTGGTGCAGAATGTCCATTGTTGCAGTACTTATCAGGATTGCCCTTGGTTTGTACAGGTGGTCTTGCTGCAACTGTTTATTTTACAATCACTGGGACTGAATATATAGCCCCAGTTTGTTTCTACTTCAGTTATACACTGGCAGGTGGTTTAACTAAGGTAAGCTATGCAGCTAAAAAGGGTACATACTAGTTCAAGGGTAAGTCAAGTTGCTCTTATCTGAACTTGTACCATACAAATTTTGTAGTTTTGTTTGGTTTGACAGGTATTTTTCATTCATAATGAAGCTCTGCATTTACAAGCAAAACTTCACTCATTTAGCTAATTCATCATTTGCCACATTCATATAGTTTATTCATTATTATGTGGGTCATCTTTGTCAAATATGTAGCTTAGACAATGAGCTGCTACTCAGAGAGACATGTACATGTACAGGCTACAAACCATGTCCTGAGTAGTTTCCCGCTGAAGACCCTTTAATTTATTTGGGCTGATACAGCTGTGTTAAAATTCTACAGAAGAACAAGTGCAATATGGACAATAGTAGTTCCATATGTATATAGGTTAGACAGGGATAGGCTAGATTATGGAGAGGAAAGAGTTCAGCCTGTGGAATAAGAAAATGAAAACCACCAGGAAATGGATCTGGATAAAACGGAAACAAATACAATTTAAACTGATTATTTTAAAATGTAAAAACCTGGGTCATGTACATGTAGGTCAAAGTCAGTATATTAATGCTTTCAGAGCCAAGTTTTTTATTGAAAATAGGAGAAAGCACAGTTTGCATTGCATACAGTTGAATTACATCTTTTTGAGGATAAACAGTCCAAATAATCCCTGTCTGTACACTGAGCTAACATGTCACACTCATGTACCAGCTGCTTATGTGTCTTAAGTTATTTTGATAAATGTGATATGCTGCCGGTTTGCTGAGCACTGCTTGTGTTTGCGCTGCCTGATTGTGTCACCATGCTTGTAAAAGGGTGATGATTTTGCAATGATATGTTTTTGGACTGTGGTGTTGTCATGTTTGTCATATTACGTCACTTTTGTTGATAAGTGTATTAGTGATTTAAGTAGAAAAGTTGTGAGTCAAAGGTTATGTGTTAGAAAAGTTCACATTGGTTATTTTTAGGGACTACAGTAACCAGGGAGACGTCCAGTCCCACCGACACACAGTCAGCGAGAACTCGCATAACAGGTGGTGCATTGTCCTTCCACAACTTCATCTTTATGTTCTTCTATCAAATGCCATGCTGTCTGGTATTCCAGTTATCTGCTTGTACCCCCCAGATACAATGTCCTTTTACATGCTTACATTAATACATTTGCTCACAAGTCAACTGTTCTGTAAGAGCTCCACATCGTCAATACTCAGAATCCTTTAGACAAGCCTGATACTCCATGTCCCCCCCCCCCCCCCCATTACTGCCTTTCTCTAAAATAGAAATACATGTATACAGAAGCTTCCCAGAATTTGTTTTTATACTTCTTTTTACAAATTATATGACACAGGTAATTATGTATCCCCCTGCAGGAGTGGATGCATATAGTGTTTAGTCTCATTGTCCATCGTGTCTGCTGGCGCCGCATATCTTATTTTCCTTAGATTTCTGTCCCCTCTGTTCTGGACCTGTTGCCTCGTAAATTTGGTACAGACAATCTATGGGTCTGGGAAATTGTTCTCGTATAATAAAAGATAACCTTCAGGTAAAGGGTCAGGGTCAAATCAACATTGCATTTTCTGCTGACTCAGCAATATTCACATATTGGCTTATACCTTCTTAATGGTGCATCGTAGGCCCAAGGTTACTATAAAACATTACTAGGAAAGTACCTATGGGCTTTCAATTTGTATGGTTTATTTTAAAACTGACTGACTTTGAAAGGTCAAACTGCATATATTATATTAATTACTATGTGAGTCCATGGGGATTGCAATGTTACTCACATTTGCAACCTTTTGTCCAAAACAATTGACCAGATTCACTTCAAATTTGTTGGGGATGTACATCCAGGGTAGGTATGTACCAACTATATTTAAATGGTCTTGGTCCAATGATTTTGGGATTTTATTTTTATTTTTTAAAATTTTTTATTGATTACCATGTAGATCAGTGGGGTTTGCAATGGTAGTTCACATTTTGACTTCTTCAAAGCTGTAAGCCAGATTCACTTGAAACTGGTGGTACAGATACCTCATAGACTTTGGGAATTTTTTTCATAGATTGTGCATGACCTTCTTTTCACCTAAAGGTGTGTCATAAAACAAAGGTAGGTCACTAGCTCAAGTCTGTGTCACGGTGATACATTCATATAAAGTTAGATTACACTTCATGCCTGGGCTGTAATTCTCTTGTCCTTTCACTTAGAATCCAGAAACTTTATACACCTGTGTATCTGGACACGAGTCTGTCATGCATAAAAGTAAGTCACTAGGTCAAGTATCTGGGTCACAATGATAGCCTACTTTTATTGACCACACTCATTCCAAAATTAGACCTGTGATTGGCAAGGTTATAAGTGAGGTGAAGGGGGCATGGATCCAGCAATCTCAGATCACCTTTTAATTTTTTGCTTAACAGTTTTTTTTTTGCCCCAAAACAAGATGCACGTTTACCATATGTGCAAGAATACATTTATGTACAGTGGTCCCCCTCTCCCTCTCTTATAAGGCCGCCCCAAGTGCACCATAATGTGGCCTTAAAAATAAAGTGAAAATACTATATTTGGTGCATGGAGAAGTGGTCTCTGTAGAAGGGGTGGCCTTTCGGAGGGGGTGGGGGCTGACAAGAGATGGACCACTGTATTACAACTCTGTTGTGTTCTTGTCTTTCACATAACATGATTGTAAGCAAAAATTGCAGACTGAAGGTAGTTAAAGATATCAATAAGGTCTTCCTGCAATGTGCTCTATAAGAACCAGCTTATCGCCAACTTCAATTTTAAGTCTCATTTTTATCATCCCAAAATTACAAACACATGTAGTGAATTATTGATTTATATGGAAGCTGTCAAGCCAGCTAGTTTCATGGACCAAAGCTACAACCCAGAAATCTGAGATGTCCAGGTCTTATACTGCCTCACAGTCAGTCAGCGCAGATACAAAAGGTGGTACTTTAAATTTAATTTTTCAAGTCTGCCATTCTTTGTGATTTTAACCTGCCATATTGTTTTGAGTTTGTACATGGAATACTACATTATTGGCTAAAAAGCTCACAAAAAATAAAACGGTACATTTCATTCCAACTGGTTGTAACACTGCATTAAGTAAAAGTGAACCAAACTAAGTAAAAGACAATTTACTCTGAGTATTCTCACTGTTTTGTTTGGATTTGGTGTAGTGCACAGTTTCAGGGTTAAGGATGTCACACCTTTGCCTATCATTTTTCCAGAAGACCCTGCATATAAAGCTTCTACCTCAGTGAACATAGTCAAGACAGGTCTTCTGATGTCAGAATAGCAGTGTTGTAGTGTTGTTGCTAACTTCCCTCAGTTTGACAAACAGTTGCAAAGTGCCATTCCCATTTTGTGATGAACATTAAGAACCAATTTTGAAGCCAAGTTGAGACAGTTGTTCCTTAGTTCCAGATACGACATCCTCGCTGCCAGGCACCACAGGTGCTACAAATGCCACTGGCACCCAAGGTACTTCAGCTGTGACTAGAGTGGCTTATAGTTTCCTTGTTTAAATTATTTACTGCATAGTCCACTTGCTTACAGTGCCAATTTTCTTGGTGTAAGTGAGGCTTAGTGCAAGAAGGTTATGTATATATGTGAATTTTACACATAAATGTATATGTTGCACAGCTTGGGAGCCGAGTTCATGGTTTCAGAAACTGATGATAGTTGCTCTAACTCCTTTGATTTATGCACAAAAATAATCATGTTCCTTTTATCTGCAGAGTCAGTATATGTGTTGAAATAACTATTTCCATATCTCTGCCTAGCTAGTGTAGTCTACCTGATACTGGATGTTGCATTTACACTGTGACTTTGGATAACTGAAAAAAGTGACTTTTCACAAACAAAATATGATTTTTTTTATGTGTCAAGCAGCAAGGTAGGAATTACACAAGAGAATAAAAAGTAGGCTTCAAATTGTTTGTTGACAGTTCCTTATATAAATGTGGACCCTGATGAGCATGATGAGAGGTGGCACACATTGAATCAGTAGATTCAGTCAGGTTTGAGTTGTGCCTTTAACATGGCACTCGTCTCAGGAATTGTTAGCAAAATATAGGTGTGATATTATTCAAAGGTTAGTGCATACTCTCAAAATGAAAAACACATTTGTACAAACCAGCATTTATCAAGTCACTTGCATGTGGCACACTTTACAGTTGCAAGCACAATGCTGATAGGTATGGCACAATACCTTTGTCCAGTGGAGTGGAAATTCAATTTCAGCCTCAAAGGTCCTGTACATTTGCATAGGATCTGTTGTAAATCTGGAGAATACTGATGTATCTGATGTAGGTATAAGGTTTTGACTGTGAAAATTGCATCACAGGCTCTATAATACTAAGAAAATATGTGGGACACATAATTTTTCATTGTAAATATGTCTTGTCAAAATTCGTTTGACATACATACCTATCATTCTGCACATTCATAATCACTGCATACTCTGTACAGTTATTAATAAAGTCAACGGAAATGTATTTCATTGGTTACCAAAATAGTGCAGTTGATTGTCTCACAAGCATTAGATGTGGATAAAACCAGGCTCCTACTCTCCAGATGTCTGTCAACAGACATACTTCAGAGTGGCGTTTTTTCACAAACTACACCAGCTAGGGCTTCCTGGATTGGGTGGATGATTTGTAGTAATGATTAGTAGAGATATTATTCATCACTGTCCCACTTCATTGATCATGTCATGCTTCTGTGAGCCTTGTAGAAAAACTTTCGAATGCCATTATTTTACTCAATACACCAGCTGGGGTTTTTATACTTGGGTAAATGATTTATAGTACTGTATAATCATTTGTATTTCCGAGCATAAATTTTCCAGAATTAGCCTTAAAAGAGATTTAGGTGAGTTTTATTTACCCGAATCGCCATCAGAAGAAAGTATTATATGCGATCTCCCACAGCTATTTTTGTATTTTGATTACAATACTAGGTAAAAGATGTTTTTGTGATGTGACTTTATTAAATTAATTAAGACAAATTTTTCTCGAGTTTAATATTCCCTAGTAGGGTCTACTTAGGAAAATTCTGGAATATTTATCCCTTATGAAAATTTATGATTATACAGTAATCATCACCAGAGGTACATGCATGTGCCATAGTTGTCAACCTTCAGTGATGATGAATGCTGGGGAGACATTTTATGCAGCGTGGCTTGGTTCTCGTTTCATAAAGATATGTGTAATAGATTTGCATTTGAAAGTTCTCAGTTTCTGACATCACAATATTCTTTATGGCTAAGGCTACTTCATTGACCAGCGTATCATGTATCTTCCAGACTGATAGCATTTCATGTTATTGGCCATTACCCGAGTCCAGACCAACAGTATTCATCAGTGACACCATTTTACGGCATTCTCGACGCCTGCTCACATTCTCATGAGATATCTACGTCCATAGTTTGAAAGCTTTGTCCATTTCTGCCAATTCAAAGTTTTACTCTGTCTCTAGCCTTGTCAGACACACTCCTTTGGATATATTTAATATTTTTAGTGGCATAAACTTGAATGATAAATTATACAATTGTGTTTGCTCTGAAGGCCACCTCCAATTTGAGACCAGATATCTTTTCACAATAGGAGAGATCTTGGTTAGTTCTAAATTCTCTCCTAAAGATGGTGCTGCCCATCCTGTTCATGGTAGACTGCCCACATCTTGTGGTCACTTTCCATGATCCTCATCTTTTGAAACATAGCAGGTATAAATTTAACCTTTCTGTATGTTGTCAAATAAGCTTTAAACTTGCATTTTATCACACGAGGGTGTGTCAAAGCTGGCTGGGTGTCAAGAAATTATATCACCCCAGATCACCCCTATTACTCCAAAGCCAGTGTACTACATTTACATCTTAATTATATCTGTATGTTAAGATCACTTGTTGTATGTAACATCTTTTGTTATGGCATTATGAATGATCTTAAACATGAGGTACCTTTTGTACTTGTATTACACGTACAGAGAAAGGCTGGAAAATACAGCTGTTATGTCTCTGGCAATTAATGACTGTAAGCATACATTTCAAGTATGTTCAACATACTTATTCAGGTTAGCCTACATCATGCACAAAGAGCCAGTTTTTTCACCAACTTATGGCTTGTGTATCTTTTCTACTTCTACCTCAAAGTTACAAGTATATGTGGAGAACCTCTGGTTTACATGGAAGGTTAGTGTTAAATTGGTTAGTTTCAGGGACGACAGCTGCAACACACAAATATGGGATTTCCGGATCTTATACTACTTCACAGTCAGTCAGCACCAACACAAAAAATGGTACATTAAGTTCACTTTTACAGTTTTACCACTTTAACAACTTTAATCTGACCTTATTTTCTTTCTACATGAAATACTTCATTATTAGCTAATAACTAGCAAAGACAGAAACAGGATGTAATATCCTGACTAGCTTCGACATTGCATTACGTAAAAATGGACAGACCTGAGTAAAAGACAACTTAATCTGCATATTCTCACTATTCTGTTTGGATTTGGAGTACATATACGCCAATTACACAGCTTCACGGTAACGAACCGAGCAAACGACAACTTAATCTGAGTAAATTCACATTTTTGTTTGGATTTGGAGTATTCCACAGCTTCAGCGTAAAGGATATTCCACCTTTGCCTAACATTTTTCCAGAAGACTCAGCATAATTATATACCTTGTACCTCAGTGAGCATAGTCTAGGCAGGCAGGTCTTGTGATGACAGATTAACAGTGTTGTTGATAATTCCACTCTGAATTAACGCGCCAGTCTCATTTTGTGATGTGCTTAAAGACCCAATTTTGAAAACAAGTTGAGACTGTTGTTTCCTCAGTTCCAGACACTACATCACAGACGCCAGGTACCACAAGTGCTACCAATGCCAATAGGACCCCAGGTACTTGAGCTATGGCTAGGAGGGGCTATAGTTTTGTTGTAATTGTCCTCTGGATACACAGCGTGCTTACAGTACTAGCTTTGATGGTGTAAGTGAGGCTAAGTGCAGCAGGATTACCTATATTACATTGAATTTTACACATTTCAAATGCATATGTTGCACTCCTTGGGAGCCAAGTTCGTGGCTCCAGAAGCTGATGACAGTTACGCGTACTCTTCTTGTTTATGCATGAAAAATGATTTTTGTTTGTTTGCAGAGTGAACATTTCTGTTGAAATCCATGTTTTTTTTTTTCCTCATAAACAAATGTTTACTCCAGATTCTGGGTTTTGGACACTGTCACTTTGAATAACTGAAAAAAGTGACTTTTTTTACAAGCAAAATATGATTTTTTATGTTTTAAGTACGAATGTAGTGGTACACAAGAGTATGAGTAGTAGGCATCACAATGGTTTTTGACAGTTCCCTGTAAATCTGGATCCAGAAGAGTCTCAGGAAGCACCCATAGACCCAGTGGATTCTATAAGGGTTTGATAATGCCCACAACAGGGCAATATCCCTGTTGCCCCCCCCCCCCCCCCCAAGTGTGACAAAATGGCTAGCATAGTATGTCAAGATTACTGCATGCTCACAAAATGAAAAATACATTTGTAAAAACCAAAATGAACCTAAAGTGGCTTGCATTGTGGCACACTTTACAGTTGCAAGCACTTTGATGATAGATATGGCATAATACCTTTGTCAAGTGGATTAAAAATTCAATTTCAGCAGCAAAAGTCCTATACATGTGTATATGCTGTGTTGTAAAGATAGGTTAAACTGATATGTCTGATTTAGATATAAGTTTTTGACTCTAGAAACTGCATCATGGGCCCCATAATGGTAATGCTGCATACATAACTTGTCATATGTCTTAAATTGTCAGAATATATCCATCATATACACTAATCAGTCCAAACATTTGTACTCCCTGCATACCCGGTACATTGAAAATTAAAGGTATGTTTTTTTCATTGATTACTAAGTTATCCAATTTTTGGGATACAAATATGTAGCTTGACAGATCTCAGTTTCTTACACCACAGTGGTCTTTACACCGTACAGTTCAGAAAAAACATTACCCACATTCATAAATTCCAACCCAACAATGAGAGCAAAGTCAAATACAGCAAAAGAAGAGATTCAAGAATTTCCAAAACATCAACGTAGAAACCATTTGTTTGACTGGCCGATTGGGTGTTTTCCAGACCAATAGCATTTCATTTGGCCACTCCATGAGTCAATACCAACAGTTTTCATCAGAGTGTTACCATTTTACAGCATTTTAAATATCTGCATGCTGTCACCCCAGATATCTACATTGATGGTCTGAAAGCTTTGTCTATTTCTGCCAATTGAAACTTTCACTGTGTTTCTAGCTTTGTCATTAAGATTGTACTTGCACTGAAGTTCACCTCCATTGAAGTATATAGATATCTTTTTACAACTGCCCTTCAAAGCCAGTGTCTCATACTTACCTCATAAATATACTTGCATGTTAAGATCACTTGCTGTATGTGACATCTTTGTCATGACATTATAAATAGTCATGAATACTAGATACTTTTTTGTAGATGTATTACCCAGAAAACCTGGAAAATACAGCTGTCATGTCTCCAGTAGTGGCAATGACATATGTCCTGTGCTAACTCTGTTGTCATTTTCTATATTTGGAACATTGATTCTGGTCTCTATCTGCCAAGACATTGCAAATTTCATACCTTTCTCTTTCCTTTTATTTCGTCTCTTCAGCCCCAATACAACAAGTAATGCATGCACTTGCCATTTGTGGAACATCCATTTACATATGACAACCTGTTGTCTCCTCCTTTTTTACATGTAGACATGACTGTAAGCAATCATGTTCATGCAGTTAAACATACTCTTTTAGGATATCCTACAATGTGCTCAAATTTCCAGTTTTTCTCATGCTCTTTGGTCTTGTGTACTATTTTTACTTGTATCTCAACATCACAAGTACATGTGCTAAACATCTGGTATATATGGAAGGTCAGTGTCAAATTGGTTAGTTTCAGGGACCACAGCTACAACACACAAATATGGGATTTCCAGATCTTATACTGCTTCACAGTCAGTCAGCGCCAACACAAAAGGTGGTACATTAAGTTTACTTTTACAAGTTAAACATTGTTTTCATGATTTTATTCTCACATTATTTTGTTTCTACATGGAACTCTTCATTATTAGCTGATGACTAGCAAAGACAGATATAGGCTGTAATGTATTCCCAACTAGTTTCAATACTATATTTTTTTTTTTAGTTTCAATACTACATTAAGTAGAATTGAACAGATCTGAACTGAGTAAAAGATAGCTTAGTCACACTATTTTGCTTGGACTTGAAGCATTCCTCACCTTGAGTGGTAAAAGATGTCCTACAGATGCATTTCTGTGGAAAATTGAGCATTCATAGTTTGTACCTCAGTGCACGTAGTCTTTCGAGTTGTCCTGTAGTCTGATGTTGCTAATTCCACTCAGTTTGACAAACAGTTGTAACATGTTATGTCATTTTGTGATGAGCATGGAGGAATAATTTTGAAACCAAGCTGAGAGAATTATTTCCTTGGTTCCAGATACCACATCCCAGATGCCTGGTACCACAGGTGTTACGAATGCCACTGGCACCCAAGGTACTTCAGCTCTGATTAAAGTGGCTTATATTTTCCTTATTTGAATTGTTTACTGCACATTCATCTTGCTTTCAGTGTCCATTTTCTTAGTGTAAGTCAGGCTAAGTGAAACAGGCTTATGTATATTTCTGTGGATTTTACATGTCACAAATATATATGTATGTTGCACAGCTTGGGAACCAGGTCCATTGTTTTAGGAGCTGGTACAGTTTCTGTAACTCCTTTGATTTCTGCACAAGAGTCCTTTTCTTTATTTGCAGAGCCTTTTTTTTTATCTTGAACTGCCTGGTCTTACATCTGTCGTAAACAGGTGTAAACTCCTGCTACTGAGTGTTGTACACTGTGACCCTGAATAACTAAAAAAAAAGTGATTTTCACAAGCAAAATATGTTTCTTCCCACATTTCAAGTAATAACATAGTAGTTATGCAAGCTTAAGTGTATAAATAGTAGGTATCTTTTTGACAGTTCCTGAATTGGATTGTGATGAGCAAAAGCATGCATATTGTAACCAATGGATTACATTTGATTAGGGCCTCCAGTGTGGCAATTGTGCTGTTGTCTCAGCAAAAGTTTGACTAAATGGTCAGCATAGTATTCAGAGGTTAATGTGTGCTCATAAAATGAAAAATATTTTTTTATAAACCTGCATGAGTATAAAGATCCTTGCATGGACATGATGTACTATTTTAAGCACCATAATGTTTTATACTTACACACACACACACACACACACACACACACACACACACACACACACACACACACACACACACACACACATACACACACACACACACACACACACATATATATATCACAATACATTTGACTTAGAATGGATTCGAAATTCAGTTTCAGCACAACGCTGCTTAACATTTTTATATGCTCAGTTGTGTTTTCAAGGATATTCTGATGTAGATGTACAGACATCTTTGATATGGCATTTAGATTTGTTTTTTTCAAGCACCTTTGCAGTTGTAGTCCCCATAAAAGCTGGAGAAAGCAGACTTAGGATATAGTTGTCATATCTCCAATAGTGACATGACATTTTGCCTGTGCCAAATTTGTTGTTGTTTTCCATATGTGAACATTGATTCAGATTTATGTTTACACAAGAAGAGACTTTCAATATTTAGGGCTTTTTGGGGGTGGGGTGGGGGTGGGGGTGGTTGATATCAATTTGGAACTGCAGCTATAATTACTTGAAAAAAAATAAAACTGGTCACATTAATAATACTATCCACCGGATTGACTTTGTTTCTGTGTTAATGATTGCTTGTACTCCACAGTAACTTAGTAAGTCAGGTAAAAATCATTCTTGACTAGCTATTTTTTGGCAGTTAGTTTCTCGTGGTATGATTTTGCAGTTTTTACCTTTTATTATGTTACTCTCCAGTTCATTGGATTGCTATCTACACTGCTGTGTTAAGCAGTTGTGACATCACCTTTTAAAACAACGGGCAATCTTGTTATACCAATTTTTGGTCATTGTTTATGCATTGTATATATTGATGATATTGTGATTGCTTGTGTTGATTTCAACACCCAAAGGAATGTCAAATTATTGCTTGTTTCCATCCGTTTGTGGAAGATAAAATTACCTCAGAATAAAGACTTGTGTGGCACATCAATCTGTGTGTCCACGAGCCAGGTTTACAGTCCACAGCCTGTATAAAAAGTATAGTTTGTTCATGCATATATGTAGAGTATTGGTAGGTGATATCAAAAAGACCAACAGCAGAGCTGTTTCTCATGGTCAAAGTAACCTGGATGTATTTTGATTGCTAAAGATGACAAAACATGCAGAACATAAACAGTTAATAGACAAAGCTCCAAAGACTCTGCCCATAAAACTACTATTGTACATAAAACCACCATGAAGAGTAGAACAATTCTAATAGTAGCAAGCAGAGAACAGTGAAGATGTAGTGATACATGTAGCCAGTAAGGTGAATTTGGGATGTCAGATTTTCAGGCCACTTTGCACTTTGGTGATTATGTAGAGTATGGATCACTGTCTGCTGATTCCTGCTGCCAGAATGTTTCACTGGTGTCCAGTATGGATCACTGTCTGCTGATTTTTGCTAATAGAATGTTTCACTGGTGTATGGTATGGATCACTGGTTGTTGATTCCTCATTATAGTTTGCTTCATTCACGATATTGCCACCTCACCTGATAAAATCATTTTTAGGAAATAAAAGAAAAAGACAAAACTATATTAACATGAAATTGAAAGATAGAAGTTAAGTTAGCAAAATCAAACTTGTGATTAATTACTTCATAGTATATAGGTAGCTTGCACACGATTTTGTGCTAAGTGTTAAATGTGTAAGCCTAATATTACCTTGGTTTTGCTGGTAGAAAGTATGTGTATATGGGAATAGGTTTATTGGAAATTAAGTATTTATGGTGAAGGTGGAAAAATTAAAGTTTCTTTATTGATGTGACTGTCCACAAAGTGTGGTATTGTTCCACTCCAAACTCTCAAAAATGTTCAAAAATGACCCACACTCCACAGAACTAGTGGTTGGCCCCCTGTTTAATTCATGCACACGGTAGATACACCTGATGGTCCTCCTGCAGTGGATTACACCTTGTACATTCATTGGATCACACCTTGTGTATCCAGGGGCTTACACCTTGTGTATCCAGTGCATTACACCTTGTGTATCCAGTGCATTACACCTTGTGTATCCAGTGGATTGCACCTTGTATATCCAGTTGATTACACCTTGTGTATCCAGTGGATTGCACCTTGTATATCCAGTTGATTACACCTTGTATATCAAGTGGATTACACGTTGTGTATCCAGTGGATTACACGTGTATCCAGTGGATTACACGTTGTATATCCTGGTGGTCCACAGCTAATGGTGCCATGCAGAACTGGTGGCCAGGTATTCATACTTATAGTTTTATTAATTGTACCATATGAGTGTTTCTGGGGTACAAATGACATGCTGTTTGACTTGTAAAGTATGCTTACAAGTTGTTTACGTTGTACCTGGAACCAGTTTTGATGATATATGTTCACTAACCTTTATGGTGTGTACATGTTGATGTTTCAGCACCTGTAACAGGCACTACACCTCACGAATCGGCAATAACTACAACTGGGCCAAGTACTGATTTTTATTTTATTTATGTTAACTTCAGTGAACCTTGATCCTTATCCCATCTCATATATGATGCATATTCAGAAGAGGGAGGTGCTGATGACAATGTACTTTTTTTATTATCTGTTTGATGTGAAAGGGGAATGAGTAATCTTGAAAAGCACATCTTCTCTTAACTGCGTCAATGCCAATTTTGACTTAAGTATTCGTAATTAACACAGAGATGCCAGTTTTCCATATTTTCATTGTGCTTTCTGTAGAAAAAAGAATGCTGATCTGTACTACAAATGGGTTAAAACAGTCTTAATATGTTAAACTCAACCCTTTTCTGTATTTTTGCCCAGGAGGCACGGGCATCTCTGTTAACATAGCAATACAAGATCCATATTTTTCAAACTCTTTGTCAACAAATCCTTCATTCAAACTTCAGCATTGCAACCTGCAGATGAAGAGACTTTAAGAATGGTCCCTGTCAACATCTTTCCTCAGTGTGTGCTTTGGGAGCACTCAAAGTGCCCTGGAGAAAGATGTTGACTAACTACAACTTCAGCAGTGAAAGAGTTGAAGTTGTTATTGTTATGAAATTGATTTGACACAAAGTCATCCCTGATCCATTCAGTGCTTTTTGTTCTGGTTATTTAGGGTAGCATTACATGTCATCAGATTTTAAACTCGTATTTAACAGTTTCTCATGTAGAAGTTGAATCTTGCAAACTCATTATTTTTACTTGTTTTATATCAGTAGGAAACCCATTCTGAATATGCAGGTTTAAATGATATGTTTCCATCACTGGCTTCCTTTGTCCATCCATGTATTTGGTGACCCTCCAGGTTAGATAGTATGATCCTCCAACCCTTGTTCCTCATCCTGGTTAGATGGTATGATCCACCAACTCTCTTTCATCCTGGTTTGATGGTATGATCCACCAACCCTTGTTTGTCACCCTGGTTTGTTTCACCACCTGCCGACTGTCAGAAGTACTTAAGTGATTCCAGACTGGAACACCTCGGCTTCCAGTCAAGCCCCAGCATGCCTGTATTTCTGAGCAGTGACTGGGCCAACAGTTTTAACATTTTGCTCCACTTGAGTTACATTGTGCTCAGTGTATGCTGAGAAAACTGTTGACTCAGCTCAAAACCGTACACTGGAAGAATGAAAGACCATCTTCTTAAACGAGTCTTCCTTTCCAACATTATTCTTCCAACGTAAACAATGCATCGTGGGTGGTGGACAGCTAAACAAATTAAAGAGAAAAGCACTTTGAGGCCAGTATGAAGTTGGTTGGTAGGCTTTTGACTGGACCCTCAAAGATAAATCAGTGACAGACATGAGGATTTTTGCACTTCTCCCGTGCCTCCAAAATATGTAAGTGCCAGTAGTGCAGGTTACTGCTGAAAGCGTTGAACAGTGCTGGGAATATATGTGGCATGCCCCTAGAAAATTTGGAAAACATGGGCTTTGAAGTATGCATGTACCCACCACTTTTAATCCAGAACTTTGCATCTAAAACAACTGTTCTTCTGTGTTTTTTAGCTCAGCTGACTTGTCAGTCAGCTGAGCTTATCTTATGGTCCTCCGTTCGTCGTCCGTCGTCTGTCGTCCGTCCGTCCGTCCGTCGTCCGTCAACAATTTACATTTTCAACTTCTTCTCCGAAACCGTCAGCCAGATCCACTTCAAACTTGGTGGGGATGTGCCTTGGGTAGGTGTTCCAAGTTTGTTCAATTGGTCACGGTCCATTGATTTTTGGATTTTTAATGAATTTTTTTGTTCTTTTTTGGGCAAATCTTAAAAAATCTTCTTCTCCGAAGCCACTCACCCAATTACTTTGATATCACACAGAAATATTTCCTAGGACACCTAGTTCTAAATTTGTTCACCAGGTGGAGCTGCAATTTTTTTCTATTTTTTTATGAATTTTTGTGTGTTATAGCTATTTTCGACTTCTTCTCCAGAACGGTAACTCAGATTAAGCTGAAACATGGTGGATATGTTCCTTGTAGAAGGGTCAAACAAAGTTGTTCACTATATTGGAATGCTGCAGATTCCTGATTTTTAACGATTTTTTCAATTCGGGTACTTATCGGTCAATGCAGCTTTCCTATTGATTACTGTGGAAGTCAATGAGCATTCTAATGCTAATTCACATTTTGGACTTCTTCTCCAAAACCGTCATCCAGATTAACTTCAAACTTGGTGGGGATGTACCTTGGGTGGGTGTCTACCAAGTTTGTTCAAATGGTCATGCTCCAGTGATTTTTTGATTTTTTTATTAATTTTTTTGTTCTTTTTTGGGCAAATCTTAAAAAATCTTCTTCTCCGAAACCGCTCACCCAATTACTTTGATATCACACAGAAATATTCCCTGGGACACCTAGTTCTTAATTTGTTCACCAGGTGGCGCTGCAATTTTTTTCTATTTTTTTATGAATTTTTGTGTGTTATAGCTATTTTCGACTTCTTCTCCAGAACGGTAATTCAGATTAAGCTGAAACGTGGTGGATATGTTCCTTGTAGAAGGGTCAAACAAAGTTGTTCACTATATTGGAATGCTGCAGATTCCTGATTTTTAACGATTTTTTCAATTCGGGTACTTATCGGTCAATGCAGCTTTCCTATTGATTACTATGGAAGTCAATGAGCATTCTAATGCTAATTCACATTTTGGACTTCTTCTCCAAAACCGTCATCCAGATTAACTTCAAACTTGGTGGGGATGTACCTTGGGTGGGTGTCTACCAAGTTTGTTCAAATGGTCATGCTCCAGTGATTTTTGGATTTTTAATTAATTTTTTTGTTCTTTTTTGGGGCAAATCTTAAAAAATCTTCTTCTCCAAAAGCGCTTACTCAATCGCTCTGATATCACACGGGAAGACACCTAGGGACTCCGTGTTCTTAATTTGTCGACCAGGTGGCGCTGCAATTTTTTACTAATTTTTTATGAATTTCTCTGTGTTCTAGCTATTTTTGACTTCTTATCCAAAGTCAATGGGCAATCTAGTGCTAATTCACAGGACAACTGACACAAAATTTACTGATAACTTGAGATTTGTTTTGAGTTAGTACTGTGATGCTGCACATGTTAATGTTTTTGTATGAAGGTCATGTTCAGACAGCACATGAATGACTTTGACCTCATCTCTGGGGTCACAGTGCAACATACATGAATTTTACTCTTCATTATAACTTGAGAACTACTTGAGCCTTGATGTTGCACATGTTAGTGTTCTTTTATGATGGTCAGACTTACTCAGAATATGGGTGACCTTGATCCTTTCCCAAGTTCATAGATCTGCAAGTGTGATGAATGTCAAGATCAGCTGAGCATGGGCTGTTCACACAGCCCTCTTGTTTTTATTAAGATACTAGTGGTACCTGTAACTTCAATCAGATTAAACAACAGACAGCAAGACCCATGAATTTAAACATTTTTAAACTAAAAAAAGCATTATATTGGAGAAAATTTTTTCTTCTTTTTTTTTTTTTTTTGAAAAAAAGAGAAAATATAAGTTTTGCAAAAGAAGAAAGTAAGTTAAAATCTTACAACAAAAAAGATGATAGGTATGTAACTTGCAATTTCTCAATTCCCCCCAATTTGTGTACACCCGCAAACTGAGTTTTGGGGGTATACTGGTTTTGGCGTTTAGACTGTCCATAGCACAATCCTGGCAAGCAAAATATCACAGGTCACATCAAAGTCAAATTTACCGCAGTTGTAACTTGACACTGTTGCTTGTCTTGATAACATTTCCAAGACTTTGACCTCATCTTTAAGGTCACAAAGCTTCTATGTATGTGCAAAAGTGGGGGCTCTGCAGTCAGTCGATGCCTGCTCAGTCTGTTCTAGTGCACACCATGTAAACAAATATATAGCTGTAAAATTAAAATTTTATTATGATTACTTAGCATGGTATTTTATTGTTATATAATTCTTAATCATAAACCAACTGGCTTTCTGAGTTTTCTCTCATTTCACATGCTCATTTGTTGTGCTGCTTTGAACATCATAATATTACATGTTATATATTGCTCTATTGTAAATGTAAATATAAGCAATGAGGGTCGCTTTTGTGTGTGTTATGGCATAGTGATTCAGGTGGCTGAAGCTGGCATCGTGTGCGTGGCGCACTGGCGTGCGCCACGCACACGATGCCAGCTTCAATCACGCGCGTCATTATGCCATAACACACACAAAATCGACCCTCATTTCTTAAATGTTAACTTCTGTTGATTTTGAATGAAAAAGCATATTCTTTGTAGACAAAAAAGGAAAGATGGGAGAGAGGTGGGGCAGATGATGATGTTAGACAGGACCTTTTTGTGAGTCCTAATGTAGCTTGGTGATAATTAGCACCAAAAAAAAAAAAAAGAAAGAAAAAGAAAGAAAGTTGCCAGTGCCAGGGAGGATAATTGCCATTGTGATTACATATCATTACTGTACATTGCTTTAATTTTGCTGTACTCTTATTTTGCTGATGGTACAAAACTATGAAAATAAAAGTACAATGAAATAGTATTTTGACATTGTTCAAATAGGAATTATGTCCAAAACAGTGAAATTGAAACTACAGTGAAATGTCAAAAGTACAAAAACCGTGAAAATTCATACAGGCAAAAATAAAGCAATTTACAGCAGGTACATGTCACCTGAACAAGCCGTGAGAGCTAGACTGTCAGTGCAGTTTTAATGCAGCAGTATAAAGTTTGGTGTTAGGTTGCAGAGCATTCACTGTGGCCCCCTGCCCTATTATACAGTACATTGTGACAGTGTTTGTACTTTCTCCCTGATGAGCTCGCGTCAGAGTGAAGTTTGATACTTATCTTTGCTGGCTGTGTCAGTGACCTTGCTCCAGTTTCTGGTCACTAGTTTTTGCCATGTATCATCCTCACATAAGTTTGCCTTATATAATCACTGACACCATATACCACATCTACTCCCATACACTCAACATCTTAACCCACTCCAATGTCTTCTATTATAAATGTGACCTAGTAGATAAGATGGTATATTGATTATATATTTTTTTGCTTTCAGATTTATGGTTTAGTGTAAATGTTGCCTTGTTTCAAGTATTATTTCAAGCATTATTTCATTTTGCATTCTAGCAGCATCAGAAAATACAACATCCAGAAGCCCTGGAACAAACTCAACAAGTTCTACAACTTCAACAACAGGCAAGGCCTCAGCAAATAGTGGTAGTTACCATGGTTACCTTGTAGCATTTAGTCTCTCTGAGCCCCCCTGGTGTCCTCCCCTAGATTATATGTGCTGGTGTAGTGGAACATATACACCATTTGTCATGCTGGCTACCTGTATGTGTTATGTACTGTGAACATCAGATCCACATCATCAAAATCCATGTGCTCCCAACATGTTGTTGTGGTTATCATTATTGGTTGTATGTGTAGTAAAGGATATGTATGAAGATAATATAATATCTCAATATGATGATGGGGTTAAATGATACGACTCAGACAGACACTATATTGAGGTCCTATTAGTTATGCATTTCATGCATATAACCATGAAGTGGTGGCCAATTGTTACATGTCTGTTACAAGCAATAATGTCACTTTTTTTCTATGAGGAAATAATGGTACAGGGTATGTATGTGTTATCCTGTCATTGGTTGATAGACCATAGGTCGTCCTGACAGACAATCAACATGTCTGTATTGTAGCATGACAATTTTGAATGGACTAGAGGTATTGGGGATATACATGTACATATAACTTACCTGTGCAAGATGTTTGTGGTGATAGGGCATATCAGATGCACTATTCTGCATGATTACCTTTGCAAGTTGTGCATGTGGTAGGAGGGCAAATCCGATACATTACTCCACATGGTGGCAGCACGTGCTTCCTGTGTCAAATTTTTAGCCCACAAATGAGCCACCTTTGTTTGTCCCCAGGTGTCTCCACTTTCAGCAGGTGGATACCAGGGGGAAGTCACCTGTTTTTTCCCCAGCAGGTGACATGTTGAATTAAAGGTCGTTGTGGCAGGCAAGGCAAAATGCAGTGCAGGGTAACTTTAACTTTTGCATGAAGGGGCAGGGGTATGAATGTTATTTTATTTACTTATTCTGTTTACAAGTTTAACCAAAACCTGTCCTAAATGCTCCAACCATGTACATTCCATGCCCAATACAATGCAAAAAAAAAAAAAGAAGAAAAAATGTGCTTAAAGTATTGATTTTATCAGTGAACAAACAGCTCTTTGTGGTCCAATTGTACCCAATGTTTGTTACGGAAAACGGTTGAGCTATACTATATTTACTTTCTCTCACGCGCCGACTATTAATAGTGTATGCCAACACCTGAGTCAAAAGCTTTTTCTATGACAGTTGCTGTTTAAATCATTGTCACACTTCAGAGAAGTGTGACTTCTGTCATGACTAGAATAACTGTTGAAGATTTGTGTTTCAGGATTTAATGTTGATAACTAATGCTGACAGCAACATGGATATATATGTGTATATATATATATATATATATATAAGCTTTATTTTGTGAGGGTGACCTGGTTAGGTTAATGCAGGTGCATTTCTCTAATCTCCCCCAGGCCCTCAAAACTTTCAATTTGGTATACATTCATGACAGTGACATGTACAAGTAACACGAGATCTTTGCGGTCAATACCATAAAAGTGACAAATATGTACACAAAAGTTAAACTAGGATCAAGGTATCAGTGCATGGTCAGGTGTACACTGAAGATTGACATGTGCCGTGACATCTTGTTTTGAACTATTATACTTAAATACAATTTTTGACATGCATACTGACATCATGATTTCAACTGTTTTCTTTGAAGCTTTCACATGCATAATGACCTGCTTTGAACTGCTACAGTAAGGATTGACATACATATAGTGACATCATGTTTTCAGGAATTAATCTACCATAGTTTCAGGGGCCTTTTTATATTTCCTAATGTGAAGAAAAGGCCCCAAATTTGTTTCCGGTTCTCTGAAATGATCTAAAATCATGCAGAATTCCCAAAAACGTACACATTTTCTTCCCAATGTTTTAACCCAAAAGGCCCCTTTCCCCAAATCCTAGATTAACCGCTGGTTTTTCCACTGTACTTTCACTTTGTTTTGTGCTGCTGTACAGATATTACATAATGCAAGAAAGCTGGATAAATATACAAACATAGAGTAAAACCTCCCTAAGCTTGATGGCCCTTGGACCTAAGAAAAACTGTTCGGCTAAGAGAGCTGCCTGCTATCGAGAGGTTCATTACAGTTCTCGGAGAAAATTGACCAAGAAAGGCATTCAGCTTATAGAGATGTCCAGCCTGTGGAGCTGTTAAGTTTAGGATATTCTGAATGTAATATTAGGGTAAGCGTAATATGTTATTTGGGGATGGGGTGGTTTTTTTTTTTTTTATGTTGATTTTATATTTGCTTGGTCACTCGTGCAGTCTGTGTGAGTGAGGCAAAGCCAGTTAAAATGCCCCATAAGTTTTCCAAAGTATAGAAGACAGGTGAAGACTGCCATGCACACTGCATTGATGTCTCTGGGGATGTGGTTGATATGATCCTTTGAGAGAGAGAGAGAGAGAGAGAGAGAGAGAGAGAGAGAGAGAGAGAGAGAGAGAGAGAGAGAGAGATGAGAGAGAGAGAGAGAGAGAGAGAGAGAGAGAGAGAGAGAGAGAGAGAGAGAGAGAGAGAGAGAGAGAGAGAGAGAGAGAGAGAGAGAGAGAGAGAGAGAGAGAGAGAGAGAGAGAGAGAGAGAGAGAGAGATTACCCCACTTTAGTCTGAAAGGCTCTTTTATGGGGCTTAGTTGTCATACTTCCCGGTTCACAAACCAGAGAGTGTTTACCCCATTTTAGTCTGAAATGCTCTTTTATTGGGATTAGTTGTCATACTTCCCGGTTCAAAAACCAGTCAGTAAGCATTTATCTATTTGTTTGAGTGACTACACCCATGACTGTCCACAAGATCAGCAACATGTAATCTATTGAGCAGCATTTTCTCTGTTGCACTGGGCCTGTGCAAGCTAAAATAATATATTGTAGAGTTGAAAAGATAAAATACAAAATACTTAATGCATTTATTGTTTTAAGATTCTATTGAATGGTTTATCATTGCAATAAGGTTTGCTAATCTAAGTAGGCGTACACCTAGGTCTAGGTATACGTGCGTGTACAGGTTGTCATGGTCAGACAAACAGCATACTCCCGTCTGGTGGGTTTTCCCCACAACATTTCAGGATCCACCTGAATTGATTAGAAGTGGTGTGCAAGGGGTGCCTTGTGCCATGGAGATTTTCCTCCGTTAAATTCACACGACTTATGCTGGATACTTGGGTTACATGTAGTCAGCCTTTGTAAGTAAACTGATATAGGGCAAACTGATCTGATGGGGTGCGTTGCTGGGGTTCTATTGTTGTGTGCCTGTGATTGACGTACCTGTGCGCCCCCTCCCTGCCACGCGCTCATGTAACCTTTCTGTACTGATATGCATGAAAGGTATACAATGGGTAAAAAATGGTACATGGCTTGTGAAGTTCATCTATGCATATAAAGCACACACCCAGACAGCCAGTTTTTTTAATGCACAATTTATTTATGAGGAAATATATTTCAATTGTTGCCATGGGCCACAAACACCACATTGTGCGTAAGCTATTTGTCTGCAGGTAACTCATGTATGTGGATACTGTGCGTGAATGCATGTATTCAGGATCAGGTCTGGCTATTAAAGAGGGCAGGTCCTGTATTATCAGTCATGAAAATAGTGGCGTGATCAACAACACGTAATAGCATATATAAGTCCCCTCAAGAAGACAGGGGAAAAAAGGGGGAAAAATAGGAAAGGTCACACACACACACAAAAAAGAATACAAGCACATCAATGCAGGCATTAGGACCAGGGAACTTCACTGCACTGCCACCTGTTGGCTATTTTAAGTACTATTATACTCGTATTGGTTCACAGAGAAAGTTTGTTTAAGTCATGCCCTAGCTGTATTTGTGGGCACTGACACCACAGTTGCTGAATTGATATTGTGTTTACCCAGTTTTAAATTCTGCCCTGTGTAGATATCTGTATTTTGTCAGGACCAACAGCACAGTTACTGAAATTTATATTTTGTTACCATATTAATATTATTTGATCCTGTGTACCTTTGTACAGTGTTGCGTTGTCAGCAGTTGCCAGCCCCTTGTAATTCCAATGGAACCGCCTCTTGTACCAATGATGGAAATGCAGGCTATACTTGTCACTGTAGAGCCAATTACTATGGTAGCACGTGTCGGGATTTCATCAGTAAGGGACTGTGTGCTTGTTGGTGGTTCTATTTTCATATACAGGTCTTGCATGTTAGTATTATTTCAGAAATCTTTCGATGAGCGGTTTTTAAGTTTGTATCAAAATTGGTATCATGTTGAGGCTTTGTCATCTAAAGTGAGCTGGTTTTTATGTTTTTGTCTCATTAGGAAAAAAAAGTACATGGCCACTTTTTGCTTGTCTGTAAGATCAGAATGTCCAGATGCCCAAGTACAGTTCATGTTGCCACAAAATTGACTTGCAGCTTGAAAACAAACATGAAAAAAAAAAAAAAAAGAAGAAAAATAGCAAAAGAAAACAGATTGGTGTTCATATCGTATGCTTGATACACTAAACGTTTCTTCCCTGCAGGGAAATCTGCACCCATTGGGGACACTAGCAAAGAGACGTCACGTCTCCTTGACAATGGAGTGCTAGTAAACATATACACGTGCACACCATAGCACTGGACCGGCATTAACCCAACTGACCAGTTCAACAGTTAGCTTTTCCAATGTAAAACACAATGGTTTTACATCACCCCACATACAAATAGTGGATAACGTGGACAACCAAAACTCAAGGTAAAAAATAAACGCAGTAGTCTTTGGGCAGTCTCTGAGGAGTTTTGACAGAACGAAACCCGTCAGACTATCCTAAAGTCTTCACCCAGTCAAAAGTTTTACAGACAGGCACTTTTTTGCGGTATTGGCCCTTGCCTAGTCTTCTTATTGTTCATATCAGTGCTCCACAATGTTTGTAGTGCCCACACCCCCTGTTTCTCTGCATACATGTTCTTCCAATTAAACTGCCCTGAAAACTACTGAATTTCAGGTTGTTAAACCTATGTTTTGGCTTGTTAGACAGTAAATTCCAAGCTCTCAAAACAGCTAAATTTCTGGTGCTCTGGAGCAAGCCAATTTAAATCTTGACATGCCTGGATTGGAATTCTGCTTCACCTGGACAAGTGGATACATGAACTGCAGCACCATAGCTATTTTGAAAATCATATCAATATTTGTTGGACTAGTCAGTTCTCTCCCCCCCCCCCTCCCGGTTCGTTTATCAGATCAAGTTTTGAAGATATGAACACTGGCCCTTCTTCTAATCACCCGTTTCCTGGGCCAGCAGACCTACCCTTGATGGGCCCTGAGTCCAGTATATTTGGATAAGCATTTTTTATGTGTTTTTGGATTGCCTTACAAACAGATTTGCATCAGATATTGTATCCTCATTGTAAAGCTAACCGAAGGCCTGTATCATTATCACTGAACATTAACATTCATTGTATTGTAGCTTAATTATCACAATTCTTCACTTTTATTTTAGGTCTCTCACAGATACATATATGGAGCCAGTTTCTTTAGTATCATTATCATGAAACATTGCTAACATCCCTTGTGTCTTAACCAAATTATTGGAATCCTGCACTTCTATTTCAGGAATCTTGCAGATACCAAGTTCCTGATTTATACAGCATCAATTATCCTGTCTCCTTATTACATCACAGCATGTTTACTGCAATGCATCTTGGGGGATCGCCAGGGACAAACTCAGCCAGCTGTTCAGACTCTTAGTGGAGTCGTACTTTAGATGCAGTGTTGACAGTTGCCGATATACGTATGTTCAAGTTCTGATCAGAGAAAGTTTAAAAAATGCTGAACATTAACTGTTGTGCGCCGAAGTGCACAAGCTCTAAGAGGAAGACACCTGGACTCGGCTTTCACCAGTTGCCATTCGACAAAACAAAGAGGAAAACCTGGATCAAACTGATCAGAAACGGAAACCTCAACTGGTTGTAGCTCTTTCTTAGAGTTGTCTTCTACCATTGCAGAAGGTAGTTTTGCACCGGGGACGCTGTTTTCATCTCATACTTCGAGGACACAATCCATACTGCGACCGTAACCGTGTTATACTATATGCACTGCTTTGACCTTGTCCCCAGCAATCCCCCAAGATGCACTGTGGTAAACACGCTGTGATGTAATAAGTTTTCAAGGTAATTGGTATTATAGTTACTGCTTTGCAGGGAAACTGCACAATGGGACATGAGATGCATGTGGGTCATTTTGGTGATGTTCTGGGTCAACATCATTGAAGCCATTGATATTAAAGGAAGATATTAGAAGAACTCTGCCCTCCTAGGGTAAATTAAATTTTGGGTGTGTCTGTTCCATTTTGCAAGCATCATTGATGCAGCATGCACTTTTAATGGGGCCCCAGCCCGTCTCAAACTCAAAGCTAGTGGAAGACGGTTATTCATTGCGCGTTTGTTGTATGTGGCATAAGTCTGTATTTGTAAGCCACTGGATGAATCCTCTGCTGAATTGACAGCATTTGTGGAACATTAACCCTTACCCCTTAAACCAGCCAAAACCGGCTGGTGGTCAAATGTCGTCTGCTTCAGTGTTTTCAACTAATTTGAACAGTTATGAAAAACAATTTGACTGAGAAATGTACATGGGACTTATCAAGATCACATGCCCCAGGTCAACAGCTTTCCTTGGCATGGGTTGGGCACTTAGTGCCCAACCCATGCCAAGGAAAGCTGTTGACTCAGTCTTAATTCAAGGGGGAAAGGGTTAACCCAGTCATGTCTGGTGTTGCCTTAAAGCACCTACATGTTAATTATCTGTTTTAATGGTAAGCTTCATTTTAATAGAAACATTTTTGCCTGGTATTTTGTGGGTGACACCTGTCAGGTAGGGTTAGGATGATAATTCGAAATACCAAAATATCTTGATACTTACCCTGCACCAAACCATATCATGATAAGTAATCCTCTGTATCAAATTTTCATGATATTGTCATTAACTTCTGTTGTATCATAATTTATAAAGTTTGCTGAAGAAAAATGAGAAGGCACCCCCAATAGTCTCTGTATTTATGATACACAGATCATTGTATGTCCAATTTAGGTTCCTTGCCTGCGTGGACCCCCCTTGAGCCCGTATCATCAATTGACCCTTTGGCTCTTGGGAGGATACAGGCTCTCTAATCATTCTGACCAATAAATGATGAAAGTAGTGGACATTATCAGGTCAATTTTATTTTACAGGTGGCTGCAGGAGTTCTCCATGTAAAAATGGAGGGACGTGTGATGATCTTACTACTCACAGTGGGTATAAGTGTACATGTCCATCGTGTTACACAGGAAGACATTGTTATGTTTGTGAGTACAGAAAACAGGCCATGGTTCACATCACCACCACCAGGGGTATTTTAGATGTGGCTTTCTCACCATTATAACTGGCTTTTCATATTGCAGCATACAATTGAACACAGTTTGGAGTTTAACACGTTTTCTTTGTTTTAGGAGCCTGATCAGTCTGTATGTATGCTTGTAGGTCTGCATTCAGTTCCAGTCCATGACTTTGTGAAGGCACATATTTAAGAAAGAGTTGAAAGTGAGAAAGGAAAAAAAGAGTGTCAATAAACATCATTATTAATTTCAATGCATGTATGCTCAAAACCTGAGACGACATGGGGACCTGAAATTCAGAAATTAAAAAAAAAATGGCCCAGCAAAGCAATTTTTAAATTGCATGGTTATATACTGGTACACTGTGTGTATGACAGAAATGTCTTTTCGATTGCATTCACATATAGCTACAGGATTGGTAATATATCAGGCACAGACTGTTGTTACAGAAATCTTTCACACTTGACTTAAATTTGCTCTTTTTTGTGTTATCACTCAACACGCTTAGCCCTGTCCCCCTTAAACCGGCCAAAACTGGCTGGTAGTCAGATGTCCTCTGCTTCAGTGTTTTCAACTAATTTCAACAGTAATGAAAAACAATTTTGACTGAGAATTGTAGATAAGCCCTTGCAAGATCACATGCCCCAGGTGAACAACTTTGTTTGCCGTGAGTTGGGCACTTAGTGCCAGCTCACGCAAGGAAAGTTGTTGACTCAAGTGTCAATTGAAGGGGAAAAGGGATAATTAAAATGCACCAAAATTTCTCAAAAGTAAAGAATTCAAGGTACACTTGCCAGGTTTTTCGTAAGTTTCAAATAGGTTTTAATACTGCACCTAAGAATCTGCAGCTGCAAAAAGACCCCAAACTTTTGATGGCTGCTGGGTTTGTTGTCAGCACAACAGGATGGAGAACTGATGCAGGAAAAAATACAATGGTTTGAATAACATCAAGCCCCCTTCATGCCAAGAATTGTTGGTATAACATCAACCCGCCCACCCACCCCCCACCCCCCTGCCAAGAATTGCATTCTCGTGTTCTTGCAGACAGCCTGTTGTATGGAAATCAGTTTATTTGCAGATATATACTTCACCTATATTGTGCCAATGAGATCCTGGCCTGCTTCATATATACCTTAGACAGGCACAGTCATTTCATGATGAAAAGGAGTGAAACCTGTTCCTTTGCCACAAGAGAGCTTTAGCTTTTCAAGTTTACCACCAAAATTACTGGTTCTGAGCTTGTCACTTCATGTGCTGTGTAGTAGAACTCAGGCAATATCAATTTTTTCTTCTCTTCAGGCTTTGCTGTGCAATCCATATTTTGAAGTTCCATGCCTGAGACATGAATTACATACAATATATATGTTGATTTAATAGACCCTTTAAGGATCCCAGAGGGCAGCACTGGAGGGTGTTCATTTGCATAAATGTTTCCATTCCCATAATAAAAGCTTCAAAGGGATTTATTTTTATTCAAATGTGTAAATGGATGCTATGGACACACTTGACTTAAATAGCCTATATTTTTACACAGTGATACCACCTCTGGTGACAGACGGCACAAATGAGTAAATAATATGCATATAATACCAACATGTGCTGCTCTCTCGGGTCCTAAACTGATTTACTTTGACAATATCATTGTCAGATTCCACCATTCACTTATGTAACCATGGTAACCACTTGCTTCTGTAACTGTGATAACTACTTGTAAATGATTTTCATTTACATGCTCACTTTTAGTCATTTATACACCAGCAGATTTGAACTCATCATGTGTTCAATACGTACATGTAGGTATTTGCCATTAACACACAGCAATAGTGAAAAAATGAAAGTGAGATTTTTTTTTGCACAGACAATCCTGGTTCACGTGGGGATGTTTTTGCATCATTATGTACATGTAGGTAACGTGAGGTGAACACATTGTTATAATTATCAGCATATGACAGCTTCCCAGTAAAGATGCATTTAAAATCTCTCTAAGGCATTTTGATTGTGAGTCCATGCAAACCATCAATAGTCTCTGTTCACCGAATGTTTTAGTCTATCAGATACGCAACATTTACTGCTTTTTCTGCTTGATATGTAGTGCATCACATCATGCCTTGATAAACCTGAGGGTTTTAAGCTCTGCTGACTTGTTAGTCACCAGAGCTTGTTGAATGGGTTAGCCTCCCATGTCTGTCCTTCTATCAGTCTAGCGTGTGGCCATGTGCTCCGGCCAAACCACTGTACAGGGGACTTTTGGCAGGATCTCCTCTTATATTAGGTGCATGCCATGACATGGGTAATAAATAAGTAAAGTTCCTGCCTCAATTCCATATGAAGCAGGTCATGATGCTGCAGGCTTTCGATTTGTTTTATTTTTTCCAGTGAGTTGGTCTGTTTTTGGAGGTGGTCACTGCTGTTTTCCTTAGACTTTATTCACATCAGTACAAAGTGCCAGACCAAGAATGAATGCAATTTTGTAGGGGCCACTTTTTATTGCAGACGGTTTTAAATTGTATGTCAATTTAGGCCGATTTTAGGGTCTGCAGGTCTTCAGGCAATGTAATATATTATAATGTCCTACTTTTGAATTTGGTCACAGAGATAAATGTGGATCCTATAATTAAGGCTGAAACTAAAATTTTCAACACATTTTGATATTATTGTGTTCAGTTGTGACTCTGCAGCAGACAGTCAGCAGAGCACAGGACCATCTTGGTCCTCTAGTTTTGTGTGTGAAATGCAAGTCAGGTAACCTGAAATGCGCTTTAATTGGAAGTGATATTGGTAAGAGCAAGGATTTTAGCCTTGGTACATACATGTCATAAGATCATTTGCCTCAGGCAGGATGTGGTAACATTGTGGGGGCAATTATTCAATCAAAAGTCGCATGAACAAGGTAGATTTGAACTGCAACATTTATAAGTGTAATATTAAAATGATTAAGGTCATTGTAGTGGTAGCATGACTTTCATTTGAATATAATTGTCAAAGTATTATCTCTCTCAACGGTTTCACTGTCATAGTTCATTTATTTGTGTGCTATATATTGTACATTATATGTACATATAAGCACACCTCATAAGTGACAAGTAGATAATATAACTCAGTGTTTGTAACTGACTATAGATACAAGAGATGTCAGCTGCATCTAAAGTCAAACTACTTCAAACAAACTGCTCTGACTAATGAGAAGGTGTGAGATATCATGTTCCTTGTAAGAACACCTATCATTCAAGCATGTACAGTAAAATGTAAAATATTTGTGCACAAGATTTTGGTGTTCATTAATTCACATTGATAAAATGCCTCATTTACTTCAGCGCTAGTCACGTCTAAAGTCGATATACCAACGTCAAACTAGTCAGAATTATTATTAGGACCTCAGATTCCTATTTCTCATAAAAAGACCTTTCATTCAAGTACCAGCATGCTTATAGTTCCAGAGGAAAAATCCCAAGTCAACAGACTTTTCTCATGGGGCATTGGGCGCTATACACGTTGAAAAAAGCTGTTGACTCAGTTCCAGACTTGGCACTGAAAGAGTTAGTCTGCAGATACTTACAACTTAGAGGGAACATGTTACACTGATTTGTTGGTATATATGTACAAATTAATGTAAATTCCTGTAGTGACAACCACTGCATGCAACAGCAACCCGTGTATGAACAATGGCACCTGTGTCAACATGTGTGACAGCTATGTCTGTAAATGTGCCCAAGGTCGCTGTGGTACCAACTGTGAACAACGTAAGTCGCCATCAAGATCATACAAATTATCATAATTCTTATTTTTGCACTCGGTTATAATTTTTAATATTTCAATATTGCATACGTGTTTTTTTTTTTTTTTCTGTTGTTTTGTTTTTTAGCAATTTTTAGGAAAGGGGAGGAAAATAGTTGTTAATGTGTTTGGGTTTGGTGAATTGTAAGTAGGCATAAATTCTAACCTGTGAAAACTTATTGCTTCAAATTATAGAAGAGGAAAAAAGCTAGCTTCAAATTTGACTTTTTAACCCTTTCTGCTTGAAACTGGTCAAAACTGGCTGCTGGTCAGATGCTTTGATATGGACTATTATCAACATTAAAAAAAAATCTTTTGATGAAAATTATGGAAGAGACCTGTCGAGAAAAACTGTACAAAATCAACAAGTTTCCTTGGCATGGGTTGAGCGACAAATGCCCAACCCTCCATGCTAAATAAACCTATTGACTCTGTCTTAGTGTAAATTACTCTATTTTCACATGTATAAATATTCCTTTTTTATGTTTCATTGTGCACTTAGTTCCACTATTTTTGGCATTTTCCTGTTCAGACAATGTACTATTTCACCATATTTTTATTTAACATGTTTGTGCCATCGGCGCAACAAGCAAAAATAGGAATACTGCAAAATTAACGTAATTTACAGTAATTCAGTTGGAAAGGGTTAATATAATTTAGAAGCAACTGCACTTGAGTAGTAAGAAATAAGAAAATGTGTGAACATCATAACATACGCTCATAGTCTGGACAAGTAACTCTAGGAGATAAAGATGTTTTATTTATAAGCGTATACAACATATTGCATAACATGGTAATGAGTAAGGAGATAATGTGCTACGTTGAAGACCTGTTTGTTGCAGTAATAATGCAAGCAGGCTGCACATTCATACTTGTAACTGATTTAGGTACACTTATAACACATTTAGACTTGTAAATGAACCTGCATGCAGGATATATCACTTCCTACTGTTAAAATAAACAAGACTCCTTAGCCCAGCTTCCTGCAATCTGCTCTTTGATTCATTGACGTCCGTGTTTGTTTTGATGAATACAATAGTCTAAAGCTTATCTACATATTTGCCCATTGAAGACCTTTCTGTGGAAAATTGTGTCCTAGTATTTCTTTACTCTTATGCCCTTTTATAGATCTGATTGATTGTCATGGAAATTGCTCTTAAAACAAACTAATATCTCGTTTACCACTCCATGGAGTGTACTATTTATGATTCTATGCATAAATAATTACAATGATGATGATGATGATGATGATGATGATGATGATGATGATGATTTTGTACACCATTGTGTGGTATAGTTTGTTTTTATTCCTCTTTTTATGTGTTTTCTTTGCATTTCCACATTAAGTGAAGCACAAAGAAAATAGTGTTGACCATTTCACCATTTTCACTGTACAAATTTGTCAGTGAACACATGGAAAGTGCAGTACTGATTGGGATGTACAGGTGGCAGCACCTGCTTACTTGTCTGGCTACAGTCTCCATGTGTACCACGTGCTGGCTGCTGTACTTTAACCCTAGTCCTGCGGAATTGTTTTTTCAACCTGCATTTTGAACCATAAGGCACAGGCCCCGCAGCACTAGGGTTAATAATACTAGTGTGAGAAATTTATTTTCCTTTTTTTGGGGGGGGGGGGGGGGTAAGGGGTTATTGGCTCCTATGCTTTTAAATTTTGAAGTGCCCATGTGAAGTAAAGCATATTTGTGATATTGCATATTGGCTTGTGAATTCAGCAGTTGTCAAAAAGTGAGCTGAAATTGTTTTTATGAGAAGAAATCTCTAAGGTGAATCAGACGCCTACAAAATAACAAAATGAAAAGATACGGAAAACACATGAAATTTTGAGCAGTTATGCTAAGAAAATAAACAAATGTGCTATTATATTGCTATTTTTATCGGGTATAGCCGTGATGGTAGCATAAGTGTGTTAAAATAGTTTACATGGAATGCCTTCAGCATTTCAGATAGATGAGACAGAGTGGAAGTACAGTTGGCATGTCAAGGCCGGACGAACAGTGGTAATACCCTGCAAGATAAAAAGTAACGAGACTGCAGATTTCGAGTGGAAAGATAACAGGAACTCAAGTATAATCCTCCAACCAGTGCTGAGGTTCTCCAAATCGTACTGTTCCAGTCAATCACGCTATTACTGTTTTGTGCGCAGCAAAAATAAATTCTGTTTTGACCAAAAATATACTCAAGTCAATGTTGATTATGGTAAGAGGATTTGCACCTGGTAGCAAATAATAATAATAATAATAATAATAATAATAATAATAATAATAATAATAATAATAATAATAATAAATTCATGTCTACAAAATATTCTAATGTGGTCGTCATTACATGCTGTAAAAATAAATTCTTGTCCAACATGAAAGATTTTTTAAATATTTTATTTAATTTTGTAGTTTGTTCTACATTTAACATTAATTTGAATATTTGAGCCCAGCTGATTTGTCAATGAGCTTAGCTTGTAGGATAGTCAGTCATCTTTCAATGATTGACATATTTTACTTTTCCAAAACTGTTAATCAAATCCACTTCAAACATGGTGTGAATGTACATGTTGAATAGCTACCAAAATTATTCAAATAGAACCACACATTATCAGTAAGGGTACATGCACATATTGGGATCTTTACAAATGGGACAGCAGCAAACTGGATATATTGGATTATATCTTGGTGATAATGGATCTTAGGTCAATTGTATTAAACATTAATGAAATGAAAGTGAGGTATATTTTGGTGGAGTTAATTTTGACCTCCTACGATCTTGACAGGCTGAAGTGACATGTTGGCTTACATATCTTGGTAATGGTGTTCCTTTCACAAATTAATTTGCTATTTATTATGATTTAGAACTATGCATTTTGTCAGTGAATGGTATGGAGTAGGACTTTGCTCTCAGACTATCAGACTTGATAGTGCTCAAATGGTACCTGGGCTTACAAATTTGGGTTTGTTAAGTTTCTCTTTATATTAGAGATGAGAACTACTAAGTTTCTCTTTATATTAGACATGAGAACTATTAAGTTTATCTTTATATTAGAGATGAGAACTACTAAGTTTCTCTTTATATTAGACATGAGAACTATTAAGTTTATCTTTATATTAGAGATGAGTACTACTAAGTTTCTCTTCATATTAGATATGAGAACTATTGAGCCTGTCTACAAAAATTTGGCATAGAGTGATGGTCTTAACTACAGGTGACTTTGATCTAATTTGTTAGGTCATGGGACAATTTCAGTCTGTACTTACCAAAATCAGCTGAGGCCAGGACTGTCACAGTCCTCTTGTTAGATTATTACATAGGGCATAATAATGGATCTGGGAAAAAAAGAGAGCAAACTAAAATAATTTGATGTCTTTTACATGTACATGTACATTAAGATAATGTTCTAGTTTGTGAACACTGATTTAACACATTTTTGTTCATGTTTAAAGTTAGCAAACATGATTATGTTTTCATTTACCACCAAAGGATGCTCTTGAAAGCAAGAAGGCATGCCACAAAGTTTCAATTCCTGCTTTGAAATGTAAACAGACTTGTTCTGCCCCAACATGCAGACCCAGGTTCCAAGTTGAGGTCAGAAGATATAAAACTAGGATGTCAGTCTTCAGTGGAGTATAACTGTAGCACAGACAATTCTGAGTCAAACTTACAGTGGAACTACAGGCAGCTAGTCACTGAATATTGCCAAGATGGAAATGACAGTTATCCTTGTAAAAACTACACTTTGCCTGTACACATAGGCAACAGCACCACCTTGTGGGCTCCTTTAAAACTAAATGTTGCCAATGCAGCAGAAGGACTGTACAGCTGTGAGGCCAAGTTTCTGGATTGTGTAGCTACCATCAGAATCATCAATGTCACAGAGGTCAAGGTTAACTGTGGTAAGGTCACAATAGCTTTCCTTGATGCTTACTGCACAGCAGTAGTTTTTTCTCAGTAGATGTTCGTGAATGTGTATACACACTCTCACTTGAACCCATTCCCAATAGACAAGTACAAGAACAGAAGGTTCTAGCCCTGCCTAAAAAAGGGCACTGCAGTCAGTGGAGGGCTAGGGTTGTGTATTCCCATTACTTTACATTGTAATTTGTGACTTAATACCTTGAACACAACTGCACATACAGACACCAAATTTCGCTCAGTAAATCTAGATTTATAACTAAATACCTCACAAAAATCATATAACCACAGCTACTTAAGTGACCAGTTTATTTAAGGTTACGTTAACATGCAAACCAATGGGAGTAAGCAGCTCTAGCCCTTCAAATTTTTGTGTATTGGGTTGTGTATTGGGGTGAATACACACTTCAGAGCTAATTGTGACTTTTGCTATTAAACTGACCAAAAGTAGCTGGAGGTAAAATGTCTGCGGCAGTGAGTGTCTGTTGATGCTGATGCTTACAAGTCAATTTGAAAGACAATTGTAGAAAAGCTGTAGGGGGTAAAACCCCACAGGCTGTCAGCTCGCCCTGGGGTACCCAGCACCAACATGCCCTATGTAAGCCTCTACACCTAGTCTTAACACTTTCAGTACCAACTGCCACGTAAGTTGAAGTACTGTGAGACATTCATACTTAACTGTGATCCTGCTCACTTCCTGTGTTGCCGGGGTAACAGACTGATGCATCCACCATGATCAGGGCAGATTTGTAATATATACTACATAAACATCCATAAATAACACCTTTTGAACCAAAAGAGAGCCCATTTCTAATCGATTTAGGCATCCTTTATGTTTCAAATATATGTTAATATATTTTCTTAAGATTATTCTGTGTTTGTGGTGTTCATTTTGTTGAGAAAGTACTTTTGACCGTGCTAAATACATGGATCTGCCCTGATGCAGGTGGCTCCCTCTTTTGCTCAATAGGTGTTATAGTAGGACCGCATTTAGATATGAATACATCCACTTAAAACGAACTGCTGTGATATGGATGCTAGATTCATGGTCTTTGTAAAAAGGCCGTTAATTTAAGTATCAGCATGTGTGTGGTTACATAAGATATGATAGGCCAGGTCAACAGCTGGCCTTGCTATGCCTTTTGTGCCCAAGGCATCCCAAGGAAGGCTGTTGGCTCAGTCAAAAACATGGCACTGAAAGAGTTCAATCAAGAGGAAGGGCCCTGCCATGTAGAGTCAAACTTGGGCCAGTACATCTGTTTGTTTATTAGATAATGCATTGCAAGGCAATAAGTTCCATTTAGACACAGAGGCATATGTTAGCCAGGTAACATTCACTGTACTGTAAACAACTAACATAGTCCATAGGGATATACTGAAGCAACTTGGGGTTGTGAGTGTTGATGCCACGTGTTCAGTTTAGACACATAACCATATACTAGCCAGGTAACATTCACTGTTCTGTAAAAAACTAACACAGTGAAACCTCATTATAACGACACTTGGATAGCTGACATATCCATTATAATGACACAAGTTTTGAATGGCAAAAGTTCATTTTCTTTGTTGTTTGATTCATTTATCTGACATATTCAGTTAGCTGACACATTTCTAAGGGAACTGATGGTGTCATTATAACGAGTTTTCACTGTATAGTCCATAGTGATATACTGAAGCAACTTGGAGTTTTGAGTGTTGATGCCACGTTTTACTTCTATGAGCTGACTGTGTGTCTGTATACCTCACTGCCTTAGGACATTACCATGTCCCCAATGGATTAAAGTGGAGCCTCTCTTAAGGCCGTTTAGTGCATCAGAAATGTGGCCTTATAAGAAAGGTGCCCTCTTTTGAGGGGGAAATAAAATGAAAATATGAGATATGCTGTCTGTAAAAGTGACCTCTGTAGAGGGGATGGCCTTTCCTTGGTGGGGGGTGGGGGTAGAGGGATATATATATACACACACATATAAGAGTGACCACTGTGTGGTTTGTTTCAAGCAGCCTGCACTTATTTTGCATAATACGTGTACCACTGACTCTCTAGAGTGGCTTTATTCACATTAACATTTTGTAAGAGCTGCAGATTTGGTTTACATTGTATTCATCTTGTATCACATTACAGCAAGTGTGGGTGGCTATCCATGTACTCAGGGATCAGGATCAACATTAATTCCTTTTTTTTTTTGAATTAAACCAATTATTATTATTAAACTAACAACTTTCTTAAAAATCTCTGAACAATGCAAAAAAATTAGGGAAAAAGGCATGATTTCCCAATGTCATTAAAAGTGTACACTGTTGAATCATGGATCCTACCTATTCGTGGATACTTTCTTTTAAGTTTTTTTTTTCAAGAAAATGTTGAACCAGCCCTAGTTATACTACTGTAAATTGCTTTAATTTCGCTGTATTCTTATTTTCGCTTATTTCGCTGATGGCACAAAACCGTGAAAATAAACCACAGCGAAATAGTATTTTAACATTGTTAGAATGGGAATTATGTCCAAAACAGTGAAATTAAAACTACAGTGAAATGTCAAAAATACTAAAACCGTGAAAATTTGAACACGCGAAAATAAAGCAATTTACAGTATATGCTTGAATGATAGTGTATGCATTGTATATATATATATATATATATGTCTAGCCAAGTATAGCATTAATCCTACAGTTTACACGTGAGTCGGATCCAACTTCCTCCTACATCATAAATTTGAAATGTTCCATGCAGTGCTGTAGCCTTCAATTTAGATTTGCTCAGGCCAAATTCAGAAATTTGGAAATTCTTAGCAAACTTTTGCATATCAACATAGTTTTGGTGATATTTCTAGACCTAAATCGTGGTCGGACCAATCTGACCACTTGGACTCGAGTGCTACGGCCCATGTATGTTGATGACTGTTGGAATATTTGAATCAGAGAGTAAGAACTTTATATGCACCCACATGCAGGTAAAATGAAAAAAAAAAGTACATGAAATGCCTGGTGAACAGAGTACACAATGCACACTCTTAGTCCACACCAATTAATTGCCCTGTATTGACATGGATGGAGTTAACTTTGTGAAAAGGGCCTCTCTCATTGGTTGGCCATCCTTGGCTGCCATGGTAACCATTTACAGCAAATCGTGATCATCACTGGTCATTACCACAATCTTCTGTGGGAGTTTTATTATCCTTTTGTAATTAGGAAATTGAGGCATCCCTTGCAAGACAAATCTATATTACAGTCAAAGAGAAAATTATTTTGTCAAAATGTATTTACATGAAGGCTCTGATTGCAGTAGTTCCGTCAAAAAGAAAATCATTCCGCCAAATGTGTTTCCATTAAAAAAACTGTAATAATTGTAGAACTATCTCCATAATGACTGTATGCAATGAAGTGTAGTTGGTATGCTGCCTGGTTCTGCTTACAAGAGGTTTTTGGGTTTTGCTGGGAAATGGACTAAACTTTGTATGTTTGGTTAGTCCATTGATGTCCCTGGAACAACACAATTCTTTGTTACCCTTTGTGATGACGATAGGCACCAGTAAGTCATATCTTAAATGATGCTTAGGAACTTGATCTGTGACTCTGAAACATATATTTATAGAGTTTAATTTCAATTAATCCATATTTCCAAAATTGGTAAAATATTTTTTGTTAAAAGGTGTTTTTTATATTCTACGGTTACTATGATATGCTTTATTGTTCCATGCTGAGATTGCATGCAGCAAGTATGGGGTTAAGGGTGCAGCAAGTATGGGGTGAAATGTACCGCCAGTATGGGGTTAAGTGTGCAGCAAGTATGGATTAAGTATGCAGCAAGTATGGGTTAAGTGTGCAGCGAGTATGGGTAAAGTGTGCAGCAAGTATGGGGTCAAGTGTGCAGCAAGTATGGATTAAGTATGCGGCAAGTATGGGTTAAGTGTGCAGCAAGTATGGATTACGTAAGCGGCAAGTATGGGTTAAGTTTGCAGCAAGTATGGATTAAGTAAGCAGCAAGTATGGGGTTAAGTGTGCAGCAAGTATGGATTAAGTCTGCACCTAGAAAGTGCTGCTTTTGTGCTGTTGGCACAAAATGTCTGCCATGTACACATACATATAAATTTGAATTCCCACGTTCCAGCAGTCACAACAGTGGAGGTGTGCATTTAAACACCACCTCAGTTAGAGCAGACTTTTGACAACCATGCATTTTCTTTTCAGTGTAAATCCAATTAACAAGTTTCAAAATTAAGACCACCTTCTAATAAATGCCACCTGCAGGTGCAACTATAGATGGTCTTAATACTGGGGTTTTACAGTATGGAATATGGTACGACCACTGGGCCTTGCACTTAAAATGGTTGATGCCTTAAAAGTGAAAGGGAATTAAAATTATCATCAGGGCATGCATGAAGTACAGTGAAACCTGTTTTGAGAGACCAGCCTTAAGGTAGGCTAAAAAGTGGTCACTCAAGGCAGGCAGTCTCTTAATATAGTCGTCAAATAACATGGAAAAGATGGCAAAAGGGACATGGTAAATATGGTCTGAATTGGCAGGTGGTTTTTCTTCCTTGCTGAAAACAGGTTTCACTGTACAGTCTTCTGCTTAATTTTATGTGGCAATACTCTATTCTTATGGTATGTTTAATGTCATGTTCAACATTATTTTGTAGAATCGTCTCCACCTGTGCACCGCACTGGTGAACTGGTTGCCATTATACTGGGGTCTCTTGCTGCTGTGGCATTAATTTCTGGAGGAGTTGCACTTGCTATGTGGAAAATGAGACTGGCGTGCTGGAAGAATACAGGTGAGGAGAAAATAACCAAGAAACAAGACACAAATACTTCAAAAGGCAGCCAGGAAATGGTTTCGGCCAATTAAAGAAACGATATAAACTGCATAATGTGAAACGTCATTATAATGACATTATGTTTTCATGAAAATGTCAGATTTCTGGAAATATCACATAAATGAGTTAGAGGAATTTGACATTAAGTCCTCGCAGCATGTTTCCGTCATGTTTATATGTGAATACAGTGACTATCTGAGTGTCACTACAGTCAGGTTTTACTGTATGTAGTTCAAGGTCAGTTTGCCTTGATTGAGTTAGGTGCAGATTAGGTCTGGTGCTCCACAGTCCTGTCCAGAGGCTGGGTCCACAGCTGCCTGCTGTGTGGTTAAGGGGCTCAGTACCTGTATCCTGTAAAGGAAATCAGTTGATTAATTCTTAAAGTTGTATTAATTAAGAATAGATAAAACTGTACACAGCTTTTGTTTTTATTTATAAATTAAAAAAAAAAAATTCAAAATGGCCAGTTGCACAACAAATTTGATCATCAGCTTGGACATGATGTGATGAGGAGTGTAAAATGTGTGCAGTTCCTGAACTATGTTGTTACAATTTGCTTGTGAAAATTGTGGTGCACACTTTTTTTATGTAAAATATGTCGTAATTTACAAATACTGTAGAAAATAATTATGGAAAGAGGTACAATACAAGACATTCATATTAAGTGCAGAACTACAGTTTCAAACATGTCCCATAATGCATCAGTAGAAGTGACCTATGTACATGAGGAGGTCGGCAGACATGTATAATCAGCAGACAACACCTTGAGTCAAAAAAGTAACTCGAATTTATGATTTTATAAAGGTGAAAGGCAACTTCAAAAGATACTCTTGTATTCAAATACAGGCATGCCTATATTTCTACTGGCAGAAATAGCGGTTCATATCAACAGCTTTTTTGGCAAGCTTTGGCCACATTGTGCCAAAGAGAAATGTTGACTCACTGTCTGACTTAACATTCAATAGAATCAAAATGGTAAGGTAGAAGACATCAATAACTACACACGATTCCCTTGCAAAAATGTATTGACATTGTTTAAAGGTGAACATTTAATCAGTTGGGTTAAATATCTTGAAGTTGAACCCAAAGGAACCTGAATTTTCACACATGCCACTTTGATATGATCAAGATGTATTTCTTTAATCATCCTCGGCAGGGTCTAGCTCCCTGGGAGGTATACATATGAATGTCCTATAGTGTCTGCACCATGATGAGTTTCTCAAGAATATTATGAATGTCCTGTATTGTATGGACCATTGTGAATGTCCAACTGATAGTGTCTGGACCGTGATGGATGTCCAAACTATATTGTGGATATCCTACAGTATATGGGCCATTTTAAGTGTCCCAAGTGCCAGGACAGACAATAGCCCAAGAAAAGAACTGCTCCATTTTACGAAAGGTTTCGGTGATGTTCACTGTGAGGGAATGGCTTAGAAGACAATTACTTGTATGCACTTGTACAAATGTGTTCAAGATGTGATCAACCATAATTGATAATTATGTTGACAGATGTGTTGATTAATATTTGCTTCAGTTGCTTAAGACTTTGATATATATGCAATATTTGATATTATTATAAGCACTATTTGATATTAATGTTCTTGTTCATATTGTCAGCTAACATTTGCTTCCGTTTCCAAACACTTTGCATAACATGTAGTTGTATTTGTGTTTTAAAACGAGACATTCATCATTGCATTTCAAACTGCACACAGCGCCCAGCTGTAAAATGTGATAATAATAGTTCAATGTTATTACTTCCGGTTGTCTGATAAAACAGATGTTAAATTGGTATCACTGATGATGCCTGTCAGGAAGGGTGACAGGCTCCAGATCAAGAGATTTACTTGGTCAATGGGCAATGTATCCCTCTCCTCTTCAGGAAAGTTATTGACACAGTCATTTCTAAACAGCAGGGTTTAATTTTAAAGACTGGTTGAATTTGATTGATTTGATGAATGTCATGTATTAAAAGTAGAAGACGCATCTAGCAGAGCATGCCAGGAAGTGGGTTTAGTGCTGCCCCCTGGTGTTGCCAGGGAGGCTGCAGTGACATGGGGACAGAGAGACTGCATGGATGTGGCTGTTGGTGGCATGTTGCATGCCTAAATGCCTGCTACATTGACACACCATGAACTGTGTCTATCACTCAGTATGCACAGTTTATGCCAAACCATTCAATAACTGTGTAGTCAATCTTTTGTTTTAAATATGATGTAAATTCTTATACCATTTATTACATTTCTGTCCTTGAAAATTGTTTAGAAAGTACAGGTATGCTCTTTTTAGCTTGTTGGGAAGGGGCTGGGTGTTTTAATCAAAACAAAATGCATATGAGTATGTAGAAATGAATTATTTAAACAAACCAAACAAAAAAAAATCTGCCACTTACAAACATACTTTTTCAACTCAAGAAGTAAAGGTACAAATAGTATTTTTTTTTTTGCTTTTTAGTCACTTTTTATCTCTCTTTATGCTGATCACTGCAAAGTTTCCCTCTCATTCCTATCCTGAATACTTATCACAATTAATTGTTAATGATTGCCAACATAATTTCTTCCTGGAGGAGACTCTAGACATTTCATTCAACTAACTACATGCATATAATTTCGGTAAAAAGAATATTTCAAGTGAACAGCTTTCCTTGGTGCTTTGGAGGAATTGCCCCAGAAGCTGTTGACTTAGCCAGTGAGCACTGATTTAGTTAACCCTTTCAGTGCCAAAATTTGTGCATTCCATAATATCAATGTGGGCCCTATCAGGTGTTGTATTGAATATGGGGAAAAAAGATGTAAAAAAATATTTAAAAAAAACAGATAAAATAAAAATTTAAAAAGGGGTCATAGGATTGTCACAAACCATACCAAGTACATAAGTATTTACTAGTACAGTCGAGTATATTGCTTGTATTGAAAACTATTGTTTATAATCTTTTTCTCTTACTTAGACATTTTCAGATATAACTTTAATAAAGTCTGTATATTTAGATTTGCTTATCAAGTGTTGAGGTCTACCTTATATATCTATACTCTAGATGTGGATCTCATCTTTTATTGACAGTGCTGAAAGGAAATGTATGTGTGATTTGTAATTGATGCAAAGATGTGTACCTTTAGTGATAATAGTGCTATGGTAGACAAAGCAACCAACATTGTTTTTGATAGCCTTCATTATCTAGTGCTTATTCTTATCAAACTGCCGTTTTAATTTTGCATTCCTTATTGAGAATGTTTGCCACAATGGCAAACGAACATAACTTACAAATGTATGAAATGTGTATCAGTACAAAGGTGTCCCAAATGTAGTCAAGAAAACATTGAAATGCAATGAAGACCCCCTTGGTACATATACACAACAAAACATTGAATATAATCCTTTTCAAACTAGCATATCATGAGGAAATACCTGACAAAGTCAAATGGATAGATTCTCGATAACATGTACAACATAGGGTTAATAATATGCTTGTCAATTAACCCTTCCCCCAACCCAAGTTCAAATGGATAGATTTGGTTAGAAGTACAACATAGGGTAAATAAAATGCATGTCAATTAACCGTTTCCCAAAAGTTAAGGTCAAATGGGCAGATTCTGTTAAAATAAGGACCATCTACCAATGTTGATAGAGGATCTTTGCTTATAAGAACAACGTAGGGTAAATAAAATATTTGCCAATTAACCCTTCCCCCCTAACTCAAGGTCAAATGGATAGAATCTGTTAGAAGTACAACATAGGGTTGATAAACTGCTTGCCAATTAACCCTTCCCCTTGACTCATTCATTGCCAATGTTGGCATTAGTTGATGCAGTCTTAGTGGGGGGTATTCATAACTAACTGTGGTCATGTGCTGCCCCCTATCTTGCAACAAAGAAATTTACAGGAAGGAAGCCAAGTTCATGTACATGTGTATATGACAGGACAGAATGTGCTTTTGTAATAAAAATATAGCAATCTTAAAAGGGAAAAGCCAAGAAAAGTCCTTCATCTGGTTCAAAGCATAAAAAGTTACTAAAGATATTCAGAATTTTTTATTTGTTTTGCAAAAAAAAAAGTGCTTAAATTCCAGATCTTTCAGGAACAAATTTGCTGCCAAGTGCCCTCAATATGGTGGAGGCGTAGCTCTGTTGCCTAGCAACATAACTAGCAAGAGCTTGTCTGCAGTGACATATGAATTGCTCCTATTACAATAACAATACTGAATTCACATTGTAATCAGACTTTTCATTGAAGCACTACATGTAGCTTGCTACAGCTCCACAGTTGTAGACTTTGATGAGTTGTCCCTGTGTGCATACAAAATACATAATTATGCTAAATAATGAGATAAACACCAGCTACTCCCTGTGGGACACCAGCTGAAGGCCTTCATATTCCAAAAAGGAAGTAGTTTTCTGTCTTGTCAGGGATGTGGATGTGTCTTAGCATTTCTGGTATCACATCATTTTATTTAGTAAAAAAAAATGAACAAACTGAGGTTTGGATGACAGTATACTCCACCACTGCTGAGACAACAGTGCCTGGGACAGACTGAATCAGGTGCAGAAGTATTGAAGCTTAGCTTGCAGTTGAGATGAATCCAAGGCAAATTACTGGACACTGTACTTGCAAAATACATCTTTATTTGTTCTATTCATGTTGCCAGTGTGCTTCGCAAAATATCAGAATTGTAGACTGAAGTCCAGACCTATTTGCCTAATACTGCCCCAATGTTTGTCCACAACTAATGTGAATCATGTCGATTACTTAGCAGGTAGTTTTTTGTTTGTTTTTTTTTTCACTGTGCTTTGCAAAATATCAGAATTGTATACTGAAGTCCAGACCTATTTGCCTAATACTGCCGCAATGTTTGTCCACAACTAATGTGAATCATGTAGATTACTCCGTAGGTAGTTGATTTAATTTTTTTTTTTGTGCAGAGGGGGGGGGGGGATTTGAAGGGGCACTCTAAACGTCAAAAGTTCAAGGACACCAAAAACTGAGAGTTTGGTATTGTTCCCAGGGCTGTAACAAAAAGACCAGGCAAGGCCAGTGGCGTACAAAACTCGTAAGAGTGAATTAAGAAGTGGCTGGTTTGGCTCATGACTGACCTCATCAGGCAGTAGCAGAAACACTGTCATAAAGACTTCTTTATGCTGTGAGAGGCAACTTTGCCAAGCAACTTTGGACAATGTAACATTAAGAGATGCTTGTTCATTTGAGCTGATCTACCAGCCTTGCCATCACAAAGATGTGTTGGCTAGTGATGTGAATTTTTTTTTGCCCAGAACCACTTCGTAGTAGTCAGTACACTATTCCACAGTCCAAACTCTTTACTCTCCATAAGCAAACCTGTCCCTGTCTAACCTATATACATATGGAATAACTATTGTCCATATTGCACACGTTCCTCTGTAAAATTTTGACATAGGCTGTATTCGCCCAAATAAATTAAAGGGTCTTCAGCGGGTAACTACTCAACATGTTTCGGAGCTTATTACCCGTACATGTCTCTCTGAGTAGCGGCTCCTTGTCTAAGCTAAATATTCAGCAAAGACAACCCACATAATAAAGAATAGATATGAACGTGCCGAATGATGAATTAGCTAAATATGTGATGTTTTCCTTATAAATGCAGAGATATGAATTTTTTCATCTGTCATGTCAAAATATTTCAGGCATATCCTTCATGTATAGGAGATGGCTGTGAGCTGGGTCACTAAGTCACCACAGCTCCTGTGATCACAAGACTGAAATGGGGATCTGCGGTCAATGCACTGTGAAATTATTCACAATTTATTCATATATTATTATAAAATTAGATCTCAATAGTAGCCTTTTCTTACAGGACTTGACAGTGTTTATATGGGCTGACCATATTATATGTAGATGTAGCTCAAAGTCATTTGTAGGTAGATAGATGTGGAAACAAAATTGGCCTAATACCAAGCAAGGGTGCCTGTATCTGCCCAAGATGTTGAGGCTTAATAGTTAAACAAATGCACATCAATTAATGCACATAATTCTGTCTCTCTTGGGCTCAAAGCTCACCTGAGATACCTCATAACACAAAGTTCTGAAGTGTGTACCGTGGCGCCACCTGGCACAATAATGAAACAGCACTCAGAAGAGAGGGGAAGGTTGCTGGCTGCATGGTGTCATGGACACAGTTTGTAGTAGTGCTGTCACCATCATTTGCAGCATGTGCCATGTTAAATGCTTTAAAATAACTGCAAATTTACTTATTGTCACATTTATTAAGTTTCATGGTGTTTTTAATTTCAGGCACTCTGCCAAAGTTTTTTATTTCATTGTTTTGGCCATAGTTCATGTTTAGCATCTGTGAAAATTACATTTTGTTGTGATTTTTATTTCATGGTTTTTTTTTTCATCAGTGCAAGACAGAAAATGGAAACACTGCAAAACAAAGTGAATTTACAGCATTAACCTTTATTCATGACAAAAAAGAGGTTAGAAATATAGATGAAGAGGTGACTTTACAGTGTTCTATCTGATGGACTTGTGGGCAGTTTATGCATGCTATACTGCTATATTCTTGAAATGACTTATTGGAAACAACATGTAACATATCCATGAGCTTTGTGTTTCTTTCAGTCACAAAGCCTCTGGCATAGACATGAGAGCCTGATGTTTTTGGTATGTCACAGAATGTTGTTGTTGTTGTTGTTGTTTTTGGAATGTTTATTCAGTATCATGAGCACACACTGATTAACAATCTTCTATTGTATCAGAGAAAAAAATTGAAAGATTCGAAATTAAGATTTTAATATGGGACATGACACACACCAAGAAAGTAAGATGAAAAGTTACAGCTGGGGATAGAATGTTCAACTTGTGGAAAGTAGTCTTCATGTCGCAGGAATTTAAAAAAAAAAACCTTGAACTCATTCCATACCAGTCCCTGATTTTTCTGTATATTTACCTAGATTTAAGACGACAATTGCATATTTAAATTCTTCATGAAAAGAGCTTTTGTTCAAGTACCAACATGCTTATAGTCTTAAGTCAGTGATTCTGGCACTGCCTGGCATGTCATGCTGCAGCTGCCCTCGCGGCAGCTGCAGCATGACTTGCCAGGAGGTACCAGAACCACTGACCAAGGCCTGTGACTATAGTATGGAATGAGTTAAGTAACAATGGAGGAGGTACAGTTAGCATTGTTATGTGTATTCAGCTGAATATGCAACCCAATACGTGCTATTATTCTGGGCTGGAATCAATGTTTTTCCTTTCTGTGAGGAAAAAAAGAACTTCTAAACTTGCCCCTAAAGTTGCATGATCAGTTTGAGCTCATCAAGTTTGATCAAGATCTTGGATCGGGAACCAAGTGGATTGCATTTTTGCTAGGGCTGAAGTGTCTGCTTAGAATCTGATCCCAAGAAGACTTGACTCATTTCTAGTGTTACCTGCAGGATAGAAAGGTAAATTTTTGGCTTCAGGATGATCCCCATGACTTTGATGGCAAATTTTTACCTGCCACGTACATGATGAGTCTGCTTCTGTATTAGGGTCTGCCCTCTGCTTCCACATAGCGGCAGCCAATCAGGAGGGTCTGACTCGATCTGTGGCACTGCTTTGGGCACAACAAATTTATGTCAATTTAGTGGATTCTACTTTTCAAAAAAAAAGTTTTTTTCTCTCTTTTTTTTTGGAGGGGGGGGGGTATTATTTCTTTGCTGTTTTGCTTGGTTTTATTATTATTGTTATTTTTATTGTTATTGTTATTGTTATTGTTATTATGTCTCCCGGTGGAAGCCGGGGGACATATTGTTTTAGTGCCGGCTTCTTCCACTTCTTCTGCTTCTTGTTGTTGTTGTTGTTGTTGTTGTTCAGGTTCTTCAACACTTGGTTTCCGTGCGTAAGTCTCGAAGGACTTGACAGAATTTGATGAAACTTGGTAGGATTATGTATCTAGGCAAGACCTAGGTTGTGATTGTATTTGGATGACCTTGAGTGAATTATCAAGGTCACAGGGTCACTTATGTGAAATTGGTTTCCGTTCGATAAGTCATGAAGACCAGGATGGAATTTGATGAAACTTGGTAGGATTATGTATCTTGGCAAGACCTAGGTTGGGATTGTATTTGGATGACCTTGAGTGAATTCTCAAGGTCACAGGGTCACTTATGTGAAATTGGTTTCTGTGCGATAAGTCTTGAAGAACTTGATGGAATTTGATGAAACTTGGTAGGATTATGTATCTTGACAAGACCTAGGTTGGGATTGTATTTGGCTGACATTGACTTAATTTTCAAGGTCACAGAGTCACTTATGTGAAATTAGTTTCCTTGCAATAAGTCTTGAAGAACTTTATGGACTTAAACGAAACTTCGTAGGATTATGTATCAAGGTAAGACCAAGGTTGGGATTGTATTTGGGTGACTTTGACCTAATTTTCAAGGTCACAGGGTCATTTATGTGAAATTGGTTTTTCTGCAATAAGTCTTGAAGAACTTGATGAAAATTGCTAGAGTAATGTATCTAGGTGAGAGCTAAAATAGGATTGTAATTTTCAAGCGAACTTGGTCATTTGTAATTTGTTATCACCTGTAGCTTATTCAGAGATGTAAGTGTTCCACCGGGAGACATTTGATTTTCTGTTGGAAAATCAGTCTGTTCTAGTTATTGTTATTATTATTATTATTATTATTATTATTATTATTATTATTATTATTATTATTATTATTATTATTATTATTTCTTTTTTTGTCTTCTTTAAACATTGGTCAATTTGTTAAAACTGAATTTTGGAAACAATCTTTATCATTGAACCAGTCAAATAAAATTTTGGTGGCTTTGACTTTCGTTGGCCCCTTGGTGGATAAGCATCATGTTGGCCTCACTTTGTCTAGTGATGGTGTCCTGTATGCCAGAGCTACACAGGACCACACTTAACTCCACAGATCACCACTGCAGTTTCTAGAAATCTTTCTCATGTATGACACATATTTTGTCTAAGAACCTTCATGCTCTGCAAATTGTTCAATGACAGACATGTGTCCACCTGTCAAATAAACAGCATGAAAATGTCAAGTGGTGGTTTATATCAGAGGGAGGGAACTAAACTTGGTGCTGTGACATCTGTTTGAAATCAAGTAACAGGTGCATGCTCACTAAGGCTTTACATGAGGTCAAAGGTCAATGGCATGCTAAAAATACAATTTCAAGCTTGTCATAGGTTGGAATGATAGTCAAGTGCATGACCAATCACATAGTTGCGCCACTGCATTTGTTGTTTGGTAGATAATGCTTGTCCTTCTTTTTAGGGGGACTATAAAAGTAAATCCATGTATTCGAAGGTGTTTAGCCAGTTTGTCCAATCAAGGTCTTGGTGTCTGCATGGCAGCCTGTAATGACTGTATTTGTGCACAAACTTTGTGAAAGCATTGAATGCCTATAGCTAACTAAACTCAAATCCTACATATCTGATGGTATTTTTACAAGCACTGCACAACAAGGTCTTAATGGCCTCTCCAGAATGTGTCCTACTTATTGTTGTTGCGAAGTATCTTGAAGTGGAGGGAGGGGGGGGGGGGCAGTTGTGTTGATTTGATAGAAGAGAGCACTAGACATTCCATAATAAATCAAAGTCATGATTCCACACTGTGGGTTTCCAAATGTCACAGCCATATATTTGCATGGTAAACACATAAAAAATTCCTTGCTGTCAGATTCTGATTTTTCCAACAACATATTTGACATTAACCCTTTTAAAGTGTAGGCTGAGGAAGAAATGGGTGCATAAAAATGGTGGCAATGGCAGATGGGAAGAGTAATATGGCGTCTCAGGTTGACCGTGTTTGGAAGTGATAAAAACTGAAGAAGTTGACATATTAAATGACCATCCACAATCAGCCCACACAGAATGTTGACAGCTTGTGAATCAGTCTGGGATTACGTAACAGATGAAAAAAGTCGATATTGACAGTTTGTCAGTGTGTATTGAAATTCTATCTAATGTTTTGGGAAGAAGTCCAGATTTTTAGAGGTATTAGTATGAGGTAGCCAGACATAAGATTGTTGACTGAAAAAATTAATATGATGACAGGTTGGTATTAACCCCAAGGCCTCAGCACTGAGATACCATCCTCCAGCAGCGTCCAGTGAAAAATTACCAACAAGTATACGCGGTTGCAGATGTCATGCTTCCTGTTTGCAATGAAGAGTGATATGCCCTGAGACAATGGATTTTACGAGTATGAAGAGGGTGCAGTGTACCCAGAGGGGGGTAAAGAAAGCTGTGAAGCTAGAGTGTAAAGGGTTAAAGTTTATCCCCAAATAGATCAGAAAAAAGTTTTTCACTTTGAGACCTGCATGTATAGGCCATGTCACTGTGTGGATGTAAGAGCACAGGCCAAGGTGACAGGACGTGTATAAATTTGACAGAAGTGCACTCCCACCATATGTACTGCACGTATAAGAACAACAGGAATGTCCATTAGATTTTATCATGTTTATAGTTTAATTCTCTGTTAGATGCATATTACATGATCAGTATTTTTCAGGACCCCAAAATGATTTAAACTTGCACTATGTTGAGATCAGGACAGACTAGAAACAGAAGCATCACTGGTAATTATTTGATTTATTCAACTAGTTCATGTAATGTATAATCACCTAGATATAAAACGATGGAAGTGCCCGGTGTCACAATTTTGTATTAAAAATGCTAAATAAAACCAATGCCATAGCATTGACGACTGGTCCTATCGGCAGTTTTAATTAAAATCATGTGATTGTTGTGTTGTACACAGATTTAAAATTTGACTTTCTGTGGCACATGAAAGGTTTATTTGGTGCAGTCTGGTGTACTTCATTCTGTCTGTAGAACCATGCTTGATAAAGTACAGCAGTTGTTAATGAATATTCAGCTCCGGTATATTGTGGCTACCACAGGATCTGTGGAACAGAGTACAGTGTTGCTTATTTTTAAGCAGACATCTTTAATAACTGCATTAATTAGTGCAAATTATCAACAAATGTTTCTTTTTTCAGCATGAATCAGTAAATGATCAATATGTAAGCAAATCTTTCCCAGTTTTAAATTTGCTTTGTGGGCTAAAGGATATAATGTGGGGTGTAGTGTTCATGAACAGGTCGCTTTGATGGTGTAAGGCTTAAAATGACTTTCATTGTTAACAACCTGAATTGATAATGGATAGACTGTATATAATTAGTTACTTCCAGTCTGTTCACCTGAATATTTTCTTGTATCCCCTGAACAGACAGGCAGTGACAATTTTCTTCTGTAATAGAACTACAAATGTGAAATAAAAACAACTGAAAAACATGTAAAAAAGATAACAATTTATTAAATAACATCAGCCCTTGAAAATCATGTAGAATATTAGATTTGGCACGAAGGGTTTTTTTTCAACTGAAATAGGCCTATCTTTTACTGATACTGTTTGGTGACCAAGTCCAAAACGAGGCTAAATTATGTAAACCCCTCATGGTGATCATTAAAATTCAAGAGCCTGATCGCAAAAACAGGTCTGCAGAATTTGTCTACCTGTTTGGTGAACAGGAGGATACCAAAGAGGGAATACGGCGAATTCTTTCGTATTTTTAAACCAATCAGCAAACATAAATTTTGTCTATTACAGGATGTGTGTGTGTGTGTGTGTGTGTGTGTGTGTGTGTGTGTGTGTGTGTGTGTGTGAGAGAGAGATCCTTATGAGCATCAAGATTTAATAGACAGTCCCAGGTTGAATGTGCTTTCATGGAGCGAGTATCAGCATTGACATGTCTTGGTTTGGGGAAAACTGTCATAATATGAGTATACCATACAGGTTCTGGTTTGAATGTAGCATAATGATACATGTCATACATTTAGTATAGCATGTGTGTCATGGATTGAGTATACCATTCAATAGTTTGAGTACATGCATTCTCAGTATGCTATGGTCATGGTACGGGTATACCCTGTCATGGTTTGGGTATATTGTGTTGTGGTTTGGGTATACCCTGTCATGGTTTGGTCATGTTGTGTTGTGGTTTGGGTATACCCTGTCATGGTTTGGGTATATTGTGTTGTGGTTTGGGTATACCCTGTCATGGTTTGGTCATGTTGTGTTGTGGTTTGGGTATACCCTGTCATGGTTTGGGTATATTGTGTTGTGGTTTGGGTATACCCTGTCATGGTTTGGGTATATTGTGTTATGGTTTGGGTATACCCTGTCATGATTTGAGCATATTGTGTTATGTTTGGGTGCTTATGTTGATCTTTATAGAAAATCAGTGGAGTGGACAGAAATAATACATGAAGGACTTCCAGAGGGGGCCTTGGTACATAACTGATGTTAATTATTCCTATTTTAAGCTAAAGTGTAGTGCTGGAATACACATCTTTTGTTTGTATCTAGATTTCTTTATAAAATAATTCAGCAAAAATAGTATTAATAGTGAACAGTGAGTGGTTTTAACTGCCGCAGAGTAGGCCTCAATAAATGTGAAAGTATCAGCCAGAAAGGTGGAGTGGGCTTTTGTTAGACACACATAGTACTCAGTAGTACTGCTTATGAATAAAGCATATCACATGGCAACTGATAACTCATGCTGTCATGATATTAATTAGATGCACACTTTGTCTTATTATGTCTTCAAAACTTTATTGTACACGTACAGATGTACATATTTCCTGTGTCATGAAAATTGGAAAGCAAGAATAGAGATCTTGCCTTGTTTTATAATTATAATTATATGTTTTATTAATTATATGAAATGGATGACAGAAATAAACATTATTATTAAGGTGCAGGGGGCCAATAGTTTGAACTTCTGGCATTCAGGTCAATTACTAGCCCTTCATTTTCTACTAGCACTATGCCACTGGCATTTATGTCATTTACCGGCCCTTCCTTTTTCTTCTAGCATTCTGCCACTGGCATTTATGTCAATTACTAGCCCTTCATTTTCTACTAGCACTCTGCCATTGGTATTTATGTCAATTACCAGAGCTTCATTTTCTACTGGCACTCTGCCACTGGCATTTATGTCAATTACTAGCCCTTCATTTTCTACCAGCACTCTGCCACTGGCATTTATGTCAATTACTATCCCATAATTTTCTACTAGCACTCTGCCACTGGCATTTATGTCAATTACAAGCCCTTCATTTTCTACTAGCACTCTGCCAGTGGCATTTATGTCAATTACTATCCCTTAATTTTCTAATTACTATCCCTTAATTTTCTACTAGCATTCTGCCACTGGCATTTATGTCAATTATTAGCCCTTCATTTTCTACTAGCACTCTGCCAGAGGTATTTATGCTAATATCAAGCCCTGCTTTTTCTGCCAGCATATGGGCATTGCCATTTATGTTATTGTCAAGCCCTGCACAATGCATGGCGGCAAGGAACTAGAGATTACATTTCCAGTGTCACATGAATTCTCTAACCGAGTATCAGGTGGGCGGGTAGATTTTATATAATGTTTTTATCCTCTAAATTATGAAGAAGTGGTTACTTTTGGACAAACTACGAAGTGGACAAACAGTTTGGCTGGGCAAAATAGAATTATAATTGCAGGCCAAAACTAGGTGTGGATGGAAAAGGAAAAATACCAGAACTTTATTCTATACAACCGCAAAGGAAGAGAATATTTCAAACCACATGCACCAATATAAAACAATATGGACTGCTGATTTAGTGGTACAGTGGTACCTGCTCTAAAGACCACCTGTCATGAAGGACTACACTAATTTTTAAGACCACCCTTTCAAGACATTGGCCTTTAAATTCTTTGTTAGCTTACCTGCAGTGAAAGACCACCTGTCATATGTGACCACTTTTGTTTGGCATTAAGGGTGGTCTTAAATAGCAGGTACCAGTGTACCTTTTTTATTTTGGTTGGGGAGGTATTACATTGAGAATGCACTAAGTCATTGAAGCATGTGGCTATAGGTTTGGTGTCTCTGAGACAGTGTTGTGAGTTTATTGGGTGGTGAAGTTGTGGTCAGTAGTGAATGTAGACGAGTCAAGGTTTTTCATTTGCATTGTGCTGTTTCCTTTGGGATGTAGATTTCCTTGTAATAAATGGCATGTTGTCATGGTTACGTACTCCGAGCATGCTCAGTATCACATAAAGCAATTTAGATGATATATGTGTCCATGTCCTCTAAAGCTAATTTTACATATTTTGTTATATCATATTTTTCAAAATAAATGCACTTTACTACATGTGTGCAAAAGTTTAACTTTATACCTGACTGCCATGGAACTTCATACTTTCTCTGCATGCAGCAATCTTACGGCTTCAGTAACTGATGTTAATGTTTTGGTAAGCGAGAGTGATGTTATAATGACCAATTTTTTTTTTCTTTTCATTTGTGTAAAACTCAGGAAGGGTAGAGAATCATGATGATGTTCAACATCAAACAGCTGACCATACAACCTGGGATTATGCTAATGGAAGGTGACCACTACGCACAGTTGATGGGGCAATCATGTTTGCCACATGGTTCTACCTGATATATCATGATTGTCATGTGATTCTACCTGATATATCATGATTGTCACATGATTCTATCCAATATATCATGATTGTCATGATTCTACCTGATATATCATGATTGTCACGGATTCTACCCACTGTATCATGATCATTACATGATTCTACTCACTGTGTCATGATTGCCACATGAATTTATTCACTGTGTCATGATTGGTACATGATTCTACCCATTGTGTCATGATTCTTCTGGGGTAGGTCTGCAACTAAACCATATAATTTGTAATTCTGTTTGTAGACTTGTTGCAACAAATTGATGGGGGAAATAAGCCACAAGAAATTTATCTTAAATTAGTGCCTAAACTTGTACCAAGAATTTTTTTGGCTTATATTTGTAGACATAGGTGTATTGAAAATGGGATAAAAGTGCGTTTGAAAAGCACAGGATAAAGCGATTAATGCAATAATTAAAGTTTTGTTTTTATTTATATGAAGCCAATAAGGTTAAGCCTGAGCTTTCATCTGATACAACGACTAAGCCGCCGGACGACCCAGCCAGTGAAAGGTGACCCAGCGAAGAGTGGCTTACAGCAGATTTCAGCACCTAATTCCACGCACTGTCTACATACATATAGCTTACTTGCATTGCTCACACTGTGCTCAGGGCTTCTGAACCAGACACATCAAAGTAGATTGAATATTAACAATTTACCGCTTGGTTTAAAAGTCACCTGCAAAACAGTATGTATAAAGAGGTGTAGGCGTAAGTTTACAGAAGTTGTCAATCTGTTGACTTCCTTGCTTTGATATAGTCCCACTGGTTCAGGTATATTGTGTGGATACTGTTCCCGCTTCCAGCTTCCTTGATATGAGTGTATATGTAGTCATATAGCCCTCATACTGAGCCTTTGTTTTTTTTTTTTTACAGCTTTGACCCATTGAACTGCAGAATTTTGACCAGGAGAGTGTTAGGTCAGAGTGTGCTCATACAGCTCCTCACATACGCTGTTCCTGCTTCCTGTGTCACGTGACATTTTTGACCAATGATAAAAGCAGCTTTTAATTATACCCAACTGGAACAGGTAGAAACAGTGGGGAAGGTAAACTGTCATGCCACCTTGGCGAAACTTCTGCAATGATTAATGTCATGCGTCAGGTGTAACAATGTATTACTTTGGTCGGTGTTACATCACACAGACTCTACGTAAACAATAATGCATAGATATTCAGATTTGAAAGTTTCTTTTTCTATGGAGTTTCATTATTCAATTTGGAAAGTGACAGACGATTTGACATTCGTGTCTATCGGAAAGGATAACGTAGCATAAAATAATCTCGCTGGGAATTTGTAAGCAAAAACACCTCCATTGAAATTGAACATTTTTTGATCGTGAGGAAAAGTATACATTCATTAAAGCTGTAGTTTGCCAAAATGTAATTAGGACCCATATGTATGCATTCTGATGTATTTCAGTGTTGGTGATGTGCTGGTTATATGTAGTAGGTTGGAGCCAGCAGAAAATCAGCTTCACCAGGGCTTTATTAATTGTGCCAAAATAAGAGATGACGTTGACTGTTGTGTTGTAAGGAGTGCCATGACGTTTAAATACTGTGCCTTAAAATCAAGGTACTGTGAAAGCGATTGTGTATTAAAGCCATTGTAAATTGAGGAGCAATCCAGGAAGTCAAAGTTTTGTTACCTAAACTTTGCTTGGAACACTTTGTAACACTTTTTTTTGTACAATTCTTCAAATCATAAATGGGCATGTCAATTGTTGAAGACCAAAGTTTTCAACGTAAATTGTACCTTTCTTTGACTTCATTCTGTCAAGGTACCTTTACAAAGATACAAATTGATAAAAGTAGTTTGGGTGGTGCAAACGTTGCAGTACTAACACCTCTTGAGAATCCCATTTGGCTTTAGGACAGCTTTTTAAGGCTTTGGCTATGTTACAATAAACCTTACTCATGGATATTCATCGGATACTGATTTTAACAGGGCAAATTGGGGATTTTGAGATATTGATCATCTTTACACTTTCTGAGTGTTGGCTTTGGCCTAATGTTTCAGGGATTGTGAGATACTTACTTTCATTGCACTCTTAGATAATGTGGTTTCTGTTGTTATGATTGAAAGTAATCACATTAGAAATTGGTTATATTCACTGCACAGATTATGTACACAGTTGTACCATGGAACTACCACATGGTAGCTCCATGGTTGTACTAACCCAGTTTGTTGTCTTGTTTAGACTAGCATCATATCCACAAATTATACATTTTGCCTAAATGCAGAATTCACAATTTAAAGCCAGAGTGGGTTGGGTCACCAGATGGCACCACCTTAGCCCAGTACCCACTAGCAGCAGGCAGTCAGCTGTATACTGTAGACGTTGTGTGGTCAGTTCTCACGGTTGTTTGCACATGAGGGTATTATGCTAAAATTTACCCTGAATTTAAATATCAAACACTTATGAAATTACTTGTATGTCAGGTATCTTATTCATTGTAGTTTCAATTTCATAGTATTGTGTAACTGGAAAAGCAAGAGGATGTATTCATATGAACACAAAGTTAACTGCAATGGAAGGAAGTAGCTGGTTAAAGTGCTCTGTGACCCACACGATTCTACCAATGTGCAATTTGGGTCTCTTCTTGTTGAGTGACATTTCCATGATTTCTGTAAAAATATCAGGAGAAATAAAACTTGTCATGTTTTACTAGGAGGTGAGAGAAAAACCGAGGAATATTCAGTGATGCCAGTTGCAGAGAGGAACACAGTGGAGAAATAAAATGTCATTAAACACACAAGTCAGCAGTTGTGGAATACAGACATAGTCCCACCCATATCACCAAGATGGAAATCTCTAGTCCTCAAGGCAATGGAGATATGGAACTGAAAATGTCATGAGAATTTGTGTCTTTGTTTGACCTGTACAAGGGAGTTTGGCTATGATATCACACTGATCCTCTTGGAAGGGTTCAGGTTCGATTCTTTGATCAGGAGACTGCACGCTCATAAAGTTATGCTTTGTTTGTTGGGGAATATTCAACTTAGGATTATTTCCCAAACTAGTACATGTAGAAGTCAATCCAACACAAGACCACCTGGGAAAAATAAGACTCACAAAACTATGTGTTGGGGTCCATTAAAAAGTATAAAGTACTTGCAGTTTTACAAGTGTGTGTGATGCATCACTCCTGATTAAGTGTTGAAGGTGTCTGTTCTAATATATACCTGTCTTGGAAGGGGGGGGGGGGGGGAAACACATAACAGGCAAATTATGCTGTTTAATGTAATTAAAAGTACAGGTTGAGACTTTGACATGATATTTGTAATCTATTTTCTGTTAAAATTGTGTTGTACATATGCCACATTTTATAAATATAGGCAAGGTGCTTTTAGTTCATCACCCAGATGTTATCAGGCACTTAATATTTAGTCCTGTGTGCTTCAACAAGGAATTTCCAACTATAGTTTGTTCACGTTGAAATGATTTTGATTGCGAGTGAGTGCTGGTATCCTAGGAATACGACATAAGGTTGTCAATCATACTGTCGTTGATTCATTTCAAGTCACACGAGGAACTGGGTTACCCTGTGGTACAGGGAAACTTAGCAGACTGTGAGGCCATAGTGCAGATCTTCTTTTCTTTGTATGTAATGTTAAGTCACTAAATTTTGCACCGTAAAAGGTACAAATTCATATTATTTACATTATAAATATTTTCCGATCCCTAAAAAGGAGAAGCATTGGCAGGGATGCTAAAATAAAAATACGGCAACCGTGTGTTTGATATGTGCTGTTTGGCAGCTTAAAGAATAATATTATTAAAATGACTAAGTCTTTCAAAATCTTGTGAAGATATCTGTGTGTAAAGGTCATTGAATATTAAAACTTGAGCTTAGATTACAGAGGTTAAATTTTCAGTCCAGACAGAGAAGTCATAGAGTCTGAGTATCTTGCCAGGGAGTGCTCATTATTTGACTTCTACCTGGCACTGGTGAGTGCATGATGTAGTCTAACTTAGTCCCTATCAATGTGTTACACTTCAGACTGTAATCAATCTATGTACGTACCATTTGTGTGAGCTCTTAGTATCATAGTGAGTTACCTTAGTATCATTGTGAGTTTCAGTCCATGTTATCCCAGGAATTTTACTGGAACTACAAGTATTTATTCAATGTGTGCCTCAGGCTTTAACCCTTCACCATTATATAGGTGATTTAGCTCTTGCAGCATGACTTAGTCCTATCTGGGGATAAAATATATCAGATCTCAGCTATTTAGAATGATTTTTATTTTGTTTTTTAAACGAAGGGGACTCGACATTTGTCATGCAAGTGATGTTTATTTAAGTTCTGTATTTCAGGCTTACAATGAAAAAGGTATTGTGTATATCATAAACTTAGTTCCCTTGTGGCTTACAAGGAGCCAGGGGGTTAAATTGTAGTTACATCATCAATGTGGAAATATCCAAGATCACCTTTGTAACCTACATGTAGATTTTTTCTTGGGCACTAAAAGAAAAAAATCTTGATGTTAGTCGGGCAGTCTGCCAGCCCCCTACACAGGGGGACAAGGTGTCTGTAGTCGTTATATAGTCTCTACAAAGCAAGGCGTTGACTTTGTGACTGCTAGTATGGTGCATTTTGTTATAAAGAAATAGACACCAGTGAGGGAGATTTCTAGATGATAGAGCTAAAGGGTTTACAAGAACATGAAGGTGGCAGATAGCACTGAGTCCCTTATGATTAAAAAAAAGGTTCTTATTGATAAAATGGCAGGTATTTTTTGTTTCATATCCTATGCTTATGTTTTTCATTTTTTGATCACTCCAGAGAGTGTTGTTGTGTACTGTTAATACTGAACAAATGAAAATCCATTTGTTGATGTAGAATGTTACGGTATATTTTATAAACTTTGGCATAAGGTGCATACACAAGGATTAACACATTCCAACATAAACCGGTCAAAACTGGCTCATTATCAAATGTCTGCTGCAATGTTTTCAGCTAATTCCAACTAATGAAAAGCAATTTGACAGAATTTGTAGATGAGACCTATCAAGATCACGTCTCAGGTCAACAGCTTTCCTTGGGATGGATTTGGCACTGAGTGTCACTCGGATATAACCTGCACTTAGTTGCCAACCCATGCCGAATAAAGCTGTTGACTCTTGATTCAAGGTTTGAGGGGTTAAGGTGTGTAGTCTTGTAATTTTTGGAGAGTTCGGTGTTCTCTATGAACTGATGCACAATTGTATGTCACACGAATGCAGGTGACAGGGACAAAGGTGCGACAGGTAGGTGAATTTGGTAATTTGCCTGCTAGGCAGACCATGCTCTGACATAAATTTTTCTCCATCGTGGAGATTAGGAAGGACAGAAATTGGTCTGTTGAGGATTCATAAGTGTACATTCGTAGAGTAACATAGCATTTAACTAACCTGCTCATCAGACCTGATTGTGGGCTTGTATGTAAGGGTTGGGTCTGCTCAGCAGGTTAAATCTGAGTGACACCTGGCTCCCTGTATTCCGTGTGCTCTTCTGTGGTCACCTCTTCTGCTTTCCTGTGCATTTTTACAAAATATATTTTTGATTTTTGTTGCTGGTGTACAAGTTCATGTGATTGAACAATAATCTACCCACAATGGGCAATGTGTTTAATGGAGGCAGCACGGCTATATATCCAGGGAGCTCTTCAATGAGGGCTGCCTCACCAAGATTCATTCATCTCTGAATATAATGTTTTGTGAAATTAGCTGTGGTTCCTTTTCATCTTCCCATCCAAGAGGGTTGCAAGTCGTAACTCTGTCTTACTCGAATCCTATCAAATCCATCTGGAGGTAATTTGTTATCTACCACAATGTGATTTGTATATTTTAGTGCTTATGGAAATCAGTTTAAACGAGACTTTTAGACCTGCCTCGTTGTAAGAATGTCCTCTAAGTCAGCGGCTCTCATTGGGTGGATTGGGTGCTAAGTGCCCCACCCCAATCTAAGAAAAGTCAGCTTAAAATTGAATCAAGGCCAAAGGTTAAAATGCTATGTTTTGGCAATATTTTACATACTTTGAAAGAAGACCACAGTAAAAGCACATGTGATAGTTATACAGAGGTGCTTGTCATGAGAGACTACTCCATTGAGAGACCACCCGCCTTGAAAGACCACCCTGTCCAAGCTACTGCACTTAGTACCTGTCTATTTAGACCATCATTCTGCAGAGACTATGTCGTAGCTTAGGCTGGTCTTTGAAGGCAGGTTTCACTGTATGATATGATATATCCAAGATGTAAAACATACACATGAAGCTATTAATCTGTAAAAAAAGAGAGAAATTATTACAGTGAAACTCTCGAACCCAAACACGTGTCCAATTACTAAACATGTCAGACAAGGGAGTCTTATATTCAAACAGATTTGACTTGAGATCCCTGGACACCTGTATGATTAATTGATTATGTTGGAGTGTCACTGTAATGAGGTTTCACTGTTTTATCATCATGATAATGTTGCACTGTATCAGCATAAATTTGACTTAAATAAATTGAATTTTTTTGTATGTTGGTCCATTGTATACATGTACTGTTACTGGCCTTAAACTAGTCCCCACAGGCAACTCAATACTAAAGCCAAGTAGCACTGCTGTCCTCTAGTTTTTTTTTTCTGGACACACAAGTGCATGGGATACACCTTGATGTGTAGACAGTATTCAATGTGCTGACGAATATACAGCTAATGTAAAGGTGTTTAAAACATAACCAGTAACTGTGATGCTGATTATGCACACAGATAACATGCACACATTGTATATGCTTTATACCAATCTTGGACGTTTTGTGTTTTTAAATGAGTAAACTGTCTAGATTTCTTTTTTTCTCCTTTAATAGGTAGAACTGATTAGATGTGAACATTTCCTTGTTTTAATCTGATAATTTAACAGTTTCATTTATCTTGTGGGTGTGTGTGTGAAAAACATATAATATACTTGCTCCATATTTTATCCCAGTGATCACAGTGGTCTCCCTATTAACAGACCCCCTCCACAGAGGCTACCCCCTCTATAATGGTATTTGATTTTATTTTGCCCTCAAGAGAATCCACCCCTCTTACAAGGCACTGTTTCTCGTACACTTGAGGTGGTTCTGTATGAAGGGGGACCACTGTACAAAACTTAAGAATAAAAATTGCATACGTATGTAATGAAAGATTATTAATACTAGAGTGATGATCATTGTGTTAACTCATTCCACCCTGATGACGCTTTTTCCCGCTAATATCTAAATGTCGTCTGCTAATTGTATTTTACTAATTTAGGGATTATTTTTCAATATTTTGGATGAAACTTGCATGGAAGATCATTCCAAATTATATGCCCATGGTCAACAGCTTTCCTTGGCGCGCTCTGGGCGCATTGCGCCCAGAGCGCGCCAAGGAAAGCTGTTGACTCAGTCTTCTATCAGGGTGGAATGAGTTAAACTGTTGCTTGATCTTGTTGTTTTGACAAATGGGGAATGATATACAGTCCAGAGACTGACTCTAACACTCAGGTGTTTGGGCAGGTTACCAGCTGGGATAGGATATATTGGTCAAATGACTGGCAGAAAACATGCTAATAATGTTATTTGCATTGTTTGTGGATAGTCCCAAACAGTGTTGGTGATTAACATGGCTGTCTGTTGCACAGTAACTCCCGACAATGTTATCGGTCACTGACATAACCAATAATGCTCTTGCAGAAGTGTTTTGTTTGATGAGTTTACCTCAATCTAAAATAACAAAATTGTCGTGGACCGCAAAAAAAACAAAACAAAACAAAACAAAAAAACAAAAAATCTTGTTTGGTGAAGTATTTTAGAATGGAGCTGACTGACAGCTTTCAGCAATAATTCTCTGTTATAAGAGAGTTCTTAACCCTTAAAGTGCTAATCACTGCTTAAGTTGTTTTCATGTTACCATTAAACATATAATGACTCAACGATTCAAATTCCTTATGAAGATGCCTTTCATTCAAATACCAGCAAGCCTAGTCACAAGCAAAAAGTAGCCTTAGTCAACAGCTTTCCTCTGGACGCTTTGCATGCAAAGTGCCCCGAGGAGAGCTGTTGACTCAATCTTAAATCAGCACTTCAACGGTTAATGTTGGAAAGTTCAGCAACTTTTCTGTCAGTTCAATTTGCCCATCAAGGTCATGTGATGCACACTTCATATCCGTGTACAAATGCTGTCATACTTTGTGTACATTTCTTTCCCTGTTTCCTTTAACATCATTGTACAGAACACACGATAATTCATGATAAAGCGAGTCAACTTAGTTATTCAGGCTTTCTATTAGACTTTAACCCTTGGACCAGCTTAATTCAAGGGTGAAAAGTTAAATTGGGCTCTAACTTGTCAAATTGAGTTATTACGTAAATAAAAGGTGAACACATCAATTTTAATTGAGTTTTATGATGACTGCCACTTTTAAAAATTACGCATGGCAGCTGCATATTCTCTGCTTCACAGATGAGTGTATTCTGGACTGTAAATGAATAAAATGTTGTGACTAAATTTTGCTACTGTCTTGTTTTCTTGTCAGGTGGGAAAAATTTATGCAGACTTTATTTAGTTCCTTGAGGCTGAAATGCCTGGATACATAATCTGCCTTCCTTCCTGTCAAGTTCCTAGATGCAGCCTAGGTGGCAGCATAGGATCCCAGTTAATATGAATATGTCCTGTTATTGATGGTGCTTGCCAGGAACTGTTTTCTGGCTCAGTATTTGTTCTTTGGGATCAGCCTGTTCTAGAAAAATGTACTCAGAGTGGGGGTGGGAGGGAAACTATTTCGTACTCCTCCTCTCCAGGACATTGGCGATCACTGGAACCCTCATCTCTAGGCCCAAACTTTTTATTTGTGCCCCAAATCCATAGGACACAGGTGATAATATTGGATCTTCATGCCAGGGACAAAATGTATACATGTAAATGATGTGCCTGCATAAAAACAAAAGAGGTCCAATAATGGATAGCAATTAATATCTGAGAATTTTTGGCACAGCGTAAATGATGCCGTTAGAATTAGTCATCCTCCTTTATTTCAAATAAATGAATGGCTATCTGTTTATTATGTTTATGTCTGACCCACTCTTAAAGACTCGAGACTCGGTGAATGAACGCACCTGATCATTTTTCCTCATAAACATGTTCTCTCAATAAATTGATGGTGAGCTGGTTGCTGAATAAACTCTCAGGTTGGTGACAAACATATCAAATTACCTGGGCCTGTATAAAGCAAGAATCTTCCATTGCTGAGAATGAGTGGCAATTTGTCTCTCATGAGGGACTGTTGTTGATGGGGAAAATCACAAGTGACCGCAGTTCATTAATGATTTTCCACACCAACAACGATCCTGAGTGGCCGCAGGTTATGAGTGATTTTCCACACCAACAACGACCCGTAGTGAGAGAAAACTAGTAGCTTGCTCTCCAGCCATGTAAGATATAGTTTATTCTATGTTTGAGTATTAATCACCAAACATACGGCCTAGGCCTACTTTCAACACTGAACTGGTGTGCTGTGTTTGTTGCAAGTATTCTATGTCAGGTGTGATGCATAAGTAAACATTCACCTTTGTCTAAATGTCAGTGCATCATGTCACATGCAGGCATGGCACAATTAACTTGAAACAATGCTTAGGTCTCTCTCTCTCTCTCTCTCTCTCTCTCTCTCTCTCTCTCTCTCTCTCTCTCTCTCTCTCTCTCTCTCTCTCTCTCTCTCTCTCTCTCTCTCTCTCTCTCTCTCTCTCTCTCTCTCTCTCTCTCTCTCTCTCTCTCTCTCTCTCTCTCTCTCTCTCTCTCTCTCTCTCTCTCTCTCTCTCTCTCCAGAGTTGCTGGCTCCACGTTGAAGCACTATCTTCTCCCAGGCTTTGGTTGTACAATAGGTATCTTATCTAGTCTTATGCTAATGCTAATTAATGTAAATTTTTGGTCAGCTTAGTACAGAACTGTCATAGTCCCCTTGTTTGTGTTTTTTAAGTATGCACTGTACAACTAAAATTTATAATTTTTTCCACTTTTACACTTGGTACAAAAAGTCCCAAATATAGGGCATTGCCCCCTGCGTTGTTTGTCTGTCTGTCCATCCATCTTGTCAATGTTACTGCGATATCTCAAAAAATATTTACTGTAGCTTTGCCAATTTTTGTCAGAGAATCACCTTATAATGGACCATGTTTCTATTGAAACCAGCTTTATTGTATTTTACAACTGTTTATGAAGCCTAAATTATTTATTTCAGGGTCGTCTGAGTGGGGCACAAGGGGTCGATGCTACCATATCTCAAAAAAATTCACTGTAGTTTTATTTTGTCACAGAAGAACTTTATGATGGACCAGGTTCCTATCAAAAACCGGCTTCCTCTGATCATTGTTAAACTTTTTATGAAACTTTCTATGTATTTATTTGAAGGACCTCTGAGGGTCGCCAACCCTGACAGAGTTACCACGATATCTAAAACAAATGTTGACCGCATCTTTAATAATTTTTTTTTCTGAGATGCATTTTAGGATAGACCAAGTTCTTTAATAATCCAAGTTTCCTCTTTGTATTTATAAACTTTTTATGAAACTTTAAAGTATTTATTTGAAGGCTGTCTGAGTACGTGGCACGATGTTACCACATTATGTCATCAAGAATCCATCGCAGTTTCTCCGATTTTTTTTCAGCGATGTGCATTATCATGGACCATGTTCCTATTGAAAACCAGCTTCCTCTTCTAATTTTTGTCTTGCCAGCATAAGCTGTTGGTGAGACACACTCACTTTCCGGACCTCTGGATTTCTGGAGGTCTTTCTGTCCGGACATCCCTCCATGCTTGTTAACACGATATCTCCAAAAATACTGCTTTTACAGAAACCAAATCTTTATCACAGGGGGCCATGGAGGTGCTTCAGGTGCCTATTAAAAATAGGTCACATATTTAGGTCACAGTACTACATTAAAGAAAAAAATGGCATTAACACAATATTTAAAAAAATGTTTAATGTAGCTTCATTAATTATTTATGACAGTTGGTCCTAATGATGCCTCAGATGCCTATTGAAAACTAGGTTACTGGGTCACATATTTAGGTCACAGTGCTGCATTGAAGAAAAATGGTAGCACAGTGATCTTCAAATATTAATTTACTCATGGTAGCTGCACCAATTATTTATGACAGTTGGTCCTAAGGATGCTTCAGACACCTAGTGAGAACTAGGTCACTGGGTCACACCTTTAGGTTACATTGCTGCATTTAAGAAAATGGCCTTGTCATGATAGCTTTGCTCATTGCATTTGCATCAAAGCTTCGTCATCAGGTCAAACAAAAGTAACCTTGACCTACCAGAGGGTTATTGTCATCACCTACATGTTCGTCTGTCTGTCTGTCGGTCTGTCCTGGCCGAGGGGTTTTCGCTCACTGATCGGCTTATATTCAAATTTGTAGCCACATTTTCAATTTTTGTAGGAAAGACCTACACAGACAGGGTTTCTGCCAGAGTGAAATTTTAGGGTACTCATTTTTTTCATATTCTCAAGTAAAATTTTCTAATAATGACGCCTGTGTGGGGTATTTCTGGGTAATATATGCTAAAATTGTTCTGTTCTGCGAAAATCTTAGGGTAAGCAAAAGTACCTTTGGCATTTTTTAGGGTATGCTAGTTTACCCTTTTTACCCTTTGGGGGAAACCCTGACACCTGAAATCTGTTGTATTTCTGCGCAAAAGCAAAGAAGATTTGTGAAATTTTAGTCACCATTTGCTGCTTTTTCCAGCCATTTTGAAGTTTTAGTAGCACTATTTTGGCTATGGCTAGTGCTCACATAGGTATGAATGGCAACTGAGCGAGACATTGAAACCTGATTATTCTAGCATCAAATACTACCAAAGTTTTAAGAATCCAGGCAGACAGTCATGATTCATTATTTCTAAGAAGGAGAAGTGTGCATAATGAGTACAATATCTTCACAGTGTGGTGGAGTTTTGTTTAATTAAGTATACAACTGCATTCATTTTGTTTGGATTAAACTTGTGACTTTTTAAGACAGTTTGCTTAGCTGTAAATGGGTTGGGAGAAAAGATATGTGCAGTTCCTACCATGTCACATATTTTACGTAGACTGTGAAATGTATGCACCTGCAGTTTGCTTTGTCTGCTTCTGCTCCAATAGTGACTGGTGCTAATGGAGGCGATGACATCAAAAAGAAACCTAATGGGTGAGTTTAGCCTCCACGTTTCTTCCTGTACAAATTTCAATGAAGAAATGAGGGTCGATTTTGTGTGTGTTATGGCATAATGACGCAGGTTATTGAAGCTGACATCGTGGGCGTAGGGCACGCCTGTGCGCCTCGCCCGGTTCCAGCTTCTGTCACCCACGTCATTATGCCATAACACAGACAAAAGTGACCCTCATTTCTTATATTTACATTTCCCTCTTAATTTTTCTGCTCAATTACATGAAATTTAGAAACTTAATACATTGAATGAAGAGAAAAGACCCAAAACTGATTTGCCGAGCATGTTGAGGTGTTGTGGAAACCCTGGTAGGCATAGCTTATTAGAATGTGGGTGGGACAAGTGTTATGGTTCCATAACACACAAAGCTAATGTGTTATGGTCTCATAACACACCAGGCTCTCTCCTATACTACAATGTTAAAAGTTAGATTGAATGTAAATATATAAAATTATCTACAAAATAACAGAATCGGAAGAAACACTCAGACAACAATGAACGTCTACTAATTTTTCTGATTTTTAATGCATTGTTCAATTTGGGTACCTGTCAGTTGACGCATGCATTCATATTGAGTACCATGTAAGTTAATGGGGATTTTAATGGAAACTCCCAAGTTTTACTTCCTCTCCAAAATCTTCATCTCCTAGAGTGGGACTTATTATGAATAGAATGTCAAGGTCAGCTGAGGATGGGCTGTTCACAAAGTCCTCCTGTCTTAGGTTTAAAAATTCCACACAGTTTGATTTTGGTCATTGATGGGAAGTACAAAATTAAATGCACAGACAGCAAATGGTAACTGTTCTACGCCTCATCTGCCTTGTGCATCTAAGGGTTATCCTATCCAAAGTTTAACTCTTGCAGGGCCAAGTGCTACCAAAACCAAAATTGATCTACTTAAATCAAACTCGTCTGAATTATCCAATATCCCAGATCGCATTCCTTGTAAAAAGACCTTTCATTCAAGTACCAGCATGCCTGTAGTTCCACAGAGAATATCCCAGGTCAACAGCTTTTCACGACATGCTTTGGGTGCAGTGCACCCAATGCATGTTGAGAAAAGCTGTTGACTCTGTCCAAATTTGGCACTGAAAGATTTAATTAATTTGTATATGTTGCCATCTAGTCGGATAACGTATCCTCTGATATTTCTAGGTACTGGAAAGTGTGCCTTGGATATTTTCTTGTGTTTATGGAATTTTTGTGGATTTTGAGTTTGGGCACTCATTGGTACCAAAAAATTAAGTCAAGTATGATTTTTTTTTCAAATTACAGTAAATTCAGATCTCTTTTAAAGTGTCCAGATGTAAGACGTTTATCGGGAATATATGAAGGTCATATAGATATGCTGATTTGTCTGATTTAACATTTCTCAGGACTTTGACACTAAAGTTAAATACTGAATCAATGGAAATTCAGGGCAAATTGTTGTTTGTTACAATTCAGTGTCAACATTAGAGTTTGCAACTTGCCTACTGCTGACAAGAACGCCCATCTTTTCTGGCAAAAATTAAAAGTACATTTTTTGGGCTCAGGACAAATTTCATCTACTCAGCTCAGGAAAAACTATATTGTAATATACTGCTGGCCCCCCAAATGGGCATCCTCTTTGATAAAACACGGGCTGGTCTAAATATTAGTTTGCATATAAAACAGTCACTGAATGGTTCCAGCAACATCGGAGCTACTGTCGTAGGAAGTGTATTCATGACCACATACAGCATGAGTCAGCACATACAGCATGAGTCAGCATGCAGTATCTGCAGCAGCACAACATCCACATGTTGCCATGGCCAGCCCAACTCCTGGCTTGACCCCCATTGAACATTTATGGGATGTGCCTGGCTGCCACAGGAATGAGTACAATGAACCTGCAGACACCTGGATCGATTGGCACAGTGGCTCACAAAACAGTGGAACTAAAGCCTCCAGGCCGAGACAGCCAAGCTCACCAGCTGCCTGCCAGAGAGTCCAGGCTTGCTTGAAGATGCGTTGTGGACACCCCCCGCTACTAATGCTTGCAGCCTTAATACAAACAAAAAGGTCCTTTTCAGGACCACCACATCCTCTCAAAAGAGGTAATAAAGGCACTGGCACAATAAAATCAACAAGCTCCCAACAAGCATCCTTACACACATACACAATGGTAACAAGGTGGGGGGGGGGGAGCAGGGTGCTTGTTTGCTTTGGCCAGGAGTGTATTTGAGTATTTCCAGGTTTTACAGTAGAGCACTCGCGCAAGTCCTTTCATGTTGACCTTTAAAAATTGTGTACTGCCATACTGAAACCCATACATGTATGTGTGCATGTTAATAGAGCCATGGAAAAATGGAGGCCAATGTAGCTGGCATAAGTTCCAGATAAAACACCTGTGGTGTATAGCTATGCACATTGCAGTCATAGCATGGCAGGGGCAGATCTAGACTCCAGAAATCTGTACCCAGAACTGGAAACATAGTCACAGTTAACAAAGAATCTGTCTTGGGCCTTTAATGATTCAATTTAAAACATATTTTCGCCATTTACACATTTTCATAGCCAAATTCATGAGACATTAGCATCAGGCTTATGGTCAGAACAGTCCCTGTCTTGTGGTTAAGTGCTATTGACATCAATTTCATCTGGCTAAATGCCTTTTTGGGCTGCGAACATGCTGGAAACTAAATACCAGGTAAAAAAAAACCACCTTGAGGTCTGGTGGGTGTTTCCATACGACTTCCTGATCCTGTTCAGTTGTGGTCAGTATTCATGGAAATGATTTGATAGATTTGTCTCAACAGCCCTGATGAGAAAGAATATTACTTTCTCTTTGGGACAATAAATAGGCCTCTAGCCAACATCCTAATGGAGTGGCCAGTCTTATCAGATTAATGAGCATATGCACACAGCAGGCAGTACATCAGCATACACATCTACCTTGGGTTTGTCTTGAAACCTGGGGTGAAGAGTCACTACTATTAATAAGGGTCTGAAACCATCATGAGCACATTTGAGTATAATTGGGGTGGGGGTAAGGTGCGCAGGTGGGTTGAACTTGAATGTGAGCTTCCTGTGTCTCCAAAATAGACAAAAAACATGCAATTTTAGCTGGTCAAGTTGTTTCACTTTAACCTCAATTCCAATGCTGAATATGTGATATTTATGTTATAAACCAGGCCTGGGACGACTGAGTACAAGGAAGAAAAAGGTGAGTAGAATATTATAAGTACTGGTATAGGAGAAAAGGAATTCTCATTGTGTGCATATCACTGCATACTAATCTGTCCGATAAAATGTAGATAATGACCAGCAAGCCTGTTAAATTTTATAAAGTGTACATAATAGCAAACAAAACTGTTTAATTTTACAAAGTGTATTATAAATTGTACATAAAACAAACAAACCTCCTTTATTTATAAAGTGTACATAATAACAAACAAACCTGTTTAATTTTATAAGTGTACATGATAAACAAACCTGTTTAATTTTATAAGTGTACATAATAAGAAACAAACCTGTTTAATTTTATAAGTGTACATAATAAGAAACAAACCTTTTTAATTTTATAAGTGTACATAATAACAAACAAACCTGTTAAATTTTATAAGTGTACATAATAACAAACAAACCTGTTAAATTTTATAAGTGTACATAATAACAAACAAACCTGTTTAATTTTATAAAGTGAACATAACAAGAAACAAACCTCCCTTATTTTTTAAAGTGTACATAATAACAAACAAACAAAGCAACTTCTTTAATTTTATAAAGTGTAGATGATAAGAATCTACCCTCTTTCATTTTATAAATATTATAAATTAAGAAGCAGACCTCTTTCATTTTCTAAAATGTAGAAAACAAGCAACACTCTTTGATGTGCAAGAAGCAAACCTCTTCAGTTTTATACAATGAACGTGATAAGCAAACCATTTAAGTTTATAATGTGTACATAGTAAGCAGAAAATCTCTTTCATTTTATAAAGTGTACATAATATTAAACAAACCTCTTTAGTTTTATAAAGTGTAGATGATAAGAATCAACCCTCTTTCATTTTTAAAGTGTGCATAATGAGAAGTGAATCTCTTGCATTCTGGAAAATGTACATAAGAATCCAACCTCTTTCATTTTATAAGGGGTAAATTACTGGACAATAACCAAGCTCAAAAGGGAGAGAACTATTGTCTTGGATAAGAATGTGGAAGCTAGAGTTGATCGCTTTGAAAGTGCTGTACACAGACATGTATTTTTCTTTCTTTTATATTTGTGTCCACATATTTTGTCCCCACCACATAAACTTTATTGTGGGTCCACCCCAACTGAAACTCAAAGTTACCTTGTTTGCATCTTGACACCATTTGCTGACATAATTACATTTTGGAAACTTTGGTCTCATTTCCAAGGTTGCAGGACCCATGTAAATAAACAGGTGCACCCACGCTTCTAGTTTTACTTCAGTTGTAATTATCTGGGAAACACTGTCTCAGAAAACTTAAAACTATGCTTTTTATAGCAATCAGTGCTTCTATAGACAGCCACAGCAAGCACTTGAAGTGCGGTCAGGCATTCTGGTGACAGAGGTAACCTCCAGACTGAAGCAGTGGGGGGAGGGGTTAGACCCCACCGTCATGATCTTTATTTTATTTTATTTTTGAAAACTCACTGATGATAAACGAGGACATTTCAATATGTTGCTGATAGTGATCTTACTTGCATGTTCTGTTGCAGAGCTGCGAAATATGAAGAAGAAAAACGGTTCTGCTAGCCAACCTGATGGAAGAAAGTAAGTTTTGTTATGTGATTTCTCACAGTGAAATATTTCAAAGTTACCTCATTTGCCCTACATGGTCTTAGGTTACAATTATTACTGATTGCAGAAACATGACCAAAAGGCTTCATGGGAGATTCAAAAACAAGGGAATTTTGAAATTTTGCCAGTGGACAGTGAGATTCCTCCGGGATGCCAGTGGATAGACAACTGCACTGGAATCCTGCTAGCAATCCCATGTAAGATACAGTGTCACTCCTACATCCAAAGTGTACAGGGGAAAGCTGTTTACATATGAAGTAGAGAATCTTACAAGACTGAGAGTTAGTTACTATTTGTCTCTCATGAGGGATTGTTGTTGGGAAAATAACCAGTGACTCCCTTTCACGAGTCATTTTGCACACCGACAACAATCTGGAATGAGAGAAAAATAGTAACTCACTTTCAGCCATGTAAGATTTCGTTTCCAATGTTTAATTGGGTATTCATCACTAAAAATATGCCCTAGGCCAATTTTCATTGCTGAGCTGGTATATCGTGTTTGTTTAAATTTGCCATGGTTATTCCACGTCACGTATGGCATAGGCCTACAATCAAACATCCTTCATGCATATTCAATTGTGTCTTAATTTTAACGCCCTGTAATGTCTCTGATGCAAGCATGTCACAATTTCCTTGTAACACTGTTTAGGTGACTTGATCTACAGTGAGTTACTATGTTTGAATTTCAATCTAAAAAATGATAATTCACCCTAACATATTGTAAATAGTGTTCTTATTGACCTAAAAATAAAGAGGCAGCATTCATAATATCAGATGCTTGCTGGCATTTGCAGGTCCCGTTGGGTAAGTTCTTACTCCAGCTGACTTGTTGGAAAGAGTCAAGGTCGAATGTCTTCCTGGCAACTAGCTTGTTGCACCTGGTGAAAAACCCAAACTATAATCCATTGTATTAAGAAAGGCATTAGTTTCTCATTATAGACATGCACTGGCAATTTAAATTGATGTCTTATACTCTGGGGAGTGGTTAGCACCTCCTTAGCCAGGGTGACAATTATTAGTTATGTTTATTTGGCCTCCAGTGCACTGGGGAAATAAAAGAGAGGTACCCAAGATACACGTATTTCCAAGCACTAACTAAACTTTGTATTTAGAAAAGTCAATATATATTAAGCTATATGGCATCAGATATCACTATTTTGGGTGGCAGATGCCAGTGGCATGTCAATGGGGTCAGTCGCCAATTAAGATACTCCATGGCAAACCAGTCGACCAACCCAATCTGGCTAATGCCACCGCCATGCACTTGCACCCACCTCCAACCAGCGCCACCACCATCCACCTCCAACCAGTACCACCACCATCCACCTCCAACCAGTGCCACCACCATCCACCTCCAACCAGTGCCACCACCATCCACCTCCAACCAGTGCCACAGTTCCATGTGAAAATCCACGAATAGACTACTACATAAGGGCAGTGAATGTAAGCCTCACAACCAGGGTGTGAATGACCTAGCCAGGCACTCAGACATTCCATGGCTGGCTGCTCCATTGGCCTGACCTTACCTGTGCTACCAACGTCTGAGCATATGTCTGACCAGAAGTCAATTAATGTAAAAATCCATAAAGGTCCATACAATTTAAAATCTAATTATCAGTTGGGCCATCCTGTATTCCATCCAGCTACACTTGTGGCAGTTGGCAGACATCAGTGGTGCAGGAAGGAAGTCAATGGCCTGGTCAGCTGCTGAGGTACTCTGTGGCTGACAGCTTACCTTTCATTGACTCAACCTTACCTGCCTTACCGGCATCTACTGTCAGGAGAGAACATCATGGAGGTTGCAATCACCTGTAAATCAAAAACCTGTTCATCATAGTGTCCCTGTTTTTTTTAGTTCAATGCGCAAGAAACTGAGATAATTGATTTTTATACAGCCATTGTGAGTGTGTATCAACGTCAAGTATCCCGTAAGCTAAAGATACCGTGTCATTCGGAATGCCCAGTCAGCTGTGTTTTGGCACAATCTGGGGCCAATAATGCACAGACTGCACCACAGCTGTTGACTATGGGAGCATATCACCTGTAGGTGGCTCCACAGGTAATCTTCTTATGGTATTCACCTGTTGTAGGTGGAGACACCAGGGGGATAAGCACAATCTGCTTCCTTCATTGATTGAAAATGTCATGTGACACAAGAAGTACGTGAAGATGCTCCCACCATACGGAATAATATATCTAACATGCAATTGCCTGCCAATATAAATCTTAACTAAAAACAGACATTTTCCATACTTTGCCAACTCTAAGAATTTTTAATGGAAAAGTTGCATGCAGTGAACATGATATATCAGTGTTAGTTAAGTGGTGTGAATGATGTTGTGTTTTCAGTGTTCGTCGTAGCAGTCTTGGCAGCAACCAGGTGCATCCAGGGACACCAGAGAGAGGAACCCCGCACAGCCTCACCAAGTACGTACATTGTGGAACTATATCAGTTGTACTGTCAGAAAACATTGTTTTCTTCATGTACCACACATTTAACCATCCACATACTTGTGTGGTGAGCTGCAGTGATTGCATTTCTTATTGCGGCCACTGCTGATTCCAGGGACTCTTAGCCTTCATCACCACCACTGACATAATCAGGCACAGGTACTAGCCTGAATTTGCTGTGTCCCACTGAGCCTTTGAGCTGTTAAGTGGTCACTGTTTATGTGTTGTCACCTTGCACCTGCTTTGACAAGAATGTGCAAACAGGCCCCTTAAGGTCAGTTACAAGCATGTTGTTCCGTTATATGGCATGCACACAGAAACTAAATGAATGGTCTCTGACCGCAGCATTGGCAGGTGAATAAAATACACTAGGTTCTTGTGCTTACACAAACCACCTACAGGTGTTGTGTAATAACGACCTGTGACATGGCTTGTCACCCTACCGGTGGTGTCAAGCCTGCTACAGTAGCGGCAGGACTTCGTATCACACGGGTTCTGTTCAGTGATCCCCGAGACTGCAGCTCTCCTGTCAGTTGGTGGGTATCTCAGTCTGGGACGAGTCAGTATGTCTTTAAGACTCTGTGATCAGGAGATCAGGTTCGCGTAAGCACAACAACCTAGTGTATTTACTGAACGGCCAATGCTGCAGTCTTCAGTATGTGGGACAGACCTAACAAGCATTGATGAAGAGAGTGAGTGAACATTTCGTTTACATCAAGAACAAGGATGTAAATCAACCCCTGGGCAGACATTTCTGTCTACCTAATCACTCAGCAGTTAATTTACCATTAACCATTCACATTATGGAACATACCCCCCCTCCTCAACGCACTACAACACTCAGGTTAGACAGAGAAAGATATTGGATACACCAGTTGTGCACTACTGAACCGTTGGGCTTCAATGTTATGGGTAGACAACACACTTGCCTAGTCTTATACCAAAAAAAAAAAAAATGTGTGTATATATATATATATATATATATATATATATATATATATATATATATATATATATATATATATATATATATATATTAATACTAACATATGGATCATAGACTTTCATATACTGTAAATTCCAAAGAGAGGCACTATATGCTTTTGAGCTCGACACTTTAGAGCTGGCTAGGGTTCACCATGTCACATTTGAAAATAGATGGCTGTTGTGTGCATTGTATTTTAATTAAGATTTCATTTTACTGATTTGATGCAATCAATTAATAGATTTTGACATAAAATACATCTATCAACCTACTGATCCTAGTATTTCTGGGTGGCCTTGAAAAGGAAATGACTGTTCATTTAATTTGTATGTTAGAAGGAAATGTTTTATTTTTGCGAGAGCCAAACATCCTATAATGTTTCAGATGCCTAATGAATATCAAGGTCATATCTGCACTGGACCCAATTATATTTTGTTTGCATTGAACACTTCTTGCAATAGAACTACAAAACAGAAATTGTTGCCTATATAAAGCTACTGATATTGATTTGAACTGTCAAGATCACTGAATATGAAATGTGACAGGTCCACCTGAAAGTAGACATGTAATTTTCTATTCACTTCAACAGTAATATGGTCCTAAAGTATACCATTTTTCTGATATAAACCAATATTATGCTCCTGCCCTTAGATTAATCCTTGGGTGTCACTCCAGGCCTAATGAGACATCTCTTAATGAAAACATGTCCTTTTCTATTCATGTGAAACATTACAGACATTAGTCAGCATAGGCTCTCTGACCTGGATTTGACCTTTTAATGGCTCTTAAGGTCAAATGTGACAGCTTTAACTTACACATGTACCCTTTACCTGGCATTGGTTTAAACATATTATATTATATATTCCAACAAGACATTAAACCACGTCACAGTGGACTTGGGTGGGGAAAGGGTGCATCCCTCTATAAATCTCTCTTATGAGAAAAAAAGACAACATGTAAACAGGACATCAACAAATACGCACAAATGCCGCTCAGCCAGGAAGCCCGATTTCTGTCAGGCTAACTGACTGAGTGGCACAATAAAGTCAAGAAGATGAGCACAGCAAGACAAGGCGACAACAGTGGGGCATACTTCAAAATTATTAAGTAAATGCTTTAGCTCTGTACATAATATATAATAATCAAGTTGAATACATCTTTCAGTACATGGTACCTAAAATTAATAGTATGCAGGATAGAGTCCATAGATCAGTGAGCCAATACCTGCCTGTGAAAAATGATTAGAAAGAATTATGTTCCTGTCATTAGCATTAGTAGTGTGCTCCCGACCTTAATTTCGCCTTTGAAGGTCACCCCATGTCAAGGCGACAGCCCTAAATGAAAACAAGTCATTTCCTATTCATGTGCAGTAAGTGACCATTGTCCCCAAAATGCACCACTGTCATATATCAGCCAAGATAAGGTCTGATCTTCACCTTTCAGGGTCCCTCAAGGTCAAATGTGTAAGCTCCATGTTAAAGCACATGAGTCATTTCCTCTTCATGTTGACTAACAATGGACATAAAAGGCACCAATGTCTTTGTAGTATCCAATATTATGCTATGACTTTGATTTGACCTTTCAAGGCCCGTGAAGGTCATAATTATGTAGCTGTCCTAACTGAAAGCACGTGTCACTTGACAGGATTCTGAAACACGCCAGCATGCTTGACTCATGCTAAATTCAGCTGGCTGGCTGCATTTGTTCAAGAGATACAGCAGTTATGTCATTGGTCATTATATTTGGAAGAACCTGACAAACATAGAGATATCACATCAACCTTCATAGGCTCCTCAAATATATGTAGATGCTTGAGCCATGCAAACTTCGTCTCTTAAGAAGAGCACACAGTTTAACGGAACCTTAATTTGTTACATGTAAGCATTAGGATGTTCCATTTCTGATTAATGGGCTGAAGCAGCATTATTATTACATTTGGGTTGTGATTATGAGGATTGATTATTAAGACAGGCATTTGCATGTAAGCTTGTCGTGCTTGGCAATGATTGATAAATTTATTATTGTTTTTGCTAAAGAATTTCACGTTTGCCTATACATTGACAATATTTCTCTAGAGTCCATGGTATTATAGGACAGGTGTGGACAGTCGTCAGTTTGTACATGCACAAGTACATAATTATTGGACTATTTTAATGAGTCTTTTGGATCTTCAGATCCACCATACATACCCTTGTTTTACAGTGACCAGTTCAGATGTATGGACTTGTGTAAATTTTGCCACCACTCAATGATAATTCAAATGTTTGATTAGCAACCTAAGCGATTGACTAATTTAATGCTTTTTTATTCAAGAAAACATAAGGGTGGTAAAACAGAACTCCACTCCAGAGGCCTCTTAAGATCCAGGTATATGTTACTTGGTTCCATGTGTGTGTACATATGTATGTGTAGTAACTGCCCTCTCATCACTAACACACAAATGTGAAGTCCATTGTCTGATACATGCAGCACACTGTCAGTTTCCATTACACATGGGAAACTTTCACCAACTTTTGCCAGCTTTCCTCTAAATTTTGTTGGGTTTGAAATTGTAAACAGTCAGTGGCCTGATGGTGGTGTAGAGTCATGCTCCCCAGCTCCTTTGTGGGCATGTCAGTCCCACCAAAAACAAAATGAGATGCAAGGAAAGGTCAGCGAAGTTAGTCTGTCAGAATTTGTATAAAGATACCCAGCTTCATTTTACTCTTTCAGTGGTAAAAATGATAAAGGTCAAACTACTCAACATAAACTGCTATGAAATTTAATGAGATTGGGGTTTCTTGTATAAAGAATTTCATTCAAACACAGCATTGCCAGACGTTACATAGAATATGATAGTCCAGGTCAACAGCTTTCCTTTAAGTGCTTTGGGTGCATAGTGCCCAAAGCATGCTGAGGAAAGCTGTTGACTTAGTCCAAAAATGTGGTCCTGAAGGAGTTAGCAACATTGAAACTTTATCTTGAAAGAGTTAGCAACATTGAATCCTTATCGTCAAAGAGTTAGCAACATTGAATCTTTATCTTCAAAGAGTTGAAATAAATTTAAGACATGATATGCCAAAGACACTGCAAACATTTTTATATTTTTAATTCATCCACAGAGATAATTTACAAGTTTGGACATTTTGTAGCGAGCAGATTTGCAGACAGGGTCTGACTCTCCTTCATTGATGGCATGGGATACAATGTAAACATACTGTAGCAGCTTTCCATTTAGATCTGTATTTAGCAGGGATTATTCTCAGTTTATCCAGTAATTGTAGCTGTATTAAAAAAACAAAACAAAAAAAAACAAAAAAATGGAGGATAAAGTTGTCCATATCATCCTTAAGTTCCAGTGTCAAAGGTCATGCTGGCCTGGTTCCTTTTGCCGCTGTGGTATGACCATTGGAAACGGCCAGGGAACCAGTTACTGGATGAAAGTAAAACCAGCTATGTGGAGCATACTCATTGCACTGGCTGGCCTTATGCAAGCACTCAGCCAATTTGGTGACTCGTATGCTCTACTTGACTGGTTTTACAATTGCATTTATTAGTTTGTGTTTGTACACATACTTGTAATAGTTATTGCCTCTGAGGGCACTGTTGTCTGGCTTGTAAATTCTTTTTGTACCTTTGACCCCTAGAGGGTGTAACTGGTAATACAATCTGAATCTGTAGAGACAGCAGTTGCAATTCATGGCTGCCTGTCCATTATTAATATCACTTTTTAGGTCCCTCCCCGTTTAACATTACTCCCAATTTTCTAACTCCTAATGTGTAAATAGTCGAAATATCTTAAATTTCTAGCATTGGTTGTGTAAGAATAATCTATATTATTTAATCTAGGGAGTATATACCAGCCGTACATGTAGCCACCTTTCAGCCACTTCCAGGATATATAGCTATCCAGTAGACCAGCATAACCCTATAAAGCTGATCAATATTGAGTGGCCTTCAGGGTACTATGAATATGTTTGGTGCAAGTACATCATACATGTATATAGGAACTGTAATCATGTTCTTGGGACCCGTGCCACATCACCATTCCTGTTGTATAGTTGACTGTGTACACCTATAAATTTATTCTATTGCATACCCGTCAAGTCTTCCCCGTTTGGTGGAAGTCTCCCAGTGCGTGGGAATCTTCCACTTTTTGGCCGTAGTTTTTGGACTTTTCAGTATAAATTTTCACTATTTTGGGCTATACATCTGTGAAGGTCAATGTACTTCCTTTTTAATTCTTTGCTAAATATAAATTCTCCCTCATGGAAGCAAGAAACTGTGTTTGTTAAGAGGGGATGGTGACAGGTATCTTTTTCTATTACACCTACTTAACTCTTTCCCCTTTAAACTGGCCAAAACCGGCTGGTGGTCAAATGTCGTCTGCTACAGCGTTTTCAACTTTAATATTTTCCCAGTAATGAAAAAAAAATTGACTGAGAATTGTAAATGAGCCCTATTAAGATTACATGCCCCAGATCAACAGATTTCCTTGGCATAGGTTGGGTACTTAGTGCCGAACTCAGGCATCGTGCATTTGTGTTTGTTGATGATGGTCACTCTGATTGATAAAATTAAAGTTTAGAACATACAGTTAAGCCCAGGTTAAACTTAACAGTCAATAAACGCATCAAAATTTTGCAACTTTGTTTCTAACCTTTTAAGTGAAAGGCAAACCTTTTTCAAACTCATTTCTAACACTTTCCAAGCCATTTAAAAACCATTTTCTTATTGCATTAAAACCCTTTGAACATGTTTAAACACATTTAAACCTTTGTCTAATGGTTAACAACCATTTCACACACTTTCTCAACCTTATTGATTAAAATGTTGAAATGGTTTGCAACAGTTTCAACCATTGGAAACCTCTTGTCAACCTTTTGCTAACCCTTTGTCAGCCTTTTGCAAACCTTTTACAACCTTTACAAACCACAGTACAACACTTTGCAACACAAAAAATGCCTTTGGCTGTTAAGTTTTAGATGGGCTTAACTGTACAGTTTGAGAGAATGTCATTCACAACATAGTTGCAGCCTTCACCATGTGGCAAGGTTTTCATTGGGGATTGGGTAAGACTGTCTTATGTACGTGTATGTGTTCTGTTGTGGGTGTCAGAAACCAACTGATGCGTAACACCTACCACAAATTTAGTCTCCAAGTGCCTGTTAATACTAGACTCTCTATGTTTTCTATGTCTGGTTGCAGTGTTGAGGTACATGCAAGCCCAAGACCTCTGCCCCCATTCCCTCTCATCAGTGGTAAAGCACCTCAAAGGCTACAACCTCTTCAGGATGATGGGTCACTTGATCATGATGAAAGTCCCAAAAATAGGAGACGGAAAAAGAAAAAACGAAGGAAAAAGAAGAAAGAATACCAAGACAGTGATGGTGAAGAATCGCCACACAGGGACAGTAATTATTACAATCATGAGCCATGAAAAATTGATGTCAAGCTTCATTTGATATGCAGTTTTCTAAATTTATTCTTACATAAATGTTCTGGGTTAATGTGTATTTATCTCAAAGGAATTGTGGCAATATCTACACAATGATTGTCCACTCATAAATTTACATGTTTTGCTAAATACTTTTACAGTGGAACCTGTTTCTTGTGACCACCTCCATAATGTCACATCCTGTCAATTGTGAATTGTCCTGTCACAATGCAAAGCAATTTCTTTGTATTTTTACATGTATAAGGTGACACCCTGTCTGGCACAACTGTGACAGCCATGCATATGACAATAGACCTGTTCATATTGACTTGTACCGGAACTTTACTGGACCCTAATAAATTATACATTCCATTGTTGGCCTGATTTCCCAATCAGGAAGTGGCCAAGTCAGGCCCGCGCCTTCATATGTTCACAATGGATGCCACGGCTAATTCTAGTGATTAGAGTATGGATTGTGCTAAGCAGTGCAAATCTTTTACCTGAAATGTCACATCAGTGGTGAAACGTGCATGTTTAGTTTGCTGACAGTTTGATCTTTCATAAAACCCAAGCATATCCTGTGTTTTACTTTCTGATCCTTCCACGTGTAATCCAGCCAGCGTGGTTGAGCACAAAATGTAAACAAAGCAGGGTGCGCTCCCGGAAGTGAACCGAAAAACCCGAGTCCTATGAACTGGTCTATTTGTATTGTGTAATGCGACCTTTCTGTTGAGTGAGCCTCCTTTCCACTGTTTTCATCTCCAGTTTTTAATCCCAGAGAAAACAGGGCAGTAAATTTATGTAAGTTTACTGAAGACCTGTAATTTTGTCAAAGTCTTCTTTTATAATCATGACATATGGTGTTTCTTTTTTAGATGATGACTCACGTCACTTACATGTAAATGTTCGTACATGTACACTCATGTCATCATCGCCTATTTTGACCTAAACACATGGAAGGCAGCTTGTGCCCCTCAATATCCAAGTACATGCACAATATGCAAGCCTGTGCAAACTGACCCCCTGGCTAGATGGTCTTTTGAGGCTGTTTTGAAATGCAACAGGCATGTTTGCAATAGGCAGGCTCCTCTGTATGTCCCATAGAATTGATCAATGAAACATTTCATTAAGGAAAGTGGATAATAGAGAGAACCTTTTTATTTTCTGCTTCCCATCAACACAAACATTATAACTCCAGAAGTGTTTGAGCTAAGTCTTCGCTATTGCAGAACTGTATTTCTCTATAAGGGTGTGGTCAAGACTGAATGTGGGTGACTTTGATCGCAAGGTCACAGAGCCATACTTATAGTGAATTCTTCAACAGATCGCCCTGAACAGGATAGGTTCAGACGTTTTTGGAGCTATTGCTTTCATGTTCCACAGGATTATAGTCCTATATAAGGGATCCATCAAGTTCAAAGATGGAATACCTTGACCCCATTCCAAAAGTCTCAGAACCACGTTAGTGATTTTGATTTTTGCATGATAACTTGATAAGTTTTTGAGCAAGGGATTTGGTATATTGCAAAGATCATAGTTCTCTGTAAGGCCTTTGTCAAGTTTGAAGATAGGTCACCTTGACCCCATTCCCAAGGTCACAGAGCCACATTAGTGAATTCTTCAACACTTCAACATGAATGAAACAATTCGAGAAATTTGAAACCAGGGCTTTCATATTGCACAGGACCCTAAGGGTGACGATTGGCAAGGGCACACAGAGAGACATTTGACTTTCTGTTAGAAATCAGCCTGTTCTAGTTTTTATTGTCATTATCCTGGAAGAAACTTGCAAATGTAGTAGCCATTGGTCAGGTTTTGACATCATGTTTACTTACATCATTCCAAGTAAAGATATGTTTGTAACTGAATAATTCCCCTTAGAATATATACATGTACAAATAGGCTTTATTGATATTATGGTATTAAACTGTGGTAGTTAAACCATTTATGTATATCCGTGTTAAAATAGTACCAATCTTGCCTCTAAATTCCACTCATATATATAAAGCATGTTATGCTATACATTGAAATTCGTGTGGACGTCTTCTGGTGTATCATATTAGTTCTCAGTACTTACATCCTTGCCAGATTAAATACTTAATTGTGAAGCAAGAGCTGTGATAGCTAATTTGGTCGGTGCTACTGCATTATCCAGACAGCAAAACCCAAAATGTTTTAGCTTGTCAGTGTCACATTTGTCTATTTTTGTGAATTTCTTGTGTATAATTTTATAAATCTTGATCACAAAACTTCTAAAAATGTGCTGTGATAACTACCATTTACAAATTTGAATGAGTTGTAATATAATAAAACCGGAAAAACTGTAAGTGTCTTATAACATGTGTTTTTATAATCAGATAAAGTATATTGTTGGGCATGTTTAGCTCAGCTGACTTGTCAGTGAGCTCAGCTTAAAACAGGATGGTGATCCAATGTGCGTCCATCTGTTCACAAATCATTTTTAACATCTTGTCAGAAACATTCAGCGTGATCCCGTGTAAACTTGGTTGGGTGTGCTTTTGGGTATGTGTGTACCAAGAATAGCAGCTACATGGTATTTATAAATGCAAATTTTGCTCATTTTTCTCTGAAAAATATATTGGAAAACTTTCTGTAAATACATGGCCAATTGCCTTTTCAGTAGATAAAGCTTTTTGTCAAGGTCAGAAAGCCATTTTAGTGAATTTGGTTTTGACACTATAACTTTGTATATAAAGTTTTTGACATAAGCCTAACCAATTGCAGGTGATAACAGTCCTACATAAGGTCTCTAAGAAGTTTTGAAAATGAGTGACATTGACCTAATTTCCAAGGTCGCAGAGCCATTTTAGTAAACTTGGTTTTCATGCAGTAACTTGAAAAACTTTGTAGGCCTGTCAAATTGCAGGTGTTTACAGCTCTATTTTAGGTCATATCACATCATTCGTGTACATACATTGTATAAAGATATTGAATGATTTTTTTTTCTACATTGTATCTTGAGACGGCTATTTGTATATGTGTGGTCTGTACATTAGCACCATTGCAGCTATCATGTATGGCTTGAATACATGCCACTGGGCAAAATCATTGCTGCAGCTGGTTGCCAGCATAATTGCAGTAGCAGGCACTAAAGATGATGATGCTGTTTGAATACCTGGCTTATCATTCTACTTCAGATTAGAGTTATGAAAGTTGAGCAATATAATTCAGATGTTGTTTTTATTATATAAATACATTCATATTTGCATATATGTGTCTCATGAGATAGACCAATTGAGAAAAATTTCCATAAGTATCTTTGCTCATGCATCGTGGAGGTTAAGGTTGTTTTATTATATATATGCATGGGGCATATATGCAAGCTTGTTTGAAGTAACTACTATGGCAAATCAGCTTTTTATATACGCACTTTAAATCATTTGAATGACTTTGTATCTATTTTAAAGCTTTGTGTGGTTGTTAAGATTTATACTTGCTGTGGTGATTTCAGTATATGTACATTATATTATATGTAAGCATATATTAAGACTATTTTCATAAATAGGACAGCTTATTTGTGTAAACGTAAAAGGTAAAAGAGTCTTTGCAAACAGTGAAAGTTTATATGTTGGTCAACCTTACAGGACATGGATGGCCACCTTCAGAGAAGATGGTGTACTTAGTGCTGCTATATTTACACAAGATAAGAGCCCCTGGCTGCACTGAAGTGACAAAAATATTAGAATGAGTTATTTTAGCCATATCTTAGCATATCACATCAAGATATCTTATAATTATTTATCTCGTAGCAATGTATTGAAATGACTGTCTCTTTTGTTTCTCAATAATAAAAATATATCAATCCAGAATGTATGTTTCAGCATTTGGCATATACGTGTACCTATAATCCAACAAATCAAGCAATAAATGTATAATATTGTAAAAATTCTAACAAAAATGTCATTCTTACATGCCTTGCATTTGGTATACATGTATGTCTATAATTATACAAAGCCATAAATGTTGAGTATTGTACAATCTGTAACAGAAATGCCATTCTTACATGAACAGCATTTGGTATACATGTACATATGTTGATGTTATCCTACAAATCAAGTCATCATTGTTGAATATCTTACAACCCCTAACAAAAATGTCGTTTTTATACATACATGTATGCCACATGCATAGAGTTTTCCTTTATTATGCCCCCCTTCGAAGAAGGTGGGGCATATAGCGTTGCACATGTCGGTTGGTCGGTCGGTCGGTCGGTCGGTAGACTGTGGTTTCCGCACAATAACTCAAAAAGTTTTTGAGGTAGGACTTTGATACTATACAGGTGTATTATTCTAGTCAAAAGCTAGGCAAAGTTTGAAGATGGGTGACCTTGACCTAATTTCCAAGGTCACAGTGGTACCTGAGTAAACTTTGGTTTCCGCACAATAACTGAAGAGGTTTTTAAGCTAGGACTTTTATATTGCACAAGATTATAGTCCATATTTGGGGCTAGGCGAAGTTTGGAGATGGATGACCTTGACCTCTTTTTAAAGGTCACAGAGCCACTTTACTGAATATGGTTTCATGCTTTCTGCATGATAACTGATACCATGGAGCTAAGACTTTTATATTGCACAGCTTTATGGTTCTCTGTAAGAGCTAGGTTGAGTTTGAAGATGGGTGACCTTGACCCAGAATTCAGGGTCACAGAGAGATTGTAGAATTCCTGTGGTTTCCGCACAATAACCCAAGGAGTTTTTGAGGTAGGACTTTGATACTATACAGATGTATCATTCTAGTTAAAAGCTAGGCAAAGTTTGAAGATGGGTGACCTTGACCTAATTTCCAAGGTCACATTGGTACCTGAGGTAACTTTGGTTTCCGCACAATAACTGAAGAGGTTTTTAAGCTAGGACTTTTATATTGCACAAGATTATAGTCCATATTTGGGGCTAGGCGAAGTTTGAAGATGAGTGACCTTGACCTAATTTCAAAGGTCACAGAGCCACTTTATTCAATATGGTTTCATGCTTTCTGCATGATAACTGATACCATGGAGCTAAGACTTTTATATTGCACAGCTTTATGGTTCTCTGTAAGAGCTAGGTTGAGTTTGAAGATGGGTGACCTTGACCCAGAATTCAGGGTCACAGAGAGATTGTAGAATTCCTGTGGTTTCCGCACAATAACCCAAGGAGTTTTTGAGGTAAGACTTTGATACTATACAGATGTATCATTCTAGTCAAAAGCTAGGCAAAGTTTGAAGATGGGTGACCTTGACCTAATTTCCAAGGTCACATTGGTACCTGAGGTAACTTTGGTTTCCGCACAATAACTGAAAAGGTTTTTAAGCTAGGACTTTTATATTGCACAGGCTTATAGTACATACTTGGGGCTAGTCGAAGTTTGGAGATGGATGTCCTTGACCTCATTTTAAAGGTCACAGAGCCACTTTATTCAATATGGTTTCATGCTTTCTGCATGATAACCTATACCTTGGAGCTAGGACTTTTATATTGCTCAGCTTTATGGTTTTCTGTAAGGGCTAGGTTGAGTTTGAAGATGGGTGACCTTGACCCAGTTTTCCAGGTCACAGAGAGATTGTAGAATTCCTGTGGTTTCTGCACAATAACTCAAGAAGTTTTTAAGTTAGGACTGGGATACTTTACAGGTCTATAGTTCTTGCTAAGGGCTAGAAGAAGTTTAAAGTTTGGTGACCTTGATTTAATTTCCAAGGTCACATTGGTAGCTGAGTTTACTTTGGTTGCCACATGGTAACTGAAGAGGTTTTTAAGCTAGGACTTTTATATTGCAATGGATAATTGTCGGTATTCGGGGCTAGGTCAAGTTTGAAGATGAGTGACCTTGACCTAATTTCAAAGGTCACAGAGCCACTTAGTTGAACTCTGTTTCTGCATAATAACTTGTATTTTAGAGGTAGCACTTTTATATTGCACAGCCTTATGGTTGCCAATAAGGGCTAGTTTTAGTTTGTAGATGGGTGACCTTGACCCAGTTTTGAGGGTCACAAACAGACAGTAGACTTCTTGTGGTTTTTGCACAATAAGTGAAGAAGTTTTTGAGCAAGGACTTGGATACTGCACTGCTATATAGTCCTTGTTAAGGGCTAAAAGAAATGGAAAGTTTGGTGACCTTGATCTAAATTTCAAGGTCACATATTCACGTGATTTAACTTTGGTTTCTGCATGATAACTGAAGAGGTTTTGAAGCTAGGACTTTTCTATTGTACAAGATTATAGTCCATATAATCTAATTGAAGATGGGTGACCTTGACCAAATTCCAAACTTCACAGAGCCACTTTACGTAATATGGTGTCATGATTCCGCATGATAACTTGTACTTTAGAGCTATGACTTTATGTTGCACCGCTTTATGGTTCCCTATAAAGACTAGGTTGAGAATGAAGATGGGTGACCTTGATACAGTTTTCTGACATTGATGTATGATCAACTTTCACTAATTTTGTAAGGTTATGAGTGCCGCATCTGCCACTATCAATAGGGTAGCGAGGGCAAGGGTAATGAGGGCGGGGGGCATCTATGTTTTACAAACATATCTTGTTTATTAGCATATACATGTAGATGGTTTTCAGTAAACAGAAGGTCCTTACTACTTTTGTTTGGTATGTGTTAATTGTATTATGGCTAATTAAAATGATGGGGCTGTAAAACAATCAGGTATTTTGCACCCCCAGCCCCTCCCACACAAGAATGTTTAGTTTGCATCCACTAGTTAGCAGCTAGTTAGTCACAGAGCAAAGAATGAACAGCAAGACTAAAAATTACTGAGCAACCAGCTGCTATGCTGCTGCTAAGAAGCCACTCAGTAGCGACTGCTTAGTAGCTAGCTGCTAAGCTGCCACCACCTAGGGACTGCTTAGCAGCAGGATTTTGTTCCTGCTCACCCTAGCGGTAGCTTAGCAGCAATGACTTTCTGTCTGACCAACCTAGTGGCAAAGACTTTCTTTCTGACAGAACTAGTGGCACCTTAGCGGCAAGGACTTTGGTTCTAAACAACCTAGCAGCAGCTTAGCAAAAGGAACTTTGTTTCTGACTGACCTAGCCGCAACTTAGCAAGAAGGACTTGATAGTTCTCCAGCTTAAACAATCGCTAACACTTTATATGTTAAGATTAACAAACATTTACAATGCAATCTATATTCCCATAACATGTACATGAAATTTGAAATTTCCATTTAGAACTCATCAGAAAGTATCAATTTAGAGTTTACAGATATAATTTTTTTATATTTTAGCCCAGGATAATGACAAATGATTGCCAAACACATTTAAAGAAGATTAGTAGAGTACAGCATTTCAAGTCAAAGTTTGAATTAAATCAGGATTTGAAATGAATTACTGCCTTTCATCTGACTCACTCTTAAGTCAATCAGTAACAACATAGATTTTATTTCTTTTTATGGGAAATATGTAAAGTATGATAACCACAGAAATGAAAGATGACGGTGAATTAGCGCTAGGTCACTATCCATTATCTTTCATTGCACAGCCTATCAATGAGTATAAAAGACCAGCCAATGGAATATTACATAGCTGCTGGCAGCTTATCCTGAAACTAGGTGTAAACTAGCAGCCACTTAGCAGCAGACCAGCCAGTAGCAGGTAAGCTGCAAGCTAGTGGCTCCTTAGCGGGAGACCAGTCAATTAAATTTCTTCCTTATCTGGCAGAAAACCTGCCAGCAGGAGCATCTAGCACCAGCTACTTATCCTCAAACTAGCCGCAACTTAACATATACCAGTGGTTTTTCATTAGTTGGGAGGGACTACTTTACTGCTAAAAATACCATCTGTATGTGTCCCATTATAGTGGGCAGTAATATGCCCATATTGCCATGTAACTCCTTTCTCTTAAACATGCTGCTTATCTCTTTCCTAATTTCTCGTCCTAAAGAAATCCAGTATTCAATGGGACAAGTTGACTTATGAAAAATAGACTTCAAAATCCCACTAGATGCTCAGCATTTGTCCATTTCACCGCCTAGTTCCAAGTGTGACCGAGAAAAAAATGACGTATCTGTTCCAAACGATCGGCAGATAGAATGTTTGGTTGGGAAGTAATTGAAAGAGGCTAAAGTGAGGAGCATGGCTGGTTGAATACACAGAAGGACTTTTTTTCAGCTCATGTTTTTCGGAAGTAAGAAGGTAAGAAAATCCCAGTAGCATAGATGTTCTGTCATGGACTGTTTGTCCTGTTTCTCAATGGCAAAACCAGCAGCCTCCAAGGACTACACCTGAGAATCTTGTATCATGGAGCATTTGGGACCGTGGTGGGACAAAAATTGGGGCATTTTTGTTTTGTGATGTTAGACTGAGCAAAACTAAAACAATGACAGAACGAGTATCCCCAAACTGTCCAATATGCAAGGCATACAAGATTTTTTTTTTATCTTGCATACTTGTATTGCATGCTTTATCAACAAAATGTGTTTTGATGTTACAGACAATTCTCCTGTGCTACCATTTTGGGAGACTGACTTTCATAAACATAGACATTTTTTTTCATGCTCTAGGACTGTATACAGGCTCCTTACTCTCTGCTCGTATGAATGGCTTTTCATAGGAGTCCAGCGACTACAGTTTTACTGCAAAAAGTATTCCCTATCAAACATGATTGGCCACCAAAAGCTACATCATTAAAAGCCGATTTTATATGGACAGGCAGCTTTATTATTGGCTTTGCAACAACACAAAAGGGTGTGAGACTGAAATCAGTATCATATGGGTAAAATGCTTAGGTACCTGAGCAGTTAAAGGCACCTGCAAATTTGAAGTCACAAGCAATGCTTGCTTTTTAAGAACAATTTTGTTCCTATATCCTGGGCTGACAAGAGTAATCACCTTGTTCACCAAAACCGCAGAAGAGACCTAATATTAACTGTGGACACAGACATTGTTAGCTCAGCTGACCACTGTCAAGCTAAGCTTTAGTATGGTCCATCGTCCATCTGTCTGTGCGGGCATCCATGAAGCCTTCACACTGTGACTTTTTTTATGAAACTGTCAGCCAGATCACTTTAAGCTTGGTGCCTATTTAAGTTCCCTTGGTGCATCGTCTTGAAATTTGTTGAAATAATCATGATCCATTGATTTACAATTTTAGCTCAGCCGACTTGTCAGTCAGCTGAGCTTATGTTATGACTAGCCATCCGTCATCCGTTCTTCCGTCGTCCACAATTCACATTTTGGACTAATTCTCCAAAATCGTGTGCCAGATTCACTTCAAAGTTGGTGGGGGATGTGCCTTGGGTGCGTCTCTACCAATTTTTTTCAAATGGTCATGCTTCAGTGATTTTTTAATGATTTTTTTTTCTTTTTGGGGGTAATCTTAAAAAAGAATCTCCGAAAGCGCTAATCCAATTACTTTGATATTGCACAGGGCCACTTCTGGGGACTTCTAGTTCTGAATTTGTTCCCTAAGTGGTGCTGCTAGTTTTTCTGATTTTTTATGATGTTTTTGTGTTTTTGCTCATTTTGACTTCTTCTCTAGAACCCTCACTCAGATTAAGCTGAAACTTGGTGGATATGTTTCTTGTGGAAGGGTCAAACAAATTGTTCACTAGGTGGCACTGCTGTGGATTCCTGATTTTTAACGATATTTTTTAGTGCGGGTACTTATTGGTCAATGCAGCTTTCCTATTGATTATTATGTCAGTCAATGGGCATTCTAATTTAAATTCACATTTTTGACTTCTTCACCCAAACCATCAGCCAGATTGACTTCAAACTTGGTGGCAACGCACCTTAGGTGGGGGTCTACCAGGATTGTTGAAATGGTCACGCTCCAGCAATTTTTGGATTTTTAATGAATTTTTGTTTTGTTTTGTTCGTTTTTTCTTCCTTTTTTTTGGACAAATTTTACAAACTCTTCTCCCACACTGCTCTCCCAATTGCTTTGACATTACATGAGAACACTCCAAGGGATTCCTAGTTCTTAGTTTGTTCACTAGGTAGTTCTGCAATATTTTTCTAATTTTCTGTGAATTTTTTTTTTGTGTGTTTTCATTACTTGTCACTTCTTCTCCAGAACTGTTTCTCAGATTAAGGTGAAACTTTGTGGAATTGTTCCTTTTGAAAGGGTCAAGCAAAGATGTTAACTAGGTACCATTTCTGTGGATTCCTGATTTTTAACATTTTTTTTTTAAAAATTCGGATACGTATTGGTAATTGCAGCATTTCTATTGCTTACTATGCAAATCAATAGGCATTCTAATGGTTATTCACATTTTGGACTTCTCTGGAGAAACTGTAATTCAGATGTACTTCAAACTTGATGACAATATACCTTGGATAGGTCTCTACCAAATTCATACAAATGGTCATGCTCCAGTGATTTTTGGATTTTTAATGATTGTTTTGGTTCATTTTTGGGAAAATCTTAACAAATCTTCTACGTTGAAAGGGCTTGGCCGGTTACTTTGAAATTATATAGTGACACTTCTCGGGACCCCCAGACCTTATGTTGTTCAACAGGAGGCACTGCGTTTTTTTGCTATTTTTTATGAATTGTTGTGCGTTTTTGTTCTCCGACTCATAGTTATAGTGGAGGTAGGGTGTGTTTATAATGTTCCAGATTCATAAATGTCACAAATACGATGTAGGCCTACTTTACTCTTTTACTTTAAACTTAGCTGACTGACAAGTCGGGAGAACTAAAAGGTGATAGGCCTAACAGGTCTCTTTTTATTTTTGGCAGAAGAAATGAAATTTGTGTTTTGGGTGGTTAGGCCTATACATTTTGGAAAAAGGACTAGTTTCTGCAGTTAATGATGAATATTTCTAAGGTTGAGAGGACCGGTGTAAAACCACCAGTTGCCTTTTATGGGTGACTGCCTGTCTCAAGTCAGAAGTGAAATTTGTTTCTTCACATTGGTATTGGAAAAGAAATGTTGATGCTTTGGCAAGTCTGAAATCTCTTTGCCGTCATTGTTGGGTTTGGAATTAATGAATATGGATCATGTGTTTCCGTACTATTTGCTATTTTCGACTTCTTCTTCAAAACCATCTCTCAGCATGTGCTGAAACTTGGTGGATATGTTCTTTGTGGAAGGGTCACGCAAAGTTGTTCACCAGCTGGCGTTGCTGTGGATTCCTGATTTTTAACGATTTTTTCCAATTTGGGTACTTGTTGGGCAATGCACACATTCCTATTGTTTACTATATATAAGTCAATGGCAATTGCAAAGGTAATTCTCATTTTCGTCCTCCTCTGCAAAACCGTTATCCAGATTCACTTCAAACTTGGGGATGTGTCTTTGGTGGGTCTCTACCAAGTTGATTCAAATGGTCACGGTCCAGTGATTTTGTTTTTTTTTTAGGATTTTTTCTTGTCGATTCTACATGCCTATTGATTACCATGCAAGTCAATTGGGGATTGCAAAGTCATAGGGTTTACAATGCTAATTGACAATTTTTGACTTGTTCTGTGCAACCATCAGCTAGATTCACTTCAAACTTGGTGGATTTGTTCGTTGGGTGGGTATATACCAAGTTTGATCAAATTGTCTCAGTGCAATGATTTTTGGTTTTTTTAATGATTTTTTTGGTTCATTTTCGGGCCAAATTTTCAAAAGTCTTTATCCTTGTACGTACTCAGCCAATTGCATTAAAATTGAATGGGGACATGGCTGGGGACTCCCAGACCTTAAGTTGTTCAACAGGATAAGAGGGTGATACATGTACAGTAGTAGAGTGACCTTGACTTCATTTCCAAGATCACAGGGCGAAGAGCATGAAATTCCCTGTTTATATGGTAACTTGACAAATATTAAGGCTATTACATCCGTATTGCGCATGCCACTTGTCCTTAAAAAGGGCCAGACTTAGACAGTAGATGAGTGACCTTGATTTCACTCCCAAGGTCATAGGGCCACTTGCTCAAATTTTACTCTTCACCTGGCAACTTGAGAGCTATTTGAACTTGGACCTTGATGTTGAACATGATGGTTGTCCTCAGCAAAGGCCACACTTAGACAGTACATGGGTGACCTTAACCTCATCCCCAAGGTCACTGGGAACCTGACACTTACGCAAATTTTACTTTTTACATTGTAACTAGAGAACTGTGGAAGGTAGGACTTTGATGTTGAACTTGTTGGTGGTCCTCTATTTAGGAAAGGTTGAGACTGTAAATTAGTGACATTGACTTCATTCTCAAGGTAACAGGCCTAGGGCCTCTAACATTAATTTTACTGGTAGCGTGATAACGTGAGAACTATTTGTACTGTGACTTTGATCTTGCACATGGGGATGGCCCTCTATTAAAGTTAGCTTGAGATGAGGTCAGTGACCTTGACCGCATTTCCAAGGTCATAGAGCGACTTAGTCAGCTGAGCACAGGACTATCACAGTCCTCTTGTTTGGGGTTTTTTTTTGGACAAATTTAAAAAAATCTTCTCTGAAACCTCTTACCTGATTGCTTTGATATCACACAGGAACACTCATAGGGACTGCTTGTCCTTAATTTGTTGACCAGATTGCGCCTTTTTTTGTATTTTTTATGATTTTTTATGTGTTATTGCTATCTTCGACTTCTTCTCCAGAACATCACTGATTAAGCTGAAGTTTGGTAGATATGTTTCTAGTGAAAGGGTCAAACAAGTTTTTTTTCACTAGGTGACACTGCTGTGGATTCCTTGTTTTGAACGATTTTTTTCAGTTCCGGTACCTAACAGTAAATGCACCTTTCCTTTTTTTTTTTTACTATGCCAGTCAATGGGCATTCTAATGCTAATTCATAATTTTTACTTCTCTGAAACCGTCAGTCAGATTGACTTCAAAATTGGTGGTAATGTATCTTGGGTGGGTCTCTAGCAGATTTATTCAAATGGTCACGCTCCATTGATTTTTGTATTTTGTTTTTATCAATTTCTTTGTTTTTTTGGAGGGGGAAATCTTAAAAATGGCAAGGGTATCTGTACATCTCAGCTAAGCACAGTACTGTCACTGTCCTCTTGTTTTGGCATTTTTGTGTTTTTACTATTTTCGACTTCTCCAAAACCATCAATCGATGTTGCTGAAAGGCGACAGGAATGTTCCTTGTAGTTGGGTGAAACAAGCGTGTTCACTAGATAGTTTACTATGGACTCCTCATTTTTAAAGAATTTTTCATTTTGTGTAATGATCAGTAACTACATCCAATGCTGTTGTTCACTATGTAAATCAATACGCACGTAATCCATATAAACATTTTAGAATTCTACTTTGAAACAGTTTGCCAGATTGACTATATACTTGGTAGCAATGTTTCTCTAGTAGGTAAATACCAACTTTGTTCATTGGTCACGCTCCGTTGGTTAAAAAAAATATTGATATTTAGGTCTGCTGACCTAAGGCCGCAGAGATTATATGACTGGCCATATCTGTCCATCCGTAAACTTTTGGTTGTCAGGGCTATACCAGCCCAAGTTTTCAAGTTAGTTCAATATAACCTTTAGGACTTATAGGGTGTATAAAAATCTAGGTACCTTTCGATATTGGTGGTGGTAGCTACCATATTATATAATATAGGGATCAAATGTGAAAATCTTGTAAACACTCTAGCATCTTTAATGTTTGGCAGATCTTCATGAAATTTGTTGGGATTGTGGGGGAGCTTAAAGTCTAAGCCTATAATGACACAAGTGGCCCCACCTATAATTTGACAGACATCGTGAGCCAAAATGTGTTTTACGATATTAAATTCCATATCTGGAAAGGTAATTGGATTAGACTTGCCAAATTTATAGGATATGTATACCATGTGTACTGCTAGAACATTGTGTAATGTCAGCGATCTTGACCAATGTTTGAGGTCACCATGCCTATAAACTTGAAAGAGGTAATTTTGTATTTGCAGGGTGTAGCGTGGACTTAAATAACAAAGAGAACGAGCCTACAGTTCAAAATTGTGCATAAAACAGTACTTGGTGACATATTTTGGGGGATAGTGTAAGGCATCAATTATGGAGTTAAGCGGTTGTCCAAATTTTCTGTTTTTCTTCAGTAACTCAAAAATTAATACTCGACTGAACTAACAGACCATATATGGAAAGCTGCATTTGAGGCACATATTTTGAACATAACAATTTTCTAATCAGAGTAGAAGGTCAAGGTCAAACAGCTAGTTTGAACATAGGGATCACTTCGTGAATGATCTGCAACCCACAATTTTTTAGTTCCATATAACATTTAGAAGTTGTAAAGTGTATGAAAATGTTTGTCAACATAAAGGCTAGTGGCGCCAACTATAGTATTGTGTATTATATGGGTCAGAATGTGGAAATGTTGTGACCAGTCCAGCATCCTTAATGTTTGGTGGATCTTTATGAAATTTATTGGGTTTTTAGAAGCACCGCCCGGGAAATTAGGATTTAGAATGTCTTGAAAGACACAAAATCCTTATCACAATTATAGAATGTGACATCATGTCCAATGCTAATATAGTATGTGAAATCAGTGAGCTTGACCAATTCTGGAAAGTCAAGTTAAGTTGGAAGAAGTGATTTTGCATTGGTAGGGTGTAGTTTGGACATCGGCGGCAAAGAGAAAAGAGCTTTTACATCAAAAGTGCACTGGAGTACATTCTATATAAAACTCTGCTTGGTGACTTACGTAATTGGTCATCATGACCCACAAATTGTGTAACCTTGACCTATTATTAAGTAATTAAGCATTTAAGAAAAGGACATTTAATGCAATATTTTGATAAAGATTAAGGTGAATGATGCCAAATGTACAACACATGTAAAGTTCAAAGTTAAATTTTTTAAAGAAATCGAAGAGCAATAAAATGAAACGCAGGCCTTAAAAATAAAATTCAGCGTCAGAGAGTGTTATGTGTTATTTCATTTGCCAGGAAAAAGTAAATATGATTTTTCTTTTTCAAAATGTTATTCTAAATTTTATGCAAAATTTAGAAATTTAGTTAAAATTTAATCACATCAGGACCGACACTTAAAATTAATATTCAGTGCCAGAATCAAAATTGATATTACTTTTTTTTCAGAAAATATATACCTAGATGTTAATGCCAGTCTAAAAGCTAATGTCTTCATCAATTTGTAGACTTGTGTTCTTTGCATATATGATGCCTAATAATTATAGAATTAAACACTTTTTTGAGCAAGGGAATACTAGCAGTATCTTTTATTAGCTCTCTGTGTCTATTGCTATGAGACAACTTTGATGACATTTTTTGTCGATATAAATCATGCTGGTAAACACGACTATAGAATGCGTTAAGACAACATTAACAATGTTGACAAGTTTTATTTGTTTTTCGAACTTAAAAGTAAAGATATTAAACGTTCCATATAATTCTGAAATATAAATCACCAGGAAATCAAAATGATCACAACAGTTTGGTTTGGGAAACGATAGTTTTTCGTGATATATCCAAAAATCATCTTTCCTTTCTTGCAGATATAAAAATGATATGAGATTTTTGAACATTTGTTATTGTACCAAACCACGTTTATGCGTTGTCTCACGCGCTCGTGATGTACACATACGTTATGCGGGCTAGCCATATTACTTCAATGAACCCTTGTTATTAGACCTGTGGCGATCATGTCCATAAGTGGGGGGTGTACGCCAAAGTACACAGTTACAGCTATAACATCAGAGGAATAACCAATGAAATTATAAGATTATCACGTGTTACTTAAAGGAAATTGTGGGTCGTGATTATTTGCCTCGATACTCCTATTTTTAATTAACATTGACTCATGTTCGTTGACACAAAATGTGGTGATTTAAAATTGCAGTCACTCTGGCGTGGGACGTCTTTTTATACAAGTTCGGGAAACTGCCAAATATTGTAACTCGTGTTAGCAATGTTGGTGTAAAGGTAGCTCATATGTGTCTATTTTATACTTTTCAACTTTATGTTCAACTTCAACTTCAACTTCAAATTGATATATTTGGAGTTACATTAGTTTTATTGCTCAAACGACGCATATTCAGTATTTGAAAACATGTATTGTAGGGTAAGTATTTGACCATGTGAAAGATACTTCAGGACCGAAAAAAGACCCTCTTCGTTTCATAATACTAATCAGACCCTACATAAAATGATCAGAAATATAACTAAAACATGGGAGCCCTTTGTGATAATTCAGTCATTTACTAGTATGAAAAGGGCACGTCTGAGGATATTTTTGAAAATCTTTTTAAACTCTTCAGAAGCAATGGTGTGAAGGAACGGATTCGACAAAGAGTTGATGGGTAAAACCAAAATAATCAGCCATGCACTTACCACTAAAGGTAGTGTCACACCCGATTTGGATATAATAATTACCACAAGAAAGGGTAAAAAGCACACAGCATTGCTTGTAATTAACAAAAGAATCCAAATTGGCAATCGTTGTCGTGCACTCCTGTTACCACTCTTTTTATTACTAATACTAACGGCAAAATATACACAGACATAGATGGATATTATTGATAGAAAACCTGTCATATTATATGTCACATATAATATTTGCAAATACACCCACTCGCCAAGGTTAAAGATTTCGATAAGAAGGCATATACCAGTTTCCAGAGAAGTCTTACTTTCACCTAAAGGCATGGAGGGCAAAGAAAGCACACTTGCATTAACAAAAACAACAAAACCAGCTATGAGACAGCATACAGCGTCCCGATAACACATGGATCGTACCTTGAATATCAAAATTATATTTATAAACCTGTCTGCAGCCATTATAAGAAGCACATACACTGACATCATTGACGAATAAGTAGATATCACAGCTAACAACTTACAAAGAACACTATGTCTCCATCGTTCCCCTATAAATGGGTAAAAGGTTCCGAAAGTGGTATCTGCTATGCATAAAGATGCTAAATAGATTCCCATCAGCATATCATTAATTGCAAGACATATCTTAAAAATATACATTAAACGGTTCGTACAAGCTGCCTTGTTTATCACTATCACTAACACGTTAGTTGCCAAACAAGTGACAGCAACAATATAAGCAAATACACGTAATATGGTGGATGCAAATATACCATCACACGACTTAAATCTGGTTTGACACGGTATACATATTTTCAGATTAGAAACTATGCAGCATAATTTCAAATGGTCACTATACAATTCTTTCAACTCGTCCAAATTTTCAAATGTGTTCATTTCTATATCACGTAGACAATTTCCTCGTAAATCAATCAACTTCAACCTGTTCAGTCCCAATAACATAGTTTTCCGCAGAAAATTAATATTATTCCAAGATAAATTCAGAAACACAACACTTACAGCCTGCAATGCAAAAGGCTCAATTGTGTCAAGTTTCAAAGAGGACAAGTCCAACGAAGTGAGAGAGGGAAGTGTTGAAAGTCCCTGGTTAGAAATCATATGTATGGGATTACCCGTAACGTAAAAAGAATGTAGGTGAAAAAGTCCTTTCAAACAACCTTTTTGTATTACATTTATGTTATTGTATGCTAGATTTAAAATGCATAGCTTTGGTAAAGTACTGAAGCTATGGTGCTGGAGTTTTGACAATCTATTGAATGAAATGTCTAAATCCATGATTTTGGGGTGTATTTTATCAAAACCATACCACAGCACTAAATTAGTTTGTTTGATGAGAACTTTTCCTAATAATGGTGGTAGAGGGGGTATGGAAATGATTTCGGGACCTTGACATAAAGCAACATTTCCCCTGCAAATGCAAGCATTTGAGCATGCGTTGTGAAAACAAACTTGCTCATCATCGGTTGCAAAGAAACAATGAACATATCCATCGCAAACATTGTCTTGACTGACACAGGATGACTGATTCTTGCAACGAAAATGATGTGGGCATTTGAAATTAACGCACATTGATGCTTCATCGATGCCCTTCTGGCAATTCCAAATGCCATCACAAATATAATGTAGAGGTAGGCAATAGCTCTCGGGGCATTTGAACATCCCAGAACACTGGATGTAATGACACTGCTGCAAATGTTTTCCATTCTGGCAAAAAGCTAGATTTCCTTGCTTTGTCTGAGTATAAATACACACACTTGTTCTGGGGTAACTCATTTGACCATTGCCATCCTCATGACACGATATCCAGCTTGTATTTGGAGTATGCACTATTTGCTTGGAACTTGAAATCACAGAATTATCACTTTGCCTTGTCATAGAAAATGTGCCAAGTAAATACAGAATCTTCACTGGGCAGTTCTTTTCATCGGTGCTTGAAAGTGGACAGTCTTCCTTACCATCACACCTATATATGAATGGAATGCAACTACCTTCAGGACACTGATAATAAAATGATTGACAATAACATGTTGGCACCTTGCAAGAAGTGAAACAGGTGGTGGCAATTGTTAATGGAGAATCTATGAGAAGCAAGTCCATCGAGTATACAGGGTTTTCGGTTCTGTTATTCTCGCACACTGTTTTACAACTTTGTTCATCAGTTTTATCAAGGCAGTGAATTTTACCGTCACAAAAACTGTAGTCGGGTATACACTCTCGATTGAGACACATAAACTGGCCAGGTGAACAGCCTGTATTGATTGTTTCCGCTTTCCTTTGACATATAACGGCTTTTTGGCCATTCATTCTACTACTGTGTATATAAATAAGGGGCGGGATGTCACGATACATGTATATATAGATGTTTTTACAAGGAACTGGTGAAGGATAATGAGAATCGCGGTCAATCAGAATTTCATGCCAAGAATTTATGTCCATTTGGGTAAAGTTGTTAACAAGTGCAGTCTGCATTAATACATCGTTGCCGGCATTATGCCATATGATTTTTAAGTATACACCTCTGTTCACAAGTTGCCACCTCCATATCAAACGATATATCTCAGCCAAATAACTTTTGTTGTAAAAACGTTTAATGTATTGTCGTAAAACCATCTTATGTTCCAATGTTTTGCCTTGGTCATTCATGTTGTACTCAATTTTTCTCTTCACCAAATAAATGCTCAGATGGTGACTGATTTCTTGGTAAAGTCTGTTTAATTCTTGCACGTCAGCTGCATTCAACTTTAGAATACTAGATCCTCGGCTAACACATATATCTTTGATATGTCGATTGAATATCGTATTTGTTTGAAAGACATTGGCATATAAGCATTGATTGCTGGCCAGGTAGAACATAGGTGGACATCTTGGTTTGTTGAAATGTACTTCAGAAAAATTAGCGGCGACGTGAGAATCTGCGTGGCATTTTCCAAAAAATCCCGTTTTTGTAGATTGGGATGGAGTAGACCTGCCAGTTAGGCAAACTGTGTTTATAGATCCTTTATCTTCAGACAAACATTATAAAAATGAAGTCTGTCTCTGTTGTTGTCATTGGCATGTAACAGCGCGCTTGTGGGTAGGCATTTTTCATGACGTCGCGATAGCGACGTCATGAAGAAAATGCCTACCCACAACCGCGCTGTTACATGCCAATGACAACAACAGAGACAGACTTCATTTTTTATATTTATATTCATATTAACATTAATACTAGACTAGAGTTAAATTTGCATAACTATTTGTGCGTAAAAGTTTTGATAGCCACTGCGAAGGACCTTAAAAATGTTTATCAGTGGGAGGAGCTATGGGTGTGGCCAGCCGCTTGTTACGTAGCAAAGCAGGCACTGGCACGTGCCGTGCTGTACATGATGTTACCATCGACTGATGAAAACAACATGTGTCCCTATTCTTTCAATGCTAACAAAAACTCTGAATGTAAATATTCACATATGTAAGATGCATGTGAGAAGGTGTCATCACAAGGAATGAATAGCAACTTAGGTTTAACATGTGGAGATGTAACATACAAGGCCCCACAGTCGTTTTCTTGCGAGTTTGCCTTCTGTGAGGACAACTGGCCCTTTAATTGGAAGTCCTCACTTGGTGAATGTCTCACAAACATATATTGTTGTTTATCTCTTACATATGTACTCCAATAGCTGAAGCTCATTGGATCATTATTTATCCAGTGAATATCATCTGCCTAAGCCACAAAAGCAAACAACAGGAAACCCATTAAATACTTAACTAGTTTAATTTCCATATAGAAAAAATACCATACTCCAACATTTTAAATATTTGTACATAGAGAGTGATTCAATAAACAGGGGAAATGATAGAGCTCCTAATGTTTGCACACTGTTAACTCTCTGCCAGAGACCTTTCCAGCCAGATGTTTATGGGTTGTTTCTGTTTTACATCTGCTATACGCCAATACAGGAGTCGAGTGTGTTCCCAAAAGTTTCATACTCCAGTACACAGACTATGTGCAACCTGACCATAGTGCACCTTAGAGACCACATGTTTTCTTCACTGTACAAATATAGCTGACATTTGAGTTTACCAGGCCATGAGCGTGCTTTTAATTGTCAATAATCCTCTGTAGCCATGATTTTCGTGCTTGTAGCTGTGTTATTGGTGAACTTACCATTACGTCTTTATTAATACATATGGACCATCGGTCATTTACTAACAGATGTACTTAGTTTGTCAATTTTGTGGGAATGAAATCGGGATAAATCCTTACAAAGTTAGCAGATGTCGAAACTTTTGTGCATGAGGTTACTAATATGCAGAGAAAATCATTGAAAAATGTGAAAGTGTAGTGTTACCTATCGAAAAATTCCGGAGCACACAGAATAAACTAGTTTGAAACAATTATGTTAATTTGATTTTAGAGAAAAGTCAATTATTATAATGATGAAAGAAACTATAGTTAAAATTGAAGAGAACATTGAGAGAAAATATATATTGAAAGTTAAGCAAAATTTTCCTGTGCACTCTCATAACATGTATGCAGGCAGGTTCAGGAACAGACTTTTTAAGACTACGAAATGTACTAGTTCACAAACATATTACCCACTTTCATTAATTTTAACCCGAGAATGAGAGCAAAGTTAATTACAGCAAGAAGCCAATATAAAAGAATCACCAAAACATCAACATTTATTTTCCAAAACCAAAGTAAAGAAATGAATTTCACCCCTCACTTGAGGTAGGCAGTCAGCCATAAAAGGCAACTGGTGGTTGGTTTTAAACTGGTTCTTTTAACCTTTAGAATAATAAACAGAGTTACGAAACAAAACGTAAAGAATAAAAATTCGAAAAGTCACCGGGGCATAACCAGTTTTGAAGGAGATTCATTCAACTGTTTTAGAGGAGGTTAAGCGCATCAACTGCTGTCTCCTGATATGTATGGTAATGTGTACTCTTACTGATCAATACTTCTTAATATTCATTAAAAACCAGGGAACAACATCAACTCCACTTAACCGACTATATGGGAATGCATTAGTGTTTATTTCTACCAAGTCTTGTGATAATTTAGCAAATGGCACAGAAACTCAAAAAAAAAAAAAGTCATAAATAATAAAATAAAATTATTGTGGCAAGACTTCAACAAATGTAGGCTTATTTCTTATTTGTACGCACAAAATGTCGTGTACGGTTCAAAGGCAATATGCTATGGGGTTTGGGAATAGATATGTAAAACCATTTCGAAAAAATGAACGAAAAATTGTGTAAAGTCTTAAAATAAGCGGAGTGTGACTGTTGAACACATTTGGCAAAGACATACCCAGGGTAGATCCTACAAAGCTCAAACAAGACACAATCAAGGGAGCGTGTCAAATATGTGAATAATGAATAGAAAGAGGGAAGAATGGGCTTTCTATGGCAATCTGCAGCTTACTGACAAGTCAGCTGGACGTCACATAGCATGACAATTAGAGGCCTCTAATATACATCATAATACCATATCAATGTCTACAACTTTTCAGAATTAAAAATAATGCAAACCAGCGTAAATTTGAGCACTTATTATTTAACTCATATTTATGCAAACAGGGGCAAGAAATGCTCACATATAATAGCTCAGAAAAAAATTACCCGTATTCATAAGTGTCAACCCAACAATGACAGGAAAGAGATTCAACAGTTGACAAAACATAAACATTCATCTTCCAATACTAATATTCAATTTAACTCATTCCACCCTGATAGAAGACTGAGTCAACAGCTTTCCTTGGCGCGCTCTGGGCGCATTGCGCCCAGAGCGCGCCAAGGACAGCTGTTGACCATGGGCATATAATTTGGAATGATTTTCCATGCAAGTTTCATCCAAAATATTGAAAAATAATCCCTAAATTAGTAAAATACAATTAGCAGACGACATTTAGATATTAGCGGGAAAAAGCGTCATCAGGGTGGAATGAGTTAAAGAGAATATATTGTCCTGTACCTTCTTCTGTGAAGAAATTGCATGCAAGAGAAACTTGTCTCTGGTATCTCTGTACGGCGTTTTGGTCACTTTGCCTTAATGTGTCAAGTGTTTTCTTACCCTGTGCCGGGATTTCATTCCTATGAACACTATAGATGACATATATAATGCTTGGAATTCATGACATTGATAATGGGGAAAGAAAAAGATGTGACGAAATATAAGCTTGTATTCTTCTTCTGTATTTATCACGAGCAAATATTTATTAATCTTCTTACATGATTGATGTGCTTGGTTCCAATTGATATTTCCCCTCTGCATAAACATAGAGTAATGAGCCATCACACACCCTGAAGGTGTTTTCGTGCAAAATGGACTAAATGCCGGATATCTGATCACGTTGTTGTATCTTTCATTCAGGGTTGATCTCAGCTTTACATGTACTTTTGAGACTCTCTCAAAATGATGGATCTTTATTTTGATATCATAGTCAATATTTCTCTTGTAAAGAACATCAAAGAACCAGATCAGGGTGACTGAACTCACAGATGGCCAGACCCATTTAATGGAAGGGACTTTCCAAAGCATGCTATTTTCAACTCCATAATGATAATATCCCACAATTTCGAGTGAATACCTTGCTTTTGTACTCTGCTGTATGATAATGGTACCCTTCCCTGCCCATGTATCCATTGGACAGCCTGTTACTGCCTCCCTTAATAGCATGTATGGTACATTGTACATTTTAGACAATGCACTCGCTTGAAATTCAAAATATGTTCCATTTAGGTCAAAAACAACAGAAGTCACATTTTCAAATATCTTAAAATTTAAACAAAGAAGTTTACTATAAAGCTTGAAAACATAAGAACCATTTTGTCTGATAGACAGTGATTTACACTGACTAGTAGAGTCATTTGAAAAGGAAGAAAATACGCGAAAAGCCCAGTTATAATTGAAACAATGCATGCCAAACTGCATTGTGAGAGAAACAGATTCACTTTTTCCGTGACCGTCCTTTGCGATTCCTAAGCGTACTGGTTCACTGTGTACAAATATTGACCCAGAGGAAGTACAAGACTCCCCGAATGTCATCCTAGCAGACAAAGCTTTCATGTCCGTACTTATTTCTCTGTTGCGATTTCTCTGAATATGTTCCCTAGTGGTCTGAATTTTGAAATTAATTAAGGTGCTAACTTGTAACTCATAATCATCATAAATGTGCACCCTTGGGTACTGGAACAAGTAAAAACATTTAATATTGTACTCACTCACGTCGACGTTTAAAATGCTCAATCTGTAGCCTAATGTTCCCTCTCGTATCCCTACATATGAAAGCATTATTATCTCTTTTTCCCTTTTTCGAACTAGCTTGAAATGCTTTAGACTATTTGAAACATATTCCTTTTCTGGAATGGTAGAATCACCGACAAATATTTGGGCCATTCCGAAGCACTCTGATTTATAGACATTAAACTCCAGGAAAAACTTGAATTGTTTATATTTATTATATGCATATAAGTAAGCCAGCAAAAGTACATGACGACAAGACGAGACAAAGTTTGTTTTTGGCCTTAAAAGTTGTGCAGAGTTGCCGCGAAAATTACAAAAAGGTCCAAGTTTTCTTTTTTCTTTTTTATCTGGTGCAAGGAAGATTGGGAATCCCACTTGGCTGCAAGCATTTGTGTTTGGACCATTCCACAAACATTTCCTGAGTATTATCTCTACAAACATATTTTCTGGAGCTATGATGAATAGAGCCACAAGGTGAAATATATATCCCGATAAATGATTCGATGGTAATAGCACATTAATAAAGTGATCAATTATGCATTTGTCGCATTGCTGTGTTAACCTTGCACAGCTCACATTAATTTGCTTGTTTAAAACAGGTTGAACATGAATATCGAGTTTTCCTTCACCAAAAATGTTATGAGATTGTAAAGCCAGAGTAAGTTTGAAACCATCAATTAAATACGTGCTGCACAATAAGTAAATAGTGCTCTCTCTGAGTTTTGATAGATGTATGCTTTCTCCAATATCAAGGCCTACTTCATTGTGGAAAGATATTACTGTGTGATGTGCGACTGTGATATAACCACATATTTTTGCAGTGAAGCAATATATTTCATGGATATTTCTGAATGTTTGGATGAGGATAGATATGCTGGGATGCATATGTACAAACTGTGTAATGTCAATAGAAAAGTGACTCGAAATGTTGTATGATATTACTCTAGGTTTTGAAAAATACACTGGTTTCATAAAATTGTATGCAGCCTCACCAGACACTCTCTCACCAGTGCGCGCCTTTTGCCTCTCTGCATAAGCTCGAACTACAACCGAGTAAGACACAGAATGGAATATCTGGAAAAAGTGTCTTCCACACAATCGTTTAAATAAAGGGGAATGGGAATGTGAAGGTATTTTTCTTAAATCCCTCAGTTCTAAGTATCGTGTTGTGCACATAATGTTTGATTCAGGGATGTCCAGTTTAAGAATATTCATAAGAATAAGCAAATTAATTGGCGCTGTGACATAGTAAGCAAACGATAAATTTGTGTATTTTGTAGGAACAATGAAAGTTCCACATGGAGTCAGTGACTTTACCAGATGTGAGCCGTTGTTTTCGTGTTTGACACTAGCACAGATGCTCAGTAACCTTTTGACACGTGCCAGTGCTTTCTCTATGGAATGTAAAATCACTGGCTGCCAACTGGAATGATATATACATTTTGATGTAACGTATTTGATATACACATTGAAAGGGACTCTTCTGTTATGTACTGATGAACATCTGTGGGACTGAAACGTTATATTGAAAAGTGAGTCCTCTGTATGTTTTCTGGACAGCCGAGTGTGATATGTGGTGATACGAATCTGGGCAACTGTTGATAGTAATTGAACATTGTCTTGGAAGTCAAACTCATCTATGATTAATGGACAACCTTCATCTGGTCCATTGAAAACCGACCACTTAAAGTGCAAGTTACGATATTTGTCTGTATAATCAGAAGCCCTATTGGTATGCAGATATATAATATGGAGATCTGTTACTCTTATTTTCCATGTATTCCTGCAGCTGAATAAATCAAATTCAGTCAAGTGATAATCGAACCCACGAGAACTTGCATGGAACAAAATTTTCCCCATTGGTATGTCAATGATATAATCAAAGTTGTCTGGGGATACACAGAACATGTTATGATTTCTGTAACAAGGAATTTGCCTGTGATGTTTTATGCATATACTTTGAGCAAATAAATAGGTAATCAACAAAATATGTGCATATGTTTGGATACAAAATATAATGACTAAATCAGAATATGCTAGATCATGATCATTCGGGATCATGTCGTTTGTACAAGTCACATTATCAGAATTATGGGGTATGTTGTATAAAATGTGCCGTCCTTCGTTAAATTTCCAATTGCAAAGGGGTTCCATATTTTAGTAGAAACTCAAATTGTCTGTTTTTGGTGATGCCATTCTTTGTTAGTGCTTAAATAAGGATGTTAGGACATATATAAATAAAGCAGTTTCAGGTTTAATGACCGATGATGGTATGATCTGTGCTTTGTCTCCAATAACACGATGACTAGATGATGTCAGCAGCTACAAACTTTTAAATGCATATAATGTAGGAGGCCTGTATTAAGCTGAGCTCACAGTACACTCAGCTAATTGTTAGCAAGAATCATAATTTGTATTATAGTCATTTATGTATGGTGAGACATGAGCCTTGGGTATGTTATAATAAGCAACTCATTAGGAAAGCGGTTGCAGCAGTTTTATGTAAGTTGGTCGATGTATTAGTGGAGAAGGTTACCAACACTTGTTCCTTGTGGTTTATTACTAGATAGCCACCACGGAGGTATGTCCTCACTCAAAACAAAAAAATACACAAGGCTGCCATATTAGCTGTTCGAATCGTTCACCGATCGTTTAGAAGTCAAGAGCACTAAAAATGGTCCTAATATTACCAGCAGACAAGTAGCCATTTACTCAAACAGCCCCGTGACCTTGGAAGCTGGTCAAAGTAGTCTATGAGCAGTCTAGACCTAACCTTACTGCATACAACCACCAAGTGCAACGTCGATGTTTAACTGTAATAATACTAGAGTAATGGAATACAAAATCACATAAATTAAATTTAAATTTACAAATAGAAACAATTGATCAAAATCTGTGAAGCCAAATAACGTGTAGGTATATAGATAATTATTTGTATGTAGTTTTGAAGCAATAATGGGCCTTACAAGTCACACTATTATGTTTAAAGATATGAATTAAAAATTGTCATAAAAATTGGATACAAACAATGGAAGCTGAATTGGTGAGCAAAGGTGGTAGAATCACACCAATACTATAACTATTTGAAGGCTGAAAAATGTTTTGCAGAAAAAATAGAAGACATGAGTTGTGGAGGGACACACAATAGGTGGAAAGATGGTAAATGATAAATGAGTTCAAGAACAGTAGACACGTAGTTATGCAATCACTTATCTTGTTGCTATATTTTCGTCAGTGCCATCGGACTCATGCACAGGCTACATTTTTGATAGCGCAGATAATTTGTCAGTCAGCTGAAATGAACAGCCGTATACTCTTTTGCTTCTGAAGCCATTGGGCTAATTTCCTGAACTTTGCCCAGGAGTACAGCAAAAGACAATATTAAGTAAAATTAATGAATCCATTTAACATTCATAGGTTTGTTTGCAAAATCGCTTGTTAAATTGTCTTGAAATTGAAGGAAGGTTTCATTGGGATTCATTTTTTGTATACACTGTTGATGTGTGCTAATATTTCATGTTATGTTAGAGAACCCTAATTATCTTTAGGAAAGAGGTTAATATGGACCGTAAACGAGTATCAGTGTACATGCATGTATATGTAGTTTTCTTCACAAAAGTTGCTGTGAATGTGTCTTAGAAGGCTCTTAGCCATTTTTTTTTCACCCTTTAATTTTAATAGGCTTAATGTGGGTCCCTAAGTAACAGGACAATTAAGGCAATTACAGCTTTGGTTAACAACACAAGAACGATTTCAGCTTAGGCTTTGGGAGAGATTAATGTTCTTGAAACACCTAGTTTTCACTTTATTTTGATTTATTGTTGACTTAATCATGAAAATCAAATATTCATATGCGGTACTCACCCTTTAAAATGATAAACTGAGAGGCAAGTGAGCTTTTACATATGTATCGCTTACGTTTTGTAGATCCTTGCAGAAGTACAGGTTTGAACTGACCTTTAGAGACCAAGATATAGTCTCTGATTTTTGCGAATTTTCATTTGTATTTGATGTTTCCATATCTCTTTGAGCTAGGGCTTTTGTAGTCTACAATATATGTGTCCTCTGACAGGTCCATGATGAGAATATTCATGGGAGACATTGAGCTAACTGGCAAGATTTCAGGCCAACTTCAGTATGTCCTAGCATGGCCAGCTATGCACAGACGTGCCACAATCAGGTTGTTGCAAGGGTCTCATCATTTTGGGATTTTTCCAAGCCAGATGCTTCTGATGCTTTGATTTCCCCTCAGTTACAGATTGATCACCATACTGTATATTAAATGGCTACTATTATTTTTAGGTACAAAAAAAAGATTCACATTTGACCTTGAAGACATTGATTTGAAGAAAGTATTGTCAATCCTTTTTTCGTAAATAATGCGAACAGTTGTAATTTGTATGCTGTAGGAATATGATATTGAAAACATTTAATTCATTCTGTACATATTTTACTTATTTTATATATATTTAATTTTATCGTTTCCGTGTAGTATCGTCACCTTCTAGCAGAGGATGGCTCAGCGTTTCTTCGTAAATAATTAAGTAAACTGTGTCAAGTTTGAAAAAAAATATCTGTTTTGTCACATCTTACATTATATTTTCCATTCCACCTAAATGAAACAATGTCTTTTATTGTTGACATGTTATATGCGACATTCTGGTAATGCTGAAGTCTCTTCGGTTGTGATCTGTTGCAAGTTTTTTAATTTCACGGTGCATATATAGGCTGACGTGGAGGGGGAAGTAGTGCCATTTTATTACATTGGACATATTTTAGAGTGTGTCTGCAACTAGCCTACTAGCGGTCCTTCCTCTCTCAAAATCAGAGCACTGTTCCCAGTGATCCCCATGCTGAAATATGTTAACTGACACTGATGCCTCATGTTCTTGCAGGAGGTAATTGAAATCCCATGTGCACCTCAATACTGGATGTACTTCTTGAACATTATTTTGTATAATGCCGGCCTTACCTTAATTCTAGGGGAACTTTTTCTCACTATGTACTAAATAGTAAACTTGGCTCTCATGGTCATATTGTGCAACTCCACAATTATGCATCATATTTGCTACATTAATCTTTCTTAGCACCCCATCTTAAACCAATGGGACTGCTCACCTGTTTTTCCTTCATAGTGAATGTGCAGGCTACTGTGTTCATGAGTTCTAAATATGTAGTCATACTGATCCTTAGGTACCATTAGTTTGGGCATGTGACTAAAGATTTTAGACCTTTCTATGAGTGTTCACAATCTTCATGTGTTGAAACCTGATACATTGTTTGTCACCAGCTGAAGATTTTGCCCTTGTCTTGGCTGTCTTAAGAATGCTATTTCCATAGATTGACAAATGGGCATCAGACCTAGGATAAACCCTTGAGGGACCAAACAATACACCTGCTCCAAACTGGACAGTGTATGCCTAACTAAACACTGAAATATTTGGTTTGACAGGAAGGCCTCTTTCTATTTTTGGTGTATTTAGATTTGCTTTTATTGTTGAGTTAAAATTTTTAAATATTGGCGATGTTTTTGTGAACTGTACTCGATAACTTTTTCTCGATTATCCATAAGCACATATTTGTGAATTAAGGTTTGTCATGGCACAGTGTCCCGTATTTTATGCAAATATGAAAAAATGATTTAGGTTTCACTGATAATCGTTCCTTTCACTCAGATAAATGCTGTATCCAAGGATGTTGGTGACATATGAGATGTTCTTGCAGAAGTTGTTGGCAACTGAAGGTGTTTCTGACATCTTTTAAATTGATGTCAAGTGAAATTAGCAGATACACATCTTGGCTGGTCAGCTCTAAAAGCCTGTAATTATAACTGCGTGAACATTTTTATCAATGGAAGGTACCTTTTTTCATGCCTCAGAATTGATTTGCTACTCATCCTTCTATGGGATACATTTAGCAATCAATGTTGTCGGATGCCGTCTACTTCCACATGGTACCCTTTAAAGCATAGTTTTGTTGGTTATTAATGGAGAATCTATTTATTCTTGTGACACAGTATTTGCACACACATAAATAGGTAAAAACACATTAACCTTAAATTTTAACCCAACAATAAGAGCATAGCTCAACACAGCAAAAGACAGAGGTTCAACAATTACCAAAACATTCATCTTCCAATGCCAATGTGAAGAAATCAATTTAAGTCCTCATTCTGCGTTACTGGTGTCAGTTCCAATTTTTTGAAAGTTAGAATTTTTATTATAATTTAATTTGATGTGTAATGAATTCTATCTTTTGAAATTTTGAATGCAAGGAAAAAAATTGCCATTGTTGTATCCCCTTCTACCTCCTCTCTCAGGAAATTTATAGTTTTGATGGTGTTCCAATTTAATGTTGAAGCAGTTAAAACAAATGGACTGTGGAACAGTTGATTAGTCCGCACTAGATGACCACCTTAAGTGATATTTTTGAAGCACAAAAGAGGTCTCACTTTCCTTGGCAGAAAAAGTGTATTCCAACTAAAGAATCCGGATAGATTAAAGGCCATGCAGCATTTGTCACAGAAGTGATCCCCTCAACTCGGCATTATGAAAACAACACTTAATGGTTTTGTATAGTAAACTGTTTAAGGTCTCTGTCGATGTTAGGCGTGCTGCCCACCACATGATACAGATGCTGTGTGTCCAACTGTGCCCACCATATGCTACACGTGTATCCGCCATATGTCACAGCTACGCCTGCCATATATTGCAGCTATGCTGTCACATGATGCTGCTGCCCAGCCCAGAAAATGTGGCAGCTATGCCCAATATATGATGCACCTGTCTTTACCATATACCACAGGTTTGTCGACCATACCATACTGCAGCCGTAGGTCTTAGCTGAAAGTCCAAATTAAACTTCATATAGCTAAATTACACTTTCTGGTCTTCCGTCAGACACAAAAAAATACAAAGAAGTCAACACTTGTAATGAATTATATTGCGACGCTTCTTGGCACTTTTGAATGTCTGGTTATTATTATGTTAGACTGACATAATATATGGCAAATCACTTATTCAAAGTTACTGGTAAAGTTTGGAGAAAACCTGGCGTTGTGGCCAATAAAAGCTACCAATTCAAGGAATCTGTCAATATATTTTATCACAGCCCTTCACAGCCAATAACAAGGCGTTGGTATGTTCACTTTGCATTTTGAAAATCAGTTGCTTGCTATATATCCACAGATTCAGTCAACCGAAAAAAAGTGACACTTGAATAATATTTCTAACTTCCCTGTCTTATATTCGTGACCCCAAAATGAACATAACCAATCAAATACATTTTCACTATATTTGTATATGTATGTATGTATGTATGTATGTATGTATGTATGTATGTATGTATGTATGTATGTATGTATGTATGTATGTATGTAGTGTACCGCAGTTTTTATCCCGGATTAAAACACATGTACGTCTCATGTATTGCGACACTTGGCGATGATTTTGTGTAAAACTTTCAAGTTTTTTCAGAGTGATATGGAAATAAATTCAGGGTTATTTCCATTAGGCCAACATGTTTTTTGTAAAAATAATTATCTCCACATACTCACATAGTAAAATTTTAGAACAGATTTTAATATTTTTCTGTTTGTATGTGTTGGGAAATATTTGGACATTTTCTTTATTCAATTTGTAAACAATTCGGTCACAATTCGTCCGGTGTTGCGTCTTTTTCGCTTGAAATATGTTGGAAATTTGAAAAAGATATACATGATACAATTTTAAATTAACCCCAACCTGACTAAGTGACTGTGCACTACTATTCCAACAGATGTATCCTATGTGGTATAAACTGCGCGTCAATTGTAGAGTAATTTACAGCTAATTTTTAGCACGATGAACATGCAATGATTTGAAAACTTGTCAGTCATGAAATAAAGCTTGGCTCTTCCCATAGATGAATTCACTTTGTTTTACATTACCAAGGCACTGAGCGGGTTCATGGGTTTATATCCATGAATCTACATCTTGAGTAAATCATAAATGGGAAAGATAACTTTAGCTGTGCATAGCGTATTAAGCGAAATCAATTATATTTTTTGTAAAGCAATGAATTAATTCATATTTTGTGACAATTATTAATAGGGGAGATCAACTCGTCAAAGTCAATATACATATATTTATCATTATTAGAACGAAAGTTAATACTCAAACAATCCCCACTTCTCTGATTACATAAAAAAGCCTGATCATAAGTAGCTAGTATATTCTAATTACCGGCTATAAGTGTTTATGGCTAACACAAATCCAAAGTATTATTTCCTCTAGCAGTACTGCAAATGAAATATATTAACTGTTGTGTTCTGATTATATAGAAAAATTGAAATCTAGTCATATATAAGAATATTTGAGTTGAAAAGAATTTTTGTTTTTGTTTTTACATGTGCAGTCAATAAATTTTAAAGTATGACACACTTGGGGATAGAAATTCCTAAGAGAATTCCCTAGAGATACACTGCACAGCTTAATTGTACAACAGGTGGCAGACACTTGTATCATATGAATGCAGTACAGAGTAAATCATGTACTGGAACAAACCTGTTTAATATGAAGAAAAAGATTAAAGTATATGCCTGTATCTTTTACATCTACTGGAAAACAGGCCATGCCTATAATAATCACTCTCCATAGCACAGATGTTGGCGTTTACCTTCCTACCTACTTGTTGTGGAGGAAATTGAAGGAATCGGAAAAAAACCAACGCACACAGTCAGAGGGGTAGGAGAAAATGGAATTAGCGAAAAAAGGGGGAGAGAAATGAAAAGGAAATTTGCTGGTTTCATATAATAAATGATCTCTCAACTCCCTTTTAAACCGGTATAATGAGGGTATAGTTCACACTGACAGGGGAATAGTGTTCCAAACAGTAAAACCATGGTAATAAATAACAAAAGTACAGGTATTTATGTGCAACTTGGGTAAAAATAAATTATCTTTTTGTCTGGTAGAATAAGGGAGACTGTTGGGAATAAGATTTTAAAAAGATAACTGAATATATTTGGGGAAAATTTTAAAGTGTTCAGATATTTGAAAGTCTTTATGAGCACTAAACATGGAATTATTAATGATACTAGCAAGTCTTTTGAAAAAGTTCAAAGCCTTGCAACTTTGGAAGCCCACATTACATTACAACAAATCAAATTAGGGTAAGCTGGGCTAAAATAAAACTCATTTTAAATGGATTTATCTACTTTCCACCTATTTTCTTCAAACGTCTGCAATTTAACTTATTTTGCTGGAGATTTGAGAAAATATGTTACTTGATGTCAATCGATACACCTAAAAAGTTATGATATGAAGTTTGCTGAAAAAAAATATATCATCAATATGGATAGAAAGGTCATCCATTGGTAATTTTCTGGTAGTAAATAGCATGGTAATTGTTTATCTAGGTTATGAGACAACCTGCTTGATTGAAAACATTCCATGACGTGAATCAAAGGCAAGCTTTTGGCAACAAGTCTTAGTTGGACCCACAAAATAACAAACTTAAATCATCTGCAAACAATAATGAAAACACATCTTCAGACAATGTACTAGAGTCACTAATATGAAGTAATAGTAACCGAGGGCCCAGAATTGTCCCTGATGGCACTATGCAAGTAAATTCCCAGGCGACTAAGTTTGTGATTTTGAAAATTTAAATGTCGTTTACTATTAGTCATGTAACTTTACAAGAATCCAATGGCCATCCCTTTTGCTCGATAATCAAACAATTGACAGAAAAGAATAATATGATTAATTTATCAAATGTCTTAGATTATTAAAAATCATGGCGGTATGTTCATAATTGTCCGGTGCTTCAAACATTCTGTTGACAAGGTAACTAGTTGATATTTTAGTACTAATATCATTTCAGTAACTAAACTGAAAAGCACAGAGTATTTGAAATTTTCGAAATAGCTGGAGTGTATTGTAAACTATTTGTTCCAGAATTTTGGAGAAAAAAGATAACTGAAAAAGGACGATATTAGATAACTGTGGTTTAACTTTTTATACTAAGAGATAACTTTTGCAAGTTTAAGTTTATCTGAGAAAACACTTGTTTGGAGAGACAAATTTACAGTACTTGCCAGTGGCTCAAGAATTCAATTACAAACATGCTAAATGGCTTCACAATCCAAGTCAAGCTACTCAGCAGATTAGCTTACAGAGAATTTACAATACTTATGTCATCTCCAGCAACGGGATGGAAAAACGAATTTGTGTAATGACCTTTCAGAAATAATCTGGGGTCTTTATGAGAGTCAGGAATCGATCTGGGTAAATTTGGTCAAGCGTTAACAAAAATGTTGAAAGTATGATAAATGCAAATTTTAATGGTCAAAGTCTCTCGATTGTATCGAAATCGGTTCTACATTAAGTTTGATTTGTCTGTTCTAATTACTTTATTAACTGTTTTCTACCAACTTAATAAATTCGTTTTATTATCATTGAAATAAGTTACATACTATTTTTTCGGCATTACGCAGTAAGTAATTATAACAATTCGCTCAAATGAAACGAATATGTTTATAAAATTGTTTGACAAGCAACAAAGTAATTGAATATCATGAAACCTCTACAGTACTTTTTGGACTCCAAGACATTGGAAATTTTTGTGTGTGACCTATTATAGAGGGCGCCATTGTAGTATAGGACGGCTGTACACAGGATAATGAAAACCATGTGAAAACAGTCAGCTTGTTGCAGCCAGGATGGTCAGCAGGGCAATGGAAACTACCGCAAAAGGAAAACTTTATGAAGAAACTTGATGATTTACACTTTCCAAAAGGCATGAGAGATCCAAATTGATTCAGATGTACAAAAATTGATCATATTGTAAAACCACATTATTTACCGCATATTCAGTCTTGGCTTCGATGGACATGAATTAAAGGCAACCATCGGGTACATCATCGGTATTTACAAGCTGAGCAAGATCTTCTCTGCTCGAGACGAATACGATCTTGTAATGTTTTTCTTTTACAAGTTTTCTCCAGTCATGTGTCCATGTGTCGTTAACAACTTGTGGCCTTATTTGAGGATCCTGGCTTTAAATAGCAGTCATGCCCTATTTTTGGGGAGGTCATCATTAATATGTATGTTCTTTCCATCCACAGATTGGGCAGCAGATACAAATGAATTTTTTAATTTCCTATCTGCCATCACTATGGCTTTGCTCCAGCCATCCGAAAACTTCACTGTCATGTGCCCGTCTTTGCCTATTACTGGATGTCCGACTCAGTGTTTCTGTCTATTTCTGATATTTCGAAGAAAGGGGTAGCCATTCTTTTTTCACTATACCCATAAACCAGTTCGTCAGTATTCTCATCTGGGCTTTTCTTTATACCAGTGATGCATAACTATTTTGTCCTCTTCCCCTTTTAGTCTATCATCTAGAACCTTGAAGTGATAACTACTCTGGGCACTGATTTGGTTGGCGAGCTCATCTGACAGGCGTTACATATTACTATTTCACCACAGTGTCGTCTGGAAGGGCTTCAATCACAGCGATTCGTTGGTGACTTGGTACTAACATCATGCCTCAAAAGTTCGTTTACTGTATTGGAAGGGGATAAACTGTGTAGATTATCATTACGTCCCAGTCTTACAGGGATTGAATCAACCAGATTTGAAATTGTAGGATGCATGCTGTGCGCACTGTGCTTCACTTTGTTTGCAGGCTTCACTTTCTCATGGCTATCTGAATAAACACGGTCATTTTGGCTTCTTGGTGTGGAATATCCAGTTCTAGCGTATATGGGAGCCCTGAACAAGGTCTGTCTTGCAGCTTGCTTTTACCTAAGTTTCCACTTCTGCACCCATCTTATGCTCACACCCCGGGATCTTGCAACTGTTTTCGAACCTTGACTAGCAAGTGCTTAAGCTTGTGCACAAAGCTGCGGCTTCGAAAGATGTCAGATTGCAGATTTGGGTCTACCCATGGTGACAGCAACACCAGATAAGTTCAATAGCTGACACATTTGAGCACTGGCTGTCGTCTTTTATAGCCTAACCAAGGTAACATGAACCAGACCAACAAGGTTACACCTTGTTGGCTAGAGGCCACTTTCTTTACCATAGAACAGTTAAGGGACAATGACACTGGAGTGAATAAACTTATGAGACACAGTATACAAGACTGTGCTCAAACTGTTGCAATACAAACTTTAGTATTTCTGCTGAAACACGTTAAATGAATGGGAGGACTGCTTGAGACAAGTGTGTAGTCTGCTAAATGCGTTAATGTGCGTTAATGTGCCTCAATTTATGTAGTTATTTGTCATGCATGTGATTTCATAAAGCATAAACAAAATCATATATATATATATATATATATATATATATATATATATATATATATATATATATATATATATATATATATATACATATGTATATATACTTAAAATTTTGCCTAATTAAGACTACAAATCAACTGTTAACTTCAACTTAATATGATCAGGCAAAATTAAACCTCTCTCTCTCTTTATATATATATGTGTGTGTGTGTATATATATATATATATATATATATATATATATATATATATATATATATATATACATGTATTTTCACTTATATTATATCACAAATGATAGCTATTTTCAGTGTATCATGATCACATTAGTATGGATCATAAAAGAGTTCTTCATAGAATATTTCACTTGCAGGTTTCCAGGTTAGAATATCCCCACATATGACTTTATTTTGCCCTGCACATTTATTCATTTCCCCTAAAAACATACACGTTTTCGTTTAGGAGATAATATGACCAAGTATATTAAACAAACTCACTGCAATTAATGTCTTGCATCAGAAATTTATCAACAACGTATATCATAACCAAGATCTTAATTGGAATACATGGATAGTTCTGTTGCTACGACGTTTTCCTTGATTTATTTGTTTATGCATTAACATATCTCAATACAATTGTTACTAATGATAACATTTTCTCTTTCATCCACAATATTCTCACTTTCATCGCATAAGCCAACATGTTCACATGCAACTTTCTTTCAGAGCTATTCAGTGCGTTTATATCACTAAACAGGACTAAGCGCAAGAATGTACCTCCAAAAGAAAGCCCATTTTTATTGGATCATGGATTTTTTGTGCTACGGACTCCCATGAACCACTGCAATCATGATTTCGTCATTAGGACAAGTGTGTTGTCCATAGGTTCTTCCTAGATATCCGATTTTTGCTCTTTTGGTCTCTGAAGGATGGACTTGTAAATGACTTACGGATCTCTGATTAATGGTCTATAAAGGACTTAACTATTTCCATGTCCACTCACAATTATACGACTGTTGTGAGGGTCCAAGCCTCGTGATGAAATGTTTATTTATTCAATTTATGCTTTCTGTTCTTCCCATATTCCTGAGAAAAACAACAGAAACCAAATTACCGAGTTTCTCCTTTTCAATAGGATATACCTGGTATAAGCAATTGATCCTTACATATAGGTTTCTCTAAATATATACACATCATCATCATCAATACGATAATAGTCACAGATACTATTTCAACGAAAAAGCTAGAGTTTGAGATGCTATTCCAAGGATTAAATTAGATTAAAATTTAACTCAGTTTTGAACTCATGAATTACAAATGCTGGTTTAATATATCTGAGGTTGACAATAATGTTTTTCTTTGTCAAAGCAGAAATTATGCTTCTTCTTCAAAAAGACCAGTACATGCTTCTAAACAGCAAGACGATCGTGCACAATCCGGTTGGAAACAACAGTTATTGACTTTTTCTCACCTGCGTCTGTACCTAAATAAACTGACGTTGTTATACAGTGACCAGCAATGGCAATTTTTAGTAACCGTTTAACCGCTGGCATCCTGTATGACATGTTTTGCTTTTACAATTTTTACATGTTTTTCAACATAATAATTATCAAATGTATTTTTCGATAAAGTCATTTTATTTTCCTTTATTTTTGTGATCTTGCACAGTTTCCAGTCCATGCTTGTAAACCTGTAAGGTATTGGAGGCAGTTTTCGGTCACTTAAGCACAAATTGATCCATACCTTCGGAGATCCTGAGGCATTGATATATATTTACTGGATACTACTTCACAGTGGCACTACTAATTTGTTAGTGAACTGAAAGCTGTACCGTGCAGTGTTCCTGCTTGCTACGACTCATGACACTCTACAGGGCGCAAAATGGCGATTTTCGGTGAGAGGACGCAGTTTTTGGTCAGCAGGACTTTACGGACGAAAAGCAAAGATATGCTTTTATTCGTGTAAAAGTTTTTGCAAAATGTAAAATATACCTACTTGTGACAGTTTATGCGTTTTATGAAAATAGAACAATGAATTATGTTGACAGGTGACCAGCTTGAAATTTACATGTTGAATCGTTCACAGAGCATACCTTTAATGTTGACGGCCACATCATATTTGCTCTCCTGTACCTCGAATTCGAGAATTAACTTTTGTACATATGTGTTAATGTCTTTAATGACTTTTTAAGGAGCTACTCAACATGACTTCTTTCATTTCAACTCACCCTAATATGCTTATAGTGCTATAAATTCAAGGTGACCGAAAACTGCGTCTAGCGGCAAGAAAAACAAGATAGGATTAATAAACACTCCCTGCTAATTTTGTCACTTTCTGATCACGTAATACATTGAAAGAAAGTTCTGGAATTCCCCTGATCCGACTGGCGTCTGCTTTTGATAGGTAACATGAATTTACAGCAAATTTGACGACTTTTTGTTTCTTGGGCCTAGCAACCTAGTTGTAAAAACAAAATGGTGGCACACAAAAATGAACAGAGACGGAAAAAGGTAAAAATTTCACCAAAATTCCGGGAGCTGCTATGCCTATACAACCTTACCCGTGAGTGGAATCCAGCTGCCGAACGCAGCACTGGACCAAAATATCAAATGATGTGACGGGTGTGCAGCATGGTTAATGAATGGCTGGGGCGACCGAAAACTGCCTCCACTACCCTATGATAATCATGAGGTATGTTATGTGGAATCTGGGCATTCCAACAAGCCGGAATAAATGCTTGGATACAGGAGTGTTCGGATGAACGAGGTTCGAGAATATATATATATATATATATATATATATATATATATATATATATATATATATATATATATATATATATATATATATACAGATCCATATCATGTATATATACATTCATAAATCTCTCAGAAGGCATACATCTTATATATTTCCTCCCATCATCGGAATCAAGGCAAAACTGTGAACAGTCCAGCCACATCACACATCCCTCCACCTTAGTCTGGTCAGCATGTTCTTGACACCACTTGATCCATGCAGCCCTGTTTGCAGCACAGAAAGAGCTGAAAATGTATGGGCGGTACTGCCTCAGTTTGACTGACACTATTCTTCTATTGACATTACGCCATGCAGCAGTAACGTTGCAGATCTGGTGCCACTGCTCACCTTTGAACCAAAAGGAACCCGTGCCTCTTCATATATTGCAACAGGTATTGTTCGTCCTGCCCTTGTGAAAGTCGTGGTCTCCCAGAACCAGCTGTCCTCTTGCATCCACTTGTTTCTTAAAATGGTCTGATCAGCTCCTAACTGCTGACCCGGAGCATCCCATTCTTTTGGCAATCTCACATTGCGAAAGGTCAGCCTGCAACAGGCGAATTATCATGCCTTTGTCGAATTCAGAGAGCTATATGTAGCTCATAATCCAGGGCAGCATGGGGTCACATTGACCGCTGTGTTGACATTGGCCCCTTATTAAAACCATAGGCACTCCGATACCAAACATAGTTTTCGTACGTTTATGGCTGTTACCCTATTTCGCTTTGCTTTTGTGTGTCCACTAAGTCATACTCTCACATATTCTGTTCACGCTATATTGCAGTCCATTTGACACTCCTTTTTTTCCACACAAGCTAGTATTTAGAGTAACCCATAAAGGGAGCCAAGACTTGTAGGATTCATTTTTTTTGTTTTTTGTCTTTTCCCTTTGTTTTTTTAGCGCTGCCGACCAAAGGCTGCAATACTGATGCAATCTCTCATGTCTGTCCATCTGTCTCTCCATAAACACTTGCTCTTGGCGCGATACTGTCCAAAGTTTTCAAGTTAGCCCAATATAACGTTCAGGACTTATAGGGTGCATAAAAGTCTAGGTTGAGTTCGATATTGTTGGCGCCACTAACAATATTATGTAATATAGAGCTCAAAATGTGAAAATCTTGTGAACGCTCTAGCATCCTTAATTTTTGGCAGATCTTCGCCGAATTTGATACGATTGTGGGGGGTGGGGTGAAAGTTGAAGTTGCTGGTGACACTAGTGGCGCCACACAATTTGACTGAAATTATGAGCCAAAATGTGTTTTAAGACATAAAATGCCATCTGGAAAAGTAATTTGATTAGACTTGCCCAATTTATAGGATATATAGGCTATGTCCAATGCTAGAGAGTAGATTAATCTGAGTGACCTTGACCAATTTTTGTGATGTCACTATTCCTGTAAAGATGAAAGAGGTGATTTTGTAATGGCAGGGTGTAGCTTGGGCATCAATGGCAAAGAAAATTAAGTCTCCAGATCAATAGTCCACTTGATAACATTGTACATAAAACCGTACTTGGTGATCAATGTTCAGAACATGTCAAAACTTATTGTTTTTCTTTGATAACTCGGCAAGTTAATACCCGACTGAACAAACGGACTAAGTACGGATATGGGCCGGATATTTTGAAGAGCAACAATTTTTTAATTCGAGTTTAAAGTCAAGATGAAATGGTCAGTTTGAATATAGGTGTCATGAACGCAACAATTTTTGAGTAAGGCACATAGAGCGTCTTGAAGTTATAAAGTTCATGAATATCTTTGCTGGTATTAATGTTGGTGGTATCACCTATAGTTTACTGTACTATACGGGTCAAAATGTGGAAATCCTGTGACCGCGATATCGTCCACAGAGGGATCAAAATGTGAAAATCTACTTAACGCTCTTGTGACTTGTAATTCTTGGCAGATCTTCACGGAATTTGGTGAGATTGTCGGGGAGGTCAAATTCTTACTTGCTAATGGTACAGGTGGTGCCATCTATAATCTGACGGCAATTACGAGCCAAAATGTGTTTTAAGATATAAAATTCCATATTTGGTAAAGTGATTAGATTAGACTTGCTTAATATATAGGATATAGACCATGTCCTTTGCATAAATGGTAGGTAATGTCAGTGACGTTGACCTATTTTTGTGAGGTCACCATGTGTGTAAAGAGGTGATTTTGTAATGGCAGGGTGTAGCTTTGACATCAATGGTTATGTCAGCCCAGCACTAGGCCCATGGGGCTATTGTGTTACATAATCTGGGTGACCTTGATTTCCTGTCCCAATGTGACTTGGACATAAAGCTAAGGAGTCACACATTGTTGTCTTTGCACATGCAACATTATCAATCAGAGGAAAAAGCATAGATAAGCCATGATTAAATGTGACACTAAAATCACATAAGCTTAATATTTGCAGAAACCACTTGAGGACACGCAACTTTGAAATGAAGATGCATGTGTAGCCACGGTGACAGCATAGCATTAGGCCCATGGGCCTTTCTTTCTAGCTAGGAGTATATTATTTGCAATAAAGTCCTGGAAAGAAGTCATTTGATAACACAAGTGACAAACGCCAGAAACGTTATGAATACTTATGCTTAAGCTGATTGCCTTGCAATAAGTTACTCAGATGAATCTTAAGCATACATATAGAATACTTCGATGAAACATTTTGCGAAGGTGAGACACATTCTTCATTATACATACATATATTTGAGATACCTTGTTCGTCTATTTTAAATGTATGTGCTGTGACTAAACGGGAGGTCTTTTCTCTCAGTTTAACCAAAGTTATTAGACGTTCAATGGTCCAACAAATTTTGATAGTCTGTGTACATATGTTTCTTGCATCTGTAGCAACATTAGTTTAATTTGTTGGCTGTTTTCTGCTTCTGAACTTTGCCTGTTCTATGATCAGGTATCATAGTATATTCGAAATAGTAAACGTATGTGAAAAATTCCCACAAAATATTTAAATATGTGATGGCCGTCTCACTGATATCAAACTCACCAGCATTTTAATCAAGCAGTAACTGATGTTCTGTACCATGTTCTACAGTTTCCAAGTATACTTTTTGAAAGTATATGGTACCATTTTACCATGCTGTATGTAGACAATTCACTTGAAATTTATACAAACCTAAGAAGCAAAGAATTTTGCTTTTTCAGTATATATTCCTTCATTGTTTTCTCTGCTTTTACTAGATGTGTATTTTAAGCAGATTAAAAAAAATCATATGTTATATTATCTTCCATTTGAAATATATATCGTGAAATTCTTAGGGTGCAAAATATAGATACGTGTGTGGTGGAAACAAAATATATAATTAGCCCATAACAGCAAACGGTATCTGCGAACATAATCCAGTTGCAAGTTATGAAAAGAGATGGTATTTAATATTGGTCTATTTCTGAAACACTCTCAGTTTATAGTCATGGTTTGAGATTACATTTTTGTTCACCGTATAGCCGGGTACTTTGCTGATCATAAAGGTAAAAATCTGTATATACAGTGTCATACATATACCAAACAAATGCATATATATATATATATATATTATGAACAACTGCCATGAATGAATGTTGTGCGTATAAATTACGTTGTAGTTACTGCACAAGCAAATCAACAGGCGAGAATTTCCAACATATACAACATTTATTAGAATTCATCAACTTTAGAGACTTTGCTCACTGTAGTCGGACCCACCTTAATTTAATGAAACTGATAAGCGTAAACGATACAATTATATACAAAACATAAATGATGCTATAGATAGGAGGATGTTGGATAAATATGCCAAAGTGTAAGGCAATAAAGAAAACTAAATTTAAAGTCAAAAAAAAAAAAGAAAAAAAAAAGAAAGGAACATTACAGAAAGGGAAAGAGTCGCACATCATAAAGCAAAACAACTCTCGATGGAACAAACATACATATATACATACTTATATTCGGGACCATTAAAAACTGCAATAACACGATTTTCATTTAACGGTAAATTAAAATGTTTCTTAGTTCACGAAGAGCAGATGCTTATAGTCTTATATTCCCACACAGGTAAAAATAGCTCACTCAGACTTAATATGTAAATGGCTGTCTTCACATCGTGTTTTTAAGATAATAAGCGAGGATCAATGAATACTATTTATAATCTTAGCATAGGTATTTGTCAAAGCTTTGCCAAGTCTCTCAGGAACAAATACATATCTAAACAATAAATGTGAATGTTTTATCAAGAAATATGTAGTGGCCCTTGGCATTGCTATATCCTGACTTTATACATTAGGAAAGCCGGAGAAAGTCAGGGTAAGTCAGTCGCAGTCGTCAGTATCAAATACTGACAGATTAAAGTGTTATGGATGGGACATTATCTACAATCATTTGGCCTCCCTCTGCTCAGGTAATGCTTTATGAGAGATTCAGTTTGCTAGAAAGTTTAATTGGCTTCTATCCCGGGGTTTGCGGCAAAGGGCAGGGTTGAATACACCCTTTGCTGTATTTGTATCTGTTTATTCATGCTAAGTAATATAGTAAGACAACCAATTAACATCACTGGGGCATGCTTTGTGTAGCATAACTTTGTGTATATCTGAAAGAGAAAGCCATCCCTTCTGATTTCATGGTAAGGGAAAGTGCCAGTTAACAAATGTAATCATTCAATGTTAATTCATTGAACAATTAAAATTTTCTTATCTCAGTCTGCAAAGCATTTGTCTCGCCACTCATTATTTATGATCTACATCTAATATACATTATAGCTCATATGAATCTCGCCGTAGGTAGACCAGTGCTTGAATTGAAGTATGAGGAAGAACAAACACACACACACACACACACACACACACACACACACACACACACACACACACACACACACACATATATATATATGTGTGTGTGTGTGTGTGTGTACTGCCGGGGCAGTTAAATTTTGGATCAGTTTGGTTTAGTTCGGCAAAATGAACATAGCGCTAAATTAATGCGACTTAATGTGGGTTTCAAATGTCCTCTTTGAGTCAGTTCTCCTATACCATAGGGTGCTCTGTCTTATCATAAACTTTCGGTAAGTATAAGTTCAGTCACGCTGCAAGTCAGCAAAAGTTGTTTGGGCCAAGAAGTCCTGTTAACATGACTCTAATGAGGTAATAAGGATCTGCATACCGCGCATAGTTTGGTGGGGAAGGTATGATTTCTGTTCTCTTGCAGACACCTGGAAGGTGTGCGAATATGTGCTGAAAATGATAACGTGTCTGAGTTGACTAAGGTGAAGTTTGGTTTTTATTCTTTACAATGCAAATTTGTTATAGGTCGCACTAAATCTCGATAGAAAATGTACTTTTATAGACAAACATACTCCCTCCGACATGTGGTAAGGTCGTACCTGTCTGCAACTAGTGGCCACAATATTTTCATCTAAAAGGTGGTGAATATATCTGTACCCCTGTGCATCTTTCAATAAAGATATTAAGCTGGAACTAGTTTTATCTTTTGAACTGTATTTCGTTTTGTTGGTTGCACTTGAGATTAATACCTCTAGATTACCTGTTTGCACATGCATATGTTGTAGCTCTTAAGTGAAAGGTGTGTTGTGACATGATCCATACAAATCTAATCTATGTCCATATTCATAATGATTATGTAAAATGATTATCCGGATCATGAGCAGGATCTCATGTCTGGTATTACTATCGAGGAGAATTAATTCATTTTATTAGTTTCTGCCTAAAATGTTGACGTTGGGGTTTATTTTTAGGACGATATACCGGTAATGCGGTTTAGTGTGCATAGGGGCAAATTTGCACAGAAGAATGATTATTTGTTTGTTGTTTTTGTTGCATCTTTTAAAATGCAAATGAATACTCATTCTTCACAAACCACAGATATTTAGATCAGTTGAAGAGGACACTTGTCATCTGCAGAAGGGAATCCTTGCCAGGAAAAACTCTAGCATTTACTTTATGGACTAAAATGTTTTTTGGCATACTTGTTCGAAAGAAACAAGAGGTAATCAAAAAGAGGCAAGCGTTACAGGAAAATAATACCACACAACGAAATTATCAACACATAGACGTTGTCTCCGCAGTGTTATCGGATGTTTATCTTTATAAAAATCCCGGATGGAGCATGCTATAAAGCCGAAAATATGTAATGTGGCTTGATTCGCTTGTCAGTTCATCCATATTTTAGGATGTTTATTCCATTTGGACAAACATATTGGCCATATCATAATTTGGCTTGGTTTCGATGGATATAAGGCTTTTTGTGTATTTATCGGGGTTCAGTTATAATGATTATAAATCTTACTTTATGTATGACTGGACATCATCATTACAGTGATATGATTTTGTACTTGTTTTTACAAACAATAAAATCTATGTAATTATTTATCAGTAACGACATTAATTTGCTAGGTAAGTGACAGCCGGCGCGCTGATTTTTACCTCATCATTCATTATGATCCGATCAACAGTATATATGAAGAGTCACAATAAACATGTTTGCATGTATGATTGGTTTGGACTCACAACATAATAGCCCAAAATGTATGCCCAGAGTACCATAATATTTTACACCAACATGATGACTTCGTGGCAAAATTTGCATCATATAAACTGGTCAAGATAAAGATGTGGTGTCCCTTAATTTTTATTCGTATATAGAGTGTCATATGCAAACCTTTAGGCATTTGCACAAAGAAACATCCCATAGAGCTAAAAAGGAGCTGACCAGTGGCTCTTGCCTCCTTTTTTGATTTTGGAATGATGAACTGGATCTGGTGACGAAAGGTCTTGAATAAGTCCAAAATGTGCATATTGGCAGGATAGCAATTTTACAGGCTAATTTCTGTATTTTAGGAAGTATTTTACATATTCCTGCAGAACTGAAATAAAGCATATTTTAATGTGTCATATCATTTTCTGTTTAAAGGAGATAAACCCGATTACAATTGGTTCTACTTCAATCATGTGATGTATGTTTTGAACTTAAATTTCTTTCATTTTCAAGCTGGTAATATACAAAAATATATTGTATGTATTTTCAGAGTCAGTTAAATAACACTGAAGTATCTACAACATATCATATAATATGGTTCATTGTGAACTGGTTCCTTTGATTTGAACGCTAAGTCTGTTTACTCATCCAGATTTATAAGGTTGTCTCAACCTCTAAAATATTCTTCATTAACTACAGACTTAAGTTTTTTCCCCCAAAAGTTACAGGCCTTACCACTTAAAGCTCAAAATTAGTCACTTGCGCAAACTATATAAAGAGACATGGTTGGCCTGTTGCTTGTTGGTTCTTGTGGTAGGATGTGAGAGAGTAGGCTATTATCGTTTTCTTGGTATTTATGAGTATTATTGATTCACTGTGCCTCCTGTACAAATATTAATTGGAAAACACAACCCACATATCGAACATGCATTCTTGCTTGTCAACGTTTTTATGAAACAAAGTTTCTTATCATGGAGGTTTTTATGGTACAGCATGGCTGGTAGTATTATAAATTGAGTCGTGTCTCTTTAATTAATGATGACCATGTCCACAATAAATCAATCGTCTATTACTGTGTATTTTAAAGGCTAGACACTTCTGTTTCACATCATTCAAAATGTCAAAAGTATCGAGAAGGGGAATAAAATAGGGTCAAGACAATAATTGCATCACCAACTGAAGATAGAAAGCAGACAGATGCTACAGACATTGACTAACACCTTCATTTCTATTTTTGACAATAGTCAATATGTGTTGAGTTTGCATCACAATGCTAAATTCATATTTCCTGTGGCGACGTCTCCTTGAAGTACCAGCATGTTGCCTATAGGTTGCCAAACCATAAAAATGGACAGAGCGTAAAGCTGTCCCGGCTGCATATTGCTTGCAATGCCAACGAAATCTGTTAGCTCAGTCAAAGTGTAACACTGAAAGAGTTACATTACCTGATGCAACACTGACTCATCTCTTATGTTTTCATCAAAGTATTGTCTTTTATTGATGGTTTCATTGTGAGATGTTGCTGCATTTTAAGCTTGTTATGCTTTTTTCATGTCTTTATCTGCCTTAATAGCTGGATAACAATGTTCAAGCAATTTTCAGTGCCAACAAGTAATTGCAATGGTAGGGGGGGGGGGGGTTCTTCATCAAGACAATTGCAGTGTAAGCCAAAGTTATTTCTTAAATAGCTTTATGTGATTACAATATGCCTTTTACATTTCTCTTATCACTGTTAAAACTTTTTTGACAACTGTATACTTTATTGCAGTCACAAATCACGTTGCTTGAAATCACAGATATATGACATAAAAGCCCAATTTGTAACTTTTCTGAATGCCAGCTTGCGGACGCTTTTATGAAATAACGTTAGTTCTTTTATGTAAATTGAATATCTAAATTACACACCACATTTTCAATCAAGCAGATAATAGCCTATGCATAAGGTGTTAAAGCTTAACCAACGCCACTGAAAGCTTGGCAAAGTAAACAATTTCTGTGTTACTTATATCCCAACAAACCAAATCAACAGATATGCTCTTATGATGTCAATGACAAGGACTTTCTTATCACAGTTTGTTCTTTTACACAAAACGTACCATCAGAATCATTGCAATAATATATAGCTGAATGAGAGTGGAACACAAGGCATTCTCAGTATAGTTAAATGATGAGCCACTGTCTTGGTATGTTGAAAACCCGCAAGTTCCTTTCCCATGATGCATAGGTCATAGCAACTTCTGTGCATTTCATTCAAGGAAATGTTAATCCGGTTCCAATATTTGTAAGTGAGAGATAATCTTGTTTTTTTTTTGGCCCTTAAAAAATACAAAAAAGATTTGGTTGGTTATGGTCAGGCAACTATTTACGGATTGACAACTATGTCCAAACAGATGAAGATATTTCAGGTGTATTTGCCACATAAATGGCAAGGTGCTATGTACCAGTAATGATGAATATTTTCTAATTTGTAGCCTATGTCATAACTTCTTACTTTCAGTTGCCAATCAATATTAGGCGTCACACACCAGCAAAAGTATTCAAAATCGGAAAGGTTACGTTGGAACCCAGAAGTATATATATATATATATATATATATATATATATATATATATATATATATATATATATATATATATATATATATATATATATATATATATATATATATATATATATATATATATATATATATATATATACATACATATTTACGGGTAAAAAGCTCCGAAACATGTTGAGTAGTTACCCGCTGAAGACCCTTTAATTTATTTGGGCCGATACAGCCTATGTCAAAAAGAGTTAAAGAGGAACGTAAGCAATATGGACAAAAGTAATTCCATATGCATATAAGTTAGACAGGGACAGGTTAGCATATGGAGAGTAAAGAGTTCGGACTGCGGAATAGCGTATTGACTACTAGGAAGTGGTTCTGGGCAAAAAGACACAAATACAAATATATATATATATATTTATGGTAAAGACGTTACCACTTCTGATAAAATAATTAAAGGTCCTTACAACAGAGGGTCATGGACTTTAGTAGTAGTTTAGCTGTTCTTTTCTGATTTATGTCATCTGATGTGGGTTATGAAATAATTATTGGAAATACACATAGATGCTGGAACAAGTAGGGAGATTGGCATGTGTCCGTAATTTACTTTGTGCTCACGTAAAACTATCAAAATGTCCATATATGTTTTATCAGTTGTCCAATTTTGTATGTATATGTCATGAAATGCTGCATATTTGCGTAATACAATTGTATGTGGTGCAGTGGGGATTTCACGGAATTATTAAGGAAGAAAAATAGAAATTGAGTTATTGTATATTGTATGCTTAATAGCTGAAAACCGTACCAGAATGTGTATTTGAAAGATCTAACTTTTATTAATGTTAGTTTCCCAAATGGCTATGCTCGTAACATTTAAGCTGAAAAAGGTCTTCCACTTTATCTTTATTGGCCAAAAGAAAGAAACTTGGTTGCATCATTATGCATGTCGTCCATAGGTAGCCCTGAAACATACTTTTACCTCATCCATTTTTTCAGTCTCTTAGATTTTTGGCTGGCCAGTCATTGTACATTGTCTTTCACCCATCCATCGGTTCCCATGTCATTGAGCTGATGTCTGTCAGTAATTACATTTTTAACTTCTCCCAAACCCATTATTGCTCCTTCTTTCATAAGATCAGGAATACCAAAAATCAAATCAAGGGTCTGCAAGCAAAGCCTGTGCTCAGCTGATGACCAGCAAATCTCAGGAGATGATGTGTACAGAAAATCTTATATTCTTCATTGCACGGCTCTACTCTTATGATATAACATGTCTATTACCAATGGCTAGGCCACAACCAGATGCATGTTAGGATAAAATAAAAATGTCCCTTCGATGTCACATTACGTTCTGACTTGAGGTGAAATGATCTCGTTAAGAAAATTATTGCTAAATCCAAAAAACTGGTCAATATCTTTGAGAGAAAATTTACTCTTGGTAGATTAATTTTGAGAACAATTTGTTTGTGCTGTATTAGACAAATTTTTCAATATAGTAGCACTGTTTGTGGTACATGTATTGCATATTACGACGAAAAATTAGAAAATGTTCAATTAAATGCTTCTTGTTTTGCTACTAAGGCAATGTATGGTACAAGTAATGCAAACCTGTATGAGGAACGTTGCTGGCATGCCTTAGCCCAATATAAGGGTCTTTTGTAAGTTAACTTAAATGTGTATGCTAGTAACAAGGTAGCTCCTGATAATGTTTTGTTCAATTGTAGCTACAGTTACGAGCACATTCACTTGTACTACACACCAACGTTTTAAACTCATTCTAGAGATTAATCTACCAGTTCCTTGGAGTATCAATTTTGCTGCGCTCTACAACTTAAGAACAGATTTCCATCCGTTTAGCACACACGTTTGCATTTTCCCTTATCTGCTGTTCCACGATCAATATCATATTCTCACCCAAAAGACATTGGGAGCATGGCAGTAAAGTCTTCATACAATACCACATCGACCACTACTCCCTAGTTTCCAGACCGTCCAACTTCAAGAAGTCCGACCCAGATGAGTCTTCAAGCGAGTTGCCCAGAGAGTGTCTCAAGTGACTCTGTCATGATCACCTGGAGTGATGAGAAGTGCATCTACCACTTCTTCTCCAATAACTAACTTTGGCATGAAATCCCTTTTGACTGCTTTGCTGTGTACCTGTATATGTGTTACCATGTATTTCGTCATATTCAAACCTCGTAGGGTGTTTATATATCTGTTGTAGCCACAAAGGGGTCTTTGCCAGGCCACGTACATTCTTAACTGATCACCAATGCTGACGTTTAAGTGCTTGGCTTCCTGCAGTTTAATAAGTTCACTTGGTAATTAACGTCAGGCCATCAGGCTGCAGTCAGAGGCAAATCATCTCTTGTGCTCACCTCCCATAAACTAAGTCTTTCATGACAGCTGGTTTATTTAAATGCCAATATCATACCTACATGCACCCAAGTGATGCCCATTCACATTGACATTTATTACTGGTTGTAACGGGCATAGTATGCATATACGTCATATAGGGCATCATGGCACGGTGAGATGAATACTACATCTTATTTTTTTTGTTCCTGTGGTCGTGGGTGAGTAATTAAACTGTAGCCTTTGTCATGCACAGTTTTTTTTTTTGTTCACATTTATACCCTAGGTTGACCCGTGCTGATCTGCCATCAGGCGCTCAGAGTGACTTGCATTAGAGAACGGTGCCCAGCATTATGTCACCGTGTTTGTTATGTCTTGAAGAGCTTTCTTTTGAGAGCTCCATTGGAAGAACCACAAACAACCAGTCCAGTTGAGAAGCATCATAAATGCTTGGCAGTTTGTGAGTAAAATTAAATTCATTCCGTATATTTTCATAGGGACAAAGAATATTTTCAATATATGCCGCTCAAGCGGTTTATTTACTTAAAGAGAGACAACGAATGATCTTTGTCATACATCAGTTCACTCTGTTAACTGTGAGCTCTCATGTTTTGTGTTTTATGTATCGTTACCCCTTTTGTTACAATGAATTGACAGGTCGTGTACCCATGCCTTGTGGTTCCATGTTTTAGTGAAATGTCGCTTGTGTCTACTTAATTTCCAGCAATGGTTCGGTGAAGTCTTTAGAATAATACATTCATTTGCTGGGTTTCTAATATTCCACATTCTGATCCTATGCTTTACGTGCTTCATAATTGGTAATATATATATATATATATATATATATATATATATATATATATATATATATATATATATATATATATATATATTGTACTACTTGTGCGGGCTCCCACATGACAAATATGATATGATGATGTACCACGTTACCTCTACGGAACGCTGAACGAGAGTACACAGTATTGCGCATAAACTTGATTAATCCCGCTCGCGGATGTATGTGCTGGCGAACTGTGAAGAATTTCTCGATAAGAATTATTCATGTTATATTTTTTTTTCCTTCTTGTACGGAAACAAGCATACATATAATAGCCAGGGATATCCCGAAATGTTTAACTTTTTTGTTTTGCTCAGGAATAGAGTGTTGGCACTTATTCAGCTTTGTAGGAGAATTAATTGGTACCCCAACTGTATGCGTGACATGTCGACTATAACTGAAGCTGCAGTTCTGAAAACACTCCTCAGTTTGGACACATCAAAAGCATCAGGTGCAGAAAACAAAAAGGTAAAAAGCTTTTGAAGGAAGCCACTCCTACTATTGCTCCGCTACTAATGAAATTATGTAACTTATCCTCAGAAACAAATGCATTCCCGTCTATCTGGTGAAGAGCACATGTTTCCAGGCCGCCCTACCACTGACCTGCACTGGGAAAGTATCTGAGAAATTAGTGTTCACATGTGAATTATTTTTTTTTGTTGCGTGATCACGTCGTTATATCTGCTCGCAAATCTGGGTTTATACCCGGTGACTCAAATGTTAACCAAATCCAATTGTTGGGTCACTAGTTACCTTTTGCATTTGATCTCTATGAGAAAGTTCTTATTAATTTTTTTTTGGATAATAAAAAGTCGTTTGACGAAGTTTGGCATCCTGTTTATCGCATGAATTGCGAAAAAGTGGCATATTGCAAAGTTCACTTGATAGATTTTCAGATTATGTTACCAGCCTTTGTGAACAACTTGTCATAAAAGATCATTCTTCGAATTAGTGTCGGATTCTGAAAGGTGTACCACAAGGGAATGTATTTAGGCTGCTTATGTTTTAGTATACATCAATAATATTGTACATCTTGTTAAGAGCAAAACTAAACAATTTGCGGATAATACTTTTCCGTATTTAGATACTGATAGCCCAGTCCCTGCGGCAGAAAGAGCAAATCAGGATCTTTATATGATAAATAGTGGTCTCAGGACTTGCTTGCCACATTTAATGCCTCCAAAACTGATTATATGTTGGTTTCTCGTACAACAAAAAGCAAACCATCCTCCTATTCATTTTAGATCATATTTTGTAAGGTGTCAACCACCACTGACACATTGTTGTTATTTTACACTCTGGTCTATAACAGACTGATCCTATTGATATTTCTAATGTAGCTATTGGATAAAGCCGTGAAGAGCCTAAACTTTCATTAAGACAGAAATACCTCGGAAATTGTTTGCTTTAATTTGTCAGACCAATCGTTGAAAATGCTAGTTTTACGCAAGTCCAATTTGGAGTGATTGTACGGCAACATGAAACAAAACTGGAAAGTATGAAAATGGAACGCATCCCGGTTTGTCACTCGTGGTAGTACAAGGTACTAGCAATGCAAACTTATAAATAGGAAGAAACAGGTTGGGATACGTTAACCAACCAGCAGGAAATATCCAAACTAGCAAAAATGTATAAATTGGTGAATATTCTCACTTCAGATCAATTGTTTACATTCCAAAAACCTCTCAGCGTCTCCTTAATATATTACGAACAGTGCACACTTTAAATAAGCAGGTATTGGGTATATAACACCCAAGCCTATGTGACTGTAACACAAAGTGCTGTATCTTTTGTGTATGTGATATGAAAGCAGTGAGCAATGTTGTACAAACTTCAGATTCCATTTGCACATGTATACATACTTATACATGCAGATTGCATACAGTAAGCTTTCTGCAGCAAGTATTCAAGATTGTTTCTATTACAAATAATCCTTTTTATTTTTATATATTGACACATGCAGTTTTTACAGCTTCTAGTGCAGGAAAACATGACAAAGATATTCATATATTAAAAAACCAACAATGACAGCAAAGAAACTCAAGAGTTACCAAAGCATCAACATCCATCTTCCAATACCAATGTGATGTAACAAATTTGACTACTGACTTGAGACAGGCAGTCACCCGCATGATGCACTGGTGGTTTTAAACCAGTCCTCTCAACCTTTGAAATATTCTTCCTTAACTGCAGACTATAGGGTTTCCAACATGTATAGGCCTAGCCACTCAAATCCAAATTTGCAGACTTCTGCCAAAAAATGAAGAGACCTAGTAGGCCTAACACTGTTTGGTTCTCACGACTTGTCAGGCAGCTGAGTTTAAAGCAGAAGAGAAAGCAGGCCTACATTGTCTTCGTGATATTTATGGAACTTGAACATTTTAAACACACTCTACCTCCATTATAACTATGAGGCGGACAACGCAGCCAGTAGCACAACATGGCCTATGAAGTATGTATCAAATTGCACAGAAAAACATGACCCATATTCATAAGTTGCAAATCCAACAATGACTGCAAAGATTTTCCAGAGTTACCAAAGCGTCAACAATCATCTTCCAACATCAATGTGAAGTAAGAAACTTAGCTCCTGGTTTGAGACAGGGAGTCACCCAAAAAAGGTTCAGGGGACCCGTTTAAACCACTTATGAGCCTTTCATTCACTCTTACCATTATACATCATGCTGTTTAGAAATGAGCATTCCATGTCATTCTATGTAATTTCCTTTAATTCCAACCCATCAGGGTATAATTGTCAAAGCTATCATTGAAAGTATATATTGTGGATGTGTCAGAGATCACCAATATATATAAATATTAATTTAAAACCTTTAAAATTTCTTCTCTTTTGACAGCTGTACCAAAAAAATTCATACTCATAGCAGAATGATATAAATTGGGCAAAGAAGTTTACAGTTAGTACCCCTGGAATACCTTTTATCTGTCAGAAGACAGAATCTCGATAATTGACATCAAAAAGTTCAACAACTTGGCAAACTGATTTTGGATTTTTTTTCCAGATCTATCACTCAGATTAAGCTAAAACTTGGTGGATATGCGTCATGTGAAAAGGTCAAGCAAAGTTTTCACTAGGTGGCATTGCTGTGCACTTCTGATTTTTAACATTTTTTTTTTCAATTCGGATGCTTATCAGTAAATGCACCTTTCATATTAATCGCTATGTAAGTCAATGGGCATTGAAATGCTGATTCATATTTTCGACTTTTTGTCTGAAAGAGTCAGCCAGACTTCACACTTGGTGGTAATATACCTTAGGTGCGTCTTTAGTAAGTTTGAACAAATGGTCATGATTCAGTAATTGTTGCACTTTTTATGAAGTTTTTTTTTTGTTGTTGTTGTTGTTGTTTTTTTTTTTTTTTTGTGCCAAATCGCAAAAAATCCTCTACTTCGAAATCACTCACCCAACTGCATTGATATTATACACCAACACTACCAGGGACTCCTAGTTCTTAATTTGTTCACCAGGTGGTGCTGCAAGTATCCTATTTACAAAAAAAACTTTTGTCTGTTTTCGCTATTTTTGACTTCTTCTCCAGAACTGTTTCTCTGATTAAGCTGAAACATAGTGGGTATGTTCCTTGTAAAACAGTCAAACAAAGTTGTTCGCTGCGTGGTCCTGCTGTGGACCAAGTAACAATTTTCATTTAAGTTTTCTTTAAGAATTTTTTAATTTCTTATGTTGCCGTCAAATTTAAGTTTATAATGAATTGTTCTTTAGGCAAATCTAAGAAATTCTTCTAAATGTCATATGCACTCAGCTAAAGCTCAGCACAGGTCTCTTCAGCTGCAACCTTGATTTTGTGAACAAGCTTGGGTCTGCTGAGTACAGGCTGTTACCACAGCCCTCTAGGTTTTCATAGGTTTTATATATCAGTGACTTGATCATTCTTTTAAACCAAAATGAAGAATAGCTGTGTATAGAGTGGAGAAGTCTCACAATGAATCCGTTTATAAGCCAGAAAAAAAAACAAACAAACAAACAATCAAACAAAAAAAACACACACAAAAAAAAAATCTAAATTAGATTAATTATCCAAAACCTGTTAATAACGGAAGATACTGCTATCTGACCACATTATTTGAACCAAAACTCTTGTACCTTCTTTATGCCTCTAGACAACAAAACCAGTCCATTTCTATTCTTTAACCTACTACGAAACGCAATTTGAAGAAAAAACATACAGTTTGGAAAGCGAGTGCATGTTGAGCAAATGGGCATGTACATCATATCATTTAAAGCTTAATGAAGATAAAACATTGTTTAAAAGGATACGTAATTATACCTACACATTTATACACGTCACAGAAATTGATTTGCTGCACAGGCTCAATTCGTCAATGCGAACCTTGTGATAAAAGTGCTTTCACATGACAAGATTACGTTTCGATATTTATCGCCAGGTGCATAAACATAATAATTATGCCTATCTTGCAGGCATTGAACAATTTCTGGATATGTCAGAACATAATCTGGTAGTTTTTCAGTTGTTTTCTGTACTGTCCATAACCTGTTTGTCACAATATACCTTTTTTATTTAACCATTCATCTACAGAGGATATATCGATCTTATTCGTCCTTGCGCGTTTTCTAGCATATCTTTCAACAGCATTAATGACCATTTTCTTGTCTTTATCTAAGCAATATTTTATCATTCACGGCACCTAGACCTTTTTGGAAATAGCTGACGTAGTGCATCGTTTAGTGGAAAGATCGCCAGTAACGATATGACCATGGTGATTTGAAATTTAAGAAAAATTGTGACTTGGAGACAGCTATATAGTTTCTCTATAATAATGTAAGTTAAATGTTGTAATACCTTTTGTGTAGTTAAATTTCTTTTGCAGAAAACGGTTTTCAAATATATGTATGGGACTTTTGGAGCAACACAATGATTGGAAGCTGGTATATATGATTGTACCTCGTTATTTTGTGATATATAATAGGCAGATTGAGATTTATATTATTGGCACTCCTAGCATAATATATCAATTTAATGAAATCATCATTCTGTGTCTTCCTAGCAACAGTCACAGGTTTAAAAATATATGAAAGCCTATGTAATTGATAATATGATATAATTTTTTGTAAAATGTTTTTCTCATAGAGAATTTGGTGAAACCTTTTCCAAAGTAGCTCAAAACTGTTCGGATTATAAAATAATCTGGTCAAACACTGTATTGTCATATAAGTGGTAAGACGTTATAGGATGTTTACGATGTCCATCTGTACGTTCATGCCTTGTTTGAGCATCTATCAATTGTGGTGAGCAACTGAGCTTACAATTATTTTTGGAGACATTTTATGCCTCTTTTATCCTATCATTAAGCCCAAAGGGCCAGACAGTAGCCAATTTGTTTTCCCAAATTAACGCATGAGAACGCATGATCTTGTCTATAATTCCTTAACTCTCTCTCTCTTTCTCTCTCTTTGTCTATTTCTCTCCTTGGAAATGTGATCTTTTCACTAATTTGTACATTGAAATTATAAATTTGCACAATAAATTTTTCTTCTCTCTGAACTGCAGTTCGGTGGCCACCAATTCTAAGATGGAAATTTCTACCATTCTTTTCGATATACTGAAGTCCTTACCTGTCATCTCAGCTCACTTCAGATACACTCAATCTAGTTTAGACCTGGCAGCACGCTGATCATTGTATCATCGCCACACTTTTGTTTGGAAGGAAAGCATTGACCTCATGGGTAACATGTCGCCTGGCCTTGTTTTCCATGATTATATTTTTCTCAAGGGTACTAGCATAGGATAGTGGTATGACGTCCCTTTTCATCGCCTAATATTGAGGTTGGAAAACAGGAATGCAAGTTTGATCTTTCCTCCTGCCTATATGCCTCATACTATAATGTTGCCTGATCCATAGGGACACATTGCTGGACCCAGCATGCAGCATATCTTTCACCTTGCCTGTTGTCAGCCATGACTCGTGCATGATTATTGCGAACACAGGAGTGACATTCATCCATAAAGAGAGGATTAGGCCAGTCTGCCCTGAGTTTGTTTTTATGCTATCTTCGACGAGTCACACTGGCTTTCTTTCTTGAGGCACATGGTTTTGTTTTCGAACCACGCATCTGGCTATCTGGCCATGTATCACAGAACATAGCTGGGAGTCCGGTCGGATGATCGTCAGATTGTCAGCATAGAGTTTCTCACAAATATCTGTACTTGTTCTTGTTTAACATCTTATGCCTGGGGTTCTCGTAGTTTTTTGCCAGCTTGTAGGTATGTTTAGTTGTCCGGGCCCCAGTAGGACAACTACAGCATATTTATGGTGAGAGTGTCAATACCCGAGGGCTTTGTTACAGCCTGGCAGCTTTCTCCAGCTTCAATTTGCTCTACAGCTGTAGCTCGCACTATGGTTGAGAACTTTGGCATTTTGCGTCAAACAGCTGATGAAGAACCCATATCTTGAATCAGTCTGTCTGTCTATATTTGTTTGCTTTTCTTTTTACAAAATACACATTTTGGGCTCCTCAGTTCTCTAGAATCAATTGGAAAATAAGCTCAACTCTTTCAGTGCCACATTTTGGCGAAGGGCGGACAGCTGTTGCCTCAATAAATAATGTACCACTGCAACCAAAAGGTTTTTGCCACTGCCATTATATTCTCTGTACCTACAGACATATGCCTGTGCTTGAATGACCAGTCTTATCCCTTAGAGCAGTTCATATAAGGTAGTTCGAATAAAGTTGCAGCTCACAGTGAAAGGGTTAACCGGAGGTAATTATATATATGTGTATGTGTATATATATAAAGAGAGAGAAAGAGAGAGAGAGAGAGAGAGAGAGAGAGAGAGAGAATTGCAGACCACCTAATATATACCTATACCAAGTAGATGTTGATATCTTATTTTTATGGGGTTATATATTTTGCAAATTGTCTTTTTTTTGGGGGGGGGGGGGTGGAAAACAGAATGGTCACAATTCTTCTGGCCTACTTTATTGTTTGACACGAAGGTATCAGGCACATGGTTCCAGTGGTCTTTATTTTTGTTGGATGAAACATCGCGGAAAAGAAATGTTTGGTGCAGTAAATACAGAACAGAATTTTAGGGATCAGTGATGGATTGTGTCTGCAAATTTGTCTGTTGTGATGTTTGTTAGCACAAAAGTAATACAATAGTAGCTAAGTGAAGATACTTTCTGCCATAAATACCCATGTGCTAAACACAATCGTTCCAAACATATGTATGGAATGATTTTACGGCCGAAATAAACTAAAAGCAGTGTTGCCAACCTGCCAAACTTAAAATCCAGGAGATAAAAAGTAAAATCACGGGAGATTGATCAATTAATATGAAAAATAGAAGGGAAATATTGATGAAATTCCGGGAAATGACTCAAAATTGTCAAAAATCCACACTTTTTCAAGTATTTTCAGCATAAAATTCCCGGAGTCTCCCGGGAAATCCGGGAGGGTTGGCAACACTGTAAAAGAGAGATTGCTATTCGTTGTTGTTCTATTTGTAAGCCAATAAGATTACGTAAGACAGAAAAGAGTAACTGGAAGTTCTTTTTTGAGTAACGTACCTTAGCAACACACTGTTGAAAGTGAACAAAATGGAGTCGAAACAGCTGCTGCATGCACGCTAAACCAAGAAGATTTTTGACGAAGACATAGGATTTAATGCTCTATGGGAAAAATCCACATGGCCTTGTCATGGGGAATTCAATAATACAGACTTCCCAAGAATCATCAATGAAAAACATCTTGTGCATGTGCCGTGCCTCAAGCAGGTATGTAGTGAGGGAGGAAAAGTGCCAAGATTATACTTAGCTGGCTTTATTACTGAAGGGTCAGTGATGTGGAGAGGTAAAAGTTGACAGACATTAAAACGGGACCTGCACTGAGAATGTAAACGACACGTTGGTTCATAAATATAAAACCAGAACAGACCTTTTGTAACTGTTCCGTCATTTAATCTTGATTAGGTTTTTTAATTACAATTAAAATGTTCATATTTTCAGTATAAACAAAACAGGTCAATCCCATTTCCAGATAGACATTTGGTTTTGATCAAAATAGAGAGAACATATTGCTTGATACCAAACTGTATCTCAATTTTGTCATAAAATGTTTTCGTGCAAACTGTAAAGCTTCATAAATCTTATTCAATTTTTTAAAATTTCAATGATTTATAAACATTTACCTAAGCCCTTTTTATGAAATCGAGGAAATACGGTACTTTAGACACAGGTGCTGGGCTTAATTTGATAGTACAAGCTAAAGTATGCATATTTTTAACATGCTATTTTTCATTTCATGTCAATTTTGCAAATTTTAATTAAAATTAATTTGAAATAATTAAAATGGTTAAATCTGAGATTCAAAGAGTACATTTAATTTTTGACAAATGTTTTCTTTGAGAAAATATATGCTTTTGATAGTCTTGCATGAAAATAGAATGGAACAGCTACATATTTCTATATTAGTCACAGAGTTTAATAGTCCCTTTACAGAGAATGTAATGATACACCAATCGTTGATACAGTATGTATGTTTCAAGAGGTACAGCCTTGATCATGAAGAGACTCTAAGGGATATTATTTTCTGCCCGTTTTGTTCTGCCTCTATGGAAAAACATCAGCCATGCATATACCATATACAAATCTCAAAATACAAAGTATTATATGTAAATAAAAATGAATTCCTGGCCAATACAATTGTATAGACATAATTGCAGTATTATTCACTTTTGTGCAGATATTGCTGAACCATTATCAAGAACAGAATGGTAAATAATTTTATTCAATAACAATTAAAAGCTTAATGTCTGCCAATACAGCATGGTATATTCGGCAATTGTTACGACTACAAATAACATGGTTATAAAGATGAAAATCTTTGGTCTTTTATCGCTTAAAAAAGATGACTATAAGATAATTTTGAGCAAGTATATTATTTTATTCCTGATGCGACATTGGAGTTACCTGGGGGTATTATACGTCAAGTATGCCATGCATCTAGTGTCCTCTCATTCACTTGTTCCACTGAGTAATCATGACGTATTCTTCGACCCGTATGCTGTCTTCAGCACTGATACCAGTGAAAGCCTCTTCAAAATCGCTGACAAGAGACACTAAGAAAGTTTATCTACATTAAGTTAGACATGTATATCATTGGTCCCTTTTTGAAACACAAACAATTTTTGATCAGAAAGTGCACTTTATTTTAGTACATGCAGTCAAAAATTGATTTGTGCTCTGTGGGCTTGGTTCGAGTTTGTCTTTTGAAAACATGTAACTTCTCACCAGTTCACCAACTTGTGTTTTAGTCTGCCACGATTGTTCAAATTGTTGTTTATATTGGTGTAACCTACTTTCTTCAGATTTTTAGACCTTTCCTCAGCAGCTTTTGGGCATTTCTTAATTATCAATGCTTGCTGTTTTTGAACTGTTCTCTGACTGTTCATACTTCACAATGTGTGACAGTAAGACTGTGATTGTATACCTCAACAAGCCAAGTGGCACACAGTACAAGAGTCTGACTGCCCTAGATGTGAGCCAACTACTATTACAGTGCTCTATAATTGGCATCTACACACACATGCCTAATATATGCCAGGCCTGCAAAATGTCCTGGCTGATCAACCCTTTTGAAAAGGTCAGCTAGTAGGGGGTGTTCTCAGGCCCTAGCAGTTGATGCTCTGGTGATGGCCTGGAGCAACCTAAGGGCTTATGCTTTTCTTCCCCCACATGTCCTTCCCAGGGTCCTGCAGAAGATAAGGTCACATGACTACAACCTCATCCTGTTCCACCCTTGTGAACTCAAAGAGAGTAGTCAACCGACCTGCTGAAGCTAAGGGGCAAGCTACCACTGAGATTCCCTCCATGGCCAAAATTGCTTATGAAACCATGGGCATACAGGTTCCACAAGAACACTGGAGTGCTAAATCTTCAAGTTTGGTGATTATCACACAGCTTGTCCATGCCTGTGGTTTCTTGGAATTGGTCACAGGTAGGATTGTAAAAGCAGGTCTTCGAGAATAATTGCTTATTTAATCTGCTAGAATGTCTTCACATGCTAGTATGCATACAGGGACATCAATCCATGGCAACCTCAGGAGACCCTTTAAGTATGGTTGCTGATAATATATACAATGTAGGATTGGTATGCCTACCTTGGAATCTCTGGATTCTGAACTTGCTTTTTTGATGGCTAACATGCTCTCTCACCCCAATCTACTGATGTTCACTGACTCCTCTCGAGAAGGAATGATTAAGGAGCAGGCAATGTGTGAGCATGTTCATTGAGTAGTTCCTCAACCACTCAATAGGTGGTGTTGTCATACCAATCGACTTTTGTCTATAAGACAAAGATTGATTAGATCGAAAAACCTATGAATCAGGAGCAGTTCCAGCTGCTATGTGCAAGGTATATGGCAATGGTAATTGAGAGGTCAGTATACTCATTAATGCCAAAATAGCTAAAAACGGAACGTTATAGGCTTAATACCAGGGATAGTCCGGAAAACCATTATAATGAATCAAAACGATACTACTCAAGGTCAAATGTCATATAACGTTTATATCTGCAGTCTGTTAATCAGTATTGTATGACTAAACATATAAAAATATACAGACAGAAACAAACGGGTTGTAATCAAATAGTGGAGAGATGCCCTACACCCATCATGTGACCTGGTTTGCCTATAAAGAGTATGGACAAATTGGCCGAAGTTCAGAAGCCTACTCAGGGGTTTCTGTCTTGACCAAAAACCTTCCTCCCAAAAAATCATACGTGTTTAGTATACATTCAATTTCCCCACGATATTTTTTTCAAGAAAGAAAAAGAAAAAAGTTCACTAGGTTGGCTGCTCTAGCTCAATGCTAAGGTGTGATATAGGCATGCACATGCCAGTTTATCTTTTGTTATTCCAAACTAAAAGCTGTGAGCCAACTGTAAGATTAAAATTTCTTTTCCCTCTATAATATTCTGTGGCACTCCGCTTCTCTGCCACGGTTTTGACTATCTTGGGAGCTAGTCAGGTGGCCTTTATAACAAACAAAAAAAACCCCCATACACTCAGCCCTATCCCACTGTCGCAACTTTGCGCTTGGCATACCCACCACCCCTGCTGATGATGCCACCTGGTATGGTCGCGGGAGCCCTAATAGGGGCTACCTTCTCCCTTCCCTTCTAAGTTTGCCCTCTGTTCTCTTCAGTGACTAATCCTAAAATATTATTGCTACAATCCCAGCACTGCACCAAGAAGGTTTTCATTGACTCTTAACCAATTCTTCTTCCTCGAAAATCGCCCTTCAATCCTAGTATCCATGCTAACCCATCATTCTCTGCCATGTCCCTTACTTGCTCTTAGCTTTTGCATTGTCCATCTCTCTTTCACTATTGTACAAACAGCTGGTCTCTAAGTGCTCTATAACCTGTACACCATGTCAACATATGTTCAATGGTCTCATCCACGTCCTCCCTGCACACCTTACACTTCGCATCACTCCCATTTGTCCACTTCTGTTTCCTCTTCTCCAGGTTGATCACTCCTGCTCTGCCCTGAAAAAACAGTCTAGAACCATTGCTACCATCCCAACATTTACTCTTCACTGGCTTGTCTACAGCTCTATATGTTTTCAGTGTGCTCTTCCCTCAACCCTCTTTCCCAATGCTCCACATGTTTCTCTTGAACCATCTTTCCTATATACGGTTTCCAGGCCATTTCAATCTCATCTGGCCCTTTCAATATATATTTCTCAGCTAACTTGTCTATTTCTTGAATCCATTTTGTTTTTTCACTAACAGCCTCTGTGTAATCCTTCCTACACCATCTTTTCTCATTCACCTGTTGCAAATAACCCCAATAGCCTAACCTAGCCTTAGCTATTCTATCTCTTACTGGTAAACATCCCAACTCTCCCAACACAGCCTCTGTTGCTACACACAGTGGTGCCCCAAACACCCATTTCCCCATCTCCCTTTGTGCCATCTCCATTCATTCAATATCCTTTTCATTGATGGCTATCACATCTAACCCATATGACATCCCAGGTATGGCTACACGCTCCCACAGCACCCTTCCTGTGAATGATCTATTGAAGCTCTTCGCTGCTGTGACCTTTATCAGACCTTTCCCTCTATTCACCTTCTGACTGATTTTCTTTACATGGTACTTGAACATTCCCTGTCCTGTGACCTTAATGTTCACCCCTAAATATTCATACTCTTCCCCCTTCTCCAATTCTAATGACTTTCTCTTGACCCTCTGGTATCCTAAACTTCTCTACCATCCATTTCTCCTCCTGTCTTCTCTTCGGCCCCAAGACCATGACCTGACTTTTCGTCTCACTAAACTCTAATCTCCACTTTTCTCCAAAGGCACCTGCTATCCTCAAAAGTTCCTTTAACTCTATACCTGTATCTGCCATTAACACAATGTCATCAGCAAAGAACAACCCTGGTATCTTTTCTCCTCCTATTGTTACTCCTTTATTGCCTTTCTCTTCCTTTTTCTTGCCACCTCCTATATCCTTAGTCTCCTCTACTACTTTGCCTTTATGTTTAAGCTTGTCAATGCCTACCTTCTTCCTTCTCAATACCTGTTTCCAAAAAACTGCTAATGAATCACCTCCACTTGACAGAACCCTTTTCGTCCTTTTATCATCCCTCTTTATCCTTCTCTGTGTGTTCATCTTCTGTATGACCCTTCTTACTTCCTTGTACTCCTCCTCAGCCTTAGCTTTCCATTCTGCTGTCTGTATTTCCTAGCAAACCTCCAAGCTTTATTCTTAACCTTCCTATTTTTAATTGCACTCTTTATCTCTGCATCTATGCTATACCCTTTCTTCTCTACTGGTACTTCTTTTCTTCCTATTATGTCCTTTGCAACCTCAAATATTACTCTCCTCATGTCATCTGCCATCCCCTGAATATCAACTGATTCACTCTCCACCCACCGTTCCTCCCACCCCCTCAGCCCATCATATAGTCTTTGTCTGTATGCTTCCCAGTCAGTATCCTTACCAACACACCACACCCATTTGACGCCCCCTTGTTTCTCCTCTTTCTTCACGCACCTAAGATTCACAACTATCCAATTATGGTCGCTTCCAATATCCATATGCCCTTCCTCATCAATGTTACATGTCTCAATATCCCTGAACATTCTCTCATCTACCATCACATAGTCTATGATTGATCTCCTGTCACCTGCACCCCATGTCCACTTTCCTTTACAATGCATGTCTCTATTCAAAAACTCTCTAGAGAAGCTAAGTAGCCTCCTTCCATTCCTGTTTTGGTCTCTATCACCTCCATTAATCACGTCTAATCCATCTCCTATGTGACCATTGGAGTCCCCCACAACCATGACCTGGTATCCCTGCTCCTGTACACTGTTGATATGTGTTCTTAACTGCTCATACACCTGGTCGTTCCATTCCTCTGGTAATCCCTCTCTGCCTACATATACTACCCCTAGTATTATCTTACTCATCTGTGACTCTATTCCTATCCACTGTATCTCATTCCTAATCTCACGGTTCTCATCATCTTCAGTCCCAACTCTGTGACACTTCACTCCCTTCTTAATGAGAAAACCTACCCCTCCTCCCTTTCTCTGCCCTACTGCCCTCCCGCTTCCTGTGAAGTTATACCCCTCAGGTACATCTAATTGACCCTATTCTCCTCCCCTTAAATGTGTCTTTGTCAGGGCCACTACATCCATGTCTTCCTCCTCAGCTACCATGCAAATATCTACCATCATTCCTCTAACTCCTCTGCAGTTTACATACCCCACTCTAATCCTTGACCCCTGGTCCTTCCTTTCTGATTTCTTTCCTCTTCCTTCTCTGCCAGTCCTAGCCTCTTGAATGGGTGCTTGGTTACTTCGTTTCCCTGCTGCTGTTGCACCCACTCACTATACACCTGCCCGAACCTGTTTCCTCCTATCTGGCTCGGGTGCAAACCATCCCATGCAAGCATCTCCTTCTTGCCTACAAAGTCCTCCCATATATCCCTGAATGCAAACCCTTTCTCCCTGCACAACCCTCCCAGCTGCCTATTAATCGCTACAATCCTGCTAGCTTCCCACCCACTCATTTTATACCTGGGCAAAATCCCCATCACAAAAGGCTCACAGTCTAAATGGCCTAACCTGTCTATCAGCCTCTTGTACCTCCCTAGCACTATCTCTGTTCCCACCCTGCCCCTTCCTGCCCCCTCCTCTCTGTCCACCAGGTCGTTAACCCATACCTGTACCACCACCCTCGGACACTGCCCACTAGACCTGACTAACCCCTCTACACGCTCCTCCACATCCCTAATCTTTGCTCCTGGTAAACACACCCTAACCCTATTCCCTCTATCCTGCGTACAAAACATTCTGTCTACCCTCCTTACAAACACTACTTCCTACCACTACTGCCTTTCTAACCCTCTCTCCCCTCCCCTCCTCCTTACTACCCTATGCTATCTGTGCTAACCCCTCCCCTTCTTCCCTTATCTCCCCCTCATCAATACCGCCTGCTACCTGTATTGCCTCCTTCCTCCCACAACCCCCTGCCCCACGTCACTGCCCTGGTCCTGTCCCTATCCTTTTCCAAGTCAAACTTCAGGGCTGCCCACTGTAGATCTAGGGTCTCCACCCTCCTGCACCTCCCACATGTGTACACGAAGCTATCCTCCTGCGCCTCCTCAAAAGTACATGTTAAATTGCACTCAAGTCCCCCCACATACCACACTCCCTGCACTCTATAAATCTATCCCATCCTGGACCCTTACCCTCCCTCCCGCTCTCCTCTCCTCCTGGTCATCCCTGCCCCCATCCTTGGTCCCGTGCCCCTGCCCCTGCACACGAGAAACCCTTGCCCCTACCCTCCTTACCAGTCCGCCACTGCCTACCCTTCTGAACCCCTGCACCCTCCGTAACATCCTCCGTGACAACCCTCAGCCCAACATCCTCATTTGATCAAGTGCCTATTTACAATTTCAAAGGTCCTGCAGTTTCAAAATGGTGTCTTTGCTCTTTTCCCACTACAACTACCAATTTCTTCTAAAGTACTACCTACATCCACTCAGATATTTCCCTGCACTGTCCCTATATGTTCCCACAACAAGACTGCAAATCGAAAGTAACTCAAAAATCACAGTCATTTTCAGTTCCCCGAAACTCTTTCTTAAAGGCAGGGTGTCGTTCAATATCTTTAAATGCTTGGTATTACATTTTCATGACTGTACATGGTATTTCTCAGCTATCTACTTTCCGAGTGTTTCTGGGCAAGGCCAAGATGTTAGTCGAAGCTTACAAGGAATGCTTGAATGAAGATTGTGGCTACTTAGTCTTTGAAGTAACTCCAAACATGCAAGAAAAGTATAGCATGAGATCACGCATCTTTCCCATTGTATTGTGATGTGTGTGGGTATGCCTGTTTGTTTTGATTTCAGGCGTCACTGTACTCAATGAGTGTGTACCAGGTCACAGAGTTAGCCTGTTTTGTAGGGGTGACTCTCAGGCTGCTTGTAAACAAAGTCTTCACCTACATTCATATGACTCATTTCAGTGTAGTGTCTGTACACATTTCGGAGGTGACCTTGAAAGGTCAGAGACAGGTCTCACTCAATGCACAGGGATGTGTTACTAATTGGACAATTCTAAAACAATGGTGACATTTCTTTGTCTAAATATATGTATAGCAGCTATTTTCCTGACTGGAGAAGAAAGAATTCTGAAGGCCTGACAGAAGCTGTGTGTTGTCATGAAGCCACTAGGATTGTGAACTTTTATTATTGTCAGGGAGACACCCATTTTCACATTGTATCTGTGGAGTGTGGACAGTGTCTTTGAGTGGACTGGTATATTTGGTGTTAATTGTACCACATCGGAACCAAACTGCACCTTTGTGGGATTGGATCAGCACCACACCTTTCAGTACCAAATTGGTACTAACCCGTTTCTCTATAGAATTTATACCAGATCATTTGGCACCTGTCATAGGACTCGGTATTGTGGGACAGTATCTGTGGATACTCTCACCAGGGATAAGGATTTACTTAAGACTATTTAACTATTGAAATGCCAGCCGAGATAAGTTTACCTACTTTGTACTGACTTCGGTTGTTAATATATTTTTATTTTTAAGTTGTATCATTGTTGTCATTCTTTGTTCAGTTCTGCTTATATTCAGAAGGTGGGCATCATAACAGTACACATACCAAAGGCAAAGTGGACAATTGTAAGGGAGATCATCATGTGCTTGGACCAGTCAAGATGAGTCCAGTCATCAAGAATGATGCCGAAGTTTGATGATTGCTTTTAGTATACAATAGAAAGTACAGAGAACTAGTTTACTGAAAACAGTTACCAAACATTACTTGTCATCTCAAGGTAGAGTCGCCACCAACCTAACCCACGGAAATATTCCCTTCACGGAACATTATCAGATGAAGCTGAAGATAAATAGAGTTGCCTTTTGTATAAATGCTGATGAGGTATCAGTGCAGAGAAGAAAAAGCAAGTCATTTGCCTTAAATCACCGATATTGTTAGAAGCAGTGGCTCCTGTCCTGCATAGTGCATTGAAATGATTTATATTCAGAAAAGTGCATTGATACCTTGGGAAAAGCAACAACGTCTATTGAAGCATTGCAATTAGCCTAACAGGTTAAAAATTATCCATTAGGAAAGAAGTAACAGATGATAACACTTTAAATGTAGGCAGAGAGGTTGAAGTGGTACCCCAAAATGTATACTCGTGTGATCAAGCTTTGTCACGTTATATGAAGAATGATGACAGACTGGATGATGGAATGGGAAAGGGGAAATCAGCTATGAGGGGTACATGATACCAGGTTCTTACATTATAGATCTGGTGAAAGACTCCCAGTGCAAGTACCCGTATATGTCATGACGTGATGAGCACGGATATCCCATGAGGGCATATCAGACATCAAATGAAATTGAAGCTGAAGCCACTGAAGAAGAACAGGACGCCCTCTGGAGTACCTGATAATTTTTAATTGTATTAAAAATAATACCTGACAAAAAGATAAAGCTCAGCTTCTGCCAAATGGAACACAATCTTTGTTGTTCAAATACACCCCTTCATGAATAACAATGAAAGGCATTTTACATTTTCATATTTTATTTTTACCATAAAATAAGAGTAGACAACAACATGCAGCATATCTTAAACGTTAGTTTTTTCAGCCATGGCTATGGCTACTTCGTCTCGAGGCATAAGTTTTTGGTTCGAAACCAAGCATCTGTATATCTGATCATAGCCATGCAATATGTTTGTGACAGATTGGGTCAGATACTCTCCAAATGGTCTGCATGACACTTCTCACAAATATCAGCAGATGCTCATGTGGAACTCTTCAGGGCTGTGGTGACTTTAAAGTAGTCTGGCCAGCTGGTTGTGATTTTTAGTACCCTTTGGTACATATAGGCCTGGGGGGGTATTGCTATTGCCTGCATCTGTGTGTAAATTCATGTATCCGTCCATCTGTGTGTCCCTTTTTCTTGTACAGAACTACAGAAGAACCAGATAAGCTGGGATCATGAAACTGTTTCAGTTGATCACCCTTTTAGCTCAGCTGACGGCTGAGCTTTGGTGAGAGGTCTGTCATTCATCATCTGTCCGTCTGTCCGTCCATCCTCAGTCCATCTGTCTGTTGTCCATCCGCAATTCACCTTTTCAACTTGTTCTAAAAGACCATAGGTCAGTTCCACTTCACACTTTGTAGGGACGTGCTTTGGGTAGGTCTCCACCAAATTTGTTCAAATTATTAGGGTCCAGTGATTTCTTTATGAGTTTTTTGTTCACTTTGGGGCAAAATCTAAAAAAAATCTTCTTCTCCTAAACCACCCACCCCATTGCATTGACATCAAACAAGAACACTTGTACGTATTCCCAGTTCTTAATTTGTTCCCCAAGTGGCGCTGATTTTTTGTTGGTGTTTGTTTTCGCTATTTTCACTTCTTGTCCAAAACCGTCACTCAGATTAAGCTGACAATTGGTGGATGTGTTTCTTGTGGAAGGGTCGAACAAAGTTGTTCACTAAGTGGTACTGCTGTGGATTGCTGATTTTTAACGATTTTTTTCAATTCGTGTACTTATCGGTAAAAGTACCTTTCCCATTGACTAATATGTAAGTCAATGGGCCTTGTAATTATAAATCATATTTTCGACTAAACCGTAGGCCAGATTGATTTCATAGGCCATACTTGTGTCAACCTTGGTAGGGATATACCTTAAATAGGTCTCTACCAATTTTGTGCAAGTGGTCATGCTCCAGTGATTTTTGGACTTTGGTCTCATTCCTAGGGTCACAGAGCAACTGACCCTATCACTAGCTATGTAAGACAATGACATTCTAATGGTAATTTACATTTTGGACTTCTCCAAAGAAACTGTGAGTCAGATCAACTTCAAACTCGGTGGCAATGTATCTTGGGTAGGTTTCTCCCATATTTCGTCAAATGGTCACGCTCCAGTGATTTTTGGATTATCTATGATTTTTTTTTCTTCAAAAGTTTGAATAGGACAGTTTAAGTTAGCAATTGCTAATAATGGTCATAACTGAAATGAATTTGGCCATATGTGTCAAACGTGGTAGGCCTCTACCTATTTTGTGCACATGGTCATGATGCAGTGATTTTTGGACTTTGATCTCAGTCCCAAAGCCAGGGAACAACTGACATGAAATCTACTGTTCATTTGATCATTTGCGACCTATCTTGAGTCAGGACTTTGATGTTGCACATGTCAAGATCTCTCTATGAAAGTCATGCTAAGACAGTACCTGGGTGACCTTGACCTCATTTCTGGGGTCACAGTGCAACGTGCAAGAATTTTACTCGTCACTATAACTGGAAAACTACTTGAACTGGGACATTGATGTTGCACTTGAGAGTTCTTCCACATAGGTCCTACTTACTCAATACACAGGGGACCTTGATCCTATCCAAAGTTCACAGAGCCCCAAGTGTGATGAATCTTTAGGTCAGCAGAGTGTGGGCTGTTTACACAGCCTTCTTGTTGAAGTTTACAACAAGTTTGAAGGACAAAAGCCTGGACTCAATTGTAAGGTCCTATAGATTTTTTTTTATGAATTTCTTGTAGACATTATCCGGAGAACCAGAATTGCTAGGTTCATGAAACATTTGCAGATAATCAGCTTTGCAAGAGTCTTTGACAAGCTTAATAGACAGTGACCTTTACTTAACTTGAAGGTGACCAGAGGCGATTTTAAGGTCACATACGTCAATTCTCTATGAATTTCTTGCATGCGGTATCAGGAGAACCAGAATTGCTATGCTCATAAAATATCTTCAGATAATCACCCTTGTCAGGTTCTGCGTCAACTTGAAGGACAGTGACCTTGGCCTTATTTAAAGGTCACCAAAAGGGATTCTTGTCCTTAATAAATGTCTTATACAGGAGATCTTAAGATCTTAATGAGATAAGATCAAAGGACTTTCAAAGTTAATCGCCTTCGTAAGGGTCTAGCTCAGGTTTGAAGGACAGTGACCTTGACCTGAATTCAAGGTCACCAGGGGGCAATCCACGTAAAATTGCGAGTAACATGAGACGAGCCAGATAAGCTTGGATCACAAAACTTTAGGGTTGATCTTCCTTTGGAAAGGTGAATTCGTGTTTGAGGGAAAAGGATCTTGACTCAATTTGAAGGTCACCAAGGTCAATTTACTTTGAAATTCTAGCAAACAATATTAGGAGAACCATGCCCCTTTTATGCATGGCTGACGTAATGTAAGGCATTTGCCATTGTGTTTTTTCTAGCCCTTATAAGTATGCTGAATAGTTTTAATATTACCCTTCTACCGCAGGCCATTAATGGCGAAATGATTCACACCTAGATCCCTTGCCACAGCAGAGTGCCTTTTTTCTAGCCTCAATTTGCCCAACAGCACTAGCTTGTACTCTAATTGACAGTCTTGGCATATTGCGTCAAACACCTGAGGTAGAACCCATACCTCACCTCAACTTATACCACACCATTTACCATGACCTGTTCTGGTTCGTTTCCAAATTGTTCACTGCATTGGGTGTAGAATGAACCAAAATATTCTTTCACGTAGCTTTATTGGGATCATGAAGCTACTTCAGAACACTTTTTTCAAAAGTTGCCTTTTTGACCTCATCTCAGATTTTGTGCATGTGTTTTTACTCATGAGTTCAGAACCTAGTCATCACTAGGAAAGGTCTAAACAAATCTTCATTTGCTGATATCTAATACATCAAGTGTTTATATTTTCAGCTAAAAAGACTAATTTTGGAACAGTTCACATATTGCTGTAAGTGCTAGTGGTGTACCTAGTCAGTGTATCCAATGTTTGACTTATTTAGGTTTTTTATTTTTTCTGAAAGGGTCAGAAAATATAAAAGTTGTTGATGACAACAAACGTTTGATCATGTATGTAGCAACTTGATTTAACTCACCTTAATCTACAAAGCATGCATGCAAGTCTGCTGTAAAATAAACCCTAAATACCCAAATAAAGCATGAGCCATGTGAAGGGGATGTATTCAATGCCTTTGCTTCCCACATGCATCACAATTTATGACGCTCATAAGGATTGTTTGCTTAAATATGGGTGAACAAGGTAGCAGAAACAAGTTATGATTTTATCAAAAGTCAGACAAGTCTGACGTGAATCAATAAGGTTTACATTGCAAATTATTTGAAACAGTTGAATGACTAATGCACTGTTGAAGGGAGACTAATCCCAACTTTTGCTGGCCATGGCAATGGAATTTGCTATGGTTATCTATCTATCTATCTATCTATCTATCTATCTATCTATCTATCTATCTATCTATCTATCTATCTATCTATCTATCTATCTATCTATCTATCTATCTATCTATCTATCTATCTATCTATCTATCTATCTATCTATCTATCTATCTATCTATCTATCTATATATATATCTGTCTGTCTGTCAGTCTGTCTGTCTGTATGACTGTCCGTTTGTCTGTCTGTCACTTTACTACAAATGCAGTATGGGTTGCTCGATTTTACAAATTCAATCAATAAATCAGCTTGGATATGATAAAAAAAAAAAATTTCCCAGTTTGGGTTGTATGAATTGAATGACCAAAATGTTCCTACTAAGACCACCGAATGGGCGTAAATGTGATCTTATTAAGGCATGTAGTTTAATTAAATATCCACAGTAATGTAACTCTAAATCTCTAGCCCTGATGTAGAAATAGTTTCTTTACAGAGATGTTATGAACAGGACATCCTATGGATAAATGTATCTTTATATAGCACTTGTTTCCTTAGATAAACCAGTAAGATTATGCACACAGGATGTGGGTTGAGGTACTTCATGCTTTACTCTTAGACTAACTTGACGCCACGGGCACTAGTCAAATTAGATTAAAAAATAGGTCAATGCACTCATTGCCACTCTGATTTTGTAGAGTCCAAGAGGAAGCTGCGAGAATAACACATTGTTTCAGCTATTAAGTTTAACATATATCCAATATGCAGCAGCAATTGATTTAAACAGATTATCAATACCCTCCAGCAACACTCATATCAGTGTGACAGACCAGTGGGCAGATCTACAACTACCTGTTGCAAAAAAAAAGGATTTTGCTGGTACACTGTCACGAGGAGTAGACCTGAAAACATCAAAATCCACAATGGAAAGCCTTGCATTTCCGCTTATATTGTTTATAGATGCAGGTATGTTCCCACATATTACTACTGACGTTTGAGCTTGAACAGGGTTACACCAGTTATGTTTTCTCCGATGTTTTATACCATGTCGTGGATAAATTATGTCTGCTATGTTTATAAGTAGTTGGGTGCCTATCTATCTATCTATCTATCTATCTATCTATCTATCTATCTATCTATCTATCTATCTATCTATCTATCTATCTATCTATCTATCTATCTATCTATCTATCTATCTATCTATCTATCTATCTATCTATCTATCTATCTATCTATCTATCTATCTATCTATCTATCTATCTATCTATCTATCTATCTATCTATCTATCTATCTGTCTATCTGTCTATCTTTCTATCTGTTTATCTATCTGTCTGTCTCTCTATCTATCTATCCAACAAACCATCCATCCATCTTCCTGTCTGTCTATCGGTCTGTCTCTCTCTATATATATATGTGCGTGCGTGCGTGTGTGTGTGTGTGAGTGTATCATATGTCTCTTTTCACCCAGCTTTGTACAGCCCATATCGTGCAGTGGAAAAATGCATCCCAACTTATACGTAATTTATTTGACTACGTCTTGATAAAATGTCAAATGTACAAGCCACACCTGCTATAACATCACCCTGGGTCCTCGGTCAACCTTTTTGGGTTGCCCCGATGGCCTACAGGTCAGCGTGTTCGACTTTACATTTAGCTTGGCGAGTGTGCCGAAGGTTGTGGGTTCGAATCCCATACAGGTCAACATATAATTTATCGTATTTTTTATAATTAATTGAGGCGTCATTCCAACTTCAATTTGTAAGTTTGTAACATAGCCGCATCCAATGAACCCAAATTGTAAAATTGTAATTTATACAAATAAGGTGAATACACAAAATTTAAATCTCGAACAACATCAAAACTATTATATATAGTGGTGTCACTCTAACTTTAAATTGTAGGTTTGTGATGTAACCTCATCTAATGAACCATTAACTAAAGTTGTAGAAGTAAAATTTTATGAAAAATAGGTGAATAAACAAAATTTTAATCTTGAACAGCTTCAAAACTTTTATTGATATACGTGCCATTTTAACTTAATTTTAAAAATTTCAGGCATGGATGCATACGATGAACCATGAACCAAAGTCGTAGGACTTGAATTTGTGTAAATAAGGCCAACACACAAAATCAAATTTGAAAAACGTATATATAGAAGTACCATTTCAATTTCTATTTTTAGGTCTGTGACATAATCGCACCCCATAAACCATGAACCAAAGTTGTAGGGTTTTAAATTATGCCAATACACATAATTAAGATCTTGAATAGCTGCAAAACTTTTATAGATGGCGGTATCATTCAAACTTCAGGTTATAAATTTGTGAAATGACCACATCCGATGGCCCAAGAACCAAGTTGTAGCATTTCAATTTATGCAAATTGGCCTTACACACAAAATTTAGATTATGTTGAACAATGGCAAAGCGTGGCATTTTAAACTGTTCTCCTTTTGAAGGGACCCATACATACTTGCTATGAATCAAATATTCTTTTCCAGTTTGTTTGTAGTTTCCAGTTTCCATAAACTAAAGACAGCACAGAGTGATTAATGCTATGCTTTTTCTGGCATTTTGTACTGCCGTCCTTTCCCCATCTCACAGTAGAACGCCATTTTATCGTCTGCTCGTAGGTATTCAGGGCGGGCATGCAGGTACTATGAAGACCATCGACCATGAAAGGCGCCGGCTACAGCAGTGGCATTGCATTAGCTATGATGCATATCTAATGGCTAATAACCAATCAGTAGCCAAGATTCTTATCAAAAATGGGATAAAGTATCATCGCTTGGCATATCAATAGCATGTCCACTGAAGCAACAGCATCACCAACCAATGAACAAAGCATCACACAGCCTGAATCAGAGCTTTTTATTTGAAACTGATTGCCGTTGGCACATTATACTGTGGAATATCTTTGTGTTTATTTTTATTTTTCAGTATCTGAGATACTTTTGCCCATGATTGTCATGAGTGGTATATTGTTTGTTCTGGCATTGGGAATTGCCTGTTGGTACACATTTATATTTCACAAAGGTAATGATCTATGCATTTTGCACAGGAAATGTCAGTACTATTATAGTGTAGATTTATGTCTATTTAATATTATTTTTGAGAAAAGCAGGTTTTTGGCTGCAATATTTTTAATTTCTGAACTGTAACTATTATGAGTGCATGCATTTGCGACAATATTTTCTTGCTGCTGTTTCAAGATCATATGACATTTATACCCTTATTGCTCGTGGTATTGAACATATTGTCCTGTCTCGTTCCATGAAGACGGAATCACCAGATTTTTTTGTGACATTCGACTCACCAAGAATAAAGTTATTTACCTGACATGCTAATTTAATGAATCCCATCGGTAACCATCTGACACTAAAACTAAAGGGAGTCACTGAAGGAGACATATATTTCCCGGAGCGTTGTTTTGCAGCATTTAAGTGACCAAACTTTCAAGACCTTGAAATTGGTTTTAAAGCTTCCTCATCGGCGAGGTTTCTTCCCAACAAAAAACATGCCTCGCGCTCAAGCAGCCAGCTCCTTTTGAGTTATATTTTCTACGGAATACGACTATTAAACATGAGCAATTTTAGCAATTCATCCACAAAGAGAAAATACCGTTTAATGTTGTGCAGTCACTAAGGGCAACAGCATTAAAGGCGGGCAAAAACGACAGTAGGGACCAGGTAATTTCAACTCTCGAGTGCGCTTGCTCTTTAAAGTGAAAAGTATCTCGGCCGCAAGACAGAAGAGTGAGAACTGGCATGGGAGACGACATGAAAGCTGGCTAGCTTTCACGACGCATCAGGCTATCAAAGTGTCTTGAAGCGAAAGATTCGTGAAAGGTAGCTTGCTTTCACGGGCGAGGTCTCAATCACGCAGCAGTTTCGGCTGGTTAAAGGCGGAAGAGTTTCATGCCTTGATCGGTCAGAGAATAAAAACAAAGCACAATACTTAATGAGGTGTGATAAAAACATGCAGTTTTGAAGGCTAACAACTTATCGTACTTTGTTTGATAGTGCTGGAATTGCTTTGCACAGTGTTGTACAAGTGCACGTCTTGTGTATCTTTTTAGACCTACCGTTTAACACTTCCGTGTGTATATGTATTTTTGTATTCGTGTCAGAGTACATGTTAATTACTGTGCGTTTTTCAGTGAATATACGTAACACACAGAAGAGCTGTGTCGCAAAACAGAATGCTCCTGACAGTCATCCTTTTCTGTCATCAATCATCTCTGACAAGGCACCAGCTAACGATCAAAGTGATGATCAGAGTGTCCACTATTGTGACATTCCAGTTCTCAGATCATCAAGTATTCCCGACCTGAACACCTCTGGAAATGACATGAATAGGGACAGGGTTAACATTAAATTAGAAGTTAAAATGCCGGATGCGTTTTACAAGGGCCAAGGTGAGTAACAATCAGACAGAGGGCATTTGCCATTTATAAAAGTATGTTGGTTTGTCAGATCATATAGTATTAATCCTTCTACACTAAAATTGACACAAAATACCCAGACAAAATATAACAATGTGTCAATCGTCACCTTGAAACAGGGTTTTGTTTGTGAGGCTTTACAAAAAAAATCGTTTTTTAAACAGGTTGAATATTTTTGTTCTTTTCCCATTAATCATCTCAGAATGATATTTTATTTAGAACTACGTGACAAACAGTAAATGATACGTGATCAAAGATCTGTACATATATATATATATATATATATATATATATATATATATATATATATATATATATATATATATATATATATATATATATATATATATATATGTGTGTGTGTGTGTGTGTGTAGCTCTGCTGCCGAAATATACCGGAGATGACAAAATCAATCAAGTCGGTCCATCTGTGCATCTGTCCATCCATCTGTCCTTCGCTCCTTCTGAAACGGTTGCTTGTGAATTAGCTTATTAGCTCAGTTTTTCATGTATTTTCATAACCTGTGAAAGGGACAAAAACCTCAAAAAGCGGATTCAATATTGGTGGCGCCACCTATAGCTTTATATATTGGAGCAGAATATGAGAATTGAGAGAATGCCATTTCGCTAAGGGTTTATAATTGTATTGGTAGGCATGTCGATGAAACGAAAAACAGAACACATGCGGCGCCACATACAGTAAATGGATGACATTGATGAAACTATATTGAAAATAGATATAAATTCACTATCGTGAGAAATAATGGGGTAAATAATACCAACAGTAACACCGAAGTATATGATATGTGGAAGAGTACTGTTGCAATTTAAGGATGAGTTTGACCACCCTTTTCAAGGTCACAGAGCGAATTAATTTGAGGAAATGATTTGTTGTCCTAGTAAATACATCCCAAGTAGTGAACATACATAAACATACATTCTACGGAAAGATTTCAAAACAAACCGATATCAAGTGCATAGTCATGATGGCGCCATAGGTAGAAGAAAACGGATTTAGGCCCATGGGTGTCCAAAGTACTTAAAATCGATTATTGGGAATATTCATTTAGATGGAACTACAAAACCCATACCAAACATGATTCAGACCAATGCTCAAATTGCGCCCTACGTTTGCTGGTCCTGGCCCTATTTTTCAAGGTCGTTAGGCATTTGTGTAATGGAGAGTAAATTCAGTGAAAGGGACACAGTTCGCCGTCCTCAGGTTAACATCATACGACTTTCAGGACGTATGAAGGGAGTAAACATCTAAGTTGAGTTCGTTATTGTTGGTGCAACCTATATTATTGTGTACTACATGGACCGAATGTGAAAAATGAGTCATCATTGATATCCTGGCGGCTTCACATCCATTGTTCACTTCATTAAGTGAGATGCAACTGTACAATTTAAACCAAGTATAGTCACGCAAATGCTTGTATTGTCTTCATTGCGCTACCTTGCTCTTTTTTTCAAGAACCTTAAGCATGTTAGTACAGGACAGCAAATTCAGTGAATATGATGCAGTTCACAATCTCCATGTTAAATTCGAATACCGTTGGAGGCAGATGTGGGTTTAAATATTTGTGGACCATGGCATTATAACTATTTTTTACTTTAGTACAGCAAGCTTTTCGTATCTAAGTAACATATTCCCTGCACGTTTCATCTTTTCGAATGTACATTACCACCATATATCTCGCCTGTTCTATTTTTTCTCATGCATGACAGATGAACATTAGGCCCAGGTGCCTCATATTTAATATACAGGCGATTTAGTTTGTCAGCATTGATTCCAGTAGTTTAGTCTCTGCCAAAGTTAAACAAATGTTAATATGTTATTTTCCTGCTCACACATTTAAAATTACGCTTGTTCAAGGCTTAATTACATTAACCGGAAACGGAGCATTATGGGCAACAATTAAGGAAATGAAAGTTTTGGAATCGGTAAAATGCAGTTATTTGGGAGCTTATTGATAGCGCCTGTCAATTGTGTATTTTTCTATGTACTAATATTCACCCCTATCGTTTTGCTTCCCCTATATACACTACATACGTATAATCGAAATCAACTGGTGGCTAATGGCAAAGAGTGGATGTGTTTTACAGATAGAGTCACTGGTATTGTTGGCTTATTATCTGCTTCCTTAAAAATTGGAGCCTCCTGGTAGATAAACACATCCAGTCTCACTAATTGACTGGTAATTATCTACCAGAAATGGTGTCATAGTTATTAGGTTTATCCGGAATAAGTGTTTATGGATTTACTTTCCTGAACACCCGTTTTCCTATGCTTCTCGATGAAACCAGAAGCAAAGTGCAATGCCTAGCCACCAGAACCATGTTCGTTTCTGCTGCCATGTCTCATTTGATGTTGAAACTACATATGCCCAGAAGACCTCCTATCTGGTGGATGTGGTACACAATTACAAAAAGATTGATTGGTACAATCTGGGACATATAACTAAGATAATATCATATTTCCTCATACAGTTTATCTCTGCTTCCGCAATAAATATTTGCCATGACATTGAAGAGAGGGCGTATGTCTTTGTCAACATTAAAGTGGAAAATGGATGATTGATATGTTTATAAATATATATATATATATATATATATATATATATATATATATATATATATATATATATATATCTACACACACATATATATATATATATAGAGAGAGAGAGAGAGAGAGACAGACAGACAGACAGAGAGACAGACAGAGAGAGACACAGAGAGAGAGAGTCTTAAAGCACTGCTTTAACAATGGACGTTTTGCTGTGTTACTAACGCAGAATGGGCTCTTTACAGAGGTGGACCTGATTGGAGATTGCACCTTCTACTAGTTTATAATTATTGTAAACATTCACATTTCACATGTAAGATAAAGAGTATGTACTTCCATATGGTCACATCATTCCTGAGGCATAGATTTGTGCCTGTGTTACCATATCTTGGAAGACATGGTTCTCGGATAAAGCCACTTACATGTACACTATTATGTATAGCTTGTGATGCTTGTAGGCGGGTCCAGTCTGAATGTGTATTGTATTTGTGTCTTTTTGTCCAGAACCACTTCGTTGTGTAGTAGATATTTTACATAAATAAATCTCCCTTTCTGGCACACTCTTAAATCTGTGGCAATTAACGTCTGTAGGAGATCAAACCCATCAGAGTCAACAAACTTGTTTCCACAGAAATGCTGATGCGATGTATTACATGTGTCGTTACTGGCTCTATTTACCACAGACTGCCAATAGGCTGATGGTACTACCAAATCTGTTGAAGCAAATCGCCTCTCTTGCCAGAAATAATTAGCTGGACAATAATATGTAAAGACAAACCAAATCTTGACCCCGAAAATTGAATAAAATTCATGTTTCCAAGGCTAAGCTTTAGCCATATCCAGAAACATAAACAAATTTTGCTTGGGAAAAAGTAGTTCTGCCACAAGACACAGAATTTATTTCATCTATACCAATGAAACAGATAAGGTTTGATGACAGAATTATACATCATGTATCAAACACGTCAGAAAATATCCACAGAAAAGTGGAATTAGCAATGTAATCCGACAGCAGGGGATTTCCAATATGATGTATGGAAAAATTATCAGCCCAAAGTGCACAGTGGTGCAGGCACAGTGTAAAAATGATGTTTGAGCAATTGCCGCTAGGCAGAACTTCAGATGGCAGGTGTTCCACTTCTTTATACATGCACACATGCAAATAGATATCTCAACATTCACTGTCAATCAAATATGGGTGTAGAATGCTTACAACAGCAACAGCATACACTGATAAAATCATATACCTGCTGATATGTTTGACAAGGCAATTACAGTACACAGTTGGGTACTGATGTGTAACCCTGGCACAAAATATTGGCAGCAATGACAGGTGTATGTGGTCACTATACGGACAGTGCACTAGGCCACGCAAAGGGATTATGTGGTTGTGCTCATTTTACCATATATAGCACAGCCTTATACCAAAAGAGATAAACCTCCCTTATAGACTGGGTTTATCGCTGCTACCTAAAATCGTGCCTATTGAGTGTTCCTGCCTCTGTTGTGCTACCTACCGAGGGCAGATTCAAGGCTTTGACAATGAAAGTTTCTCATATGAGTCTCAGTAAAAGATAACTGATTGATTGATACAGGGCTCCTTTCAAGAGCTCATAAAGTCCTTTCTACATCAGCAGCTAAATCTGACACGCTAAGCCTGCACATATGCAAAAAGTCATTGCATAGAATTTAAATGTCTCTGCAGATATTTTTGCATTTTAGCACAGAATTGCATATTGTGTTTTTAACAGACTGTAGACAATTTAAGCAGCGTACATGCCAGTTGAAAGAAACCCCTGCAAGCTATGTATGAAGATTTGCGTGATTTTCTTGCTCGGCAGAGGGCCTCACATACATATGCTTTTCTCATTAGCCTTTGAAAAAGCAAAACACTTTTGAGCTTTACATATATTTACATGTGCTGTTGGATGTATTGCCCTGCATTGCATTGTTGGACAACATGCTTGTGATCCAATATGTATGGTGGTTATAGCAGCTCAGCATAATAGAATATTTAATTTGGAGGTGAAAGGGAAACTGGTGATGTTTCATGTGTCTTAGTGTAGTGGATCACCTTCAAAGAGCATGTCCACAGACAGTGTGTCTTTCGTACCATTGTAGGGGGTCATCTGCGTGCAGACAAAAGCTTAGCACTATAACTAATGTGTATGATGTGTATTACAGTATATTAGTATGGTTGTAGTAATTTTTATTATTTTTCATGATTTATAATATGTTCAAGCCATTTACTTTGACTGAATGAACTCGACGTATAAACGGGCAGACTGAGGGAAATATCAAACGGGACAAGCAACCTAGTTTGATGCAATAATAGATCTGCGGCAGCTAAATTGTATATTGACCTATCCTTGTTATAGACCTAATTAGTATACACTTCATTTTTGTCTCTAAATTGGGAAAAAGAATCTTTAGTACAGTTTGGCATGTTGTCTTTTTATGTGGCAATCAATATAGAAAGCACGTTTGACATACGTTTTAACAATTGAATGTTTTCCAGGGTACTATTTAAAGCATTTCATCTTTGGTTTTCCTTCAGCAATAATAAAATCCACACAGCCTGTTGCCAGTAGTACAGACAATGGAGGCAGGCCTCCTGCGACACTACCCCGCACAAATAATGCACCGTACAGGCAGCCATCCGACTACCTCGAAATACTGCCATATACCACATACGAGCCAGAGGAATCAACACGGACGCAGAAAGAAAAATATGACTACGTCACGAGATACACTTGAACTCACGCACACAAAGAGACCTTGGAGCAACGGGAGGTGTGGGTCCATATGCTGCATCCACCCTGGAGAATGGTCCGTCAGTATTTTATAACATAGAAACAGGCATACCAGCAAAAGTGTATAAAAAGCCATGCAATTATGTTTCTTCTTGTTTTGGCTTCAAAGAAAAACAATTTCTTTCGTCAAGGCGACTGGGTCGGTCAGTGGTAAGTCGACACAATATAAGGTTAAAAGTTACCCAAAGACGCCGGATAAAGCAGCTGACGGGGAGCATGTCAACTTACAGCATTTGTAAAACCTGTACAGTCAGCAGAGGAACTTGAAAGAAATGTTGAATGATAATTGCAGAAAATATAAATCAAAGATAAATCTTTAAAAAAAAAATGTTAATGTTTAGCGAAAATACATCCGCATCTTAAGCAAGGGTTCACACACACACAAACAAAACTTTGAAAATGTTTTGCAATACAATTATCCTGAGGTGATCCTAAGTTAAACCTGGGCTATGGCTGAAGTCAAGTCATGGGTCAACAGACTCACTCCCAGGGCTGATCGTGAAATTATTTGAACTGTTAGTAAAACCAATCGGTATGCATGAATATGGAATTTGGAGAAAGATCTTGAGGATAAATTACATGTATAATGTTTCTGGGAGAGAAATAGCATGCAAACTATCCAAATGATCAATTGAAAAAGGCAGCTTTACCAAATACACGTTGGGGATAAACAGTAGGCAAATGTACCGGCAATGGCGTAACTACTGTATAAAGGCATCCACTAGAAATAAACGTAATTATATTGTTGGTGAAATGTCAAAAACATGTGACAAAGAACATATTACCAAAAGGTGCTAAGTCAGAGGCATTTCTTTTACACCACAGTGATATCCAGAACAAAAGTGGAAGAAAAGTTGGATCTTTTAGAGATTGGAAACCAAAAAGAAATGCGGCATTTTACAAGCACATTGAAAGAAATCATATTAAACGTAAGATGGTACAAATAGAAAATCAATGTATCGTGTGTATGTACTTGCAAGAAAATTAAAAATGTATTTATAAGCTTAATCTGAACGATATTAACAGAAAAGGCGCCCTCACGTGTAAGCCAATGAGTCAGTGCATACAGACGTATTTCTATTTATAAGGATGGTTACAGCCAAGTAGAGACATAATGGACAGAAGATCTACGTTCTACACACCGATGCTTACTACTGGTGTAGAGGGCGAAGCGCTTATTTCTCGTGAATTGCTCAAAATAAAACTGAGCAGAAGCGTACTTTTGAAAAAAATAAAAAATCGGGAGACATATACAACAATCTTTGAAAATATTATTTTGCAGTGAGTTGCTACAGCAGTATATGTTGCTAAATGTTGTAAGATTCTGTGCTGAAGGGTTTAGAATAAGAATTGGAGAAAGAGCCACAACAATACACACAGTACCACATTACCAACAGCAACTGGTTGCGATGTACAGGTCCATATTTTCTATATCTTACCACAAACATAGTGTCAAGAAAACACAATACTATCCAGATTCCTGAGTCTATTCAGAATGTAGTTTTAATGTAAATATGCAATTTGTCATTGATATTAAAATAATTTGTGTAGTATGACAGGGCAATGATTGGCCTGTTTTATACTATGGATGCATGTGCATATGTTTTACGTTGTAGTTTGTCATTAGGTCCCTAGAAGGCGTGAATGTGGAATAAAAGGCTTAAGTTCATTCAAACGTTTTGATGTAAATACTATAAGGAGGAAAAAGGTAAAAACATACAATATTTAACATTACTGGGCGTATTCATAGCTGTTAGAGGGCACCTTCCTTTAGTAAATTAGAATAAACCGAAGTGACAGTTATTAAGACCAGGCTGCAATGGCTCCATGGCCATATGGTTATGTGCTGCACCTTTGATGAATATACATAAATATTTTGATGCAACAGATGTTAAACAGACGTTCGTTAATGGAAGAGAACATTTATGTATATTCATGTACTCTACACGGAGAGTGATAAGCTGAGGGTATTTAATCCTTTCATTGCTAGTTCATTTACAGTAGCACCTTCCCAATGTCTTAATTTTTCAGGGTAGAATATTTTGACAGAATGCATCTCAAAAATTACTAAAGTATACCGTTTGGTGAAAGTGTAACACAGACAAAAATGCTGCCAAAAGAACAAACGTTAAATTTGGGGCTCATGACAACCCGCACGACTATAAATAACGGAGCCAGCATCAAAGCAGAACTAACCAACAAGCGTTCATGTCGTTTGAAGGTATAAAGGACCTTATTTCGAAAAAACACAGCAAACAAAGTAAAAACCAACCTGGAAAAATGCAACCATCAATTACTTATCCCTTTTCCTTGTCTTTAGTTTGCAAATAGTTCAAGTTACATTTTGTAAAAGACAATGTACAAAGTCAATCCAGCCATATCCTATAAAGAGATGTTATAACAAAGCAAATTTTCAGTCATTAATAATGTCATAAAACCATGTAGCATTTAAGTGTGCATACTACTGTACAATGTTTTTCTATTACCTTTTGCAGTAGGCATTCAAAGCATTATGACGTTACAAATGCAATAGAAGCAATACAGCTATACAGTTTAAAAAAGTACCTGGATTCATGAATTTCAACCACACGCTCAGGGCGCAGACATTCCAAGTATTACGAAACAAATCAATATTCATTTTCCAATAGCAATGTCAGAACTTAATTTCACTCCTGGCTTAAGTCAGGCAGTCCCCGTACGTGGAAACTGGTTGTTCTAATGCAGGCCTCTTAACCTCTGAAATATTATAAGCTACAGTTTTTTTCCCTTTAAAATGTATAGCCCTACTAACCAGTTTAAACCAAAAATGTATCACTTGCGCCACAGATACGAAGAGACAAGGTAGGTCAACCAGTTTTGGTTTTCCTGACTTGTCCGCCTGGGTGAGATGTCAGATAAAGAAAAAGGTGGGACCTACATACTTTTTGTGATATTTGTGAATCTTGATCAACATAAAAACTCTTGACCTCTATTATAACTATGAGTCGGAACCGAACAGCATAGCAGAAGAAGCATATAAACCCATTCCAAATAAGCTAAAATTTATATTGTACTACACTGTTCCTCCATAATCGATTTAGATATGAAAGACAAATTTGAAACACATTGCTTCTCTAGTTCTTTCAAACTGTAGAAACAAATATTGTGACACCCGCACCGTGGTAAACTGCCACGGGTGTAACGACTATGTTTCAACATTACATGTTAAAACTGTGTTACTCTGTCCTGTTGTCTGCTTGTATCCCCATTCTGTGGGCTATTCAGATACCCTTGGAGGGCCTACACGTGGTGGCGTCGATGATAGCCAACAGCTACTCCTAATCTAAGATCATCATGGCATTTATCAGTGGACACTTTCAAATGTATGTTTCGCATAAAAATATTCCAAACACGATACAAGCCATGAAGAGAGTGTAGTGGTCTTTTATTATTGCCATGACTGGGACATTGGACATAGTGTGGGTGTTTATCATTACTACCATAATAGTGATCATGAATAGAGTTAGGTAGACAATTATTAATAATTAATACGCTCATAGCAATAATGAACAGAGTGTGGTAATAAATTATTAGTAATTACTACCATGATAGTGATAATGAGCAGAGTGTGCTGGTTAATTATTAATTACTACCATGGTTTTGACAATAAACAGTGTGGCAGTTAATTACTAATACCTCTCATAATAGCGATAATGAACACAGTGAGGTAGTTAACTATTATTAATACCGTGTATATATGTATATGTATATATACATATATATATTTTTTCTAACAAACTAATGCTGTAGTAGTTCACTCCAGCTGAGATGATGTCACAACTTCTTATGTAATGTGAAATAAAGACATACTATTACCATTCAATGTGTACATTTACTGGCTATGGAACTAAAGAAAGGTTATTCAATATCGAATAAAAACACTGTTCTAAAGAATTGGATCAATGTACTGTATTTTCTACCACATTTTTCTTACTGGAAGTAAGTTTTAGTTCCTATAGCTATTGTCGTCCGCCTTGGAGACAGTGAATAGGCATATATTGTACCAGGTTTAGTGTTGATGGATTTGATAAGCAGAAAACATGTGCAAAACCGTCTAATGCCCAATGCTCAAACTTTTTGTGAATACTGAATATGAACCTCCTCCCTCACCCCCTCTTATTACGAAATGGTCAGAATTATCATCATCTGTTATCTGCCACTGTGAGTGTGGTGTTTTTGCAAAATGGGATAAAAATGACATGTTTTTCGATCCAAACAAGTATCGACTTGTCCATGGAAGAACTATATAGTAAGGACTCTCAGATACATCAGTTCTACTCATACTACTTAGGAGATTATACAAAGCAATATTTCATGCTCATAAATTTTACTGAAGCATAGATATTTCTGTGCCAAATGAAACAGGTTCCATACGTTTATATTGGACATGGGATACTTTCGGCTGAACCGAAAGATATATGTATGTATGTATGTATGTATGTATGTATGTATGTATGTATGTATGTATGTATGTATGTATGTATGTATGTATGTATGTATGTATGTGTGCGTATAGCTGGATATTTGAGTCAAGTCTGGAAATGAAATTATCATGAATAGAAATATACATATATTCTGACCAACATCACAAAGTCTTTAGTCTGGAAAGGTCTTTTTATTGGGGTATCAGGAGGTGTTCTACGAAGAAAATATTATTACGTGTAATATTCAGGGACCTCCAAGAAGTAGCCTAAACAATTATCATATATGTATGCATGAATGTTAAATAACTCTCACAAAGCATGAAACAACAATGGAAAAGTTATCACCTGTGTTGTAAATGCCAAGGAAACCCCCAATGACCTCATACATATCACAATGCCATAGAGCTTATACCCTACAAAAGTATCTGTTCCCGCCAGATTCACAACTAAAAGTAAAAGTAGTTTCATGGGCGAAATTTTTGAAGATATCAGTGATATTATTATCGCATCAACCTCAAGGATCATGATTTAAAGATTTTCTGACCAGCAATCATAATTAGCCTGAGTAGACACACTCACCCTATATAAAAAACAAACAAACAAAACAAAAGAAAACAAAACAAACTTTAAAAAGCGCAACTGTTTACATTATTGTCACTATGAACTGGAAAATTTAGATATGGTATCAAACTTGATTATAATCTAATGCATAGCCCCTTCCTGTAAAGGGTGAATACCATAAACACTGTCAATAAGCATATTCGCATCCCCAAACCCCATAAATCAGTTCAGATCTACAGCTATCCTTACACTCGTTTAGTTTAAGGATTGTTTGTACAGAAGAATAATGCAAGATCGATTAATGTACCATTATATAATACCATAAAAAGAAATTTTGTAACATAAAACAATATCGTGAGCACGTATTTACCAAAGCTGAATGGGGTCTCTACAATAATTGCATTCAAACATATGATGAAGATACGAGGAAGACATAGATAAAAACAAACGAACTTCTTTCCAAGACTAATATAAATCATGGATATTTGAGCAACGAGGGACATAAAATGGGAGCTAGTTTTTAACAGGTGATGTTGCAATTTTCCTTTTTTTACAGTTTTTTCTGTGATTCCGATACTGAAGACTTCTTCTCCAAAAAGATCTCCCAGAATGTTCTGAAACATAGTGGAACTGTAGCATGTGGTAAGGTTAAGCAAACTCATTCACACGGCAGCGATATTCTAGATTCTTGATTAAAATTTTTATGTCGTTTTTTTTTTTTTTTTTTTTTTTTTTTTTTTCAATTTCGGTACATATTGATTGATGAATGCATTTCTACTTGATTAACAATAGAAGTCACTAGTGATTGGGATAGAAATTCCCATTTTTGACTTCTTCAAAATCGCCACCCACACTCATTTCCAACGTGGTGGGTATGTTCCTTCGGTGGCGCTCTTCCACGTTTTATCAGATGGCCATGTTTCAAAGATTGTAAGTTTCTGTTAGAGAAATAACTTGCTCATTCTTCAGAAAAATATTTGAAAAATTTTCTCCCATACAGGCAAGCCAATTGCTTTGAAATTGCTTCGGAAAACTTCTAGCTTCCTCTGGACCCCAATATTTTCACTAGGTAGCTCTCGAAAAATGTTTCCTTTTCAAGAATTTTTTGCCGTCATTTCTTTTTACTTTTTCTCCTAAACCGTATGTTGGGTCCTCTTCAAGTTTATTGGAAACGTACATAGGTTTGATCGATATCCGCCAAATTTGTCCACTTCATGGTGGTGCTGTCATTTTTTGCGATTTTTAAGAAATTGCAAACATTTGAAAAAAAAAAACACGGAAAAGGAATGCGTTAATTTTGAAAAAAATATTTTTGAGCGGGCAAGGGTCAATGTCGTGGTTAGATTATAGCCTTTTTTACTGAAACATTTTGGAGACTGTTTGGCTCCAAACTTCTGTTAAACATAGGTAGTGACAATGGTGTAAAAGTCAATCGATATTTTGACCTGTTTAACAATACCGCTAGGTTTCATAATGATCTTGTAAAAAATTCAGATGGTACAGCATTCGTGAGATGTTGACCTATTTATTCTTGTACTTTAATTGGTCATTTGACCTTGACTTTCAACTCAAAGTAAGACATTGTTCTGTTCAAAATGTGCGCTCCGCGTCCAGCATGCCAAACATGGTCCGTTTGCGTGAATTGGATTTAAACGTTTTGAATCATTGAAGACAAATTTTAAATTTGGACGAGGGCCAACATCCATGATTATTAGCCAATGAAGACCTCGATAATAGGTCACCAGGGAGAGGTTTTTGTACTGTGTACACATGTTACGTTTTGATTGCAGGCTCAATTCTCTTTTCCACTAACATCGAACAAACACCCCACCCCCACCCCCACCAAATCACGAGGTTTAATTGTACAGGCCTGGGCTGTTAACCAAAAAAATGACCAAGGTCACGGAAATTATATCAAGTATGAGCACTGGCCACCACCTATATATCTTTTAAATTTGGCATGCTAACCCAATTACTGTTTGAGATATTTAATTTCATGTCTGAAACATTTTGACTCATAATTTTCGTCATATTATACCTGGCTCACGATTATCATATGCGAATGAGATAAAAAAAAATCTCATACACACTTCCGCTGAATTTTATAAAGATCCATTTTAAATGAAGAATGACACAGTGCTCAAAATATGTTCACATTTTGCCCCATTCTTTAAATGATAGTGTGGCTGCCCCCGCCAATATCAATAGAAACACCTTTTTCCATACATCCCATAAGTCTTGAAAGTTGTATGGGGGGGAACTTGAAAATATAGACATACGTGCTTGTAGGAGCTCTGCGACCTTTGGCCAGCACAGCCAAACAAAATATCTACAGCATTAAGGATGTATCTCCTGAACCATTGCAAACCCGCTACTGAAAAATTCGTTTTCAATGTGTTTAATGAGTGATTTGATGCCTGAATTAATACCCATATCTCCTCGAGTCCCACAAGGTTCCATTTTAGACAACATATTTTCACGAATCACCTTAACGTCAGAACTGAAATCCTTAAAATTAACTATATGTGGAGACGATTGTACTTTAGTATCCACTTTAATTTATTTTGTTTTTGACGAAACGGTTACGAATCTCTAATTCCATTTTAGCAAGAAGGAGAATCAAAGTACCGAATGGTTAAATTCTATGAAAGTAACATGAATTTTTAAGAGGGCCAGGTTTTTTATTCTCCACCAGCAAAATACAGTAGTTCATACACTTAACATAATCTTTTACTCAATAACAGTGAAACACATCCGTTCTTGCAACTTTCCCTGGATAATATCAGGACACCATTAAATTGTAATTCACATGCTGAAAGATTAGAAAATAGAGATTTTAAAGGGAGGGGCATTATCAGCAAGTTTAACATGTTTTTGCCCACGGTGGCCTCCAAGGCATTCTACATATCCGTGTTATGTATGTGTATTCATATTAAAAATTTAAATTCTATCTCAATGAAATAATATAAATAACAAAGTCAATGGCGATTTGTTAAAACTTCTATTCTAAGTAAATGTAGCGAGGTAAACATACAATACCATAAGATCTAATAATGCTTTATATTAGGATATAACCTCATTTTCACTAACATTTCATGGTGATATGATATAAAATATGCAATAGACAAAATTACCTGGGTCGTTAATCTGCCAAGCCACACCCCATGAGTTGTTTCCCTGGCAAAATTAATATCGGATCTGGGGACTCTATTTCACAGTCAAACAGTCAATTATATATTTTGTTACGGTTGTTGAAAATAAAATCTTGAAACTGGACTTTTGTCTGATTTACATCATATTGTAAACGGTAATCCTGAAAATGTTACCTGCTCATAAAATAAAACAACTGTGGTATAAGCTTCGTTGACTGGTTGGTTTTATGGATCCGAAAGAAAAATACTGACCAAGGCTGTGGCCTAAGTCAGTATTCTTTCAGGTCTATAAAACTAACCACTGACCTCATCAAAAGTCCATAATTGTATAACAATCGCGAATCTATTCGACGAAAGCATCGCTGGAATCAATTATCCAGTCCTCCATTCGGATATGTACTGAAAGACTTTTGACGGTAAAAATACCCACAATGCAACATCGGAGTTCAATTTTAACCAATCATGGCAATTATACAAAATTTGAATTGTGTGCACGTTTACTTTCATGAGACAGGTGCACGTGGTGGCCCGGGATATTCGGGGGGGGGGGGGGTGCTCATAGCTCATAATTTTTTCTAAATTCTTTCTTTTATATTTGTAATTTTTATAATTCATGATTACATTAAATTACAACTTAAGTTATAATTCTGTCCACAATACCACTTACTACAGCCATCTTGGACCATAGGTAGAGACGCTGATGCTTGATTTACATGTTAGAATCGGGCAGAAGTCATCTCAGATACGTGATTTGTGTTGTTGATGATTGTTCAAAACACATCCAGCACTTTCAGCAATATTGACACATTTTTAGTCCTATAGGCCCTATGGTCCCCTGAAGTTCACTCAGGAGGAAAAAAAGTAGTCCCACCGGTAGGATATGGTGAACAATATCACATGTGCCATATCCCATCGATTTACAAATGCATATAGTACAAGGTGGTGGATAAATTAAAAAAAAAAACACCTCAGTAACAATGAATAAGAAGCACGAATAGACAAAAATACAGATAAAATTCATTCTGCACAATTGTTATAATAATATTATAATACCCCCTTCAGGACCCCTAAGGGCAGTGCATTCCAAAATAAATTATCAATTTCATTCGGACAATTTTGCCCCATCATTATGTCTCCAGTTTTACCCATGGTAGAACCACCAAATTTGGACAGTGTGTGCATATGTGTTCTTGTTGTAAATTGGCTCATTATGAATATTAAAAAAATCTCAAAAATTTAGGCAATTTCCTCGGGCTTTTGGCAATATCCCGCGAATTTAGCCAATTTCTTGGGAATATAAGAGAGACCCTTGGAATGTAGGAAAGTCCCAGGAACATATTGATAAGCTCCCAGGAACATAGTGGCAAGTTCCCGAGAACATAGTGGAAAGTTCCCAGGAACATACTAAAGTCCCAGGAATATAATTATAAATTCTCAGGAATATAACTTAAGTCCCAGGAATTAAAACTTAAATACCTGAGAACCTTACTTAAAGTCCCAGGAACTTTAAAACAACACGTAACATATGACAAGTGCATGCGTACATGCAGTAAGCATATCTTAAATGTTTCTTCATATCAAATTCATTTACCTCAAATTTCCCATGCGAGATGCTCAAAATTAGACTATCAGTCTAAGTTCAACCAACTTTATTGAACACTGTCTTGAAAGCAAGCAAAAAAAAAAAAAAAAAAAAAAAAAAAGAGAGAGAGAGAAAAGTCTCGCCCAATTTAGATCTGTATTCAATGCCTGTTACCATCAATACGCCCCCCCCCCCAAACACACACACACTCCCTTCCCCACCCCCGCCCATATAAAAGATACTGTTTTCACTAAATGCACTCATGGATTCTTTTGGAGTTATCAAAGCTCTATAGAGGAACCTTTGGGAGGCCTGGTATGTACAGCCATCCTGGGACAGTCATGCATGACCATTCTTTCTTAGTAAAGTGGAAACTGAAATTTATTTGTAAACGAAACAAAGGTCCCATTGTACGATCCTAGATTGTAGGCCTAGGTCTATACAGAGCCTATGTTCGCTCCCCTCTCTCGCCCCCCCCCCCCACATCCCACCCAACCTCAAACTCTCGTCAACATGCGGTCTCAAAGAAGGGTTAGTGGGTCCAAAATTCCAGGATCAAAGGAAAGATTTCTCATACAAGTAGGTCTTGGTCGAGGCTTATAATATTATGGCCAAGCTATATTTTCCCAGGTGGTAACAGATATGCGTGGCCATGCATAGTGATTCAACATTTGTTAAACATTGTAACAGAGAAGCATGAAACGCCACGGCTGCTGTCACTGCAACCGACATGTTGCGATCCAATGATCAAATCCATGGACTATACAAGAAGAGGGAAGCCACAAAAACTGTAAAAGTTAGGACAAGGAAATTAGAGTCAGCCCACTGATAACGATCTCCGTAATTAACTCAACCGATCAAGTAAGATCATAGCAAAAACACCAATTAATTGGACTACGACTCTTTTTATTCCAAAACAAAGTTGTTTGAAACAAGTTTGAAAACCAGGCTAGAGACTTCCCTCCTCTCTGGTTTGTACCCTTCTTGGTGAGACCAAGGAGCCTATTTTTTTAGCCTATTTGGCCAGACACGAGAATCACATTCAAACCATTCTAAATCACGAAATAACCCTTGTAGGCAAAAGTGAGAGGTCATTCGGAAACAAGTGGCCTAGATTAAATGAGCAAAATTATGGTGAAATTTTGACATTGCCCAGGTTCTTTCATGGGTACTTGAAAAGGGGTGAGGGTGGGAATAGGGGGCCCTCCGTTATAGCCTCCTGGGCGTTTTTTATTTGCTTTACGCATGTATTGGAATTCCTTTAAATTTCTGTACATTGTAGCAACCTTTTTTCCCCCCATATTTTCTGTACCTTGTACGGGGGCAAAATTTGTGCCAACGTCCACCCCTCCCCCCACCCCCCCCCCCATGAAAACGTGTAGTGATATTTCCATTATTTAACCAACTTTGCAACCCACTGATTGTTTTTTTGCCTGTTTGGTTTGCTCATTTGATTTGTTTTGTTTTGGTTCACTTTAAGTTGTTTAATTTTTGGGGGGTTAGGGCGGGGGTTGTATTTTGTTTGTTTTGTTTTGTTTTTATTTGAGATCTTGTTTGCCAGGTCAATTTGACAATCACAATCAATCAGTTGAGGCCAGTCACCCTGGAAAGTTTGGTGGTTTTCAAAATAATGGTGTCTGAGAAAAACTCTAGACAAATTTAGTCAGAGAGAGAGAGAGAGAGAGAGAGAGAGAGAGAGAGAGAGAGAGAGAGAGAGAGAGAGATTGGAAAAACAAAATTCTATGATTTAGTGATATTGAACACATTGAAGTTCTAGAAGTGTAATTATGATCATGATTGAAAAACAAATGTCATAGATGTACTGAAAGAGTGATGTTAGACAGATATACTCACTCATTAAGCACATCTATGAACTCTGAAAGGGAGTTTAAAGGAATATATTGCAAAGTTCCTTCTGACATGCATAGAGATAGTCATGCATGCAGGCTGCCAAGAGGCAGAGTAGCATATGTCATTTAGTGTGTGTGGGGTGGGCGGGTGGGTGTAAGGGCATTTCCTTACTAGCACCATGCTAGCACACTGGGGTAATGTGTTTCCCATGCAAGTGAACTGGAGACCCCCCTCTTTTTTCTGTTTTTGTGATCCTAATATATGTGTATGCTGGCCATAATGTTGGAATATTCCTATTTTCTGTACTTTGTTATGGCAAAATTCTTTCCTGTACTGGTCAATTGGGACATCCCCCCCCCTCCTCCCTTTCCCTGGGTACAGTCTGTCTAGTATGTATGAGTCCCACTTGTGATTTTTTTTACTACAAGTTGGGTCACTGCAGAAACAGGCCGACCATTGTTAATTGCATGGAGGTGTAAATAGGAAATTGGGTCATTGGTTGTTTTGTTGATTGTGTTGACAAAGCTAGTCAAAAGCTGCCTCAGCCTGGTGATAGGGGTTGGGGGGGGGGGGAGCATGCAAGTAGTAGGGGGTGTGTATGGTCATGCACCAAAATGAAAACCTTGTGTCATGAGATGTGGATGGAGTCATCCAAACAACTCTATGTTAATTACTATCACAGTTATCAGCACTTATATATCCTGGCCAGAGACCAAGATTTCAAATACTTTATTGACAAACAAAATCAAGGACCACATATTTTTACTGGTTTGATGTGCATGTTGCACATGCCTGGTTTTCCTAATACAGACTCTTAATGCTGTTAACTTAGGGTGTTCAAATGCGCCGGCATCCAGCATATTTTACCCTCTGCTTCCAGGGCTCGTGCTAACTACTCAGTCTCGTACTTTATAGAAGATGTGATTTAATGTTGTTCACCAAGATTAACTTTGGGGTGCCCATAGCGTTGTGGCTAGTGCCAAGCACTTTAAAACATTATATTTACATTCGGAGTTTTTGTTAGCATTGAAAGAATAGGGACAAATTTTGTTTTCATCAGTCGATGGTAACATCATGTACAGCACGGCACGTGCCAGTGCCTACTTGCCCCTACGTAACAAGCGGCTGGCCACACCCATAGCTCCTCCCACTGATAAATAAAAGGTCCTTCGCAGTGGCCATCAAAACTTTTACGCACAAATATTCATGACATTTAATTCCAGTATTAATGTTAATACGAATATAAATATAAAAAATGAAGTCTGTCTCTGTTGTTGTCATTGGCATGTAACAGCGCAGTATGATAGGCATTTTTTTCATGACGTCGCTAGCGCGACGTCATGAAAAATGCCTACCAAGAACCGCGCTGTTACATGCCAATGTAACAACAGAGACAGACTTTATTTTTATATTGAACACCATGTAACCCCCTCCCAGGTTCAACTAGGACAAGGACTGGGAAAGCCCTAGTCTCAGAGAAACAGTTCACATGCAATTTAAGACCACTGTTGTGTGACCACATTTCTGATGGCACGACAGTCTAACTTCTTTGTAAATTTACCTGCAATGTAAGACTACCTTTTGTATTCTGACCACTTTAGGCTGGCAGAAGGGGTGGTCCTAAATAGCAGGTACAATGTACTGTAAATTTATTCACCAGGCAACTGTTTACATGGCTGCCTGACTCTGGTTCTTGGTTTTTTGGATGTGGCCATATCACAAACTTATAAACTGAAGTTTGAATAATACCACAATCTAATAATTTGAAGCTATTCAAGGTTTATATTTTGTGTATTTACCTAACTTACATAGAGTTCTACAACTTTGTTTCATGATTCATTGGCTGCAGCTATGTCACAAACCGCCGAATTGAAGTTTGACTAGCACTTCCATGTATAATAATGTTGGAGTTATTAACAATTCAAACGCTGTGCGTCCAACTTGAGGTGTGAAGTGTAGAACTTCGGTTCATGGTTTCATGGATAGAACTGTGTCACAAACTTATAAATTGAAGTTGAAATGACACCTCTATCTGTAATAGTCTTGAAGTTACTGTGTTTTCATGTAATTTGCATTAATTGGAATTGTACAATTTTGGATCATTGTGCATTGGATGTGACAATGTCACAAACCCATAAGTTGAGGTTGGAATGGCACCCCTATCATAATTTTGAAGCTATTCAAGATTTAAGTTTTGCACATTCACCTTATTTGCATAAATAAAAATCCTACAACTTTGGTCCATGCTCCATCGAATGTGGCTTTGCCACTAACATATAATTTGAAGTGGGAATGACAGATGTATGTACATGTGTAATAGGGTATATGATATTAAACTTTTAAATTTCCAATTGCCCCTAATTAACATTATTTAAAATTCTACATCTTTCATTTACTGTCCATGATATTGGCAGCCGTCACAAATATACAGATGCAAATTGGAATTACTTGCCTATCTACAATGATTTGATACGATGCATTTTTGATTTTAATTGCCTGAATTTGCATAATTATAAACATCATGACTATTCCAAACAACTTGCAGTTTAACTGGTAGGTCAGTCACCATGACAAGTTTGATAGTTTTCAGATTGATAGTGTCCGAGAAAAAGTCCAGACAAATTTGGTTGTAAAGAAAGAGATAAAGAGAGAATGAGAGCAATGAGAGAGTGAGACAGAGACAGAGAGAAAGAAAGAAGAAAATACAAACAAATGAACGAAAGAACGAAAGAAAGAAAGAAAGAAAGAAAGAAAGAAAGAAAGAAAGAAAGAAAAAAGAAAGAAAAAAACGAAAGAAAAAAGACCGAAACAAAGAAAGAAAGAATGTAAGAAAAAATTGGCAAAAACAAAATTCTATGATTCAGCCAAATTGAACATATTAAGTTCTCGAACTGTAATTATGGTCATGATTGAAAAAAATGTCACAGATGTACTGAAAGAGTGATGATAGACAGATATCCTCGTTCATTAAGTACATCTTGAACTCTGTGCGGGAGTTTGAATGGACATATTGCAAAGTTCCTTCTAGCATGCATAGAGGTAGTCACGCATGCAGGCTGCTAAGAGGTAGAGTAGCATATGCCATTTATTTGTGTGTGTGTGCAGAGGGGGGGGGGGGGGTAATTTCCATAAAAGCACCATGCTTGCACACTGAAGTAATGTGTTTCCCATGGCAGTGAACTGGAGACCCTCCTTTTTCTGTATTTCTGATCATCATATATGTTCATACTGGCCATTATGTTGAATATTTCAATTTTCTGTATTCTGTTATGGCAAAATTCTGTCCTGTACTGGTATACTGGGACGTCCCCCCTCCCTCCTCCATTTCCCTGGGTACAGTCTATCTAGTATATCTGAGTCCCACTTATGATTTTTTACTGCAAGTTGGGCCACTGCATAAAGAGGCCAACCAATGATAATTGCATGGAGGTGTAAATGGTAAATTAGGTCACTGGTTGTGTTGTATTGTGTTGACAGAGCTAGTCAAAAGCTGCCTCAACCTGGTAATGGGGGGCCAGAGCAGCTTGTAGGGGATGGTATACTGAATATAGTCATGGACTAAAATGAAAAACCATGTGGCTTGAGATGTGGATGCAGTAATCAAAACAACCCTATGTAAATTACTGTCTCAATTATCAGCGCTTATGTTGTAACTGACAAAAATGCATACATCAAATACATCCTGGTCAGAGACCAAGATTTCAAGATTATAAAGTTTCAACATTTTATTGAGAAAAAAAAATACAAACAAATAAACCGAGACCATATATTTTTTTCTGGTTTGATGCACATGCTTCACATGCATGTATTTCTCTTGAACAGACTCTTAAGACTGGTAACCCAGGGTGTTCAAAATAAGCCGGCACATAGTACATTTTACCCTCTGCTTCCGGGGAAATACTCGCTAATCAGTCTTGTGCTCAATACAATATGCAATGCAATTTATATCGCTTACTTGGGTTAACTTTGGGGTGCCCTCAACTTTGAGCCTAGGATCATGCACTTTAAAACATTAATTTTTTTGAACATCCTATAACCCTCCCCCCACACACGCGCCTTCCCAAGTTCAACAAGAATCAAGACTGTGCAAGTCCTGGTCTCAGAGGTACAGTAGAACCTGCAATTTAAGACCACTGTTGTGAGAGACCACCTGTCTTGTAACCATATTTCTGAGGACACAACAGTCAAATTTCTTTGCAAATTTATCTGCAATTAAAGACCACCTGATACATGTGACAACTTTAGGTTGGCAGAAGGGATGGTCAGGTAATGTAATATTCAGCAGACAACTTTTTGTATAGTTGCCTGCTTAGCTGTATGTCAAGCCATTTTTTGGCTGCTGGCCTGTCAGTGAGTCCCAGTCATACAATTAGTCATAAGCCCTAGGTCTGCAAAACAGGCAATTTATATGGCATTAATATATACTGTAAAACAGTCTCTCTTAATGGAAAAGAGCACTCTGGCAACAATGAACATGGCTGAAAACAGCTGTGTCCACCCGCTCAATCTGGTATGATGCAATCACTGAAATAACACAAGTTTAACTAGAATTTTTCAGTGTGGGTCAAATGAAAGGCTTGTATATATAGTGGTTGACTGACCTACTCTATCAAGGGCACTGGAACTGTTAAGTATCAAATTGAGTGTCTAGTGATGGCCCTTGTTCATTTATTTGTAGATATGTGGATTTAGCATTACAGGCATACTACATGTATAGAAAATAGACAATGGCATATGAGCCATTGGGGGTGCCACCGGTGCTATTTGATGAGAAATTTATTAAGGAGATATACATACTTTAGTTCAAGGCACATATTATGAAGGCCCTTGGTCATTTTTCAAGGTCATCAGGTGCTGTAGTAAGTGGTGTATGACTTTGAAATACTGATGTAATTTGACAGAGAATAAAATATTCTGCATCAAAGATTTGTGTTGATGTAATTTCAATTTCGTATCTCAAGGCCTAGTTGAAGGTCACACCATTTTAAGATGTGACTATTGAAATGTATCATAATCGTTATAAACATAGATTTATTATAGATGATTTTAACCCTATAGGCTTCGAAATTACCACTATTTTTCGATATGCATGCTGTTAAGGTTGTTTTGTCTCAAATGTATATGTTTTTAGCTTGTTTTTTCCTTTTTTCCCTCATTTTTTAACCCAGATTGCCATGCAGTATTTTCTGCTTGATGTATATTTTGAGAATTTATACTGGACTATTTCCACAATCATTCCTAATATTACTATTAAAATTATTTGAACATCTATATCAGTATATGGAGTTTGTTGTTTTCAGAATGTACTGCTTATAGGTTGCATGCTCACTATTAATATGTTGGTTAACTTAATGTAACTTAATGTCGGTTAACTTAATGTAACTTAATGTTTCAGTAGCCTTTTTCATACGAGCTTTATATGCATATATGTGTTTGTATATATATATATATATATATATATATATATATATATATATATATATATATATATATATATATATATATATATATATATATATATATATATATATTGTATTTGTGTCTTTTTGCCCAGAACCACTTCCTAGCAGTCAATATCCTATTCCGCAGTTCGAACTCTACTCTCCATAAGCTAACCTGTCCCTGTCTAACCTGTATATATATATGGAATTACTATTGTCTATATTGCACACGTTCCTCTGTAAAATTTTAAATATACATTTTTATATTATATATATATATATATATATATATATATATATATATATATATATATATATATATATATATATATATATATATATATATATATATATATATATATGAACTGCTCTCAAATGCATAACTCGAGTAAAGCTCTTGGTACATTCCTGTAACAGTGGTACAATTCCCAGGTCCACCACATAATTTCATATACAGTTGGTACAGCTGCGTGTTATGCATAAATTGAAACTAATTTTGGTCTGACAGGCGTAAATCAACAGATATCGTGCTCATAATTGAGGAATACAACGGTATTGTGAAGTCCCGCGAATAAAAAAGTAACTTCCTTGACGGTATTTTCCACACAACCCACATTCACATGCCCCGAAGTCCGTTCGATGAATAAATGGTGCAGTGATTTTCTTTATTCGTTGTTTTGCTTCAGCAGAGAATCAACAGTGCACATTGTAAGATAGAACTTTTAATTTTGTGTTTGCTTTATTTTGCTTGTTTTTTCTCAATTTTGCTTGATTTTATTTGTCTATTTACATTAAGTATGCAAAGGTTGTTCTATCTATCGATCTTGATTTCCTTTGATGGGTAGAAAAAAAGACGATATTAGTATTTTATGAGTGATATACAACTGAAAACTCTCAACATTTTTGGGCAGGGGACAATTAACACATTGAAATATATACATCAAATGACTAGTGAGCCCTTGGTTACACTCCTCGTGTCTTGCACTTTATGTAATAAAACTAGATATAAGATGATAAACAGTGTAGTTCTTGATCAAATATAAAAAAATGTGCACAAAAGTCATCAATAAAATTATTACGCTGACCAAATATGTTCAGTATTCTGGATTACTTGGACCTGGTTCAGCGCTATCCTCCCTGTCGTGGGACAGCTCGTATTTGTTATATGTGGCCGAAGTCGGTGCTACTTCTGGGCCATTTCCATTGATCGCTTCTGGTTTAACTCTTCTCCTGGACCTGGAAAAACAACTACACAGGCCGGTCTCACCTAGAAAAAATACAAAGAAAGCAATTTATGGTAAAAATAATGCATAGCCCAATCATGTGACCTATTCTTTGGTTCATTCTATTTGTGAGGATCTATAAGTCCATAGCTTTGTGTAACATATTCATATTCATGTTTGCATTCATACGCTCTATATTGTCATTCGATTTTAATTTTTTATAATATACTGTTTAGGATGATGACATGAACCAATGTGTTAATAGTTGAGATTATTAAGTAGATAATAAAAATGATGATGATGATAATAATATTATTGATAATAATAATAATAATAACAACAACAACAACAATGACGTTCGTTCGATTATTATATTTGCTATTTTATACTTGCACTTTTAGCTTTTAGCTTGAAGTCGGGAGCTTAACTTTCATTCATGGACTCAGTTAATCCACAACGGATCTGCGCTTTAATGTTTTTTATTTTGTCGATAAGATCAGATATCCTTTCAAAGGATGCACATCTGATTTACAAGATTTTCATGACAAGTGACCGATGATCATCAGCCGAAGCAAACGTACCAAATGCCAAAACTCGTACGTGACCAACACGGCATTGAACACTACGATAGTGTTCCAACTTCCCTTTCCAAAGAACTATTAAATAGATATCTCATAACATCAACTCCCCATCACCTATGTCTTTTTTCAAATTATCATTGTAATTGTGCTGAAAAAAAAACCAGTCACATGCCGGCATTTATCTCAGGAATAATTACTCAACGTTTAACGTTACTCTTTTTCACAAACAAAGAGCAAGCGATAATAGAGAAGGAAGATGAAGCAGCACAGACCAGGAAAACCTGTTCCACATGGCACACAACATCAGTGACCCGAACATATGGCTATATTTCATTGTTTTCTCTGTTTTCTGTGTGGTAAAGCGTTACGATGCATGAAAATCCGAAATACGGAACACGCTGCTGGAATGACGGGTAAAATATTGTAAAATAATGGCAGATAAGATGTGTCTGAAAGGTTCAATTGTGAGTGTTTCAAAGACACTGAGTTGTGATGCAAGTAACAGATATGAATGTATGTATAAAATTATATATGAATACACATTCATATAAATGTAACAATATCACGAGGGGCAAATTGTTTGCGCAAGCGCAATTTTTATCCCTGTCAGGGTCGATGATGTCAGAATATTTACCTGGAATTCGATTACAAATATCTATGAAGTCGTTTGTCATCCAATAAACGGCTGCCTTTTCCCGGGACACCAATAAATAAGGCCTGCCGTGGTATTCGTCCAATAATGTTATTCCAATCCAGGTGCCGTCCTCCAAGACAATCTTGCCTTCCTTCTTCTGAGACCCGTTGCTGTACTTCCAGCCTATGTTTTTGTATCTCTGCTGGACTACTTTCCAAAACTGTGTATAGAACTTGCAGTTATTGTTGAACTTGACTGTTATCTGATAGCCATCTTCTGCTTGAGAGGCTGAATAGTGCTCTGAAGTCAGAGGCGATATAAATAGAAATGTACAATAAAGACCCAGCCCTGTTAATTTTCTTTTCGAAACAGCTGCTAACTCGTACAAATATCAGCGCATTCTAACGACCTGCTTTCATTTTCATTGTCATGTGGGCCCAACCAAAGACAGGAGCAGACACGACGCGAATACTTTCTTACAACACCAGCCTCTTTCAGTTGTTGGGATGAAGAAATTGAATTCGGGTACACCGTAGTTGCTGACACAATGTATACTTTGACTTCCATGAGTATTAACACCACAGTGTGAAGTTACCAAGAAGAAACCCGACAATTGTTTGCTTTTGGACAGAATCAAAGAACGCAAAGGAAATTAAGTTTACACCCAGTAATACCCTGCCGTGTCAAAAGTCTCTAGCAACGAAATGGATTAGAATCTTTGCAAACTATAACAAAGCATGTTACCTGTTTTAACTTCTTCATATTTGGGAATTCCCAGCTGTGCCATTTCTGCGACATGAAAGTGCAAACAAGTGTTTTACGACTACGCCGGTGTGAATAAATGTATATGTACAATTTTAGGTAATTTTATAATTACTATTTTGATTCATTTCGTTTGTAATACATCATAATTAACTTCAGTTATCATGGGCAGCTATTATTTATTAATTCAATAAGCAAGTTGTATTTTATAAATACAATGCCACGTGAGACCGGACAAAGATTAATGATTCATACATCCGTTGCAAAGTAAAATAGGTTCAAACTAACGATCAACTTAGCTATTGTGACATAAATGATAATACTTGTTCATTGTAAATATGTGTATATTTCTAATATTCGATTTCCGTTTCACCGTTAATGAAAATTTGTAGGAGAGTTGGACTGGTTAAGATCACAATAAGAGGGAGAAAAACCGGTAAAATGTTGTTCCTGTTGGCATTGATGGGACGCAGGTCACAAAAAATGATACAAAATACAAATAAATAAAATGTTATTCCTCATGCGTATTTTGACACACTCAAATCTGGAACTAAGTTATGTCTCGTGTCTGCGTTGGTCATCTCATCTTTAGACAAGTCCAGATAATTTGTAATGTAGTATTGCGCTGTGACACTTGTTTCTTCTTCCAAACGGGATAGAACAATGCCTCTTCTCCAGACGAAAAATCAAGAGACACAAAAATGTGTTATTTATTTAAATTATTCAGCGATTCCATTCTATTCCTTCGCCATATTTTTGACAGGCATTGTATATTGCCTTCATTTTATGCTATGACAGAGGACACATGATGTTATACCCGTCGCCACAACGGGATGGAGTATACAGATATACGATATATGGTATACGACAACAGGATTGAGTATAAAGACACAGAATGTGATATGCTTCACCACGATGGGATTGGTATTAAGACACAAGATGTAATGGACCTCACAACATAGGGATTGGGTATAAAGACACAATATGTAATATGCCCCAGTCTCACAACGGGGTTGAGATTAGAAACACATGGCGTAATATGCTTTACCACAACGGGATTTAGTATAATACAATAGGATGTAATGTGCCACAACGCGAAAGATTGTGCATAATGACATATAACATTAAATGTGCAATTAGTTGAACCCTGGGAGATACAAAATCATTTACTTACTTGTTTGGTGATTCTTTTTCATCTCCCATGCTCTTTTCTGTGATTTTACTCTGATTATGAGACAAATAATTATGCCGGTGAGTATTCCAAGTACCAGGGCCGATGACAAACCAATTGCCAGTCTAACTGGTAACCTGTGGGTATGGAAATGAGGTAATTGATTTCGTCTGTATCCCCACAGCCATTACAACCTACAAGCTTCATACATTTGGAAGTTTCGCTAGATTCCTTGTTCTTGCTATTGTAACATCATTTGTCATTATCGTTACTAAGATAAGGTTCATAATGACCAAGATCAGGGTAATACATGTATGGAGCCTGAATAGCCATAAGAAAAGGCAACTACCCCTCTGTACGTTGTTCAGTAATTGTACAGTAGGACTGATTGGCACAACTTAATAAATCATGCTTACAAGTTTATCTTTTATTATGGGTGTCATCGCCTACAGTACACATTTTCTTTTAAAATTTGTTGTAAAGTTCGGTGTACGTAAAGAGATGAGGAATGTTAGTTGCAGCGTTTTATTGATAAAATACTTGCGTGTCTATAGCTCTGCAACAATATTGGTAATTGGACTCGCCACAGCAGTAAGTGAAGTCAGCTTCATCCAGCTTCATCGGGCAGGGGAACAGCCCCAGCACTGACCCATTCAAAGGGTTAGGTTCCATATTTTTGCATATTGTGACTGTGAAAACACAACAGTTGTCTATTGAAACCCTTGAGAGAAGCTTGTGAATAATCGACTTTGATTGAAGCACTGCACGTTAATAGATGGCTTCATAGACTAATTGTATTAGCCACTTCACGGCGGGCTGTATGACAATAACAGGGCCACATGCTATCATGCAACACAGATAGCATCAAATCTAAGCAAAACTTTCATATGGAACAACGGGTGCATTTTTTTAAGACTCTTATTCCAATCTAATATAAAGATAAACTCAAAAACCCATATCTGTAAGCTTTAGTACCGTTTGTACACTATCAAGTCCGATGTTCAAAGAGCAAAGCCCAATGCCGTATCCCTCACTACAAACTGCTTTAAATCATTATAACAAATTATTTTGTGCAAGGAAAAAATCACAGTCATAAATTTATAAGAAAAATTACGACCTTATCAAGCTTTATATAAAATCAGGTCATCAGTGGGGAACCAGCGCAATAAAAATTTTAAGACATTCTATGACAAAATACATGAGTTTTCAAAGTAATTCACTGCTATCTTCAGGTACCATGGACGTTCGTAGAGACAAGGGATAACACAGTACAGCCGGTGAACTGGCCTTAGAGTTAAATAACTCTTTTTGTACAGTTATTGACCCAAGCTATATTTAAGTTTTATGCAGAAGGAAATAAACACCACGTCATACCAGCCGACTGACTTTGACAAGAAGTGGAGAGTTTTCATTGTGCTTTTGCAGCCATTGGGGAAATATTTTAGCAAAGAATAAAGAAGAATTGAATAGATTTTCTTAGAGCAACGTATTTAAAGGTCCTATTGATTGACCATATTCAAAATTTGATACTTGGATGACTCATGGGCTGTTCTCGCCATACGGTGCGTTTTAAAAACATTTGGATGTGAAAATATTACTTTTATTCAAATTCTTGTTTTAAAAACCCAATGCACCTTCAATCGTCACTTTCTGTTCATTTCCAACACCCACAAGGCGCGAAAGGCTAGTGACGTCTATGGCAAGCCAACAGGGCCATAACGCATTGGTCTTACGCGTTGCCGAGCCTCCACTACGCGTAGTTGAACCAACCAATCAGATTTCAGTCTCCACTACGCGTTGCCGAGAATATGTTTTCCACTACGCGTAGTCCAGCTTCGGCTACGCGTAGTGGAGCAACTTATGAGACCTTTTGGCTGAAGAAAGGCAAACCAATCATTTACGTCCTTACAATCATTACTGATATTAAAACAGCCAATCAAATTAGAGTCTCTACAATGTGTAGCGGTAACATGAAATTCTCTACAACCCGTAGCCGAGACTTGAAATTCTCCACAACGCGTCGTCGAGGCAGCCAATCAAATTACGGTCTCTACGACGCATAGCCGAATGGTTGTAACCCATATTTCAAAACAGAGGTTGAACGGGTAATAAATTTTACTTTTCAAGACAGCACAGCGGCGCGTTGTTCAGTTCATGGAAAACATATGGATGTGAAATATGGGGAATTGAGAATTTGGAACTTGCTGAAAAATTACAACGTCAATTTTGTAAATACATACTGGGCCTGAAAGAGTCAACTCCTACCTGTATATTATATGGTGAACTTGGGAGATATCGAATCTCTTGTTCTGTAAAGAGTAGAATTATTGGGTTTTGGAATAAAATTTTAACTGGAAAAAACACTAAACTGTTATCAAAACTATATCATAATTTGAAAAATCTGTATGATAACGGAGGCAATAGGTATCATTGGATAAAATATGTACACGATATTCTTAATGGATGTGGAATGAGTTATATTTGGTTAAATCCTGAAAGTTGTAATGGTAATTGGTTAACTAAAGCTGTTAAACTGAGATTAAAAGATCAATATATACAAGAGTGGAGTGAGGAAACTTTTGCTACAGAGAAGTGTTATAATTATAGACTATATAAATCTAATTTTGGTTTTGATAATTATCTTATTAAAATGTATCCTAAAAGCAGGAAAGTCCTTTTTAAATTTAGAGACCTGAATCATCGTTTAATTGTTGAAACTGGGCGCTATATAAATATCCCTCGACATCAAAGATTTTGTAATTTATGCCAAAGTAATCAACTGCGCGATGAGTTTCACTTTCTATTGGAATGTAAAGCATTGGATCACGTTAGGAAATATTCATACCAATATATTATCGTAAACATGTCAATGTTTTGAAGTTTAAAGAGCCTATGTCATCAGATATTAAGACCTTACATAAGATTAGTAAATTTTTACATGAAGGTTTCAAATTATTATAATCTGGTCCTCCACGGTTTATATAACTTTAATTTGTTACACCATTATTATATTATATATTTCAAACTGGTCTGCATTTATTTATTTTTGATAATACCTGCCACCATTGTAAACATCTAATGTATATGACCTTGGCCTACCCCTCGGGTAGAGGTCACAACATAATAAATGAATTGAATTGAATTGAATTGAATTGAAAAGCATTTAGTTTACAAGAGCATCAGTGATTGGATAGTTTGGCTACACGCTATGAGAGGCATAGTTTCTCCACTACGCGTCACCGAGGCTCGGCGACGCGTTCTAGAAGAACATTTTCACGGCAACGCGTAGTGGAGACTGTAATCTTATTGGTTAGCTCGACTACGCGTAGTGGAGACTGTGATCTTATTGGTTGGCTCGACTATGCGTTGCCGAGACTCTACTACGCGTAGTGGAAACTGTAATCTTATTTGTTGGCTCGCTGTACTATTACTGGAATATTAGACATTCCGAGCATATTACAATATTAAAAAAATATTTGGACAAACGTTACAAAATTCCACCCAAAAATCCACTTTTCCACTTGGGGAATCGATATACATCCATCTTACATGCCAGACTACGTATGGGTTGCAGTCAGTTGAACGATCACTTATTCAAATTAGGGATTAAAGATTCAAAATCCTGCTCATGCGGGGCACTGAATGAAGATACATATCATTTTTTCTTTAACTGCCCGAAGAACAACTCTATTAGAATTGATTTACACGAAAATGTCATTAGAGTAGCATCCTTCACTCTCAAAACAGTACTTCATGGTTCAGATGAATGCTCCTACTTTGAAACCTCTAAAATATTTTTGGCCGTCCATTGTTTCATAGAGAAATCAAAAAGATTCAATCCCCCGTAGAGTGTATCTTCATTCTCTCAAATATTGTAATGATAGGAGGCCAGTTCATCTATATCAGTATACTATCCTTTTGTATGTGTCCTGTCCTGTCTGTCTCTCTTGCACTCCGTCGGCATTGAGCCCTCTATACGTGATGCGATGTTTCGTCTTCCTTACCTCTGTGTGTTTTGTCTAGTCCGTGTCTGTCCTGTATATATCCTGTCTTGTCTGTATCCCTCACCACCTCTTTTACAAATGTCTTACTGTCGCTTACATTAATCCTTTATTTTTATTTTTTTTTATTGCGAGAGGAGTTCATATAGGGCATAGCCCTTTTATCTAATCGTTTAATAAAAAATGTTTAAACCAAACCAACATTTTCGTGATTTTCCCGCCCAGGATGGGTCGATGTGTTCCTGTTAATTGTAGCAATACAAGTTCTACAGCTTGTTTACACTCGCCCCATAAACCTGAAATTACTTTAAGTGTGGACCCGTTCGGTCAAGATTTACAGGGCAAGTGGCAAGGCACTGGGAACCAATGATCGATCTAACCTATTTAGCGAACACTTTATGAAAAGTGACTTTGATTCGTCAAATATGACGATGCTCAAGAGAGATTTGTCAAGAAAAACCGACTGCTGTTGCCAAATGCGATCCCATCGCTGGACAATGCAAGGATTCATGGGGCTGGCCAAATAAGGCATTACTCATAAAACCAGGAACAGTGATTTAATTTTTTTAACTATGTGTACAAATTAATCTTCAGTGTGATTCTGATTTCAAACCTTTCATTACAGCAAAATATAGGTGCAGTGATTCTATGACTGTTACAATGTATCACATAATGATCGATCGAATGTCACAGTGACAACGCCGGCCTGGGATGTTGTTGCAAAGTAACATTGTAACAAAACTTTAGTGTGTTTACCCATTTTGGTTCGATTGATGGAAAAACAAAACTGGCCGGAAACATGGACAAACTAGGGCCGATCTTGTTCCATGCCTGGGTCTAGGGTTAAATAGTCTAGAACAGGTTGACTTTGCTGGCCACCCTAATGTGTATATGCAATTACTGTTGTATATTACGGGGTGTTTAATCTCATTTAAACCAGATATCACTTGTTTGGATAGCTACCACATTCAAGACTCATGTATGCAGCTGACATGACCAGAGGGTGATTGCTCTTTCATCTGTTTCAATCATGTACCACAGTTTTTGACAGTCATCGTCATAAAGGCAATGCCCGTGGCAATAAAATATACGCGTTGCGTATTCCACCGATGCTCAGGCTTAGACCTCGCAATTAAACAAATCTAGCCTCACCGATTGGCCACAGGCTGTCTATCGGAACTGGTATCACGTGTTCAAGTTGAGCACGAAATAGAGTCAGATGCAGCCTCCGTCCTCTATCGCAAAACAACAAGTACAAGCCTGTGGAGCGCATTGTGTGCTATCTAACTGACCACAAAACCGGATATCGTCATGCACTGAAGCAAGGGTTTTTAGTGATGATGTTTCATCGATAATGTTTGCATCTTCACTTGAAAGGGAGGCACATAATGTAAGGATTATTCCTTGGATATAAACCATCAACGTTCCATACCAAGTTATTGACAGAAAAAATATCCATGATGTCGCCAGTGTGACGCCAAGTGACATACCTGCCAACAAATCGGAATCATCCACCGATGACCACAATTGGTTGATAGTTATGTTTTTAGCTATATATTTTCCGTATGTACACCCGTATGTATGAGTACAATTATTGATGATAAAACACTTTATTGAAAAGTGATAGGACAAATGTAAAATGTAACAATCAACATACAAGAAGATGTACGTGCGTGGAACACGTGTATTCAACGAAATCCCTGCGGTTCCCATGTCTAATGACAATACTTAATTACATACGAACTGCCCCCTTTCTGACACAATGAAATGACACTTTCCGTTTGGCACATTATATATGATTCTCAATAAGGTATAAACTACCCCATATTTCTCAAATTTTATACGACTACAAACGCGCGCATCATACTTCAGTCTTTGTCGTGATTACATTAGCCGAGTCTGTGAGCCAACGTCTATGCCTTTTGTGTGTGTGTGGGGGGGGGGGGGGCTGTTTTACACGCCCTTCATTTAGTAGTCCATATATACACTTTGGTGGTATGTGCAGCTGGTGGTCACCTCACATCAAATTTCGATATATTGTGGTGTATTATTCTACTCACGGAGAGTAGATGATATAGGCCTTAGGCTTGTATTATATCATGTTTCACATGTTATTAAAATTTAAGTTTAAACTAAACTAACATAAAATAAACCCTCGGCAAGTAGGGTGGGGTCATTTGCTGCCGGAGGAATACACATTTACTGGGACAAGGACATGTTTTGATCGGTATTCATACAGTGTAGGTGTTTTTGGTGGAAGTCTTTGACCGTCACTCCAATACACCTTCACCCTATTTATTCAGAACAATCCGTGTATATATGCAAACCCACGGCAGACATTTTGCATACGCAAACTTATGTCAACGCTTTTGCACAATCACGCCTGAGCAACCCATATACATATTCAAATCCATCCTAATTCTTCTATACTTTCAAACCAATGGCGACACTTTTATTTGTTAATCCAAAGGCAATTTTTGTACACTCAAAGTCAGCTAACAGTTTTACATGTGTCAACCCGTGGCAACTATTTTAAATGTTTAATATCATTTGGCGGTTGCTGAAGCCTTGAATTAAAAAAAAAAACAAACTTGCAAGCGTAAATATCCAAATTATTCGCTGGAAACAATTACGACTCAGCTTTGGCATTCGATCTTCAGACTTGCCTGTGGTACTGTTTGGATGCAGCTTGGCATACCGTATGGGTGATATGGTAAATAAGATCAAACTTACCTGTGGTACTATTTTGATGCAGTTTGGCATATCGTATTGACGACATGGTAAAATACCTCATGTAGTATGTGTAGTAAGGATATATTCGCTGCTGGGAGGGGTATGTAATCCTGGACAAAGCAGAAAATTATAACATTTGACTTAAGGGTTTAAAGCTAAGCTTTAAGTTTACTGTCTTATGTGATACCCCCAAAATATATTGTGCCGCATGTGGGAGAATACGCAAAATGTGATTGTAGACTGCGACTTTGGATATTTGCTTCAATCTGAATAGCGCAAAAATTAGGGCAACTTCACAGCGATGAATTCCCATCAAATGGCTTCTGTAATATTGGTGGTGGACAGTCCGATTTTTAATCATCATGAGTCTTGTTGTGTCATTGAGCTACACACGTGGCAGAGATCCACCCATGGTACATCCACACCAAGTTTAAAGAGACGTTTTTAGAGAGTGAGATCGACGGTTTTTGAGAGGAAACGAACATGTGAATCTTACCCAACCCTGCTTGGTAAATTAATTCAGAAGTATATAGGGACACGCGTGGGCACCCGTAAACATTGATTTTTCTCCCGAAGGTGCTGGATTTTGTTTCTAATTGATATCCTATACAGCATACCGGACAACTGTAATTTAAGGTGGGACAGTTTGGTGTCCCCAATTTGCTGTTACAATTCTTTTCTAAGGACGGTGCTCAATTCCGCTTTTGTATGTTTTTGGCATAAAAAAATCTACAATTCCAAAACCACTCTGCTTTCCTTTGGTGCTTTAATATGATACAAAGACACTTCAACGGATCAGTAGACCTTAATTTGCTAAAGATATGTCGAGGTTTCTTTTTTTTTTTTGTTTTGTTAGGTTTTTGTTTTGTCTGTGCGTGCGGGTTTTTTTGGGGGGGGGGGGGGCGGGGTGAGGAGACGGATGGGTGAGGGTTGTGGTGCTTATTTATATATCGACTTTTCTCAAGAGACAACGTGAATTCTCTTTAAAATTGGGGAAAACAATGTATTTTTATTTGGCTGAATCTCCATTAAAATTGGTATCTAAGTGAATATATTCTCCTTCGTTGATTTAAATAGCTATTCTATTCATTGTCTGATAGGTAAAATTTAGCATGGCTAGAATAGGGTCATTGGTTATAAAACTATGTTTCTTTTTGTTTCCTTTAAGCTGGTGACGAGATTCATTTCAAACGTCTGCGAATGGGCCTTGGTTTTGTATTTTTCAGGCTTCGGAAATTAGTCACTCTATAATTTTTGTGCATTTTTGCCAAGTATCTGTTATTGTTACTATCATCATCATCATCATCATCATCATCATCATCATCATCATCATCATCATCATCATCATCATCATCATCATCATCATCATCATCATCATCATCATCATCATCATCATCATCATCATCATCATCCCTCTAAGTAGCAGCAGTATGGATCATTAATTGTTTATTAATCTGATTTGAGCAATTGCTATAAAAAAATACAGACAAGTAGTCCTGGGTATGTATTGGTACGGGACTGCATATTTCAAGAAATATAAAGTCTTCAAAGTGACTTCGCATCTTCATCTCCCCCAACATTTCTTTGTATCTATGTAAAAGAGTCGGGAGATTCTAAGATAGTGTAAAATGCAGACGTGTTCATGTCTCATTCCTTCACAGGTGTACGTGTGTGTATGTACCTCATGCTCTGGCAAAAGAAACTTCACACCTTCCAACATTGTTGCTGTGACTTCACGAAACCGGAGCTGGAACGTTTACAAGCTACACGAAGTGCATACAGGCAGCAAGTAGAGATACTCATCAACAAATCAAAAGCTTGAATGACAGATGGTGAAGCGACAAAACATTCAAAGACCTAGTCATATTGGCCATTCAGAATCTGCAATCAAAACTGAAACTTATGTCAGACCTGAACGAGAAAATCAAGAATGCACTCTTCTCAGTGTTGGCAGAAGCGGATAATTATGCCAAAAAAGAAGATAATTTGAAGATAATTCAACACCAGAAAAAAAAAAAAAAACTACAGAGAGAGAAACAAGTCTGAATTCAGGTTTTACAACAGTAATACCAATGAAGCATTTGAACACACCAAAATTGTCTATTTCCTCATTTGATGAAACAATTACTGAGTATCGAATATTCAGGATGCATTCACTTTGGCCATCGACAATGATCCTCAGGTAGATACAATTAAAAAAAAAATCCAGAATTTGCAAGTCCAGCCAGAGGATGAGCCTAAGAAAAACTGCGGGACCTAATCGTACAAGCGGCAAATGTGCAAATGCTGAATAAGGATTGCTTCAACCAAGCAAGCAATTATCCGGTTTCCGTAACCTTCATGACACAATGAGAAGCTGGATAAGAGGATTGAAAACACTGGGACGCCAGAACCTTCATACCACATCCTGTAGGCTCCTGTTATCTTGGATAACTTACAAGGAAATGTTTGCATTATAATTGCACAGAATCATGGAGATGCAGCATGGATACTGAAAGAACCATGTAAAACTATACTAGATGAGATAGCAGCAAAACAAGCTGGTACAACAGAAAAGGAGAGAAACTTATACCCTGCAAAAGAACTTCATGCCTCCCGACAGTACCCTTAAGCCCTAATAAGTTAGGCGCGTGGTGCTGTGATCAATATATTTTCGTGATCTTTAAAATAATACATTATTTCAATTTTCGACTTATTTCTTTCAAACCGAAATGGGAAGCATGCTGTTGTAAATCTCCCCGCATTAGCAACTGAAATACCTTATTTAATGACGCCAGTACGATCTTTGTGCTTATCATTTATGCCAAAAAGATGACCTGGATCCTCTTCAAGCTTGGTGAGATGTTCCTTGGCATAATCTTAGGAAACATCATGAGGAAAATAGACCGCAAAGTTAAATTAATGGGTCACTCATATCCATACTCTATCAGCCTAAAGTAAGTTTGAGCTCAGCTGCGATTATCCCCACTCAGTCCAAGATGTAACTGAAACTGACTCAGATCATCTCAAGTTGTAACTAATTTGTGGTTCAATACATCAAGGTCAGCTGAAGACGGGCAGCTCACGCAGCCATTCATTCATTATTCATCATCATCATCATCATCATCATCATCATCATCATCATCATCATCATCATCATCATCATCATCATCATCATCATCATCATCATCATCATCATCATCATCATCGTCATCTTGTTTTGATGAAGTATGCAAGATACATATTATAAAAATACAAAATAAAAGTAGTTCGTCCATAGGTCGTCGAAATAGCTTTTAGGATCAAGGATGCATAAACGAGAGACAATAATAATAGATACAAAAGAACATACACCGCAGATGGTGAAAAGTCATGGAATTGGCGTTTTAGATGAAGGGTTTAGTAACTGAATGACCTTCAGAAGAAACAAACTCAAACAGTGAGAACTAAATATATTGTACGTTGTGTATTGATTTTGTAACACTCCCTGTCAATATTGCATGCGGCTCTCTTTTTACGTGAGCGGAACAATAACATTGCATGGGAAATAATTAAAAAAATACCGGCAGCGTCGATAATCGGATGGTATGAAATATTGGAAAATTTTGTGTTTTGGCTTAGTAGTAATCTTCCGCAGATTATCTGACTGATAAAATGTTTTCAACTCAATCGGCGAATAATTTGATTTAAATGGCTTACGACTGAGACAAAAAGTAAATGAAAATGTTACGCCGATTATTCCATAGTTGTTGCGAGTCATTTTGCTTATTTCTTGTCCAAAATCAATTTCCATAGCTCGGTTTGTTTGCCAGTATATGACAGTGCTTAGCAATTGGCATTTCGTTATTTTCCATCAGAGTGGTGGATAATTGGACGATAATGCAATCTGCACAGCGCCTAATATAAATGGAGCGCCCGGGAGATTGACTGGCATGCAAGGGACACCGAATCTAATATGTATAAAATGTAAGGGTAGTGGCCGGGAACTTAACCAGCAGGCATTAGAACAGCGACACCTAACATTAGGGAGGGCAATTGCATTGACAGGCAGTAAATCGCCAGCACTAATGAAAGGGGAGCGACCGGTAATTCGACTGGCGGGCAAAAAAACATCGACACTTAATGCGAGCAAGCAAATATGTGATTGAATGTACAGCCTACGGATCGGACTGGCAGAAAACCTATGTTTGTTTATTTATTTGCTGGCTTGGCACAGCCTCGTCATGAGCTGCTTTAACTCATGATGTTTGCATCTCGTCACCCATAGCATGGTCATAGCGAACTTTATTTCTCATATACGAGTCAGACCTTAAATTTAAAGCCGACATGTCTCCAAGGCTCTGTCAGTGAGCCTCGGCACTTGAATTCACTACGATTGTTACATTGCCTATAATAAGACCGTATCAGATTCATGCAATTCACCAAAACGCTAAAACAGGTCATCGCTCAGCCATTGTAATCAAGTCCATCATTATCATAACGAGCACAAAATTATTTGATGTTGTCATTATTATTAATTTTCCGTAGTATCTTCAGCACAAAACACAGTCACATTAGGCCAACAATAAAAAGAAGGTATATCAATTATAGCTGTCGCCTAATTGCTTCGTACATAGAGTAAGCATGTGCTTACTCTATGCTTTGCACGCGCTTGGCATACCTGTGCAGGTCATTAAAAAAGACATTCACAGTGACGAGGTAAAAACAGCACCGTCATCGTTTTTCGGCAAAATCAACCACCTCTTTATGGAACACACAACAATCAACCATGCATATCAAGGGGATGTGCATATAGGGTCAAAATTATTCTTTTCTTCTGGTTTCAAGGAGATATCCTGCACAAAAATGCATGCTATAGGGGTGTATTACATTATTTCATATCAGAATTGTGCAGCAAGATAATGTTTGGCGTGTTGGCATTACGAAAATAGAATTTCGGATGTTTTTGGTGTGTCTTTTTCTAGTACATAGATATACTACCGTACCTTCATTTGAACAGTGAGGTAGATACAACCAAACTGGTTAAATTATTCTTCCTTCGTTCTATGAAAATATACCTAAAGGTTCAACAGAGTTTAGAATATAAATAACCTGTACTCTTGACAAAATGGGTATCATTTTATGTATACTTCTTTTTATTGCGAATGACTTCGTGTGTATATCTTACACTTAATTAAAAGTCATCACTTTTTGTACAATCTTGCTTTTAAACTTCCCAGACGCTCAAATTATTTTATGCAAGGGTCTATCCCTGATATCATTTCACTTTGTATACCAGCCTAACAGCAGGCGAAATCTGCATCTCCATAGCTGGATAAACCCGCCAGATACATTGGGATCCTT